>OU426982.1:128632492-129326242 GCA_911387785.2 Aelia acuminata | reverse complement strand
TTATAATAATAAACATTAATCATTCAAGTGAGATTATTTGAAAAAATATACATGTTTACAAATATGCAAAATATTTTTGAACTCTACGAAAAAACCAAAGATGGAGCTAGTGTGCGTCTATTTTACATAAATAGTGGGATACTCTTTACTTACCAGAAGTTGTAAAATGTAAAAATGGACACGAAATGAAGTTCTATGATAAAAGGGAAATTTTAATCATTCCAAGAATTTTGTAGATTACCTCACAGGAGCATACACCCTGTTCAGTCTCAGATTTTGTTTTGGATTTAAAAACGAGATTTTCCCGCCATCCAATGCCTCCTAAACTTATTGTCAGCATGTAACTTAAGTTCGTCAAGTAAGAAGGCACTGAACAACTGTCTACCGCGCTACCCCCACTCCTGAGCTGCTCATCCCGCCAGAGAGAACCTCATTCTGCTTGCTGCCGTCGTCTCATCGAGAACTTCTAATCTCCTCTACCCTGTTACCAGCCGCCATACATATCAAGACGCAGGTGTTTTATTTGGTCAGTCTGAGTTTAGCAGGCCACGTAAGTAAGATCTTACTATATGCAATTGCCCCTTTTAAAGGGATTGACTCAGATCAGAAGAGGTCAAAGTTGGAGATTGTGCAACCCATGCATATATCTATGAGTTCAGTTCACCGGACATTTGGTTAGACTAAACTAACACTAAAGAGTGGTTATTTCACCAATATGTTACAGAGCTGTTTCAATTCGTTTTCTTTCTCTCTGTTTTTTTATGTTTTATGATCATATATATTCACATACTCTAAGGCCTTAATTTACTGTAAATTTGCTAGTTCTACATCTTCATTTAATTTCTAGGTTTCTTTATTAATTCATAAACTCTCTTATATTGTCATTTGTCATAGGTTTCATATGTTTCAGCTTTACCTTATTTTATTTTCATCGGAGTTGTTCATTCATTGTAATTTCCTTAAGAATAAAAAAATTTCTTTTTTTTTCTCTTTGTAATTTCACCTCTATTATTATTTTTACTCTCCCCTTCATTATTATATTTTAATATTAATGTCCTTATGAACACACCCAAACAATAGAATCTTTGTGGGCAAAGGCGAAAAGAAGGAATAAAAAAGAATGTGGAACACACAGAACAATGATAGACACTTATTTGTGTGAGTTCCTGTGGAGGCAGCGCTACCAAGGAGAGGATTTGTTCGCTAGAATAATTTTAGACATAAAGGAACACTGGCCAGCAGAAAGTTAAAAGAAGAAGAAGTATTACCAATTATTTGTAGGCTGACAACCAGTGGTGATATATACCTACGAGTGGTCTCATTTTAAAGCTGTTGAATGGGGCTTTAATATGGTATGCCACAAGATAAGGGTTAGAATTTCAAAAAATTAAAAATTTAAACTAAATTTTAAAATTTAAATTTCTCAAAAAGTGGCAATTTTAAAAATTTCAAAAAATTATCAAAAATAGTTTGCAATGACTTAGTCCAAATGCCTATATTATTAAAAATGCATATTTCAATAAATTTAATAACACATGTTTCCAATATAATAACTTTTTTTATTTAGTAATAGTAACAGTTAGTAATAGTAACAGTATTAGTTTTAGTTAGTAATAGTAACAGTTACTACTAAAAGTAACTGGCGGTCCTGATCTAAAAAAGACCCAAGGTCATTTTGAAAGAAAAGAAAACAATGATAATAGTGATTTAATTAGTCCTTACAAAAAAAAAATTTACCTGAACCCTATGTTGATAATGATGAGGAGGTTGGGGAGGATACACGGGATGGAACTGGAGAGGCTGAGCTTCCAACGGCTGAGTGTATTGTTGAGCTGGTGGCATATATTGAGCTTCATAGCCGTTATCTATTTTATTTTGGACGATCTCACAGCCGTCTGGGTTAAAAAAAAAATTAAAATAACAGGTCATTAAATATAATAAAAAAAAAAAAATTGCAAATGAGATAGCTAACATATAATAAAGCCTAGTCAAATAATTGATGCGTGGAAATAAATAAGGGTCTAAGTGCCAAAAAAATAAAACAAATTGCTCCAATGCCATTCTTCAGATATGGGTATAAGTTATGTTTTGTTGTTAGAAAAGAGTTCATTGAACGTATGAAAGATGGCATGCGTGTAAGCACTGAACGTAGTTCACCCTAGAGGGTATAAGTCATAGCATTTCTGTAAAAATTTCCTAAGGCATTTATACCCTTATGCATTTCCACGCTTCAATTGAGGCAAGATTGGCTTCAGGCAGTAGGTGTTAGTAAGCACTCCAAAGAATGTTCCTTTTCCGCAATCTAACAAAAAGGCAAGATATATGTACAATCGATAGGCCATTTCTGAATTATGTTAGCAAGACGCGGGTTCTGACTAAAAAAAGATCGAATAAATTATAAGAATATAGGAAGGAAACTGATATATATATATATATATATATATATATATATATATATATATATATATATATATATATATATATATATATATATATATTAAGATTGGCTTCAGGCAGTAGGTGTTAGTAAGCACTCCAAAGAATGTTCCTTTTCCGCAATCTAACAAAAAGGCAAGATATATGTACAATCGATAGGCCATTTCTGAATTATGTTAGCAAGACGCGGGTTCTGACTAAAAAAAGAACGAATAAATTATAAGAATATAGGAAGGAAACTGATATATATATATATATATATATATATATATATATATATATATCGCTCCAATTATATGAGGAGGATGTGAATCAGGTGAAGGTGAAGCATCATCGATATCATTGTGTTCATTAAGAAGGCAAAAATAAGGGTCTGTCCATACATGTCCGCACCGGATCCGCACCGTAGCAATAATACAGGTTATGTTCAGAATATTTTTAATTTAACTTACATATTACCTTTAGTTATGCCTAAAGTTGCTTGTATCTGACATATGTGGCTTGAACTTTAGACATAACTAAAGTTAATATGTAAGTTAAATTAAAAATATTCTGAACATAACCTATATTATTGCTACGGTGCGGATCCGGTGCGGACATGTGTCGCCAGACCTTAAGAGGGCTTGGCTTTGCAGAGCCACCCAACCACGCCTGCTATGGCTGACTTTGAAATCAGGCTGTATTGTAGCGTTGCTTTAATTCAATTTCAAACTCCTATTATTTTCAGGATTTCCCCCATTGTCGAGCTTATATTGTTAGCATTGAGAACCGAAATATTAATCAAGTTTCCTTTCTTCCCTCAAAAAAATTCAAGAGAAGGAAGACAGGTCTTTTATGTTGCATAATAGCTTTGTCCAAATACAGTTACAGAGAACCTCTCTGAAGTAGCTTGATATTATTATGAGCTTTTTATCATATTATATTTCAACTTGAGGCCTCCCAAATAATTATTATACAGTATAAAAAATAATTTACTTACAGAAAGTTGGGACAATGTTAATTTATAAGAATCATAACAGGCAACTGAAAGGCAATCAATTATCTGTTTGCTTATTGGAAACCGTTGTAATAGATTAAGTTTGAGGCTAATTCCCTTAAAAAGAATCAATAATTTTTGCACGGCTTTCTGTAACTTGGAGGTAAACTGTCGTAACTAAAATATTTTCGATTTTGGGATTATTGATGTAACTGCATTGTCGAGGTGTATATTCTCGTGTGGAAAGTTGTCCTAACAACACAGCTAATGAATGATTTCATATAAAATTGAATTTATTATTTTTTGTTTTTTTACTATGATAAATAGGAAAACTTTAAATTCTATTTACTACAGTCGAGCTACAGATTGGTCTTGTCAAAATTAGATGTATAAAACAGGTCTACATAAGAAAAATTGTCGCCTTCATAACTCAGAAATCTCCAAAAAGAACATGATTAAATTACTATAGGAATGAGATCAACTGGGAAGAATTCAACTCAATTAAATTTAAAAAAAAATTAAAACTTGTAAGTTGATTGCATTAAACAATTAAAATAATGTGTGCAATTAATACGGCAATGGTGAAATAAGCAACAAAAGCTCCTGTAGAGAATGAAATAACATAATACCATGGATTGTTAAAAAGGGGTATTTTTCCTTACAAAAATTAATTAAAACAGTTCACTACTTATTGCAAAATTAAAACTATATTAAAGTATGACCACCATCATTCCAAAAACCCTCTTTTAACTACATTTGGTACAATAGTAATTTGTAAGGTTAAATTAACCTACAATTAACGTAATCACTGGTTCAAGTGGGATTTTCACAAAATCCTTCCAAATGTAAAACTAATCAAGTAAGCATCCTCGTTAATTTTATATTATTTCTTTCCTCCTTGCTTTCAGATCTTTAGCCGCCTGACCCAGCCTTCTTCACTTCTGCTTAACTTTGGCTACTGGTCTCCAGATAGTTACATGCTGCTCTGCTGCATCTTTGCATATCCTATCTGTCAATCTGCTTTTTGGCATAAAATGAGGTCTCTAGCTTGTTATATAAAGCTTCCTGATGAATAGCTAAATGCCCCCCCCCCCCCATCGTAATTTGTCATCATACAATAAGATAAAGAGGAAGAGGTGCCGCTTAGAATCATTCTTCCCATGCTGTATGATCTACACGCATCAGCTATCAGATTCACTGATGGAATTTCATTTTAGACTGGCGTGAATACATGTATAAAGCTAGAATAAAAAATACAAAAAAATCCTATTGGTTTATTATTATTATATTATACATACATCATAGTACAGTAGTATAGTATAGTATTTCCTTTTTTCTAGAGACCAAACCAGTCGTAGTGCTGATTCAAAAATTCTTGGTGAGGATAATATAAAAACATTGAAAATAGCCGGCGAATTTCAAAATTTTGTGATGGATCACCATGTGACTTCAAAATTTTGTTTTATAGATTTTGGAAAAATTTAATATAAATCTATAGGAACTTTACCACTTTTAACCCTTTCATGGCTTCAGACAGGATATCTCGCGAAAAAAAGTCGGTCCCCACAAGTTATTTCTCTAATGTTGGTGTTAGTATGTCGCGAAAAGTCTTTCATCGATAAGGAGATTTGAACGAAAGTTCAGAAGAGGGCAGTCTTTCTCCGGAGCCCATGGAACAAGAAATTAAAAAAAAAAAAATAATAATAAAAAAAAATGTCTAACTCTGCTGGTGGCGGTCCAAAGCCCGCATCTAAAAAGAGGATGTGGAAGTTTTTTACCCATCTAACATTAGTAAATTATTAAAATATTAGTTCAAATAAAAAAAAAAAAAATATTACTTCTTAAAAATTAATTAAAAATAAATGTATTTAAAGTAATAACATTATTATATTATTGTTCATTATTACCTTCTTAAATCACATAATCTGTTATGGCAATCTAATCTAGCATTTTAATTTATTGAAATAATGATAAAGGTATTATAGAACCATAATAAATAAATAAAACATTAAGAAATAGTCGGTGAAGGTTATGAGGAGTTTAAGAAGTTGAGGCAGTCAGCAGCGGAGATTAGTCTGCGTGCCTTAGCTTGGGGAGTGTAAAAGCCGACAGACCCGCTCAGCGTCTCAGTGCAACTTTCGTTCGGAGTGCTTAGCTGTTAAAGGGTTAAGTCCCCCATAATCGACTACTTTTGAGAAAACAGGATGAAAAGGGTTCGATGTTGCTATGGATACTTACATATGATTTCTTATTTCAATATTTATCTGTATCTATTACTAGAGTCTTCAAATTTATAATAATGTCCTTTGAAATTGATTATTATTCTGTGTTATTAAGAACCCATAAATAAAGGCAGGACTACTTCTCAATAAGGTATTTGTCTCTATTATTTATTAATTTCAAATATGAACCTCAATATGAATCGTTTTGAATCGATTCAAATATGAATGGCCATTGTTTTAATTAACATGTTTTGAAGTAAGGTTTATTGAAAGTAGTTTGACTGATTTACAAATCAACCAATAAAATACCTTTTAGAATCACATGTGATAAATTAAAAGTGGAATCCATAAATCATATGTTATTTTAGAATAATAGCAACCTTTTTTAATATTCTTTAATCTATTTTTTTAATCTATACATTTTTTTTACGAAATCGTCCGTTTGAGTCGAAAGAAAAATGAAATTCCCAGGATATACCGGATACACAGCTAGTGCTAATATAAACAAAAAGCAATTGAATAAACACCCAATAGAAAATTCATAAAAAAACATTTTTTGTCTCTTCTCCTTAAAATTCGTAATTGAATATAATTTATTTGTTTTTCATAATTTATTACAGTGTATGTTGAAAGAATATAGTTCCATTTATTATTCTGGAATAAAGAAATACAATCAGAAAGAATTTATAATGATTTTCAATAACTTGGAAAATCGTTGTTTAAGCTTCACATTCAATGACATAATCCCTTTTGACCAAACACCAGTGATATAATATAAACTATAAATAAAAAAAGAACATTGGGAAAATTTTTAAGGTTTGTTGCAAAAAACAGTTCAACCACATTCAGGACGCTTGCAAGCCACTTTTTGAACAGGAAAATCAACTAAACAAAAAAAAAAAAAAAAAAAGAGGGGGAAGGGACATGCACAGCAGTTGAACTATCATTAAATATCTAAAAGTTCAGTAGCAAACCTTAAAAACACAATTACAAGTATTATATCCAATAATAATTATATAAGGAAAAAATCTTTTCAAATCAAAAGATTTCATTGGTCCATAAATATTAAGTTTGTTCTAAAAAACAGTCCTGGACTTACAGACATATAGTGATAGTTAAACTACTCTGTATGTCCGGGTTGGAAGGGAAACACCGATCTCCTACTTTTATTGTTACGACACGACAAGAATGGAGGATACTGACCGTTGTTTGAGGAAACCCACTTGGGTTGACAAAAGGGAACGATTGGGCATGACTGGAGTTCTGGAAAGGGAGTAACGGTTTCCCCATAGAAAGTAGTTTGCGGCTTGTTGGAAAACAAGTGTTGGTAAAATAAAAAAGTTAGGGTACTGCACAAGCAAAACAGTTGTGTGAACATGGTTGAACTACTAGTTGGAAAAAAAATGGAATATTTCCACACCTGCCCCTCTACTTTTGGTTTTTCCAATTTTTTTCGCTAATAGTGAGCTTCTTCCCTTCGAGCTATGATTACGCCATAATTTAATAAATTTTTTACTTCCTCTTTTGATTTCATTCCCATTTAATGAGGGCCACTCCAAGCTTCGATAACACTTACGGGATTAGCAATTCTTAGACTGCTTCCTTGTCAAGTTGCTTGCATGATTAGAAATGCAAGGTTATGATAAAGAGGTGTATAATAGTTGGTAAAGAGGATTTTCAGTTAAACATTTTGAAAAGCCAATGTTTTATTCTCTACCCGTAGGCTTTTCAAAATAAGAAATGTTTAACTGAAAATCCTCACTATTAATCATCCTCTCTCAAGGTTATAATGACTATTTTACACTCTTATTTTTATCAACTTTAAACCATTTGTTACAGACTTATATGGAGCTTTACAGACAAATATGGAGAATGCTTGTTTGGTTTAACATTTCTGTGCTAAAATTAGTAATTTAACCCTAAACCGGGCGCGCAGGTTGACTTTGGACACCAATTCTTATTAAAGGCAGTCGTGCAGGTAGCAATTTGAATTACCCCTTCCCACCCTTAGTACCTTTCCCTGGACTCCTCCTCCCTAGATAAGTCTCACATTGGCTTTTGTTCGAGTGACAAGTGACCAGTTATTGCGAGTTTATCATTGAAAACCACGGCTGGTGTCCAAAAGCAACCACGCGCCCGGACATGTAAGTTATAAAGTTCTTTTATTATTTGATTTTCGGATTTTTTTTTTTTTTTTTTTTGCTTTATGTTAAATATCTGAAACTTATTCTCTTTAAAGGACAATATTATAAAATATGAAAACATTCCAAGGATTTTAAGAGAGTTGTATGATGAGGAGAAAGAAGGGATCTTCTAGGAATAGGAGTCGGATTTTTCTGATGGTGAAGGTGAAGCCATAAATTATTCTGACCAAGAGCTCAACAGTGACTCAGAACGAGAAGGCGGTTCAGATGGTCCAGATGATGAATATGAGTCGACCATGAATGACAAGTCAACCACGCGCCAGGTAGTGTAAAAACATTTGACGCGCCTGGTCTAGGGTTAAGTAAATTCCGAAATGGCCATAGTTTTTATTTTTGTTTTTGTATTATTTTTATTCACAACACGAACATGAACTTAACATTAACATACCATTAACTTAACATGAACTTCCTGTGCAATTTGTATGCTTTCAAAGTACGATATTACTGTCTAGTCTAGGGGAGGAGCGGTCGGGGGACCGGAAGTGGGCTCCGCACATACCCCCCTAATTTTTGGCCTCATCCAATTTCCATTACCGATTGGTAGCTTCTACCCTTATAGCCGTGACCCCGCTCGATTTTAATTTTTTTTTTTTTTTTAATTTTTCATGTTTTGATTTAATTAGCTATTTTTACTCATTTGATTTAATAAGCAATATTTTTAGACCATATGATTGATAATTAATAATATGATTGATAACCCGAAGATAGCATGTTCAAAACACGGAGCCAGTGGAAATTTAATAATACTCGGCATTAATCCATCAACTTCTCCCCTGGCCCGGGAAGCCCTGCATAGGCTAAACGGCGAGGAAGGAGAGGACCCCAGAATATAAAAAATAAAAAATTTAAACAATTTTGCATTTTTTATTATATATTATTTAAAAATTATGTTTAAATCTACATAATATAAATGAAATGACGTTCGTTGGTAACCGCATCACTTAGCACATGTAGCTGAGCAGGATCAACATTTAGTTCACCATTTTTTTTTTTTTTTATAACCCAGTTTTTTACTCCAAAGCATTAATTATTGATATATTAATTTTGCAAGGTTCAATATAGGAAGTAGAAAAAATTCAGAACGATTCTAATAATTAGTGTGTCCCTAATATATTTCTGTTACAGCACCTTGAAATAGATAGTGGAAATACCTCTATAGTTTAACCCTTGCAAATATGATATATATTTTATTGCTACACAAAACTGAACAACGTTCAAAATACAAACATTATTACTAAAAATAAATGAGGTCTATATGTTTATTACTATGCCAAATTGCTAGTTTCATGTCATCACCTATCTCTTTTAATAACTCAGACTAGATTTTTCATCTTCCAGCAAAGGTCCTCTCGACTACAAGATAACAAATCTGTTTTTTTATTTACAATGATGCAAAGCCATTACACTTATCACTTCATAAAAACCTGCACCAGAAATACTCAATGTCATGATAGTCTATTTTTTATTTAAAACAGCCTCTCATACCATTAAGTCGTCTCGTCGCAGCCCCTGGGTTCAAGGGATAATGTCGGCAATAAACCTACTTCAATATAATTATTTCTTAAACACGAATATATATATATATATATATATATATATATATATATATATATATATATATCTTTTTTAATGCCAATTTTCATAGCCCAACTAAGCAATCAAAATTAATCTTCATAAGGTTATGATATATTTAGGAGCCAATTAAAATGGCACTTATAGTTTAATTTTTTTGCATTCCAGCGCGGGTTCCCTATTAAAGTCAGGGCTGAGCTCCAAAAGATCTAGTCAAGCCAATCTCCAACCCAAATACCTCAGCGAGAAATCACTTGAAAGTTTAGTTTTTAAAATTTATGTTAAGGTAAATGGTTTTAACTTTAATATGCATCTCTTCTCTCATTACAAGGGAGTAGCATGGACTGCAAAAATCTTACAACTAGGCCAATTAAATAAAATTTTAATACTAATTCGCAACAAAATAAACAAACTAAAGGAAACAATAAATTTATTCAGTTTATAAATTTTAAGATGGTAATTAAAATGTATGTTTAGAATATCATGTGACAAAATGAGTGGTTTTAGGGTAGTTGAATCATTGCAATTACGCAGAAAGAGAAAAAAAAAGAAAGAAGACAATTGAAGAAAATGAAAATAAAAGACTAAAACGATCACAATTTAGTGTGCCAATTTTTATCCACCGGTAAAAGGTTTATACTATTTCTTTTGAAAACGTTCATTTTTGATAATACAGGAGCCCTTAGCTCAATAGAGCCTGTCAAACATCTGCGACTCTGGCAAAGGTATGGTCGAAGCAATATCATCTTTGTACAAGTCGAGAGGAGGCCAGTTATAATAATCAACTGGTTCGGCCACAGGAGGAGGATGGTTGGGCGGTGTAAAAAAATAAGTAGTGCCAGAGTTTTCAATTGTATACACCAAAGTCTCCATGTGGATTTGAGGAGGAGGCTCTACATAGGTCGTTGCCGGAATATATAAAGGATCATAATACACCTGTGGTATAATGATGGCAGTACCTGCATAGTCAGATACACATTCGGGACATTCATTATAGACATTATTGAAATTATTGTTTCCGTTGGTGTTGTTAACAACACTCATGATCATGTCGTTATTATTGACAACGCCTCCGTTTCTCATCGTGCTGTTGTTTCGCCTTCTATTGTTATTCCCCTTCCCTCCTCTACCTCTCTTCTTCCACTCACCATGTTTCGCTGGTGATTGGGAACCTTGAGGAGCGTTGGGTACTTGAGCACCTGCGTTATTGTCTGCCATCATACGAGGAGGGTTGTTGGGATCGTAATGGTAGATACTGCCATCCGGGTTGGTATACGGCTGACCACTCTGCAAAGTATAACACACATTAACAGATAAAAAATAAACAGGAAAACTCTCATAGTTAACTAAAATGATAATAAAAACTTTTTATAATACTTCCTTATTTTTAACTGTCGGAAAAGGGTCCAAAAAATATTTGATAATGATTTCTTGTAATATCAAATTTTATGAACAGGAATTGGTTGGGGGTGCGGTCAAAATAATAAGCACAAATGTGTGATATTTGCAGTCAAAATAATAATCACAAATATGTGACTGTAGTATAAATTTATTGTAGCCGACGTTTCGACCCAAATTTTAGGGCTAAATGAGAAAAACCAAAAAAACAACCAAATAAACAGATATAAATGTATGTGAAACATTAAACAAAATTAAATAAGTTAGATATTACAAATATAAACATATTTTTGTAGAATTTAAAAATTATAGCTCTTAAAGTAAGGCCATGATGAAAGTAATAAATGAAAATGAGATAAAACTTAAAATGGGATATCTGAGGTAATGTTGAGAGATATATAAAATATAAGTGGACATATAATGAAGTTACAATGGTCTGTAACAATGAAGCCTAAGTAAATAAGATTAAATGTAGTATACAAAATACAAAGTGGTGTGTAAATCGAAAATTTAAAAACGATAAACAAGATGGATAATATAAAATTATAATGATACAGAATAAGTCACTGAATGAAGTGTAAGAGATTTTTGGATACATTATGATTAAAGAATGATTATAAGATTAATGTATTGAAAGCGTTATACACTGGAAGGATGGATGATTTTTAAACTGAATCTGACAGCTAAATAGTAGGGTGTGGGACTAAAGGTATTTAAAGTGATATAAATTAAAAATTCTATATTATATTATCACTTCCCAGAAGGAATTGGTCTCCAGGGAAGTTAGACCATTACTCCTTAAGGGGAAGGCCTACATTATTAACCCTTTAACTGCCGAGGTAGCGGAGCATGAGATGGTCCACCGGTGCGCATTAGTAGGCACACCGAGCGGTCCCGCTGTGCGGAGACTTTTACTGTATTCAAGCTATCGCATCTTACATCTTTTAGATGTGGGCTAAATTAATTCTAAAAAAACTTTTCCATCCTCACTTTTCGATTCGGACTGTGGACCGGCACTGGTGTAGTTAGAAACTTTTTTTTTCCTTTCTTTTAATACCTTATATCATTTAAAAATTTTCTTTTGTGTGGTAAATCTCAAAGCATGAGACAACACATCTTCCTCAGTATTCAATCTTTTTGCCATCACAACTCACAATTTCACTACACAAGATAAGGCCACATGAGATGCAAATGAACTAGATATTAGAAATACGCAGGTGTGAATTTAAGTTATGTTATTCACAGAAGCAACCGTGCATCAAGGCATGGTAAGTAATGAAGAGAATAATCAAATGCCATCTAGCGGTACGGGTAAATATTATAGATTCCAAAAAACGTCTAAAGAAAGCGCTAGTTACCCGGCGGGAAAAGGGTGGCTAATATGTCAGCCAACAGCACCCGGGGACCAGCGTGCGGCTGGCTTATATATCAGCCACCAGCAGAGTTAAAGGGTTAACCAACAAAATAAATAAAAATGTTAATATTGTTTTAACGCGTGTAAATATTGTAAATAACATCCAAAAATTCTGTGAAAAAAAAATGTCTTGTAAAACTGTTAATCTTGTAATAAAGACTTCATTCATTCATATTATATGATACTATTACGATGATATAAATTGTTTGACAATATGACAACGGATGATGGGGGGTTTTTGTTTAATGTTTCACCTACATTTATATCTGTTTATATAATTTCTCTGGGGGGCCGGGATGGCCGAGTGGACAAGGGCGCTTGCAATAGGTAATGAAAGTTAAGCAACGTCCATCGTGGTTAGCAATTGGATGGGTGACCGCTCCATTCGGGTTACCGCCCACCAATGAACGCCACGCAGTCCAAGTTTACCCCCACCCCCGGGTATGTGAGGCCCATCAGCCTACTGGAGGCGACTCAAACCGACCGGGCGCAGGAGTGATGAACCTTTCCCATGTATCTCATCGAGAATCGTGGTGTGGTTTTCCAGGTTGTCAGTAACCGCCCGGAGGTTTGGTTCAAGGACGGTATGCTTCAGGGAAGGAAATATAGGTCCTCGGGGCCTGCTGACTCTGAGCTACCATAATCCTTGGACCTAGACCAGTTTGTCACTGTCCTTGAACCCGAGAGAGCTGACGCCATCGGTGGGAAGGACACTGCCAAATTGGCCCCAATGGGATTGGTTATGGAGCAGTCTGCCGCTGCACCATGGTGGCCATGGCTTGCAGCAACGTGAGGTTTGGGCTACCCCCTCCAGGCTGTCTGTGCTCCCGCAAGCAACACAAATGTCTGTAAGAAGACCACACTGCGCGGCTAAAGGTCTCATTAAGGCCTAATGCACCAACAGGAAAAAAAAAAAAAAAAAAAAAAAAAAAAAAAAAAAAAAAAAAAAAAAAAAAAAAAGAATATAATTTCTCTGATTGGTTGTTTTTTTGGTTTTTCTCATTTTAGCCCTGATGATGACCTAAAATTTGGGTCGAAACGTCGGCTACAATAAAATATGTAATTCTCACATATTTGTGCTTATTATTTTGACCGCACCCCCAACCAATTCCTGTTCATTACATCTACGATCAACTATTTTCCACCATCATCAAATTTTATGTTTCTTTCTTAATATTAATGTTAAGAATTATAAGAAAGCACATGCAAATAAAGCCATACTGACCAGTGTTTTTCAATAAATTAAACAAAAAAAAATCAGTGTCTAAAAATTTGTTATCATGCGTAGAAAACAAAGACTTAAAATCTATAAGGCATAAAATAAATATGAATAATTTTCACAAAGTATTGTAGAAAATGTTAATGTGATAGAAGAAGTCTGCAGAAAATCTACTTATTGTTATTTTTTTTAAGCAGAGAATTGAGTTTGTTAAAATCGTGTACAAAACTAGAGTGCAAGGAGATGATCCAACTAGAAATCTTGACCCGCCTTCTGTCAAAGTATGCTTCCTCTAAATTATTATTAATGCCTTACTACCACAGAAGAAGCCAGTTTAATTCTTATGAAAATTTGTATTTGGTGGTTTTATGAGATATGAAATACGAATATTAACTTTACTTTTCTCTACAAATATATATAAATCCATTTGATTCCAACAATCAGAACAGATTTTTTACTTTCACTTACCTATATATGTAATATATAGTAAGTGGAAGTATTGCGATCGTGAAAAATTTCGACTTCCGGTTTTCAACGGAAATACACGTTTTTGGGTCCCCTGAGTCGAAATGACCAAGTCCCGCGAAATGGTCTGTGTGTGTGTGTGTGTGTGTGTGTGTGTGTATGTGAACAGACTAGCTCAAGAACTATAAACCGTGCGAACCTGAAATTGGGTATTTAGTGTAGGTATATGCCCGTGATGTGACAGCAAAAATTTCATCAAAATTGCTCAAAGGGAGGGGGTACTTTATTTAATAACTTTTTAGGTTTTTTTCGATTTTCTCAAAAACGGCTCTAACGATTTTGATTAAACTGAGTATTTCATCTATTTATATGCCCGAGATATGACTGTAAAAATTTCATCAAAATTGATTAACCGGAGGGGGGACTTTACTTAATAAATTTTGTAACATTTTCACGTGTTTTTTTTATTTACTCTAAATCGGCTTTAACGATTTTGATCAAACTGGGTATTTGATGTATTTATATGCCCGAGATATGACTGTAAAAATTTCATCAAAATTGATTAACCGGAGGGGGGACTTTACTTAATACATTTTGTAACATTTTCACGTGTTTTTTTGATTTTCTCAGAAACGGCTCTAACGATTTTGATTAAACTTAGTATTTGATCTACTTATATGCCCGAGATATGTCTGTAAAAATTTCATCAAAATTGATCAACCGCAGGGGGCACTTTACTTAATAAATTTTGTATCATTTTTACGTGCTTTTTTTATTTACTCAAAAACGGCTTTCACGATTGTGACCAAACTGGGTATTTGATGTATGTATATGCCAAATATGTGATAGCCAACATTTCATCAAAATTGATCAACTGAAGGGGGGACTTTACTTAATAAATTTTGTATCATTTTCACGGGGTTTTTTATTTACTCAAAAACGGCTTTAACGATTAATAAAAATAAGATATGAATGTAGAAAAATGTGTGATTTTGGGAAATGATATCTAGCAAAACACGTCAATTTCTTATCGAAGTAAGTTGGTAAGTGAAAGTTGTGTGTTGCGCGCACGCACCAGATTTTTTAATATTCTACTGTTTTATTGACCTATCAGCTGGACTTGTGAATTATTTATTTACAGGTATAACTATAAAGTATTTAAAAAGAGGCAAGGTTGATAACAGCGTGTTCCCCAGTTATTAAGAAAATGCCTCATTTATTAATGGTATGCAGGAGGAAATCGAATCTGTATTACAATAAGCGATATAAAAACTTCAAATTTTACCCATTAGTGAAAAAGCTTATCGATGAAGATGATTAGTAGGGATGGGATTTTCATGTATTTACATATTTTCTTCTGAGGCTTAGAAATGCACATGTGTGCATTCTAAATGGTTTTTACTATCATATAAACCATTTTAACACGTTGAGCGCCAGGGAAAAGATGATGTACTTTTGCCTGGGGCCAAAGCAATTTTTCCTAATTTATAACTTTAATATGATTAGAATGATACAAAAATTGCAAAAGAAATAAATAAAAAGTTTAATTTTGGCAATTAAACAATAATTTTGTGAGCGGTACGTATGTACCGCCCGGCCCCAGGGTAAAGCCCGCTACCTATAGTAGTACGGGGGCTGCCCGGTTATGACCGCGACGTCAACCCTTGTCCACTTAAAATATGTTATTTTAATAAATAAGATATTTTGTTTTGTAAAAAAATAAATAAAATTAATTTATTTATTTATTTAAACCCCCCAAATTAAAAAAAAAAAAAAAAAAAACATTTGGGCCAATTGCATTAGCGAATTGTTCGGGGCCGGAGCGGTCCAATATGCCTTGAAATCACGCTCGGCAGGCGGTCCCTTGGCCCAGAACAATCTTTTAGCTGGCGGGAGCGGGCGGTACCTGGGGACCGCCTCGGCCCCAGCCAATAGTCCAACAGCGGTACGATCGTACCGCTTGGCGCTCAACGTGTTAAAACATTTTTACATACATTTTGATAAATACATAGTTTTGTCCATATTTTAAAACTTTTTGGGAATTTACTTTAAAATTTTTGTTACTTATTTACTTGTTTTACACGTATTCAATCAATACCAAGAATAAATAAAGTGTAAAGTGGAGAATGGACGTGGGGATTCAAAAATTCCTTGGAACATCAAAAGGCAAAAGCAATATCGACAGTTCTCAAAAATTTAGATTCCCCTCTTTTCTTTTATAGATGCCTTATCCTTGGCTTATTCCTACTGTCTGAAATGCCAAAAAGGAAAGAAAACAGAAAAAGCTTAGCCTCTAAGCACGTTGTGTAGTTTACAGAAGAAACATTTAAATGCAACAGTGTAGGAGTCCTCTATTTTTTGTGCTGCAGAAAAACATTTCAACAGATCAACAATGTTTGGTTTTACAGCATTTGAAAACGGCAAATAAAAGTAAAAAAGAACTTTACTTTGACCAATTCGTTGTAGATTTTCCGAAGAAAATCTTAAAATGCATCTTAATTGCAACATTTTTGATGGTGAAGGTGAGAGAAACTTTAATATGTGTTCTTACATTAATGAAAATATTGTTAACTACTTTTTTATTTTATTTTCATATGTTATCAAAATTAACTATTTCAAATGTACGAGTACTTATATTTACTTTTTATGTGAAGACTGAACTTTTTTAATATTTTAAATTTCAGTCCATATTTTTATTCCTTTTTTTTTCCGTCCATATTTTCATATTTTTATTACATATATTTGCAAATATACATCCATATTTATGTACATATTTTGAAATTTTTATTACATAAAAATCCTATCCCTGATGATTAGCAAGCCTGCATTATGAGATAAACATAAGCTAAAGGCCATTAGGGAAATTAGGACAAAAAAAAAATTATTGTAATTTGGCTTTAAAAAAAAATTAATGAAACAAAAATGATCAAAAATCAGAAAACAGTCACTGGTGTTTTTTTTTTTTCAGTTTTGTTTTTGGGAGTGGTCATCAGGCAACATGCTCGGTTACCTGCGGATGGATGAGAACTGAACCAGGAGGTACCGAAGATAGGTCACTCACAGCCCAGACAACAGCCTCCGGCTCTGGCGATAGAGCACACGTCGTGCTCTGCGATGACAACTAGACCGCACCAATTGCATAACAAATTTTGTCAGGATGTAACAACATAATATAAATTGTAACCATCTTTTTGGAATTCCTTTCAAATATATTTTTCTTTTAGTCTTTAACTCAATCTTACTATTTTAATAATTAACAGCAGGTAGAATATTTAGTTTCAAAATAAATTTAATTTATTTCAAGTAATTTAACAGGTAAGACATACTTACAATAAAAATATATTTCAATTTCTTTTCTTTTTTAAGACTTTTCTTGAATAAATTCCAAAATATAATTCACTCATGGCTGAATTCTTAATACTAAACATTTCACAACAACTCATGTGATATCGATTAATTGAATCCATTACAGAAATTAAAATTAACTATTTCAAACAATAATAATAAGAATCCAACGTATAATTTTTCTCATGTAATTAAGTAAATCCCTACTTCATCAAATGCATAGATTTTTATCTCTTAATCTCAATAAAATATAAACTAAAAAAAAATTTAACGTGTACATTAAGCTCACCTGAGTATGAAGATTGGGCGTGGCAGTAGGAGAAGGCGTAGCACTTAGAGTAGCGTCTGACCTTTGAGATTTATAACCGGAACTGGATGGCGAAATACGTGACGACATGCTGCTTCCTGAATCTGAAAATTTCATAACTAAAAGTCGAAATCCATCTAATTGGTTATAAGATAATTCTGTTGAAAAGCAAATCTAAGGGGAAAAAAAATATTTTATCGGGACATAAGCTTTTATATAATATAGATGGTATAAGTTTGGTACATAGTCATCACATTATACATTGCATAAAGGCTTAGAAAATCATCAAATTTTTTTAAAGATAATAAAGAATAACAGTTTAAAGTTTTAAGTTCGAATGATTCTAAAATTACTATAATTACCTTGTTTAGTGAGGACCCTAGTTGAAGGCGGGTGGTGCTGAGGTTGCTGCTGTGACTCGTAGCCGTTGAAGCTATGAGACTTTGAGACGGAAAGACGAAGTGAATTGGCCCGCAAGGTATCTCCACTTTCGTACGATTCCACCTTAAGGAGTCTACCATTTCTAAACATAAATTCCAATAATATGAAATATTTTTATGATAATTTTTTTTGTTAAAATTTAATTATGAGAAAGATGCAACACAGTACATTATAGTTGTGTTGGGTTGTTTGTATACAATTCAAATTTCATTTGAGATAATACTGAACACAGTAGACTAATAAATAATCTCCAATAACAAACATAAATTCCAATAATAAGTACCTAATATTTTGATAAGTTTTTTGGCTAAAATTTAATTAGAAGAAAAATGCAATACAGTATATTATAGTTGTGTTGAGTTGTTTGTATACAATTTAAATTTCATTTGAGATCATACCGAATACAGTAGACTCCGCGTTTAATAGGATAATCGGGATATCCATTCAATTTAGCCACTTGTAATAAAGGAAGCAAATATAGGTAAATCAAGACCGCTTCATCGGGATAAAACAACGGCAGATTGGGCCAGAATTTTCTAGAACCCTTAACCTTCCTAGAAACTGAGTGTGAGCAACAAAAGCCCCTGAGTCTCAGACATTTCTTAGCAAAATGATGTCCGAAATTCTGTAACTTCTAATTTTACATTCTCTGAACAGGAAAATTAAAGTCAGCTCGTAACTTTTGCTATTAGAGTGACCTTCTCTTATTTTCATAGCGTTAAATTTGCTATTTAAAAATGTCTCCTAGAGGCTTAAATGATATCAAATGATGTTGTAGGGAATTTTAAATGTTACCAAAAATGTTAAAATTCTAGACAAAATTAAGCAACAACCACGAAACCACTTTCTGTAACTGAACTGGTCAGTGCTCCCCACTTAATGTTATAATATTCTAAGGTTAAAGTTATTATTTTCAGATTCTCACAGCAAGCCTAAACTCTTTGGCCATCAGGCATGTGATACGCTCATGGCACTTCGACCCTAATTATCAAATTTCAAAGGTACAAAACAATCATTCTTAAACCTGATCTGAAAAATATTTTTGAAAATACCTTTGGTTATGATTACTTTGGTCACAGTCGTTGGTAAAAACGCCATTATCATCATTTTCCCATTGAAAATCATCAATGCAATCAATCTCCCCGTCAACCTGAAAATTAAAAAAATAAATAATAAAATTAGTAAGAAAATAAAAATGTAATGATAACTGGCAGAAAAATTTCCACAAGTAAAATAATTCATAACAAAAACGTTTATTAAAAATATAATTGTAAGGTGAAGTGGGGAAAGTCTGTTTTTGGGACAAATGCATGTTATTTCTTATTATGAGCTTTCATATTACATCAACTGCCTGTTGTATTTTGAATTGTTAACTTGATACCTTCTATCTTCAATCTACTATAGCACTCTATCACAAAATGTAACCTTGATGGGACGCGTCATAATCACACTAGTTGATTTCAGTTTGGTGTACAGTAGAGCAATTGCGATCCTGATTAAAGTTCATCGCCTCTTTCTCTCTCATTATCTGTTATTCAAGCAGCAAAATAATTGGAGTATTTTTTACATTTGTACTAACCCAAATTGATTCTCTCTAATTGTTTACAGAAGAATTTCATACACTATCCCCATTTACACAGGCGATGTTTGTATTTCCAACATTAAACCATTTTTTTTTTCGTCTCTGACAGCAACTTTTAGGGTCTTGAAAAAAAAATGTACAGTCGGCCCCATTTCATCGGGCCATAAAGGTAAAATTTGTTTTGTCCCAATTAGACGGAGAATCCAATAAAGCGGACATTGTCAATCCACGTGTAAAGGCAAAGAAAAATTGCCTAAATTCGCCTAATCACCGGGCAATCATACGAATATGATACCTGATGCCATAAATTGGACATATGTGTGAGTAAAGCAAGTTAATAAGTGCATTTAGACGGATATATTCTCGTCTATTAATTTAATGACAGCGTCAAAATAATACGATTAAACGAAATAAGATTAAAATGTATTTTTATTAGATAGGTCTTTTATATGACAAAATATATGAAATATACAAAATGATACAAATAAAATAACTATTTCCTTATAAAATAAATTATACTTACAAAGAAAAAATTCGAAATAAGAAATGAATCAGAATACGTTTTTATGTAAATTTTTTCAACAGGAAAGAATTTCCAGGCGTCTAAAGGACCTTTATTCCTTTTCAAAAAAAATTAAGCCACTAAACGTTTTGATTGAGTTTTTACATTAAGTTCCGGAATGTTTTGGCCCAATTAAACGAAGTTTTGTCCTAATAAAGCGGTGGTTTTTTACCTATATTTGATTCCGTTTTATTAAAAATGGCTCAATTAAGTGATGGTACCAATTATCAGATAACCCAATTAAACAGAGTAAACTGTAAATATCTTAGGCCAAATCAACCCACTTAGTTAGTATGCTAGCTTTGATTGAGTCGGTCCGCAGAAACTAAGTTGAACCAAACAGTTCTCGATGTTGAGATCAGGAAAACAAGCTGGCCGAGGCAAAAGTGAAATATTGTTCTGTTTAAAATATTTATAAAAACCAAGCGTTGTCTTGTTGGGAAATGAACATTCCCTCCTCCGGTGAACCGGTTTCCATGCTCCACTCCATTATTGGCTCTTTAATGATTTCCAAATAAATTTTGGCATTAATGTTTGAAGTACGATATTCTATTTCACTTTCGCAACACCAACCAATATAGTGTTGTATCCATATTGCATTTTATTAATTAATATTGTATTGTGTATTGCTACAATACACCAATACAAACCCAAATCATAAGGCCACCATCACCGATTTGCTGGCGACATAGAATCCCTTATTTTTTTGGCTTGACATTATGGTGCTAAGAAAGTGTTTTGTTCCCCTGAATCCTCTGCCATTTTCAATGTCCTGCAATCTAAAAATTTTTTTGAACATTTTGGAAGTTTTTGGCATTCCGCCTAACAAAGAGAACATTCTCTAAGTTTCTGCAGCTTGATGCTTCGCACAATTATCTCCTTTGTTCGCGATTACAGCGCGCAGTGGTTACCATTGGCCTGCCAGGGCGTATTTGCTATTCATTTGGCTCTCAGTCTCAAATAATTTCTAATCAAAGCCTCCACTGCTTCAGAGTCGGAGCAATTTCTTTTTTTTAAATAGTCTAATTTGTTTTGTGTAAGGTTTTTCAATTTACCAAATGTTTCTGGAAACTGAGGCTGTTAAAATAAAGAAAAGAAAAGTGTTTTGTGGAAACTCTTGATCATCAATCATCGTAGTAATAGAGTAATAATCAAGCAATTTTTTTTTCCGCTGAATCAAATTTTTTCCCATTAATTTTAGAGACATTTTTTGATTTATGAGCATAATAGTCTAATATTGTCTCAATGTTTTATTTCTTATTTACCTTATATTCAACAGATTTGGTAATAATCTGAACAACAAATTATTAACCTTTAAATATTTTAAGGTATAAATATTAAAAAAAAAAAAAAACTAAAAATAAAAGTCAACCAGGGCCATAAAGCTTTTGAAAACCAGACCTTCCAGTTAAATAAACAGTAACTGGTGAAAACGCAAAGTTTCAAACATAGGGACATTAAAAGGAAAACATATTTATTAGTGGTGAAAATAAAATCACTATCAGTAAATTTCATTAAAAAAAAAATTATTTTGGTTATAAAAAATGGATTTATCAGAAAATGATGCGCCAGCTCAGGAATAGGTGTTTCATTAAAACAAAAAAAAAGTACAAAATAAAAAACTTCAGGTTTATAAATCGATTTAAAATTAACATGTACTGCATTTGTAGAAGTTTTGACAAATAAATAGTTTGTATTTAGAGACCATAACTGAAACTAAAAAGTATTTAAAAATAGAACATTGTTGCGAAAGCGATTATATGACAAATATAATCCACAATAAACCTGGAGTGTTTCAAGAAGTTTTATCAAGGAAAAGTGATCAAGGGATGGATCAAAAGGAAATAACATGGCGCAGGGTAAGGTTGGCTTGTTCGATATTTGCTCATCGACTAACAGAGTGGTCCCGGTTGAATATCCGTCTCCTTGCCTTCTCATATTCCTCTTCGCGTTCTTCAAAACTCTTGCTCCTCCGAGAGTCCCCTCCTAGCATTCTCTCGCCGCACTGAAACATAGGAATGCTACCTAACATTCAATTACATCAATGCCAACCTTATTACAAAATGAATAAATAAAATATACTATAAACTATAAAAAAGATTGTTATCCCCATGGAACAACTTTGCGTTTTCTTCTTACACACTTTCATTTTAAGTAGAGATTATTATATATTTTGTAACATCTTTTAATCATCAATATTTTTAAAATTTAAAATATTGGATATTTTTATTTAACAATGTTATGAAAATAAATTTACATCATCCAATACCTTGTAAGATCCAGTTTCATCAAATGACGAGGAATCCCTCTTCAGGATTGACCTCCGTGGCTCTTCAGGAAGAAGTAAGTCATCCCTTAAAAGAAAAAAAAATATTATATTTTTACCCCAATAAAATTTGGAATAGACACAAAATCCTACAACAAAATAACCATCCTTAACCTCCCTACCAATGACCTTATAACACACTAAATAGATAATAATTAGTGACCGACCGAAGTTTCGGTCTCGGTTTCGGCCAAAAATAGGCCGAATCTTCAGCCAAGCCGAAACTAGCTTATGTGTCAGCTACCTCCGAGATGGAAGTAGGACTAAATGATTTCAGCTTGTAAGCTTGATCTGTTCCTTGGCCTTTAACACCCTTGGATTTAATAGTGCGAAGTACCGTCTGTTATTTTAGTTTATTACACTTGCATTTTATTTCGATAAAACAAAGATTTTTTTCATTCTTTTGGTATCTTTAATTGATCGAAAACATTGGAAAACAAGTTGGATGTGGAGACAAAAATGTGATAGTGACTAATAGAGATATGCCTGATAAATTACATCAAGTCTTAACATGTAATGAAAACATTCATGATAATATGAATATTTATTAATATAAGGGGGTATGGTCTGACATCCCAAGGGGACCTGCCTACGAACTACGAACTACGAACTCGGAGCTGGGATTCGATCCCATAACCTAACTAGTACACCTGTCTTACCATTCTTCTATAACAAGCCAACTTATTATATGAATAAATGAGTTAAATTACTGTTATTTTATAAGCTTTCATTGATATTATTGCTAAACTAGAAATATTAAACACTTAAATGTATTTTATATACACACATATATAAGTTTCGGTTTCGGTTTCGGCCCGAAACCAGGTCTATGGTCGAAATTCGGTTTCGGCCCGAAACCAGGTCTATGGCCGAAATTCGGTTTCGGCCCGAAACCAGGTCTATGGCCGAAATTCGGTTTCGGCCCGAAACCAGGTCTATGGCCGAAATTAGGTTTCGGCTAAAATTTTGGTTTCGGTCAGACACTAATAATAATCAATATATATTATAAAGCAAAGTGTACAATGTGCATGCCGAAAAGGCTCAAATACGACTACACGTCCTATCAAGAATGTTATGTCGTCGTATTGCCCTATTGCCCCTAACGATGAAGAAGGTTTCAGTTTTCATTTTAAGTGTGTAATGTTGAAGGGACAAGGGCTGCAATTTTAAGCCTCTCGCTACATGTAATTAGCCCCTCTAATAAGCCCATGCGAGTTAATGAATGAAAAAATTTAGTTCGACATTTGGAAGCCAGGAGCGCTAGCTAAACTCAATTCATAAGGTTATCGTTCATTAGTTCGGTTTGTTATGGTTTTAGCTTCAGCTGTTTTCTTTAAATTACAAGAGATTATGTATAAATAATTATTTTTAAATAAGGTCATTACATCTCTACAATGAATTGAAATTAAAAATAAACAAAACCAACTGGATTCCTAAGCGAATTAAGTTTTACAGAAAAGGAAGGAATTGTTCGAAACATTGCCTTTAATCAATATACAATATAAGAGTAAATTTACAACAACAAAAAAATTGCTTATTAGTGTAGTGAGCGAATAAAAACTAACACTGAATAAAATAGATAACCTATATATAAATAATACGAATAAAAGATATGGAATATATATCGAAAATAAAGTGTTCATATAATATTTCTGTTCTGTTCGTATATGTTCAACCGAATTCGAAAAAGGAGAAGGTACTCAAGTTGATAAGGATGCGGTATCGTCATAAGAATGGTCTCAATAGAATCAGAACATAGAAACAATAAAAAATGGTACATACCAGGACATATTTGCTGCCAAAATAATTTTTCTTAATCTAGAAAAGGGAAGAAAACGCATTGAGAGAACCGGATTAATAGCATCTCTTATACCCAAACCATATATGGGCGGACTCTGAGGTTTCGAAACTTACCACTAATACTAAACTGAAGTTTCAGGATGGTACAAATTTTGTTTTAATCATGATTAATTTTGGTCTATTTTTCTGTACTATTACATTTTAAAGTTATTCTTTCATTCTACCTATTCCACAACTCCCTGAGCGAAGCCGGGCCCCACAGCTAGTATATAATATAAGAGAGCTGATGTTGGCATCCACCAGAATCTTTGAGCACTATTATCATCGGGATTAGTTACAGCTCATAATTACTTTTTTGAAAATAATCTGTCAATTCAAAATCATAAGATGCGGGGACAAAGTCGGGTAGTCAAGGGGGGGAGCCCCTCCCACCGCACCCCCTCCACTAAACCTACCTAATAAAGACTTTTTGAATATTTACCTTTGGGAGAGGTAATTAGCTAGGAAAAAAAAACTATAATATTGACCGTTAAACCTAAACATTTATACATAATTCCATCATTAAAATTATTAACGAAACATTAAACTTGGACTGTTATGATTCTAGATGAAATCTAGAAGTTAATCCTTCCGCTATGACGACTGTATCACTACTAAGGTACCGAACTGTTAAGCCGTTTTCCTTTTTATGTTAGAGGCCAGGCTGTCTCCTCATTACAAGAACCCAAACCAGACCACTAAGATACAAACTGATCCAGCTTTCCTTACTAAGGCAAAGCTTACCTAATATCAAGCGCTTACAAAACATTGTTCCACTGCCTCTCACCTTTTGCTAAGCACAAAATATTCAAATAGCAAGTTGGTTTTCAAAAGTGAAGATTGAACATTGATCAAATATTTACGCTACACACAGTTCTGAAAAAAGGCAACAAATACAAATTTCCTCAGCAATGATCAACCTGTTTATTGATTTTACAAGTGCATTTGATAGCATAATAGGCTACAAATTTACGAAGCGATAACGGAAATGGAGAAATCCATCAAAGTAAATAATTACCATGCAGGAGGTTCGTATTTTATCGAACCGCTTCTCTGAGTTCTACTTGGATAAGAGAACAAAAATGGGGAACAGCATAAAACCTTTTTAATTGGGTCCTTGACAAAATTCTCAGTCATTCAGACAAGTAGAGCATTTTCAAGAATGGCCCAATAAAGGTCTGGCCACACATGTCCGCACCGGATCCGCACCGTAGCAATAATACAGGTTATGTTCAGAATATTTTTAATTTAACTTACATATTACCTTTAGTTATGCCTAAAGTGGCCTGTGTCTGACATGTGTGGCTTGAACTTTAGGCATAACTAAAGGTAATATGTAAGTTAAATTAAAAATATTCTGAACATAACCTGTATTATTGCTACGGTGCGGACATGTGTGGCCAGACCCTAATTGGGAAAATAGGATTGAAATCATATCAAGCTCCTTTAATGAGCTGGAAAAAGAAAGCATTTGAGGATTTGAGAAGCTCTACGCAAGCTAAGGGCACAGGTTGCGAAGGGGGACAAAACTGTACATGTTCAAAGAAGAAGAAACTGAAGGCTAAACAATTAATGTTGGAGTCTTTATCGTTGAGAAGGTTAAGGAAGTTACTTATCTGAGTACACAAATAAACCCAAAGAATGCCATCAGCAAGGAACTGAAGGGTCGAATATCTGAGGCAAACAGAAGCTATTTTAAGCTGGTGAAATGTCGGAAAACTAGTTATGAGGAAAACCAAGGCCCAGTGTAAGACCCTCATCCCCTCCCTTCCCACGTTTCCATTATAAACATGGACACTATCAAAAGCCGGTCCTTCAATTCGTCGAAGATTCTTCAAATGGAAGATTCTTCGAAGAATTGAAGGAAGGAGACATATGGGGAACTGGTAAGAAAAAAGGAATTTATGATCTCTAGACCAAAGCTGACGTAGTGAGAATTCATAGATTAGAAACGTTTAGTTGAGTGGGCAAACTAGCCAGGATGGACCTATCGTACATCCCTCTTGGATGTACCAAGAAATACATCAGAAAAACTTCTCTATGGAAACAGAAGAACAGGCTGAGATGGATAGATGGAGTGGAGGCTGACTCAAGGAGTCTACTAAGAATCAGAAATTGGAAATTGGAGGCAAAAGAGAGAATTGAAAGTGTTTCCTTAACTTGAATGAAACAACCATGTAAGTTAAAAACCTAAATTTAAGCAGTCGTTATCAAGCTATTGTCTTAGCCTGTTATTGGAAGTAATGCCGTTACTGAGCCAAACCATATCATGAAACAAAAAGAAAATGAAGTAAACAAAACATAAAATAATATATATAAAACTAGATTATTTTAAAAAATTAAGAAATAAACTCACCTAACAAAATCTCTAAACCTAGTATCGGGTATACGGGTAGATTTGGTCGTGTTGACAATGACAGCTACCCCCGACGTGTCGACATTGTGTTCCATACTGAAGTAAGCCGCTACCCTATGCACCAGCATCCTCTGGTAAGAGGACATCTGGGCAAATTTATGCATTGTCCTCCTGCAAGAAATTAAATAATTAATAACCATAGGAGTATGTTATAAATTAGATAAAAATATACCTTTGTGCAAAAAAAAATCAATAATGAACACAAATTAAAATTGATGCTATTACCGTCCATTAGAATCATCAAAATGAGAAAAAAAATACTAAAATACATGTTTCATATAGGATTTACAGAATTAATAATCCTAATACCTAGATCTGATTCCTTACACTTAAATAGCCAAAAATTAAACTTTAACAAAACTTTTTATTAGGTGAAACATGGGAAAAAAAAGTGAACCTCAGAAATCAAAACCTTACTCATTAAGAAAAACATGCAGAGAATGTTCAGAAATCTTTAGTACCAATTACAAATTTAAACCAATCATAATCGAATGATTCAGCATCGCATATGCCGAAATGTATACCCTTTACAGAGCCATAAACTACTGCGAACAAACGGACACCAAGCAAAACATTGTTGTTTTAACCGATTCAGCTTCTTCATGTGCCAAACTAGAAACCATTCATACAAATTAGATAAATTCCTACATGGAAATCTACATAATCCAAATTCTAACCAAATCCAATATTAAATATTGTTTTCAATGGATAGCAAGTCATGTGGGCCTCTCTGGAAATGAAAAGGCTGACAGAGTTGCACGAAATAGACAGGTGGAGAGGGATAACGCAAAATTTCCAACTCCAGACTTACTCAGAGCTATCAAGAAGCAGTCAATTAAAGAATGGCAGGATCGGTATGACTACGAGTCACAAGGAAAGGGAAGAGATTATTATCGAGTTCAGCCCAAAGTAAGCCTAACCCCGTGGTTTCGAAAAATCCGCCTGGATATAGACAGGAAAGACATTGTCAAAATAACGAGACTAAGGACAAATCACGGGAACACAAAGAAATTCCTTGGCTTAATGAAAATAGATACCAGCGGAATATGTGAGCTCTGTAACTGTCTAGAGGACCCACGTCATATAGTGTTCAGGTGTAAGAAATATGACAAGATCAGATTAGAATTAAATTCCAGTCTTAATCCTGAAGAGGAAGTCTTTTATTTCAAAGAATTAGACAAAGATAAGGTAGCAAAATTATGTGAGGTGTTGGATCAAATAAAGGGAAAGCTATAAATGAAAAAATAAATAAAGATTATAGCTAAATTTAACTATACATAAAAGGTGACATCTGGTTGTATATGATTTGGAAACCAATCTTGAAACCAACAAAAAAAAAAAAAAAAAAAAAAAAAAAAAAAAAAAAAAAAAAGAACAACAGAAAATTTATAAAACTGAATTATCGCAATAATATACAACCGGATCAACACATTAAATGGCTTAAATCAAACTTTTAATGATTCAAATGCAAAACTAATTTATTAATTAATGACTTCGAACAAGAAGTTTATCAAAAGGATACAATTGTTGTTAACAGCTCTGCCATATTTAACTAAATTTTGATTACTTATAAAAAAGTGAAGTTAATGTTCTTTATTGCGGAGTCAAAATATTATAAATTTTATAATCTAACGTACTAAGTTTTACCACAAATATCACTGAACAAAAAAAAAAATGAACTTTTTTGATGTAAAAATACAAATGAAAGTAATCAGGACTTACTTGGGGTCATTTGCGAGATTGACAAGCTCATTTTCTATCTTGAGAAGAAGCATTCGGTCCTTATGATTGCGATTAAGGGTCTCCACAATGAACTGATGTAGATCCACCTGATTGCCACCATCGTACTGTTGCTCCCTGCTATTACCTGCAATAAAATGTGAAGTGACAAATATATAGGAGAGGAAATGAATCCTGGGTAATCCAATGCCATCAAGATAACAATCATAGAAAAAACACAGAAAGAGCCTCTAACGTCTGGGGTAAAAACATATATGTCATCAAAAAGTAATTTTTTATTACCTCACTTATTTTGTTGTTACCTTTAAACTGGGCCCTTCTCCTAAATATCATGTAATTAAATACCAATTGATTTTATTTAAAATCTTCTTGCAGTGAATAGAATGGCAATGAAAAATTCTTTTGTTAAAAATAACCCAGATGATTTAGGTTTTCATTCATTTCATTTCTTTATAAATATAAATATATATGTATATATATATTTTTTAACTGGAACTTGACCGATAATATAATTTTTTTATTATTTATGTAATTTTATAAAGTTTAGATTTTATATTTAAAAAGTACAGGTGAAATACCTTAAATTTGACTGGCCAAAAAATAATATTGCAAGTCCATTTCCAATGACAATATAAACTGAACACCATGTGATTATCACCAGGGTGACAAATTGATGAGTGATTAATATTAACAATGAAAGAATAAATCCACAAGGGCATTCTATATCATTATTATTATTTTTCATTATAACAGTAATTCTTTAAAAATCCATTCCTTTAGAAATTGAAAATTATACATCTATTAAATTCAACTATAACCAAAATTACAGCTGTTAATTAATTTTTAAAACTATTTAAACAAAAAAGATATAGGTATAAGCTTATGAATTCATATATACCACTGAAGTTTGTTAAATAAACTTATAAGACACCAATGGTAAAAGTTAGCCAGGTTTTGAAAATATCTTCTATACACGACTCACAACATTTAAAAATTTTACTTTGAATTTCCAGCTTATTCCCAGCCTCGAAACGTTGTGAGGTTTTAATGTATTGAAGAATATATATATATAATAAAGGAAGATTGTATTTTTCACTGTAGTATAAATTTGGAATAATAAAAGACCAAAAAGAATAAAAACATACATTTACTTTTTCTATTATTTTTGTATATTATAATTTAATGTATATAAAACGTTTGTTTGTTAATAAAAGTGATTATACCTTACAAGTGATTTTTTAACCTTTTTTTCTATCACATTGTCAATAAAATGTTTTAATTCGATTATCCGTGGACCCCCATACCCATCATTACCCCGGATAATGTAGGTTCTACTGTATATACAATATATTATTGTAAAGGAACATTCATAACAAATATTTATATGATAAAATATATATGAGTATGGCTCAGATCTATGGTATAGAGTACTTAAAGAAATAAAATAACGCATTTAGTTTTAAACTAACATGCTACAGAAACCAAATTAACATACCACGAGACAGAGGAGGTTGCCAGTCTTTATGCCTCCGCGATTCTTGCTTCGGCTGCTCTTGGGTCGGTTCAGGAGGAGGTGATGTTTCTTCTCTTACTGCATGACTTCTCACCAATAGTTTTACTTTATTCTGTGACTAAAACAATGGCCAGCTATTTATTAATCATCAACTTAATATCCTTAAAATTATTAAAAAAAATTAGTGCATCAATTATCACAGCAGTAAGACAACATGCCAACTAAGCTGCTATCCAATAATGAACTCAGGGTAGTAAGTAGAAACATTTAACAATATTAATAAATTAAGATGTGATCTTTATATATTATTTAATTTTTTCAAATAATTTCCTCAATAATCCATCAAAGGTAATTAACACGTTGAGCGCCAGGGAAAAGATGATGTACTTTTGCCTGGGGCCAAAGCAATTTTTCCTAATTTATAACTTTAATATGATTAGAATGATACAAAAATTGCAAAAGAAATAAATAAAAAGTTTAATTTTGGCAATTAAACAATAATTTTGTGAGCGGTACGTATGTACCGCCCGGCCCCAGGGTAAAGCCCGCTACCTATAGTAGTACGGGGGCTGCCCGGTTATGACCGCGACGTCAACCCTTGTCCCCTTAAAATATGTTATTTTAATAAATAAGATATTTTGTTTTGTAAAAAAATAAATAAAATTAATTTATTTTATTTATTTATACCCCCCAAATTAAAAAAAAAAAAAAAAAAAAAAAAAAAAAAAAAAAAAAAAAAAAAAAAAAAAAACATTTGGGCCAATTGCATTGGCGAATTGTTCGGGGCCGGAGCGGTCCAATATGCCTTGAAATCACGCTCGGCAGGCGGTCCCCTGGCCCAGAACAACCTTTTAGCTAGCGGGAGCGGGCGGTACCTGGGGACCGCCTCGGCCCCAGCCAATAGTCCAACAGCGGTACGATCGTACCGCTTGGCGCTCAACGTGTTAAAAAGATATATATACATTGTAAACAAACTGACATCCATGATGTTTATAACCTTGCACTAACCAAAAAAACTGTTTTGCGGGCCCAATCGATAGGGTGCACTAGTAGTTTTGCAAAATGTCGGAAGGAACGGGGATAGACATAGTTGATGTGATAGAAATAATTGATAGAGATAATAATTTTAAAAACCATTAATAGAAGGGCAGGCTATCCTTGATGCAAACCACATAACTGCATGTGGAATAATATCTATAAGTAAAAAACAGTTATTTTACAAGCCTTGTGCCTTCAAACAAGCGATCTTAAAGGACTGCCCCATCAAATAAAAGTGGAAATCAAATTTATTAATAATAATAATCAATTTTCTTGTAATTGTAAGTGTAAAGCTGGTAGTTCTGGTAAATGCAAAAGCATCATTGTAACTTTACCCTAGGTTTTTCGGTTAGTAATAACATTAATTACCTATTCATACAATCATTGTTATGACAGCTTAGTTTCTTAGTCATATTATTTATTTATTTGTCAAAACTTTCAGGCATCGCATTGAAAACTTGGAACAATTAAGCACAACGGATGTAAGACAAAAATGGGGAAAATTAATAAAGAAAAACAAATCTATGAAACTATGGTCCCAATGTTATTTGCATAAAACTAGCATTTTGGAATAATAAAATGTCAAACACTAATACTTACCTGGATAAATATAGTCAGTTTCTTTAAAATGAAGACTACATATGGCCATATGTTTCGAAACAGGCTTATCTATTCTTAATTTTACAATCCACTCTTCTAGAAGCTTTTTATTTTTTGGAAATAAATGTAATGGCACGTCTTTTGATTTTCTAATTGGATACTGAGGGACCGAGCAATACCTATTAGACATTTTTCAAATAATATTTTGCTCATTCAGGTTTCAATTATGGAAAAATGAATTAAAAATGCCAAAAAACCCAATGAATCCCAGGTACTGGCCAGGCTTCTATCCCCGTTTCTCTAGTTCCAGTAAAGCAGCACCGTCGCTTGAGCCCGCGAATAAGACCTGTGTTTTTCATATTTATCAAAATTAAAATACCTTATATTAATTTTAATGGGATATAAAACTAAGGTAAAAAAAAAAGAAATGAAATAAAAACAAAACACATTTCATTCAACTATATAAATTTTCAGCTGAAGTTTGGCTCAGATCTCTACTGAAAATACTCTCCTCGTAGACATAGATCTCCACATATCCGTTTGGGTTTCTTACTCTTTTTGAGCGAGCGTAGAGAGCTGACGTCGAAAACTGAGATCTAATAATCCTAATCAAGCTCTTATTGACTGCAAGGAAGGAATGGAGTTGGATCCTGGAAAGGATGGAATGGGACTTCACATCGATTTATCTATCGCATCCTTTACGGTCAAAAAAGGCCTTCATTAGCTCTATTTTAACTTCTGACCGCTCAAATTAAAGTGAAACCCCCAAACGGGTCCTTTTCAGTGGAGATCTGGCCCACATCATCAGAAGTCAAAAGCTCAGATGAAATAAAGGACACCAACATAAATGTAATAGACAAAACTAATGAAATTTAAATGGACAATAAACAAAAGTTAAAACACTATAGCAATAAATAAACAAAATAAAACAACAGTAGAAAGAAAGGATGGCACAAGATAAGACAACAGATTAGATAAGAATGGTAGATAACAGAGGGTATGATGCATTATCAGTTTATTTGCGATCTGCTATTGTGAAAATGCCGTTTTGTTTTATCAAAGACAAGAGCTTTTAAGTAATTTAAAGGGCCACAGTGATCAACCGATTGGTGTCTTCTATTATATATGAGGATTTTCTTAGGATATTATACGCACCATCATTCAGCTATTGTTTACGACAATCATACTTTTATCTTATCAGAGTTGCTCATGATCAAGCTAATGTTTATATGTTATTCAACATTATAAAATTGGTTTATAATTTGTTTGTTTTAACGTCACTATGCCACTAAAGCTATTAGATGATGGGGAGTCTTAAATTTTGCCTATCCAGGTATGATTAGGATAGGGATCTTCAACGAGCACCTGACATCGTACAGGCTCGGGACCTCCATTTTACCTCCTATCCGAGGGACATCATAGACAAGGATTTTTTACCCCCTTAAAAAAATCTTAGGGCCACTAGCTATTGTGAAAATCCCGTTTTGTTTTATCAAAGACACGAGCTTTTAAGTAATTTAATGGGCCACGGCGATCAACTGATTGGTGCCTTCTATGATAAATGAGGATTTTCTTAGGATATAATATATCAGAGCTGCTCATGATCAAGCTAATGTTTATATGTTATTCAACAATATAAAATTGGTTTATAATTTGTTTGTTTGTTTGTTTTAACCTCACTTTATGCCACTAAGGCTAATCGGACGATGCTACAGTGGGAGTCCTAAATTTTGCTTATCCAGGTATAATTAGGATATGGGGGACGGCATAGACAAGGATTTTTTACTCCTATTATAAAATCCTAGGGTCACCTCGGGACACGAACCTGCGACCTTTAGTATTGTAGGTTTCTATACTAACCACTACACCACAGGTTTGTAGGTTGGCCCCTGGTTTATAATTTATTAACTTGAATAGGAATATAAAACCCCATATTAATGAAAAATAGGACAAGATGTAATATTTTAACATACCAACATAAAACCAAAAAAACAATATTCGTACACCTGTAATTATTAAAAATATCAATCTTACTCTAGAACGATGAAGGTTCCCGTTTTGTGCAGGAGGTTGTGCCTGTTGGTGAGAATTCTCTTCCGCAGACATCTGTCCTTGTAATTGACCTTTATTGTTGGATTGTTCTGCAGGGCTCTTGGTGCTTTCATAGTTATTTTGTTCTGTATCCTCGTCGATTCCCTCCTAAAATTGAAAGATTCAGTATTAATGATCCGATAAAACATATAGTAAATAAACAAGGTTGTTACTATGAATTCAACAACTTAAGCCCCTCTACTCAGGTCTTGACAAGATATTGGGTTGATGCAAAATTAATGCAGGTTTTTAATATTCATTGAAAATAGGCCATATCTTTACTTTAACTATATATATTTAATCAAAATAATTTCCATCTGAATCAATTCACTTTTGCCAACGTTCAACAACCTTTCTTATTCCACCAGAAAAAAAATCTGAATCCCTGGACTCAATGAAGTCACAAAAAGAATTTTCAATTTCATCCTGGTTTTGAAAATTTTTCTCCCTCAAAAAGTTATCCAGATGCCTGAAAAAGTGGAAGTCTTTAGGAGAGAGGTCAGGTGAATAAGGTGGGTGTGGGAGAATTTCGTAGCCCAACTCGTGCAGTTGTCGTAGTGTTGGTTGTGCGACGTGTGGTCTGGCGTTATCATGGAGAAGGATAGGTCCCTTCCGATTCATCAATGCTGGGCAAATACGTTGTAATTTTTGATTCATGTTGTCAATTTCTTCACAGTACTTCTCAGCAGTTATAGTCTGTAGTGGATAACACCAGCAGTATACCACCAAACTGTGACCATAACTTTTTTTGGGTGCAGGTTGGGCTTCGGGAAAGGTTTTGTTTGTTCATCTTTGCCCAGCCATTGGCTACAACACCTTCTGTTGTTGTATATGATCCATTTTTCATCGCACGTCACAATGCGATCGAGAAATGGATCATTTTTATTGCGTGTCACAAGCATGGAACAGATTTCAAAGTGGCGATTTTTTTGGTGGTCGTTTAATTGGTGTGGCACCCACTTGGCCAACTTTTTTACCTTACCTTACCAATTGCTTCCAAGTGGCGTACAACTGTGGATTGGTTCACGCCGAGTTCTACCGCTATTTCTAGAGTGGTTTTGGTTGGATCTTCTTCCACTATTGACCTCAGCTGGTCGTTGTCAAGAGCAAAATGATGGCCCCGACCTTCCTTGTCTTCGAGGTCGAAATCTCCACTGCGAAACTTCTGGAACCAACGCAGCACCTTGCACTCGTTAATAGCCCCCTGACCCCACACTTCGTTAATATTACGAGCCGTTTGCGCAGCACTGCGCCCTAATTTAAATTCGTAAAAATAAATTTGACGAAAATCGTACTTCGACATTTTCGATTTAAGACCTTTGAACACACTGAACAAAACGATTTTACTGATCAAATTCATGGTGAAAGAGAGGGTATTAGATAAGGTTTGTTTTGGTATAATAATGATCAATGTTAGGATTTGCTTTGTTTACACAATTGGAATTAAGATATCGCAATAGAGGAAACCTGCATTAGTTTTGCATCAACCCAATAGGAAAGCATACTCATCACCAAAACTTAATATTTAATGGAAGTGCATATGATGAGTAAAAACCTTAGTAAAGAAAGCAACTCAATTCAAATAAAGAAACTCTATTAAGAAAATGCAGGAATCAAAAAGAATTATTTTTTAATAGTTCTCACAATAAAAAATTCATTCTCTGTCTTATAAATAGAATACCACTCTTACCCGAGACAATTACGAACAAATGAATATTAAAATAGATGAATCGAGTCAAACTCTCTATTCTGATAATTAGTTTATTTTGCTTAATTTACTATGTATCAAATTCAGCCATAACATAAATGAGAGTCTAATGTCCAGTCTAGTAAAAATTAATTTAGAGGGAATGCAATGGGGCATTCAAAAATATGGGGACTTAATTGAATCCATATAAAAATTAGACTTTAAATTTAAACATACTTTGAAACACTGACCAGCAATTTGATCGGTGATTTACATGTCACAAGGAATTACTAATACTAATTCGAAAAAACAAAAAAAAAAAACCTAATCTTGTACATTTATTTTTTATATTTGTCAATTAAAAAAAAAAAAAGAATTGATATTAGTTTATAATTTGCTATAGTTCAGTGTAAATGAAAACAAATAATTTACAAATGGTCATTTTCATAAAATTATAAATGCCTATTACAAATCGTATCAATTACCTGCTTGGACAAGGTGCGTTGAGTACGGACAGTCCTCTCCATGCCTTTTACTCCACTTTGTACGATTATGCTTGGAACTAAAGAAAAAAAAAAAAAACATTTTTTAGCTTAAAAAAATTGACTATATCAACACAAAGATTAAACTGTTAGCATGAATATGCAACTTATTAAAGCCATAAATACACGCAAGGTTGGAAAAACTAGGAATAGAAAGTTGGAATAATTATAAAAATCATCGGCAATATTCTACTCTATTGTAATATAGTATGAATTACTATCCATGAATAATTAAATACATCAAGCAGTACAAGCAGTGAAGTTAATATTACTATTATTTAACATGGAGTTACTCAACAAATTCAATATATTTTTAAAAAAAGAATAGCTGAACCCAAAAGATACAAGCACAATATTATTCACTAAGCTACTGAATTATACACCACTCCTTAACACAAGTTTTTGATAGCAGTCACAAATTGATCCAAACAGGTACACATAATGGAACATCTCACATAATTATCATTAGTTTCAGCATTGTCACTGCCCTGTGTTAAATTGAATATTATTGGATTTTTTTGCTTATACCGATAAATTCCATGTTCATTAATCTGGCTAACTTATCGATTAGATAAGTACCAAGTAAAGTGCATATCAGAAATTATTTGATTATAGCAATGTCTTGTCGTAAAACTTCGACTTTTGTGAGTGAATCAAAATTTTTCGATCTGTAAAGGCCTTAGACTTGTACACATTTCATTAAGATTATGTAGAACTTCTAATGTCCACTTCCGAAGACATTGTAAAGTTCTCCCATCGACCATGGTATCTTTTTGCTTTCAGAGCTAGAGGCAGTTTTTGGCAGAAACCGAAGATGATATTATTTATCCTAGAGGCATTATATAAGGTTCTTGTCACACCATTCTTTATCAGCCAATATAATCACTTGTTTCCAATGATTTTTTTATTTAAATATACATTATTTAACCCAGGTTAATAAAATGTATATACTCAACCAGAAAAGACATATCATAAAATAAACAAAAAAGACTTGTTTGTCTTTGTTTCGTCATAGATTGGTATTATTTATTCTCTAATGTCATTAGTAAAATAAAGTATGGTTGTTAAGTTTAGTCCAACTATCCTGACTATTGTTAAAAAAAAAATTATTTGATAATATTAAATTTAAAAAAAAAATAAATATACTGATTTGGTTAGGGTTTATAGATTGCAATCATATGTAAAACCAGAGACAAAGAAGTCCTGTGTGTTACTGCAACAACAGTGACTACAATCACTGTCATTAATCGTTAAAATCGCAATTATTGTTTATTCCTCACAAAAATGCAAATTTGTTAAAACTAATAATGTTTGGATTCAAGATTGCAAATTCCTAAAAAATGTCCCATCCAATGTAAAAATTTTTTTACTTTCACTTACCTATGTAGAAAATATATAATAAGGGAAAGTACGAACCTGTAACTGGGTATTTGGTGTATATATATGCCCACGATGTGACAGCAAACTTTCATCAAAATTGGTCAAACGGAGGGGGCACTTTATTTCATAACTTTTTTTTCCATTTTTACTATTTTTTCAATTTTCCCAAAAATGGTTTTAACGATTTTGATTAGACTCGTCATGCTTAATGACAATCAAGTATTCTTTAATATCATGTAAGCTTTATCATTATTAAAATGTTCTGAGGGGACTTAAATGAAATGAGGAAGGGAGCCTTTCTTGTTTTCCTATAAAGTACCTTTGTTTTTGTTTACAAGTATAAATTAATTATCTGTCTCTCACTTCGCCTAAAAATAAGAAATGGCTAAATATGAAATATGAAAAATCAAGTAAATATATAAAGGAGAAAAAAAAGAAAAATATTCTGTCAACTCATAAAACACATTGAGAGCACGCATGCGCAGTACGCCTTTAATGACAGACCATTGTTTATAATTAAAGATGTTCTTTTTTCAACAACTACAAAGAGAATTATAAAATCAGACAACTTGGAGCATTATGCATTGCCGAATTATCACAAGTAAAAACTTATATTTAAAAATAAAAGAATTTAGTGTACTTTAAAGAGCAAATATAATATAAACAACAATAAGTAAATGAATGTGGAAAAGTGACTTTGAGAAATGGTACTTAAAAAAACATGTCAATGTCTAATCAAAGTTAGTTGGTAAGTGAAAGTTGTATGTTGTGCGCATCGCACCAGATTTTTTTTTTGGCAAAACGGGTTTTTTTTTTCCCGGTTTGAAAAATTTCTTGACTTTTAAAGTTGCAGTTAAAAAACCTTGGTTTACTTTACAAAACGTTCGAACTACTTACTATTTTAGAGGCATTAAAAAACGAAAGGTAGTTATTTTTTTGTCCTTCAATCTCTATTGAACCTTGGAAACGTCTAAACAATTACTTATGCCTCAAAAAAAATTAAAAATGTTCATAGTTTTATTTCTATTTATTTAATAAAAGAAGCAGGTGCCATTAACAAACACTTTTAGGATAGAGGATACAAAACAAAACAAAACATAACAAAATCCAAGTGCAAATATTCTACAATTACACAAATCCAGTGCAAGATTTAGACGAAAAAAAAAAAAAAAAAAAAAAGATCTTTTTACTTTCACTTACCTATATATGAAATATATAGTAAGTGGAAGTATTGCGATCGTGAAAAAATTCGACTTCCGGTTTTCAACGGAAATACACGTTTTGGGGTCCCCTGAGTCGAAATGACCAAGTCCCGCGAAATGGTCTGTGTGTGTGTGTCTGTGTGTGTGTGTGTGTGTGTGTGTGTGTGTGTGTGTGTGTGTGTGTGTGTGTGTGTGTGTGTGTGTGTGTGTGTGTGTGTGTGTGTGTGTGTGTGTGTGAACAGACTAGCTCAAAAACTATAAACCGTGCGATCCTGAAATTGGGTATTTAGTATAGGTATATGCCCGCGATGTGACAGCATAAATTTCATCAAAATTACTTAAAGGGAGGGGGTACTTTACTTAATAACTTTTTAGGTTTTTTTCGATTTTCTCAAAAACGGCTCAAACGATTTTGATTAAACTGAGTATTTCATCTATTTATATGCCCGAGATATGACTGTAAAAATTTCATCAAAATTGATTAACCGGAGGGGGGACTTTACTTAATATATTTTGTAACATTTTCACGTGTTTTTTTTATTTACTCTAAATCGGCTTTAACGTTTTTCATCAAACTGGGTATTTGATGTATGTATATGCCCGAGATATGACTGATGAAATTTCATTAAAATTGATTAACCGGAGGGGGGACTTTACTTAATAAATTTTGTATCATTTTCACGGGTTTTTTTATTTACTCAAAAACGGCTTTAACGATTAACAAAAATAAGATATGGATGTAGAAAAATGTGTGAATTTGGGAAGTTATATTTAACAAAACACGTCAATTTCTTATCTAAGTAAGTTGGTAAGTGAAAGTTGTGTGTTGCGCGCACGCACCAGATTTTTTTATTTTATAGTTCAAAATAATTCTCTATTGAGTTAGAAATATTTTTGAAATGAAAATATGAAACTGATTTAAGAATCATCATTCAGAGATCCAAAAAAATTCAGCAATATTGTAAGGGGGATGACTAATAGAATAAGAAAATTGTTTTCTAATTCTCCTCTCGTTTAAAGAACCTGATAACAGATTTTTATCAATTCAAGGATTCAAATAGTTTTTATAAAAATCAAAATGACATTTCTAATCTATAGACACACACAAAATCAAAAATAAAATACCAGCCATTAAACAAAATCCCAAGAGTGCACTTATATAAAAACAAAGTAACAACAACAAAATTGCCAAGGATCTCGAGGTGCAAGTGTGAGTTAATTACATCTAAGAGAACAAAAAGGGTTAACTTTAATAATTTCAAATCACTACTCACTCTCCAGCTTAGCCATATCGGTTATCGGTTCGAGGGGATCATGTGGTTAGACCTGCTATGTGTCAGGCACCTGGAATCTAACCACACAGTATCCTTCTGGTTTATACAGGTACAGAAATAGAAACGTAAACACACACAAAATTAAAAAATATTATGTACAAATTATTTTCTTACACAATCCCCAAAATTCTTTTTCATTAATCAATCATTTAAGAACACCATTCTACTAAGGAAATAATAACTAAATTTGTCAGTCGGATAGATATGCAACCATCCCTGAATGCGGACAAGCCATAAGATGGGTCTTATCCAACTGGATAGAAAAATATAACTACTAGGGAGTTTGCTGATAATTCAGTACTGTCATAGGAAGAGATGGAAACAACAGGACTCAATGAAACTGAGTCAACTGAGGCTCATAATATATTAATTGAGATATGTGCTAAGTAGAAAGAAACATATGAAAGAGAAAAGATAGGTTTGAACATTTAGAGAAATTTAGTTATTTATGGTTTAAAAAAATAAATGAATAAAAATTAATAAACGAAATAGGATATAATAGAATAATTGAGGCTATTTTAAGGGTAGGAAGTACTTATTATTTGCAAAGTTAGGGTCTTTTCTACTTTACTCCCCCTATGATTACTTTCTATATCTGTTACTTTTTAATTAACCATACATACATAAAAAAACACATGTATATTTAAATTATTTTATTAATACATAATCAAATACAAATTACACTTGTCAAATGAATTAAATAGTATAAAATTCATTGATTTTTTTTTTTAAAACAAAACCTTGAATAAATCCTCTCCTTCTCCATACAAATTATCATAATTTATAACGACGACATTTATAATTATAACACTGCCAACAAAATCCTCTTTTTTCACTAAAAAGAAGCTTCATGTCGTGGTTGTTCTGATACTTCCTAGCTGTATGTATTATATATTGTATGTATTAAAACATTTGCAATGCTTTCTTATTATCATTTCCGAGGTATGAATACAATTCAAATCCGTTCATTATTAACTTTTAAACAATAAATGAGAAATATATGCACTTAACCTTTTAACTGTATTACAATGAATTCATATTTATTGATCATGTGTTATAATTTGAAAGAAACCTCCAAGGTAACTGTTCTATACAAGTAATCATAGGGGGAGTAAAGTAGAAAAGTCCCCAAAGTTATCTAGTTCGAAACTTGTATTTATAAAAAATTTAACCACGTATGAATGTACATGACCAGGCAACAGACTATTGCATGATTATACATTTTAAACATTCATGGTATCGAGTTAAAAGGGGAATATGGAAGTAAAATGCCACATTTTTGATTGGTAAAGAGATCGAAGTGGATAAATAAATAAGAGTTATAAAAACCAGTATGTCCAAATTCAATGAAATCTGTTCGCCTAGAAAAAGTAAACAATTCTACCTTCCCCTTACCCAAAACCAATCAGTGATAAAATTTAAATTAAAGTAACCTCCTTACATTACTGAAACATCCGAGAGCTAAATGTGTTCTTAAAATGTTTCATTCCTAAATGTATACTTAATATCTATTATATACATAATATTAATTGAATTAATTACTATTAATAGCCAAACTTTAATGTCATTATTTTTAATCTTATGTACATGAATGAACCAGTATTAGCCTATGAAGGTCTATGACCAAGAGGATGTGTGGAGATGTAACAGTGTATTTTAAATAACTTTTTAAATAAAACTTTAAATAAAATAATATATTAGAGCAGTTGGTTTCGTAGTGAATAAGATATATATGTAAGGAATATATATATATTTCTTCAACAAGACCAAGAAAATTGAAAAGTCGGACATTTTGATGTTTTGTTTTTATTTTCATTTAGCTTACTTTATTTTTTTTTTTTCTGATTTTTTTTTTTCATCTCAAAAGAACTTATTGTGTTATGTTTTATGTAAAATTTATTTTGTGTTATATCTCATGTTAGGAATTTCATTTTTTTACTCTACATTTTGTATTTTCTAGTTTTGTTTTTCTTTAAATATCCAATTAATTCTGTATTGTATTATACTTCTGTATTCCCAATTCATTTTGTATTGATACATGTATTATGCCTAGTGCATGGAGCATGTACACATTAACAAATAAACAGCTCTCATACAGGGTTACTGTATGAGAGAAAGATAGAAAAAAAATATATGTAAGGTGCACAAAAAAGATGCAATATGCACCTCCGTTAATGGTCTAAAAAATACCGTATCTAGAAAATTAACTCCATGACATGCAAAAACCTACTGAAATTTTAATGTGCCCTTAATAATTCATTGTTTAGGAATTGTATAACTATGATGTATCTCTCTTTTACAACACTGCAAAGAAACATATAGATTGCAAAGAAATACATAGATATCAGTATAGTATGGTTACAATGATAAAATTAAGTATGAAAACACTTCCTATTCTATATTATAATCCTATAATCTATTCCAAAAACTTCCTGTATGACAGGAACTTGTATAATATATACTAATTCAAATACAGACAGATACAGATAGTATGTTAATACAGATACCCCAAACACTGGCGTCACCGCTGGAGGGATGGGGGGACGTGTCCCCCACCAAAAGAAATCGTTGGAGGAGGAATTAAATGTCCCAATAGTTGTTTTCAGGTGTTATATATTTCAATTTTTAACCTCTAGAATTTTTATCTATCTATGAAAATATTGGTTTGCCCCCCCCCCAATAATTTGGTGCTGGTGACGCCCATGCTCCCGAAGATGGGCCAAAAACCCGAAGAGGGAGAATAAAATAAATAACCCCTGTAAGGGATTCCTTCATTAAAAAAAAAAAAAAAAAAAAAAAAAAAAAAAAAAAACCCTAATGCAAACAAACTCTTCCTCACTCCTCACTAAAGTGAAAAGTACAACAAGTGGGTGATCTATTCTCATTGGAATTTATAAGCTACAAAAATGTGCATATTAAAAATTATAACATGAAAAAGAATAACATTAGATAAAAAAAGCCATCTTGATAATTCACCAAAAGCACTGCGCAATAAGAAATAATTGTTTGTTGAACTCTCACATAATACATTAAAACAAAAAATAAAACCACAAAAGTCAGAGTTGCAAAAGATATACTCACAACTTAAAAGCGCAACCATAAACTAAAAATTTCCAAAACCAAATCAATGTCTTCATCTTGCCCAGTGGCAAAAGAAGATAAGAAAAAAAGTAAGAAAGATAATATTTTTGAATCTCCAATGATACAATTGTAGATAAGACGAATTTTAAGTACAATGCCTAGATCTGATGGGACAATAGGTGATAAGAGGAATGGCATGACTAATACTATTGTATTTCAACATTCTGGTTCTAATAAGAAAGACAACCACTGATAAGAAAATTACAATGTCTGAATCCTATGGGAAAACTGATAAAGAAGAGCATGCAAAAAAAAAAAAAAAATATATATATAACTTTATATCAAGAGGTTTCTGAATATGAAAAAAAAAAAAAATGTGATTAGAATGATGGTGAAGGGAAGTTAGTGAGTCTTTAAATTAATCGAAAAGTTCTATAATTTTTAATAACCGGCAAGTCTATTATTGATAATAGATCAATAAATCTTTTGTACTTTCAATTTGGTGGATAAAAATATATTAGATGTTGCAAGAACTCAGCATCTCCAATGCCTTTTTGATATTAATAACTAAAATCAGAGGAGTATTTAACACTATCAAATTAATAATACATCATGATTTTAATGGTAATATACTGCTAATTAATTTGAATGCTTCACATTTAAAGAATGCTTATCCCTGGCATTAATTAACAGGGAAAAAATCCTGAAAATCTAGATCCCTCCAAATAAGTACTTTGTATACATAATTCTGATTATAAAAATAGCAATCTTATAATACAATACACAAACATATCTGCATGAAACAAATAAAATTTAAATCAGGGTATAAATACGAATAATTAGGCCAATTTAAAACACCTCTGTACTTTAAAATTGAATTTTGCTTAACGTGTTACCTTAAAAAAACAAAGGGTTCGAATAAACTGTATTATTAATTTTTACACTCATATAAAATATAAAATTCAAGATATAAGCAATTGGCAAATTAAATATCAAACAATATAGTTAGTAAAATCCTGGGGTAAATAAAGTATGGAATTATTTAAACTAACCAATGAAATCTTTTCGCAAGTAAATGATAACACCCTATATGCGATAACAAATCAGTGAATTCAGCGATTGGTTCATTCTTGCTTCTTTGAACTGAAAATTTTATAACAAACAAAATCGAAAGACTCCTAGAAAGGACATTACTTATCACGGTGGATTCCTTGTGGAAGTGCCTATATGAAGGAAGGGGGCTTAAAAAAAAGTTTGTCTTAATAGGTAATTTTAAGGAAACATAAAACCTCTTCATCATTTAGCAAGAAATTGGGAGGGGGGGGGGGGGGTGATCCCCCCCCCCTGTCTCAAAATCACGTGGCTGACAGAACCGTTTTTAATGAAAATATTACCTTTTATTAAGAAGGACTGCGATATAAACAACTAAAAGTTTTATTTTTTTATGGCATAGTAACTATCTAATTGCATTCTTCGTTTTAAAATACAAAAAAATGGAAATATCCAAAATATTTGAGGGGGGGGGGGAATCAGGACCCCTGTGACTCCCTCCCTGGATCCGCCCTTGGTAAAACTATGATAAAATTAATCTGTTATTAACTCCTCTGTTAAAGATATTTATCATCCATTTACATACAAGAGATATTTGAAAAATCGAAAAAATAAATATATTGTTATAAATATTTTTCCAGTGATAAAAAGGGTCCTTGCAACGATCGATCCTTATCTCGAAATCGATAAAAATGGACTTATTTCATAGGACAGTCTTAACTCTGAGGTACCGATATAATTTAAGTGATGAACGTATAGAAACAAAAACATCGCAAGTCGGCAAAAAGATGGATACAACTAAAAAAAAAAAAAAAAAAAAAAAAAAAATATATATATATATATATATATATATATATATATATATATAATCCTGTGTAGTTTCAACTGCATTTTCAATTTTACTAAGTGCCTACAAAAAGCGACTAGGAAAATAGTCTTTGATCACAAATAGTCTACCATTGGGGAGTTAGAACAACTGGTACTAAATGTAATCAAAAAGTAGTCCTCTACCAAAGTTAACCCGATCATCCCCTCCGTATAAGAATATGGACGTCTTTTTTGACGTCCATTTTGTCTTTTTTGGACGTATATTTTGTGGAAGGTCGAACAAAACGTAGTGAGTGTGAGAGTGCCCCTCTCTGTGTTTTTTAAATGTTTTTCTGATAAATAATAATAATTATTTTTTTCAGTCTGATTTTATTTTAAATAGTTGGATATGGATATGGATATAGTTTGGTCAAGAATGTTTGTCCCCCTCCCCTTTCTGCCGAAGTTTGCGCTAATGTGGACGCGCCTTTATGCGAACGAAACTATTAATAATATTGTATCTATATTCCTATATATTGTAGGTTTTGTCATTATGATTCCAACGGTATTATTTCCAACGCATAAATCAAAATTGATAAAGGGTAAACCAAATAGTTATTGACACTCTTTACAGTTATTGACACCCCAACTTTAACTAAAACAAAATAAGTAAACAAGTACTAATTTTATTTCAAGATATACATGAATCTAATATTTGAAGGGTCCTCCCTCTAAATCATCTATGAAGTAAGACTTCAACAAGCTAACCATAGGGAACATTTCACAATTAAATCCACTGGGTGTCAATAACTAGTTTTTGCACTTTTACAATAAATATTGCCATATGGTAAAACTATTGAACTTTTGACCCAAAAAAAACCTATTTAGTCTTTATAAGGATAGATAAAGAGGAGCTATAGGAAGTTTCAATTTGATCCCTTCATAAAAAATATTTTTTTTTTTTAATTTCACCACAGAAATGTAGTCTTAAGGGTGTCAATAACTGTATGGTTTACCCTATTTCGTGTTCTAAACATCTTCTTGCCGACGAAAAAGTCTGAATAATCATAAGCAAAACGGCATATAATAATAACTGACAGATCGTAAGATATACCCAGCCAGTTCTTAACCGATCATTGAAATGACGTAAACCGGTGATGTAAAATAAGAGAAGAAAAACCTCAAAAAACCGAGCCAGAGTGTAACAGGTTGTCATCTCAGTTTAGCCCTGATAAGAAAACAAATATAACTTTCTTCCTTAAATATAGAAGAGAGGTAGAAATATCGCCTGTCACTAACACAAAATCTTCTTTTTCCGTAATATGGAAACTCTTTGTAAGAGTATTGGTAGCTTAATGCTTCATCATCTACCCATACACGAAAGTTTATGGGTAGATACACGAAAGCCCGCCGTAGGGTACGGTTTCCTTCGTAGCATGGCCCTTAGTGACTAATCGACGTAAGTGGTGCAAATCATGACGAAGAGCCTGAGAGTTACTAGAACCACTCAACCCATTATGGAGAACTTTATATACCTATTGTGTTTTTTATTTTTTATCTTCTTTTAAATCCTAAGACTCAATTCATTATACATATTGATATAATTTTTTCAAAATCTAAGAATCCAACGCGCCCCCCCCCCCCATAATTTGGTGCTGGTGAAGCCTATGATACCGTCACATAACAATCTTAAAATGTATCGCATTTATCGACTATATCGACTATAATCGACTATGTCTATTATCTACTCTCATGTTAATAACCTGACATATGATTAACAAAAAATTTTATATAATATATTCATTTTTATTTCATTGCCACAACTTTGTACGGGGCAGAATCATGGACAGTGACTAAGACCCATGCAAACAAATTAATGGCCCTGGAGATGGACTATTGGAGAAGGAGCTGTGCCATATCCAGGCTACAAAAGGTACCAAACCAGGTGATAAGGAATAAAGTAGGGGCAGAATTGAACATCCTCAACGACATCAGTGAAAAAAGACTGATGTGGTATGGGCATGTTTGCGAATGGACGAAGCACGTTGGCCCCTTCGATTGCTAAGATATGTCCCTGAGAAGCGTCGAAAACGTGGAAGACCACGCAAACAGTGGATAGAAGATGTGAGAGAGGACATGGCTGCCAGAGGCCTCACTGAGGAGGACAGCGGAGACAGGGACGGCTGGAGAAATTCTGAGATGAGGACCGGAATGTGACATTTGTTGACAAATCCGAAATAAAATAAAAAAAAATTTCATTGAAATTTTCAAATATGAAAATAGTTTGAAGCTACTAAAAATAACAATAAATCGATCATTTTAGTTATGTGATCGCCGCCACGAAAATTCCCATGAACACGAATATAAATGCGTTCTTGCAGTTTTCCGATATTTTTTATTTATCTGCTTAGTTAGACCCCGTCAGGGCTTTTTATCTTATGCAATTCTTCTTAAGAAAACCATCTTAGATGTTTTTTCAAAGTCAATGGACATATCGCTCGTCCAGAACAAAACTGGTCTAATCTAAATCTAATTTATATATATATATATATATTCGCAGAGGAATATAGGTCCAGGTCTTGCGTACTACAGTGCGGTCAAATCACAACTACATTCTTAACCATTTAACCGGACGGGTAGTATATAGACATCCTGAAATATTTGTTGTGCACTATGCGAATCACATTCTCGAACAGATAATCCTCCGAACTTGCCGTACCGGTGTACAAGATGAAATCGAGCAAACAATGATATCTGGCCGCACCTAGGCACATTAATACAATGATATTCATTAAACAAACAGCTGACATGGAACTAGTGGGTTTTCAGGCTTTTGTTCTTACTTATTAAGGATAAAAAAACGTCAGAAAAAAGTTTAAAGCGGGTCTAGAAGCTTATCTAAATGAACTCAAAAGCGAAACCAGCGCTATTCATGAACTCAGGCTAACAGGTAAATTTAATATTCGAGTTCGTTTCTTATTTAGATTAGCCGCGCGCAGTCTTCGAAGGTGAGTTTCGCACAGTGTAAAGGCACCTAAACAGGCAAAAGAAGAGTTGAGCGGCCACGAAGACGTAGGATGCAGTTGGCGTCGCTGGATGAAGGCAGTAGTTGAGAAGAAGAGAAAAGTGGAGCAACATTGTGAAAGAAGCCAAGGCAACAACACAACCGGTGCTGCAGTGCTACTTATGTTGAGGAAGGGCGAGAGAGTATCTCATGAATGTGATTGCAATTTATTTATAAAGGTGAGTAAAATAATGATGTGGAGTCCTGTAAATATACAAGATAATATTCTACTCTGGTAGTATAAGTAGTACGGGGTAGGTTCTATTTGGTAGCGGATAATCTAAACTGAGTGGGGGGAGCAAAAAGGCGAGGACGGGTAGGTGGCCATGGCAACCACAATCTCTCTCCTCTGACCTGGCTCGGTATTGATCCAACCTCTCTTGGTATAGTGACCTACTTCCTGCATCAACCACCCCCGGGTCACCGCCCCAGGGAGCGGCTACCGTCAGTCGGGGGTGGGCCGTCATTTACAGAAAAACAAATACAATAATAATCACAAGTGTCAAGAAAATGGCATTATGATCCCAAACGGATCAACTCAAAAAGAGGTTCAGCTCAAGCTGAGATTAATGATGACTTCCTACCTCCCCCCTCCCCCAGGAGGAGTATGAACAGAAAAAACTAACAACACAAAACATTTATAAGATATTCATTACATTTTAATATCTGAATGATATGAATGTAAGAAGGCTAAGATGGGCAAGGCATGAATTTCGACGCAACCCGCCCCAATGCCTCAATATTAGGCAAGGGACCTCCAGGCTGGCCAAAGAACAGATGGTTGAAGATGCTGCAGATATACCGCACCCACAATGCAAGCAAGGGTAGAATATCTAAATAAACATTCGTTTTTTTTTTTCCTTTATTTAATAAATTCAAAACTGTAAAATAATTATTACAACCAGTGAATGTGATGACTACGTAAGAAAATAATAATAATAAGGAAAAAAAGAAGAAAAAAAAAAAATAGAAAAATAGTCATGAAGGCATGAAGGTAAAGGTAATCCAATGATGCCTCTGCATAAAAACTTGAAATTTTGTTAGTTAAAAGATTCCTATTCCAGCTTCTTCGTAAACGTCGTCGTGTGTCCGGTAAGTCTAGTGTTGAATTAATGGAGTTAAGAGTAATGCGTTTATGTAATGCTTTAATGGATGATTGTACGTATGGGGTCTTCAAATCTTTGTGCAAATTCTTGTTACTTATATAGATAGTGTGGAGCGGCCGTAATAAGTCTTAGTACCTTTGACTGAAATTGTTGCAGTTTTAATATTTTACTTTTTTTGGCATAGCCGTATATTTGGGCTCCGTAAGTCCAGATATGTCTAAGTAAATATGTATAAATTTTGAGTTTTTCGGTTAATGGTAATTTTGATCGCTTATTTAAGAGATGTTGCAAAAACGTTGCAACGGTTTTCATTTTCTTTGATACTCATAAAAAAAAAAAAAAAAAATCAAATCATTGTCCTGTTTAAGCAATAAAAGTCAATCAATATTATTGCACGGGATGCCTTTAAACTATATATGGTGAATAAAATGCTCATAACATACCTTCCTGTAATTGATATACTTATTTTTTTATTTATATAAAAATTAATGCAAGTTTTTTTGGCCTTAATGTATTAACACACGACGAATCGTCAGATCGCCATGAACCTTTTGGGAATTGGGAATTGAAAAAAAAAAAAAAAAAAAAAAAAAAAGGGTTTTCAATTTCTTTTGTTATCTTGAGTAAAAAATAAATTTGTTGCACTGTTTAACAATAAAAAATCAATCAATATTATAAAGTAAGGAAGCTAATTTAAAACTAATGGAATCTCCTTGGACGGTCTTGGGGGCAATTGGTGCAATACGATTTCAGTTCGGTAACGAATCTAAACCGAATCCCCGTTCACGCGCAAACAGCAGCAACAGTATGCAATGTACACACATACTCATATTGTTAGATCCACGCTTAAATTCTAATGAAATATTGTGATTCCTATTCCCCCCCCCCCCAAGCTTCAATGCTTTATAGCAAAGTTGACCAACCTTTTTACATCGCGTGTGAGCGGTTATAAATGATAGATAAGTGTTGATTCCGCGGAAGGATTTAGGTTACTGAGCATCGAATTCTTTGAATAAAATTTTGGTACTAATTTATGGTGTAAACGGGACATGAAACATCGACGTACTTAATTTAAAATATGAGTAATTCGAAACATGTTTAGATACAAAAAATTTTCAAAATAATAACTAAAACTATTACTAAATAGTAGCTCTTTTTATGTATTTATAGTTTTCTAGATTTTCTCTTCTCAAATTCCGGAGGAAAAGGAGAGGCGAGCCCCTCCCCTAAATCTGTTGGTGAGCTGACTTCCTCACATAAAAATCAGTCAATTTCAAATGTTCCGGTGCCTTTGGCAAAAAAATAATAGTGTTTTTGCATCTATAATGAATACTATAGACATCACTTACCTGATGTGAGAAAAATAAACGTCTACAATCTTAAGCTTAAGACCGATGGAAAACAAATTGGCGGTATTGTGTGCCTATTACTCGAAAACTAGCATCACACAGAAAATAATGTTCTGTTTAAAATAAAAGAACAGAAAAATTCGCGTTGCATGAATTAATTTATTAGAATTGTTTTAATTCGTTTAAACAACGAAAATTGGTTTATATCGTTTCACTCTACACCTATAATCGGATATCAGTGATTTTTTTTTAAGCAGAAAAATGAATTACGCTAATGTTCCAAAATCTGTAACCACATGAAAAAGTTGTAGAATATCAAATTCTGTATAGAACGAGCTCTCTAACATTAAACATTGGCTCACACCTGTCTAGAGAAACTAATTAACACGTAAAATTATTCGTCGTGCTTCCTTCCTGATAAGACATCCGCTTTGTTCCATTTGTTTAGAATGAAGATAAATTTTGCCAAGCACATATCAACCTACGTAGATAGTGCAGTGCAATATTTGTTTAATATTAACCGATTTCAAGTATAAACAACTCATTCTTCAATGCGAACGTTAGTTCTTTAAATAGAATGTTCATTCATTCAAGCATCGTTTTTGATTTGTAACGAAGAGCTGAAAAACGTCCTAAACACTTCGTATTCACAATGGCGCCATTATGTATTCCTATCAATTGGATTGTATTACTATCATCTTTAAGATAGTAGATGTGCCTTTTTTAAAAGCAGGTTAGTGAAATTAGTATTTTTTTTTTTTTTTTGCCCTAGGGTCTAGAACTACACCTGGTGAAAATTTTCTGCAGCCTTATTTGGAGATATTAATACTTCCAGTTTTTTTTTTTTTGTTTTTTTATGTAGCTGTCACTTAAGATTAATTACGGCAATAATTAAAACTTTAATAATTTATAGACAAGACACTGCTGATCTGCTAGTAGATAAGTAAGAGACCAGTACCTGGTTCGAGGGGCAGGAAATGCAGATTATTAGAATTCCGATTTGTCCCTTCATCCTTGGGTGGGCTTTTTGATTTTCGGCATCTGTTCGGAGATCTTCGACCTGAAAACACGAAAAATGTGTTAAAAGTCACAAGTTCTCTTGATTTACTACTAATACCTTTTTTTTTTAATTTATACTTAGCAACAGCTCCTTATGTTAGGTTATTGACATGGTTATTTATTTTATACTTGAAAACCCGATTCCCACTGTCCGCCTCAGGGCGGATCAACCTCTATTGTAGAGTATCACGTTACTTCAGTATTCCAAATGTGTACCTCATGAGTATAAGTAAAAAAAATCAACTTTGCAGGAGACCCAAGTTAAAGGATTCATCATTACTTCTATCTTTTGTGTTTGTTCGTAATCGGATTCAGTTTTTACTCCAGATTTCCAGGAGTATTTTATTATATATATATATATATATATATATATATATATATATATTTTTTTTAACTTGTTTTATCAGAACCACTACGGTTCGTAAATTATATATATATATATATATATATATATATATATATATATATATATATATATATATATATATATATATAATTTTAATTGGAATTGACTTATCCAATCGTAGAATAATCAAGAATTTATAATTTATGACTTGTACTTATAAACCTAACACATTAAATATTATAGAAATTGAATTCATCTCCTGTCAGCCTTTACACTGTGCGAACCTAATCCTCGAAAAGGTAACCCTCCGAAAATAGCCGTACCGGCGTACCACGAACAGCTATTTACACTTAAACGTGAAGCCGAGCGAACAATTTTGTCTGACAGCACCTATGCACCTTGATACAAATATTGTCATAACAAAGACGGCCTAACTAGCGGCTGTTATGGCTTTTGCTCTAACATTTTATAGATAAAAGCAACATTGGAAAAATGTAAAAAAGAAAAAAAGATCCAAAAGCTTTCTTAACTAACTCAAAAGCGACACAAGCGCTATCTCCAAAGACAGGCGAACAGTTAAGTACCTACTCGAGGGTGAGGTTCGAACATTGTAAGGGCCCTTTTATAGGCGGAACAAATCTAATTTTAAAATTAAGTTCAAGTCTCCTTCCCACCTTTCATTACTTGTAGTTTCTTCAAAAACATGCGAATTAAAAAATGAAACAGAATACTAAATTATTAAAAAATTTATATATATATATATATATATACAGGGTGACATGCTACTCGTGCGACAAACTTCACCAGTAGATCCTCCACCATAAAATGAATAAAAAAGTTCATATTGACCATGGTCCGATTCTCAACCATTTCGGAATAATTTCGCTTTTTATCGATTTTGAAAGATATCACGACCTGGCATCGGAAAACCGTGATATCTTTAAATCTGAAAATTTCTCCGAAAAGCTGATAATAATAATAATAAAATGGTCATTTCAAAATTTTTGGGCCAATTTGTCGTGTTTTATTTCAGCCAGAACAACAAAATAAGTGAAAAATTTTACAAATCGGAAAGTGTTTAACATAATCCAGAGTTTCTAATTTTAGTTTCAGAAGGCAGCAAAGTTGAGGGAAAATACCTCATTAAATAACGCTTCTAACGCACTCATCATTTTTTAATTTGGTGTTTCTAAGACCAAAATATGGATGATATAAAGAGAAAAAATTATGGTTCAAGGATTGTTAATGCTTGAGAATTTACATTTTAAATTTGAAAAAACTAATACAACTCACCAATATCTTTAAAATAAATTTATTTTTAATCATTTTATTTATGTTCAAATTGGAAGCCGTACTCTGCAATACACAAACGTGCCCGTTTTCTCATACTCCCAACTGTCACACCAAAAGTGAGAAAACGTCGAAGTTTTTCAGCAGCGGCGAAGATCCTTGCTCTCAAATTGTCTATGTTTGTCACTTCAGTGCGATAGATCAGTTCATTGAGATATCCACAGACGAAATATTCCATGGGGTTGAGATGAAGAGATCTTGGTGGCCATAGAACTGTCCCATCACGGCTGATCTACGTTTCGAATGTTCTGTCAAATACGCCTGAACTATTCTAGAGGAGTGAGGAGACGCACCATTACTGCCAAAAACTGTGTTTGGGCGGAAGTTATTGGAGATGTACTCGTGCTGAAAAGTTATGTTTCTCCTCAATTGTAAAAGAAGGTCCTCCAGCAAGGTAGGCCGCGTGTTTTCGATAATATTTAAGTAGTGGTGCGTCTCCTCACTCCTCTAGAATAGTTCAGGCCTATTTTACAGAACATTCGAAACGTAGATCGGCCGTGATGGGACAGTTCTATGGCCACCAAGATCTCTTCATCTCAACCCCATGGAATATTTCGTCTGTGGATATCTCAAGGAACTGATCTATCGCACTGAAGTGACAAACATAGACAATTTGAGAGCAAGGATCTTCGCCGCTGCTGAAAAACTTCGACGTTTTCTCACTTTTGGTGTGACAGTTGGGAGTATGAGAAAACGGGCACGTTTGTGTATTGCAGAGTACGGCTTCCAATTTGAACATAAATAAAATGATTAAAAATAAATTTATTTTAAAGATATTGGTGAGTTGTATTAGTTTTTTCAAATTTAAAATGTAAATTCTCAAGCATTAACAATCCTTGAACCATAATTTTTTCTCTTTATATCATCCATATTTTGGCCTTAGAAACACCAAATTAAAAAATGATGAGTGCGTTAGAAGCGTTATTTAATAAGGTATTTTCCCTCAACTTTGCTGCCTTCTGAAACTAAAATTAGAAACTCTGGATTATGTTAAACACTTTCCGATTTGTAAAATTTTTCACTTATTTTGTTGTTCTGGCTGAAATAAAACACGACAAATTGGCCCAAAAATTTTGAAATGACCATTTTATTATTATTATTATCAGCTTTTCGGAGAAATTTTCAGATTTAAAGATATCACGGTTTTCCGATGCCAGGTCGTGATATCTTTCAAAATCGATAAAAAGCGAAATTATTCCGAAATGGTTGAGAATCGGACCATGGTCAATATGAACTTTTTTATTCATTTTATGGTGGAGGATCTACTGGTGAAGTTTGTCGCACGAGTAGCATGTCACCCTGTATATATATATATATATATATATATATATATATATATATATATATATATATATATATATCGATAAAAACAGTAAAATCTGATAGCGTTTCCATGTAGTCAGCGCCTTATAGATATGGAACCAGCAAAGCAGATGATCATTTCACACCTCTCAAACATATAAGGTATATTTATAGGGTCTACAAAGAAATAAAGAATTCGAAATTTACGCTTGGCGTGCTAGTAAACTGGTATGGTACACATTAGAAGAAAAAAATTAATAAAATGTTCTAATCAGGGATAAATGTCGGAAAAAATAATTAAAGATAAGAGTGATAGGTTAAATGATAATCCGGATTTTCAGTTTGAAATCATTTTTTTTTTCGAAAGCCTACGTTTCGATCCAACTTGTGGGTCTTCATCAGGGTTAAAAGAAAACAGATATATGAGTATCTATGGTAGAGGATGACAATAGATGAATATTTTACAGAACTGATAATAATATAAAAGATGGTAAGCATTATACATGAATATATAAATAAGTGGCTGGGCAGCAAGATAATGTAGAATCTGATTTTTACCTTCTGAGTCCAGGTAGATACAAAGACTGAAGGTAAAATAAGGTAAGAGGTAGTGATAGTATTGTTGTGTCCAGACATAACAAATTGCATACAGTACACCATTTAATTTGTTAGTTTTTAATATTTTTTTCACTTAGTTGTCATGTAGCCTTTCACTTCAAAAGCGCTGAGTTTCCCCGTCATAAACCTTTGAAGTCGGCAAACTACCCCCTACCATTACCTCTTACCTTATTTTACCTTCAGTCTTTGTATCTACCTGGATTCAGAAGGTAAATATCCTCTAGCATAGATACTCATATATTTGTTTTCTTTTAGCCCTGATGAAGATCGACAAGTTAGTTCGAAACGGTCGCTTTCGAAAATAAATTTTTTTTCAAACTAAAAATCCTGATTATCGTAAGGAATAACAGTTGACTATCTCTCACTTCTAAAGAGTATTTCCTAATTCAAAATAAGAAAATTTTTCATTTATTTCAATCTGTTAAAAGGTCGAGTTTCTCCAACGACTGCTTTAAATTTAAGTATTTCAAAAGTTTCATTCTATATTTAGTATTTCCCTTTTATTTTTTTTAGGAATTAAAGCGCATTAAAAAGAGATAATACATTCTTTTTTCGTAACATAATATTACAAAAAGAGATAATTTACGTAACATTTTCCCAACTAAAAAGTAACATTAGTTAAAAATAGGATTGACCGGAAGGGGAAGGCATAATAATTTTGTTACTTTTCATAATTCGTTCCAATTGCTGTTGTTGGTACTTCGGTAAAACTTTCCACTGAAAAGGACCCCAGTGGGGTTTATTTATACCTTAAAAGCTAGCGAAGCGAGCGGAAATCGAAACTAGGATTCAATAAAGCTAATGAAGGCCCCTAATACGCTAATATCACGGTCACATAACCTTTCAAAATAAGCCACGCCAAGAAGCCGGTGTTCCAAAAACAATAAAATATACTCCCTATTTTATAAAGTTATAAGTTATTCATGTTTACAATTAGGGAGATCAAAGAGCACTTGGAAAAGGGATTAATGTAACCGAAGACTGGAGATTTGATGTTCGCATTTTGTAGATTTGATAAAGATTTTGATAATTACATCTATTTGCATGAGTCCAGGGAGGCTCTCTTCTATCTCGGGTTTTTCCCAGCTGGTCATTCAAGGGTTAAAGATTTCTTCGGATCAAGAGACAAATATCATAATCATTATTAATTTTTTTTTTTTTTTTTTTTTTGTACCGAACAAAAAAAAAGAATTATTAATTTAGATTCAAACACAACGATATCAAGGGCCTTTTTTACTTTACCCACACCGGTTACTTTTTGATAACTAGTTTTTTTTATATTTTTATTAAATAATACCAGTTATTTATTAACATATCGTCGTCACCATGCCAAAGTAACGGATGTGCAACTAAAAACCTATGCATATTCGTTACTTTAGCATGGTGAAGACGATATGTCGACGATATTTTAAAAGAAAGAAATATATACATGAAGGAGGTTACCTCCTAGATTTAAAGAGACGTTGAAGTTGTTTTTGTTAATAATGAATCTGATACAACACGCGTGTTCTTAAATCAGAAAAAGAGGCATTTAAGACATTTTAAAGGTTCGGAATATTAGATAAAACACGGAAATGTAGAAGAAAACATTTTATGAAGCTTGCTTTTCACCAAAAATATCTCCAGCATTTAGATGCAGTTGGAAAAGTTGCATAGACGAAATCGTGGTTATAAATTAAACTTATAATTTTTGTTTACATTTGAAGCTTGTTGTTAAATACATTACTTTAATCATATGTTCTTCATTAGTATTAATTTAATCAATATATATTATAAAGCAAAGTGTACAATGTGCGTGCCGAAAAGGCTCAAAGACGACTCCACGTAGGATTAAGGAAGTTATGTCTTCGTTTAGCCATATGACTCCTAACGGAAAAGAAGGTTTCCGTTTTTCTCTTAAGAGTGTAAAATTGAAGAGAAAAAGACTGGAATTTTATGCCTCTCGCACCATTTAATTAGCGTCTCTGAGAATGAGATACGAGTTTATGAATGAAAAATTTCGAGCTATGAATGAAAAAAAGTTCGAGCTCCAGACTACCAGGAAGCGCTAGGGTTCGTTTCACTCAACGTTTATTGTTCATTCATCCAGTTCAAATTGTAGAGGTTATATATTTGTTCAGCTGTTCATTTTAAATTACTAAAAAATTAAGCAAAAATAATTAGTTTCTCCTTTGCTTTCAAAATAAAATAATGATTTTACATCTCTGCAATCAATTATGGTAGAAAACCAACTGGATTCCTTAAAGAATTAGTTTTCTCATAAGAAGGCTAATAAATGATCAGCACATTACATTCAATCTATATATAATATATACTTTAGTAAATTTAATGCAATATGAGTGAAGATTTCTTAGTAGTACCGTAAGCGAATAAAATCAGACATAAAAAAAGAGATGAATTGACTGAATATAAATCGAAAATAAAAAGTTTGAAGAGTTCTTATTGCATTTATGAAAAAGAAGTTGGTTTGATTACTATGTATGATGGGCATTCCAGTTGACAAAACGACTAACTCCAATAACAGCATTCAAGATTTTATCATCCCTCATAGTTCAAGATAAAAAGAAATATGATGAAAAAATTTAGCAAAATTAATTGTTCATTTACCATTTTTAACCCCCTGTAAATTATACAGGGTTCCTTATTTGGGCTCACTCTGCAGATCTCAAGTCTGCATAATATTGATACCAAGTTAAAACCGAATTTTCAAGAAGGTGCTAATTTTGTTCCCTATTTCCTTTAATTTTAAAGTTTTTCTGGTATTAAAGCTATCACACAACTACCGGAGCGAAGCCGGGCACCCCAGCTAGTAATAAAATAAATCATTGTTTTAAAAATATGTAACTGGTGTTGGTAAAGTAAAAATGACCCGGTATCAAAATGCCCAAACAAGAGAAATTGGGAAACTGCCAATGAAAATCAAAATTAAAATGGAAAAAATTAATTTTTTTTCCATTTTTGATAAATCATAACATCAGTGTGTGTGGCAGGTTACAAGCATCTCTGTTCTGCCCTGAAAATTAAGAATTTATTTTTTTGATTTTTTTTTTGTGTCACTGACAGCCAGGTGCGAATTACGCTTGCCTTGATGAACATTATAAGAGTATGATAAAGAAAACATATAGCTGTAAACAATTATATTGATTCGATTTGATTTGTAACACAAGGTTATGATGCACACACATACCCCTACTACGAGGGAAATCGGGTGTGGTCAGGCACGAGCCGGGTCAGCAATCAACAGGTACCAGCTGATCATGAGCCATGCCTTCTAAATAATTTAAACCTCATTCGACCCCCTTCCACCGTCCAATTCATTAACATTTGCCGATCAATAAGGCATCGTATTCAACGAATTGCTTTATTATTATTTACTTTCGTAACGATTGCAGACTTCTTTAAATCTATAAAATTTATATTCAATTTAACAAGGTATTGCCTACGTACATCAAACCGACATTCTTATTCCATGCAACACCTTTCTACAATTGTAAAGACCATAAAATTATTTCCCAACACGCTCGAAATCTGTTATCAACGGCAACTCTAGTAGACTCTGTTGAATGAAATAAACTTAAATTAGGTATTTACGGTAAGCACGACTAAACAGATTTTTACTTTCACTTACCTATATATGAAATATATAGTAAGTGGAAGTATTGCGATCGTGAAAATTTTCGACTTCCGGTTTTCAACGGAAATACACGTTTTGGGGTCCCCTGAGTCAAAATAACCAAGTCCCGCGAAATGGTCTGTGTGTGTGTGTGTGTGTGTGTGTGTGTGTGTGTGTGTGTGTGTGTGTGTGTGTGTGTGTGTGTGTGTGTGTGTGTGTGTGTGTGTGTGTGTGTGTGTGTGTGTGTGTGTGTGTGTGTGTGTGTGTGTGTGTGTGAACAGACTAGCTCAAAAAACTATAAACCGTGCGAACCTGAAATTGGGTATTTAGAGTATGTATCAGCCCGCGATGTGACAGCAAAAAATTCATCAAATTTGCTCAAAGGGAGGGGGTACTTTATTTAATAAATTTTTAAGTTTTTTTCGATTTTCTCAAAAATGGCTCTAACGATTTTGATTAAACTGAGTATCTGATCTATTTATATGCCTGAAATATGACTGTAAAAATTTCATCAAAATTCATCAACCGGAGGGGGGACTTTACTTAGTAAATTTTGTATCATTTTCACATGTTTTTTTTATTTACTCAAAAACGGTTTTAACGATTTTGATCAAACTTGGTATTTGATGTATTTATATGCCCGAGATATGACTGTGAAAATTTCATCAAAATTGATCTACGGGAGGGGGGACTTCACTTAATAAATTTTGTATCATTTTCACGGGGTTTTTTTATTTACTCAAAAACGGCTTTAACGATTAACAAAAATAAGATATGAATGTAGAAAAATATGTGACTTTGGGAAATCAAAATTTCTAATCTAAGTAAGTTGGTAAGTGAAAGTTGTGTGTTGCGCGCACGCACCAGATTTTTTTTATTATTTTGAGTGAGTCATTTGAAGCGTAACTTTGTGTTCCCTTATTTTAATAAAAATAAAGAGCTGCGTGAAGCACATTTTTCACGTTATTTGCAAAAACCGAGAGCAAAATCTACAAATTTCACGGTTTTTAGGCACTAAGTGCACTATGAATACTTTCCATAGATACTTTCCCGTTTTAATTACTATCTCAGAACTGGATTAAGCTAATTTTAAAATCAAGGAGCTCGTTTTAAACACAATTTGATGCTTAATTGTGTATGCTCAATTTAACTTTTATCAAATTTAGAGTTTTTACAGTTGTAGGCGTAAATAATTTTTTTTACGGAATTCATAAATAATTTTTAACTTCTTTTAACTCAAGATTTTAACTTCGATAAAGTCATACGCCAAGAAATTTTATGCGGTAAATTTTAAAGAGAGTATAATATTATGCAATTAATCGATTTTGAGTTATTAGCAACAACAACAATAAAAAACTGTTAAAAGTCTAAACATTTCTATAATAAGTGGAGGGGGGGAGCCGTTTGTACATGAACACACACCGTGATCTGACTCTCATAATTTTTATGTAAATGTTATAAGAATAAAAAGAATTCTGTAAAAAATTTCCTTAGATGATTTCGATATTTCTCATTGGCGTTCGAACTAAAACTTTCTTTACTCTGACGCTCTTATTGGAAATATTAGTTTAATTTGTGCCCAAGAACTAACAGACCTGTATTATGTTATATTGAGCGTACACAATTAAGCATTCAATTGTGTGTAATATGAGCTCCTTAATTTTAAAATTAGCTTAATCTAGTTCTGAGATAGTAATTAAACGGGAAAGTATTCATAGTGCACTTCGTCCATAAAACTCGTGAAATTTTTAGAATTTGTTTTAGGTTTTTGCAAATAACTTGAAAAATGTGCTTAACCCTCAAATGGATACATGAACTTTACATACGTCTAGGTATACGTGGGGTAACTCATTACCCCACGTTAAAAAAACTCATATAATGAAATGGTATATTATAATTTAATTTAATTATACGTTTTACATTTCTCTATTTATATAACTATTATTTGTTACAAATTAAACAAATATCCTCTCAATGTTCATTTCAAACTGGCTAATTACAATTTTTTACAGATTTTATTTGTTTTGTTGGTCTTGACTCCTGCTACACATGATACATCTTTATGATTTCGATTTTTTAGGTGGTGGTCTTTGTTCAGCAGTTTTCTTATTTAATTTCAAGATGCTTTCAATGTCATTCTCAAGTTCCGAAGACAAATTTTTCTAATTGTAAGCCAAGTTCTTTCAGAAACGTTTTTTCTAACCGGCTTATTCGTGGTTTGCGCCAAGTGAAACAATTAATATGAGTTAATTCCTGCTTGGTCAAGCATACCATAAAAATATTTCAGTGGCCATATTTTGGTTCGACAAGCTACTGAATAATTATAGACCATTTAGTCAAAAGTATCGACCCCACCCTTCGTGGAATTGTAAAAATCAAACGGGTTTTTTCGTTTTTATACATTCAATCTGGTTGTTGAACGGTATTTTCGAAGTCAGGATCTACTGAATTTATTGTTGTTTTGCTCGCCATAACTACGAAAAAAATAATATATTAAATTTATTCTACAATCATACATGTATACAGGGGTATTTGGTTACCCCAAAGTACCTTTTTCATGCCTTCAAACTGGAAAAATGAGACTATCTGTTTGTTTATTTGTAAGCTTATAACCTTGTGGAAGAATACCTAGCCCGCCTAGCACTACCAATTTATTACCCCTGTATCCATTTCAGGGTTAACATAGCACTTTATTTTTGTTAAAATAAGGGAACACAAAGTTCCTACAGCAAGCAGATACCAATAACATATAATCTTGTATTTGTGAGCACGTGCCTTTGTAGACGCACTCTACGGCTGATTGCTCCAAGAATTCCTAAATGATGGAGACGAGAAAGAGGAACTTCAAGGAAACGAGATGCGCAACTTCGGAGAAGTAACTAATAGTTACTTCAGAGAGTAACTAGTACCTCTGAATATTAAAATGTCGACTTAACAATTCCTTGCCTGGAAACGAGGGGACACTAAGACCTTCCTGGAAGACAGTAAATACTGCGAAAACTAACTTCGGGTTCAATAAACCCCGGCAAAAGTTTGCAAGTTCTCTACCTGGCCAAGTCACCAAAGCTAGCGAAACTAGGCTCTAACAAAGAATAAGGTAAAGCAGGTCATGAACCATAAATTATGGTTCACTCAAAAAGTACCTACTACGTACCTGCTTCAGGATTAGCAAGGGCCGCGCACTTCCATTTCTTCGGGGTTTGGAAGTTTCTAAACAAGCAAAATCAGCCAAACTACAGCTTATACCTATTTCGATAATAGGAATTCACGACAATCACAGTTTTTAAGAATACGCCTATTATCTTATACAGTCGACTCCGTTTTATTGGGCCACAAAGAGAAAATTTGTTTTATCCCAATTAAGGCGGAGGACCCCATAAAGCGGAGATCGTGAATCCACACGTAAATGCAAAGAAAAAAATGCCTAAATTCGCTTAATCACTGGGTTATCGTACAAGTATGGTAAATGATGCCATAAATTGAAAATATTTTTGTGTTAATAAGTGCACTTAGGCGTATGTATTCTCGTCTATTACTTATATGATGGGGTCAAAATAACACGATTAATTCAACGCTCATGTTCCAAAGCCTGCATTTTAAAGAGGGTTACTCCAAATAAAAAATGGTACCTATAATAGTTGTAGAAAATCAAATTCTGTGTAAAACATTCTCATTAATTTTAAAATTAGCCCACTCCTGTGGAGACAAAGTAGTTAAAACGTGAACGTCATTATAAGCTCCTTGCACACAACATAAGCTAAGCCCTGCGTGGAAATACAAATGAAAACGTGACAGAATTCCGAGTGGTTACTTCCTGCTAAGACTTCGGTTTTTGAAGTATCAGGGGATTTGATAAAATATTTATAAAAATAACTAATTATACAGGTAGGTACTCGGCAAAATTTATCTTTTATTTTAACAGATGAAAGATGGTTGTTTAATTATTTCAAAATGGTTCATACTTCACTACTTGTCTCCACAGGAGTGGGCTAATTTTAAAATTAATGAGAATGTTTTACACAGAATTTGATTTTCTACAACTATTATAGGTACCATTTTACTTTCACTTACCTATATATGAAATATATAGTAAGTGGAAGTATTGCGATCGTGAAAATTTTCGACTTCCGGTTTTCAACGGAAATACACGTTTTGGGACCCCCTGAGTCGAAATAACCAAGTCCCGCGAAATGGTCTGTGTGTGTGTCTGTGTGTGTGTGTGTATGTGAACAGACTAGCTCAAAAACTATAAACCGTGGGAATCTGAAATTGGGTATTTAGTGTAGGTATATGCCCGCGATGTGACAGCAAAAATTTCATCAAAATTGCTCAAAGGGAGGGGGTACTTTATTTAATAACTTTTTACGTTTTTTTCGATTTTCTCAAAAACGGCTCTAACGATTTTGATTAAACTGAGTATTTGGTCTATTTATATGCCCGAAATATGACTGTAAAAATTTCATCAAAATTGATTAACCGGAGGGGGGACTTTACTTAATAAATTTTGTATCATTTTCACGTGTTTTTTTTATTTACTCAAAAACGGTTTTAACGATTTTGATCAAACTTGGTATTTGATGTATTTATATGGCCGAGATGTGACTGTAACAATTTCATCAAAATTGATCAACGGGAGGGGGGACTTTACTTAATAAATTTTGTACCATTTTCATATGTTTTTTTTATTTACTCAAAAACAGTTTTAACGATTTTGATCAAACTTGGTATTTGATGTATTTATATGCCAGAGATATGACTGTAAAAATTTCATCAAAATTGATCTGCGGGAGGGGGGACTTTACTTAGTAAATTTTGTATCATTTTCACGGGGTTTTTTATTTACTCAAAAACGGCTTTAACGATTAACAAAAATAAGATATGAATGTAGAAACATGTGTGACTTTGGGAAATGATAATTAGCAAAACACGTCAATTTCTAATCTAAGTAAGTTGGTAAGTGAAAGTTGTGTGTTGCGCGCACGCACCAGATTTTTTTATTTGGAGTAACCCTCTTTAAAATGCAGGCTTTGGAGCATTCATTTTTCCGCTAAATTGGCTAAATTGACAATCGGTTTTGGCGAAAAGACTTACCCGATTTTAACTTTGAGGACCTCATTCGACTCGAAATTTAATGCCCTTTTATTTTAGAAATAACACGATTTCTTCGGAAAAAAGTTCGGAAATGTCGATTTTGTTCGCCAATAAAATTTGATGGCAACCGATCTGAGGTGGCAGACGTTCATATTTGTTGTCTATGAAATGAGTACTTTCAGCCTATTTGATCAAAAATTTTCTTCGCATCAGGCACCTTTTTGGCCCTCAGCTCCCGGACTATCTGATTGAGAAAAAGGCATGGCCTCAGATACTTAGGTTATTCGATTGAGACCTGGTCTCGTAGTTTTTTACATCAATTTCCAGAAAGTTTTGGCCCAATTAAACGATGTTTTGTCCAAATAAAGCGGTGGTCCCAATTATCCGATGATCAGATGGAATCGACTGTAATGGTTTAATATTTCCATAAAACTATTCTAAATAAAAATACTAAATAATGCCCATGTAATATTATACCGTATAAAATTTTGGAATGACTGATAGGCAGGAGTTATAGTAAAAAAAATGTTTCGACTCAATCAGATGTCTCTGCTCTGTGTACCCACCCTTCACCTTCACGACTCCTCTAGCCCTAATGAACTCCCTCACCCTATGTTTGTTTTAAAACGTAGACTGATAAAATAACAAAAAAAATTTTTAAATGAAATTCATGAACATCAATCTTCCAAGAGGAATCATAAAGAAAACAGTAGACCATTTTCTTTCCACCTCAAAATGATTTATAGAATATTTATTAAAAATCTTTTTTTTTTCTACTACTTTAACAACGTTTATCTCAAAACTATCATATTTGTACTTATTTCTAAGAGCTTTTTTTTTTTATCTGTACGTTATAACTTCCTTTCTTCTATAGTTGCGCTTTCGATTGCGAGTTATAAGCGCAAAACCGCGGTTCGAGAAAATCAAAAGGGTCCTAGAGGTTTTGAATGGTATCATCAATCTTTTCAGGCTTTCAAGGAGAACATTTTCGCTCCTGTACATTTTTTCGAATAAACCCTTCGTTTGCGATTTGTAAGCAAAAAACTGCAATACACAGCGAAAATTTCAAAATGGTCGCAGGGCTTTGACGAAGGCGCCATTTTTACAGTTTGTCGAGACGAACATTTTTGGTTCTATACACTTTTCCGATTGTCACCGTCTTTTGCGAGTTACAAGCAAAAATGTGCGATTTCAGTCAATAGAATCAGCGGATTTGCTTTCCGCGATACCGATATTTGTATTTAATTATGTGGTGTTTTCTAGGGTGCGCTCTTTCAGTGACATCTATGGCTGTGTAAAACAAACCCACCAACAAACAATCACAGATGACCATACCGTAACTTCAAACATTGAGTTGAAAGAGGCCCAGGGTGGCGGGATGGCCGAGTGGGCAAACGCGTCAGAAAATACGCGTAGCCCATGGCAACGTATGATTGAGATCCGAAAGATAGCAAGTTCAAAACCCGGAGCCAGAGGACATTTAGTAATACACGGTATCAATCCCCCACCCTCTCCCCTGGCCCGGGAAACCCCGTATAGCCTAATAAGAGAGGAATATTTTTCAAAAACAAAAAAATAAATAAATAAAGTTAAAAGAGGCCCTGTAAACACGTAAATACTGGTTAAATATGTAAATACTTTAAACCTAAGGTTTAAAAATAAATAATCTACAATTTAAACACATCTATTCTTTACTTCAACCCTCACCTATGCAGATGAAGCCCTAGACTATAAGATACTAAATATACGGTGTGTATTTTAATTAAGTGGGATTTAAGTATGTTAGAGTGCGAATGTTTTGCACGGGTCAGCTAGTAAGTAAAAAAAAAAAAAAAACAGATTTCTTTTATTTTTCTTTATAATGCTGCATACAACAAATAACCGAATATTTATAAAAATACAAGACCTAAGGGATAATACCTTCGTTGATTTGATATGGAATGGCCCAAAAGAGATTAATCTGTGGTAGGCTTAGGACAGCACCACTTACATATGAGATTATTACCTTGTATTAAGAAGGACTCTGTTCTAAACAACCGGAAGTGTTATGTTAAGGGCATGGTAACAACCTAAATGCATTATTCGTTTAAAAATACAAAAAAATTGAATAGCCAAAATATTTGGGGTTGGATCATGATCCCTCATTAATAAAGCGTCAAAAGCTCATATCAGCTTAAAGCTAATAAATAAATAAAGCTTTTATACATTGTCGCGTTAACTTGATCAAGTTCAAAGGCACTCGCGCTACGGGTCAACAATTTCAGTCAAAAGAGGGAACACCAATATTCAAGGGGCAGAGAGAATTTTAATTTTAAAATGGTTATTTTTAGTACCATAGTAAAAATAAGATATCGTAATGCCATTTTGGAGACTGAGCTATAACGATGATTTTATAATGTATAAATAAGTGAAATATTCTCTCGGCCTCCGAATGGACCAATGCCATTAAACTAAACACGAATTATGCCCCTCTGCGTGCAGTTCCTGGAGCCGGCGGAGAAACCGCAGGAGAGGTTGGACTCCTCTGCCGTAAAAATGGCAGATAGGACGAGACCCCATCACGTGCTGGGTAGCTGTCCACATAACCATCTTCTGATTAATCGTCGCCATCACAGGGTTAAACACGCCATAATGGAGATGCTGGCTGAAAAGGGGTACAAGTGTCTGGAGGAAGTATATGGCATAGACACTGACGGCTCCACCCGATATGCCGACATAGGCCCGATGCACACGGACGACACTTTTCTGCGATGCGGACTATAAGCCGGGTCAGGGGTACCTGGAGTACAATGGTAAATCCGGTCGGTCCATTGTACTCCAGGTACCCCTGACCTGGCTTATAGTCCGCATCGCAGAAAAGTGTCGTCCGTGTGCACCGGGCCATAATAGCATACAAGCCAAATGGTAAGGAGGTGTATATATTAGTCCCCACCGTTCGCTACGAAACAAACGACAGCGAACAGGCCGAAAAAGTAGATAGGGATAAGAAGAAGATCTACGAAAAATGCATACCCTTCTACAAAGATAAATTTTGTGAAGAAGTAGGTGATAGGGAGTTTAAAGTCACAGGGTTGTGGTTCGGTTGGCGAGGAACAATTGGTAAAGTAGCGAGAAAATTCTTCGACGTGGTGGGAATTGACCAAGAAAAACTGACCATCCTAGCTGAATCAATTCTGATTGATTCATTAGGTATTATAAATAATTGACAACTGCTTAGCAGGCTGCATTATTTATGTAAACAATGTAAATAAGTGATATTTATTATATTTTATATTTTATTATAATATATATTTTTTATTATATTTTAGCCTATTAGAATTGCTTTTGTATTCAGCAACTAGTTAGTTTTGACTTAATTTTGTTTTACGCTTGCGTTACTAAAATATGTATTTTTTACTGATAAGAAAGCTGTGTTTTTAAGCAACTCGAATGTAATTGAGCAGCCCCACTTCTGTCATATATTTTGATAATAAAGTGTTTCTCTCTTTAAATGGGGCGCCCAGAAGGGAGTGTGGTGCGCGTTTCAAAATGCGCTATCTAATTACTTTCACTTACCTATATATGAAATATATAGTAAGTGGAAGTATTGCGATCGTGAAAATTTTCGACTTCCGGTTTTCAACGGAAATACACGTTTTGGGACCCCCTGAGTCGAAATAACCAAGTCCCGCGAAATGGTCTGTGTGTGTGTGTGTGTGTGTGTGTGTGTGTATGTGAACAGACTAGCTCAAAAACTATAAACCGTGGGAACCTGAAATTGGGTATTTAGTGTAGGTATATGCCCGTGATGTGACAGCAAAAATTTCATCAAAATTGCTCAACGGGAGGGGGTACTTTATTTAATAACTTTTTACGTTTTTTTCGATTTTCTCAAAAACGGCTCTAACGATTTTGATTAAACTGAGTATTTGATCTATTTATATGCCCGAAATATGACTGTAAAAATTTCATCAAAATTGATTAACCGGAGGGGGGACTTTACTTAATAAATTTTGTATCATTTTCACGTGTTTTTTTTATTTACTCAAAAACGGTTTTAACGATTTTGATCAAACTTGGTGTTTGATCTATTTATATGCCCGAAATATGACTGTAAAAATTTCATCAAAATTGATTCACCGGAGGGGGGACTTTACTTAATAAATTTTGTATCATTTTCACGTGTTTTTTTTATTTACTCTAAAACGGTTTTAACGATTTTGATCAAACTTGGTATTTGATGTATTTATATGCCCGAGATATGACTGTAAAAATTTCATCAAAATTAATCTACGGGAGGGGGGACTTTACTTAATAATTTTTGTATCATTTTCACTAGTTTTTTTTATTTACTCAAAAACGGCTTTAAAGATTTTGATCAAACTGGGTATTTGAAGTATGTATATACCAAATATGTGATAGCCAACATTTCATCAAAATTGATCAACCGAAGGGGGGACTTTACTTAATAAATTTTGTATCATTTTCACGGGTTTTTTTTATTTACTCAAAAACGGCTTTAACGATTAACAAAAATAAGATATGAACGTAGAAAAATGTGTGACTTTAGGAAATGATAATTAGCAAAACACGTCAATTTCTAATCTAAGTAAGTTGGTAAGTGAAAGTTGTGTGTTGCGCGCACGCACCAGATTTTTTTTTTTCAGAATTATGAACTTGGAACCAGGCTATATTGATAATATGAGAGAAAGTTATAATTTTTTTCGTGAACAGGAAACGGTTGGGTGTGCGGTCAAAATAAGTGATACAAATATGTTAGATTTACATATTTTTTCTTACTGTAACCCACGTTTCAACCCAATTTTTAGGTTGAATGTCGAAAACTGTTATTTTTATTCTAACTAAGGCTTCGTTAGCATAAACATTTATTTAAAGCTTTATTAATACATTAATAATGCTTAATAAATTAATAATTAATATATAATATTAATAAAAATTTTTTTAAAGCTTAATTAATAAAATTTATTTAAAGCCCTATTAAGGCTTTCGACATTCAAAAGTCACAGAGACCTGATGATGACCTAAAAATTGGGTCGAAACGTCGGCTACAGTTATATATTATACAGTATATATTTGTATCACTTATTTTGACCGCACCCCAACCATTTCCTGTTCATTAATATCAACGGTCAACTATCTCCCACTATCATTAGTAATTTTTTTTTTTTTTTGGTGGGGGGAATAAAGAAACCTTCCATTTTTGCTTATATATTAGTAAAATCGATAATTTTTGAGTTAGAAAGTTTTATTTTCTTACTAAACTTTTTACCGGCTGTTTCTTTGTTGTCTGAATATTTTTCGGCACTGAAGGAGAAGGAAAGCGTCAAATTCATACCTATACATCAAATTTAATGAAGAACTACAAAAAATATTACCTTTGAATAAAAAAATCAACAGCTTCACATAATAAAACACCATTTCCATACACTTATGTTATGCCTTTCATAGATAATGCAACATATCTACCAATCTTTATATCTTATATATATATAAAAATCTCGTGTCCCGATGTTTGTCGGAGGTAAAATCGAAAACTACTCAACCGATTTTGATTAAATTTGGCTCATTGTATGTAGTTTTGCCCAACTTGAAAGATAGGATAGGTTTTATCTTGATTATGGACCCCAATATTTCTTTTATTGCAAATTAAATAATTATTCTACTACAATTGAGTGTGATTATTCGCGATTTCTATAAATTTGCAACAAATAGCGGTGCAAGTTGATTTATTGACACAACGCTTCATTTTCTTTCGATATTTAGGATGGGTACGCATTCATTAGGCAAATCTATGTAAAATCTGTGTTTTCCTCATGGGCAATTATGTGTCATCTTTTTACGCGTGGGGAAAACATCGAAACTATTTGTTTCAGCAAAAGACAGGTCAACCAAAATCATTGTGCACCTATTAGTACTACAATAAATAGAAATTGTGAATGCTAATAATAAACAAAAAGTAAATTATTATTATAAAAAGTTATAAATTAACGTTATCTATCTCATTCATATCTTACTGATACGACATCTCATATCATCATGTGTTATATTCTGAATTAAATCAATATATATATTTGGCAAAAAATTAATTTGGTACTTTTTTGCTGTCTATTTTGATTATATCAATTACCACCAAACCCTATTCCAATTATATTCTTCAATAGTTCTTGTTATTTATATTTAATCTCGCATCTACTGAAATCATCCAGAAAGTGCTAAGTGAATGTATCATTAATTCTTCCTATAGTCAAAATGACATGTAAAAAATAAAAACGTTAAACCTTCTAAATTCTTTACCAAACAATTTTAAATTTAGCCTTAAGTTCTATTTTAAATCCCATTAGTTTTTATCTTTTTCAGTGAATTTTGATTTGACTGTATTAAAAAAAATAGGATATAATTAATTCTACGCATTATAACTATTGAGCCACAGCAACGCGTGGCTGGTTCTGCTCGTTACAAATAATTTGCACTGGGTATTTTGAATACAAGTTTTTTTTTTTTTTTTTTTTTTTTTTTTTTTTAATAGAATCTTCATATAATGCTTCGCCTCGGAAGTAACTGAACAAAAAATGTATATGTTACATTGGCGGAACAGGCCAGAGCTTGAACAGATAAAGATACGAGGATCGGAATAACACCGCTTGATATTCCTAAAATAACCGATACGCGATCCAGAACACCATTAGCCCTCGTTATAGTTCTCCGCTCTCCCATCCATCTTCATTTCCACCTTCAAGTTTTCCAACTCCGTCTTCATTTCCAACCTTCTTCGCCAAACTCCTGCAGCCCCGCCCCTTCCCTTCCTACCAGGGAAACTCTTAAATACTCCATCGCTCACTCCGCATTAACGGTTATGTTCTGGATATAATTTAAAGGAGATGTTAAATTAATGCAGTACAATGAAGAACACATTATAGTTAACAATCCGCTTTCTTATCATGGCAACGGATGAAAAATAAAATATATCGTTTATGTAAAAAGGGGAGGGTAGAATTTTTCGCTTTAAAACATTAGTTATAAACTAGACGTCATCATTTTTCTTATATACCCTTGTCAATAAAAGAAAAATATTTGCGACTACAAAACATGACTTGAACCGCGCAAATTAACGAATAGTTGATGGTTTTATTGAAAAGTAAAAATAAATGGCGGTTTTAAGGGCTGTTAGTGATCTCTCAATAAAGTGTAAACATAAACCTTATTCAAATACGAGTTTTTAACTACTTGATAAAGGGCGGAGGGACTTTTCTACTTTACTCCCCCTAGATTATTTGTATGGAACAGTTACCTTGGAGGTTTCTTTCAAATTATAACACATGATCAATAAATATTAATTCATTGTAATAAAGTTAAAAGGTTAAGTGCATATATTGTTCTCATTTATTGTTTAAAAGTTAATAATGAACGGATTTGAATTGTATTCATACCTCGGAATTGATAATAAGAAAGCATTGCAAATGTTATAATACATACAATATATAATACATAGAGCTAGGAAGTATCAGAACAACCACGACATGAAGCTTCTTTTTAGTGAAAAAAGAGGATTTCGTTGGCGGTGTTATAATTATAAATGTCGTCGTTATAAATTATGTTAATTTTTATGGAGAAAGATTTATTCAAGGTTTTGTTTAAAAAAAAAAATTAATGAATTTTATACTATTTAATTCATTTGACAAGTGTAATTTGTATTTGGTTATGTATTAATAAAATAATTTAAATATACATGTGTTTTTACTTTCACTTACCTATATATGAAATATATAGTAAGTGGAAGTATTGCGATCGTGAAAATTTTCGACTTCCGGTTTTCAACGGAAATACACCTTTTGGGGTCCCCTGAGTCGAAATGACCAAGTCCCGCGAAATGGTCTGTGTGTGTGTGTGTGTGTGTGTCTGTGTGTCTGTGTGTGAACAGACTAGCTCAAAAACTATAAACCGTGCGATCATGAAATTAGGTATTTAGTGTAGGTATATGCCCGCGATGTGACAGCATGAATTTCATCAAAATTACTTAAAGGGAGGGGGTACTTTACTTAATAACTTTTTAGGTTTTTTTCGATTTTCTCAAAAACGGCTCTAACGATTTTGATTAAACTGAGTATTTTATGTACTTATGTGCCCGAGATATGACTGTAAAAATTTCATCAAAATTGATTAACCGGAGGGGGGACTTTACTTAATAAATTTTGTAACATTTTCACGTGTTTTTTTTAATTTACTCTAAATCGGCTTTAACGATTTTGATCAAACTGGGTATTTGATGTATGTACATGCCCGAGATATGACTGTTAAAATTTCATTAAAATTGATTAACCGGAGGGGGGACTTTACTTAATAAATTTTGTATCATTTTCACGTGTTTTTTTTATTTACTCAAAAACGGCTTTGAAGATTTTGATCAAACTGGGTATTTGATGTATTTATATGCCCGAGATATGATTGTTAAAATTTTATCAAAATTGATTAACCGTAGGGGGGACTTTACTTAATAAATTTTGTATCATTTTCACGTGTTTTTTTTTATTTACTCTAAATCGGCTTTAACGATTTTGATCAAACTGGGTATTTGATGTATGTACATGCCCGAGATATGACTGTTAAAATTTCATCAAAATTGATTAACCGAAGGGGGGACTTTACTTAATAAATTTTGTATCATTTTCACGTGTTTTTTTTATTTACTCAAAAACGGCTTTGAAGATTTTGATCAAACTGGGTATTTGATGTATTTATATGCCCGAGATATGATTGTTAAAATTTCATCAAAATTCATTAACCGGAGGGGGCACTTTACTTAATAAATTTTGTATCATTTTCACGTGTTTTTTTTATTTACTCAAAAAACGGCTTTAACGATTAACAAAAATAAGATATGAATGTAGAAAAATTTGTGAATTTGGGAAATGATATTTAGCAAAACACGTCAATTTCTAATCTAAGTAAGTTGGTAAGTGAAAGTTGTGTGTTGCGCGCACGCACCAGATTTTTTTATGTATGGTTAATTAAAAAGTAACAGATATAGAAAGTAAACATAGGGGAAGTAAAGTAGAAAAGATCCAGGGCGGATTCAGCGGGAGGGGGTTAACAGGGGTCATAAACCCCCCCAAATATATATTTTCAGTTTTTTTATATTAATTAATAAAGCAATTATGTAGTTACTATGGCCTAAACATAACACTTTTGGTCTTTTAGATCCCAGTCCTTAATACAAAGTAATAATCTCATTAAAAACAGGCATTGTCAGCCACTAGATTATAATAATTTGCCCCTTGTGACTAATTCGATTTGGAAAGGCTGCGAAGATGAGAGAAACCCCTTTAAAAATCGGAGAAAAGTTGCGAAAAATGGCATGTGTGGGAGAAGAAAACGGTGGATATTTTCCAAATAAATTCTCACAACTTGATTCACATACAAAATTTAAACAATCTCACTCGTTGGGGTGCAGAATGGGATTACTAACGAAATTTCAAAAATAACTTAAACCTTCATGAAATTATTTTTGTTTCTATAAGAAAAAAAAAATTCTTTCTTGTGTTCCATGGATACTAAAACGAACAAAAAATTTATCACAACGAAAGTAAAAAACATTGTTAAAACTCATCAAATAATTGCAGAAAGTTTTTTTCCGTTTATTAAATGTTAGAAGTAATATTATATTAAATTAATAAAACCATCATTATAAGATATATTATTTCTCAAGGCCTTTTTTTTTTTGTATGTACACCCTAATTTCCTCATTAAGTCATCAAATTTTATGTATGAGGCATCATTTTAAAGCTTTCCTTAACCACTACACCGGAAAATAATCACTCATTTCACCTTCGATTGCGAGTTAAAAGCGCAAAACCGATAAAATGGTAGTAGAGGTTACTAAATGGTGGCAATCTTTTTCAGGTTTTCAAGGAGAACATTTTCGGTAATATACATTTTTCCGATTGATCTCTTCGTTTGCGAGTTGTAAGCGAAAAACTGGAATTCTCAACGAAAATTTCATAACGGTCGTAGTTCTTTTTCGAAGGTGTCATTTTTTTCAGTTTGTAGAGACAAACATTTTTAGTTTTATACATTATTCCTAGTTACAAGCGAAAACATCCGATTTCAGTCAATAGAATCAGAGCACTCGCTTTCCGCGAAACCAATATGGTAATTTTTTTTTTTTTAACTGAAAATTTTATTTGCACCTGTAAAATAACAATAAGCAAATGTGCTAAAATAAGTTACAAATGGCATGGGTAGGCATGAGGGAGGTAGCACCCTGTGGTGCATCCTCCTGGCATTTAAAAAATTTACACTGTCAGTCTAGGAGGTCCCTCCTCCAATTCCTCTTCAGCCTTCGCCGAGGTATGTCGGGAATGTCAATATCTTGTACAAATTTGTTGGTATGTCCGAGTAATTTGTCGTAAAAATGTTTGTAATTCATACGTATATAATTTGCCACAGTCGGAACTCTTAAGTCATTGTGAAGGGTCTCGTCTGAAACGTAGGGTGGTGAGTTCGTAATTAATCGTAAGTATTGGGATTGGACGTTTTGTATTTTTTAAATATGTGTCTTTTTTGCGGGTCCGTAAATTTGGCTTGAATATGTCCATATAGGTTTTAGCAAATAGCTGTATAGGTTAAGTTTTTGTCTGAGGGGTAATTTGGAACGTCTATGTACGATGGAGTATAATAGTCTCTGTCTGAACTTCAGCGTTTTTCGTTTTATCTTGACGTGTGGGCCCCATGTCATCCTTCGATCCATAGTAAGTCCCAAGTATGTTACTGTATTTGTTAGTGGTATTGGGTGATTGTCTATGTAGACTGGAGGGCATGTTTCATGTCTTAAAGTGAAAGTAACGTGATGTGACTTGTCTTGTTTTATCTTAATTTTCCATTTTCTACACCAATTTTGAATGTTGTCAAGGTTGTGTTGTAATGTTAGGGTGACATGTATAGGATCCGTGTTTCTTGTAATAATAGCGGTATCGTCAGCATACGTCGCAGTTAGTATGTTATTGTCAGTAATATGTTTATAAAAATATATAATCTACAAACATACATCTATTCTTTACTTCAACCCCCATCTATGCCCAAGACGTACTAAATACGATAAATGTACCGTATGTAAGTACTTTAATTAAGTGGGATTAAGGTAGGTTAGAGTGGGAATGCCTCGCACGGGTCAGCTAGTATTACTTAATATACAAATAATATTACAATATAATCTCAAATTTATAATAAATTACATTTACTATTACACACATGAACATTGCATTAAAATAAGCAGATTAAGTTATTGAGGCATATAAACGAGGTAAAAAAAAAAAAAAGATTTTTGCCATTGGACATGATAAGTATGGAACATACTATTTCAATGTGCGTTTGAATCATACAGAAATACACTCTTCCGATTATTTTAAAATACTAAAAATACAATTTCAACTATGCAAGCAAAAAAAATACACAATATTTATATGCCTGTATGCGTATTTATACACATATTGATAGCGATAAAAACAAATTTGATATCCCTAATATGCAACAAGGATAAAGGAAAGGAGAAAGCGAAGTGACATTTAAAATTATTGTGTGATAAATAATATCTAACAAGTTGGCAACAGTTGGCCGTCGGGAAAGAGAATATAATAAAACAATCTCTAATCTTGGTTCAACTAACTCTTTACAGAAAAACCAAAATATGACGGTAATATTTAAAAAAAAAAAGTAAGTATGTAGAAGATTTTTTGAGCTTATCTCTCAAGTTGTAGTACTAATATTTATATACATAATAATGTTGAAAAATAATTCATACATTGGATTTAAGAATTATTTAACATATTTCTATCTTTAAAAATACTAATTTCGTTCATTGCGATTCAATCCTGACAAGAAAACAAAGAAAAACAAGCGAGTATCAGTAGCGTGTGCATTTTAAACCCGAATGTACATGGTAAACAGAGAACTTGATAAAACGTCTTGATTTAATGCCATTGATAAAATTCTGGATTAGTTACTACCTAAACTGTTTACTAATTATTATTCAATAAAGGGAACAATTTTTTTGAAGGTTTATTTATGTTGTGGAAAATGGATTAAAGGTAATCCTCATAACGTGCTATTATCCGATAAAATAAATATAATAAAGGTGTTTATACTGGAAGGAAATGTCGTTAATATATGCCATTATTCCTTTAGTTTCACAAGATGAACGCGACTAGATATATATAGATTTATATCGAAACTGTCGTAGAAAAAAGGTACAACTTAAAAATGACGTTTTGAGTTAGTAAAGGTACTAGCTGTGGTGCCCGGCTTCGCTCAGGGTGTTGTGGGATAGATGTAATGAAAGAATAACTTTAAAATATAATATTACTGGAAAATAGACCAAAATTAATCACGATTGGAACAAACTTTGTACCATCCTGAAACTTCTGTTTGAGTATTAGTGGTAAGTTTCGAAACCTCAGAGTTCGCCCATATATGGTTTGGGTATGAGACCCTATTAACGCGGTTCTCTTAATGCATTTTCTTCCCTTTTCTACAGGGAATATAAGAAAAATTATTTTGGCAGCAAATATGTCCTGGTATGTACGGTTTTTTATGTTTTCTATTTTCTGATTTCATTGAGACCATTCTCATGACGATGCAGTTAACAGAGTATATTGGATTATATCTGAAAAAAATGTTTTGCGGCTTTACGATGTTACATTAAAAAAAATTATTACGATGTTCGATTCAACGACGTAAAAACTGCCGAAACTGTTTTTTTACCTCACATTATCTACAAATTTTAGGTTGAAAATTCACATTTTGCGCGCGATAATTACTTTGCCAACCAAGGGACAAATAATGAATTATTTGCCAATAATAAATAATCAAATTCATTATTTCTCCTTTAATCTTATATATTTATTGAAAAATTAATAGATTACAATGAGGACGTTGCCTACTCTATGCATAAAATACAAGGGTAACTCAAGTAGGCTTCTCAACATTTAAACGATGAGGCGTTTTTCATGGTTCCAGGGTATCAAAAGTGTAGAACACTTTTCAGTTTTAGAACTTTACAAATTCGAACTTAGAGTGATGGCTAACGACGAGTACAATATGTAGATATATATATATATATATATATATATATATATATATATATACTTTCCTACTCGCGTTCATTTTGTCAAACAAAACGAAAAATGGCTGGTATTCACGATATTTCCGATAATAATTTCAGTGTAAACACTTTTTAGATGACATTAATTTATTTGATAGGTTAATAGCAATTGTAGGTTTTCGCGAACTTTTACCTGGAAGAAAAGAAGTCTTGAGTGGAAATATTTTTATCTGAGTGCTAAAGATTAATATAATAATTTCATTTCCCGATTTCCACAGACTGATAAAAAGTTTAATTAAATAGTACTCCCCTAATAGACCTTCGAACAAAACTAGTACATCGAGTCTTACGCCATTTTTAAGCGGGCATTTTGAATTATTCCTAAAAATTTAGGTATTAACCTCGGTTAGTTCAAGAATTGCGAAAAAAAAAAAAATTAAAATTGGATTTATGTAAAAAAAATAAATTAATGAATGTGCGCTAGCATTGCAGCAATAAGACAATAAAATTATTATTAAATGATGGATTTTTTTTTTAATTTTGACATCACCCATTGTTTTTGTGTTTTCTTAGTTTAGGAAACCATAAAGTACGCCGAACAGTAAAAAATCAGGATTTCCTTTCAGACTATAGTGGCCTTCGGAGCCTTCGATGTTAAAGCTCACGATATGTTCTTTACTATTATTCTTCTACAAATATTTTTGTTTTCAAGTAGTCTGAACGTCGCCGCTTCACGAAAGATCGAATCATTAAAAACTCTTGCTTAATAATTGCATAATCATTGGAATTATTCGTGTTTTGGTATTTATGTTTGTTGGTTCTCGTCATTTTCGAAGCAGTACCTGCTACCTACACCGTCCAACCCGACTACCTAGGTATACCTACATCAAATGCCTGACATGACAACTGTGAAGCGATACTGCCCTAGTAGTGGCTAAGGCACACCTGGGAAAACGAAATCCATTTATAACGAATAGTTACAATTATTTTTAATTATACTTTATATTTTTTTATCACGAATATGAAAACCTTTTAACATAACAAATTATTTTCTTTACAAAAAAAAAAATCTATCTACAGACATCCTGCTGACTTCCGGAAGTAACATGAGTGTTAAGCTGTTTACGTACTGGAATTAAAAACCTGAAAAAAGATACATATTTTGTATCATGCATAAACCTTTTTAGCTGACGTCGAAGATTGCTTTTAACCTATTTTTTTTTTTAATATTTATATACATAACAGATAAAGGCATTTTCACATCGACTGTAAATCAAATATATACAATTTTAAAACAATGCTGTACAAGAAAACAAAAAATAGTTTAATAGTAAAAATACAAAGACATCGATGGTTTTGATGTAAACTGAAGTTTTAAGACAAGTAAAATAACATTCAATACACAGAACATAAATAGATTTTAATGGCAAGATAATCATTGTAAATCACTATAAAACGACTACATCGAAATTAAATAATTGCACGCCAACTAAGGAAGAAAATAATGAAGCTTTTGTGAACGTTTTCTTTAATAATTCAACACGATCAATAGTTCTTAAATAGTTATGGGATGGAATGTTAATAAATAATTTTCGAAATCAGAAAAACACGACAATGCACGGGTTTGTCTAATATATCTGAACTGGATTTAATTCCAATTAACACAAAGGCTGAGAAGTTCAAAGTTTTCTTCAAACAAACCTATATCCCTAACAAAATATTAAATTTTATATTTGAAAGAAAATAAGGTTATCAAATAGAATGAGTAATTGTAAGGTAACGAAATCTGAGCAAATTTGTTTAAATTAACTATACTGCATGAACAAGAATCACCAAATACAAAATACAAGATAAAAATATATTTAAATCATAATGTTAATAATGAATCTTACGGAGTTAAACGATGCAAAGGGCGGGAGGGGATGTGACATGAAGTATTGATTATATGGACTGACAAAAACTGGGCTAAACGGCCACTCAGTCGAATGCAGCATAACCTTCTCAAATCTAACTAATAGTTAGGCCGGTAAAAATTTAAAATTTCTTCTTACATACTCTTACATTAATAGTGAAAACAACTTGAGCTGAGTTTTAGCAATAATGCACACTGGTTTGAGTTAACTTAACCTCCATGGATTTCTTGAATAAAAGGTTGACAATGTATTATTAACACACAGAAAAAAACTATAACTAAAACCCTTTTAAAATTTCCATATATTAATAAAAAGAATAGTCTATTATATAGGATAACACATCATTCTTTCTTGAAAAATATTTTAAAAATCACTTCAACATTGTTGCTAATTAATACTAAACCACCTCAAAATTAAGGATTTTTATACTAACAACAATGCATTTGATTTCTGTAAATATATAAGCATGAATGAAAAATGACTTACCTCTAAAAAGAATAACAATGGTGGGCCGGGGTCAGGTGTACGAAAATAGATTTCTAGGCAGTGATTTATTGAATTAGTCTCAGGAACCACTTTAATCTTTTCATAACCGAAAACGTCCGAGACTTAAAATTATTAAATAACGAGTCACAGATTCAGTAAAATTTCAAAACGAATTCACGAATCTTCAAAGCACGGAAAGAACAGAGCTCCAACATCCCTCCAGGGAGTTTGCTTACTCCTGTGTGGAATGAGAGTGTTGATTTTAATAGTTAGCTAAGGTCCCGCTAGAGCTCCACTTTCCCGCCCATTTTCAAATCTGCAGATCCAACTTATTAAGATTTCTTACTATAATTTAGTTCCATCTAATTTTATATCACCATAAACTTTTTTTCATATAATTATTTAATTTTTATTAGTGTTTGAATTAATATATATTTGTTTCATATGCTAAAATTATAAAAAATAACATGAAATCTATTAGGTCTTGGTTCATACTTCTATAACAATTATTATGAAACAATATAATAAAATAATTTTATTAGAAAACAGCATTTCTAAAAGAAAATTTACCGCATTATCGCTTTCCATAATAAATTTCTGATCTTTTTGTTATTAGAAAAATCTTAAATATGAAGGATTTCCTATAAAATAAAAAATTAATTCTTCACAATCTTTGAAAAATAGATTTTAGTTTCAATTTTTTAATTAATAATAATTTTCAGTACAAGGAATTTTTTATATTTAAAACTTAGGCAACTAATTACTTTTATTTATTAAATATTAATGGTTTATTATTATTTTTTCAATAACTATTAAATAATTTTATCTCGAAAGAAAATAATGGACATGGCCAGGAATAAAATCTGACGTTTGACATTTGGACAATTTTTCAACCCTAGTTACTTTGCTACAATGTGGCGATAACTACCAGGTAGGCTCTTTAAAAAGAAGATTGACATGGCTTGGTAGCTCTCTTCTCTTCAGATCAAATTATTTAATAATTATGTGTCAATATTGTTATCAATCAATTTATGTGCTATTATTATTATGAGCCATTTTATCAAACTACATTTCAACTTGAGGCCTCTTCCAATTAAGGGGTATGGTTTCTTCTTCTACTGGAAACCAACCGTATTGGGTAGTAGGGTGGGAATCGATCCCATGACTTTAATAGATGATATATGTACTGTTTTTGTGTATATCAACAAAAAGGAGATATATCCAAATTAAAAACAACAGCATAGTAATGCTACATTGCATCAAAACAAAGCAACCAGTAGTACAGTGATAGGAATCCTTCATTATATTTTAATTACAGATAGTACGAATCCGTTTTTCACTCTTTAAAATACCACTGTAAAGATGAACTTGTTGTTTTTTGCATCATAAATATTACTGTAATAAAATTAATTTGATGTTTGAGGGAAAGGCCTCCTACTTTTGAGTAATTTTTTGTTTTTGGTTTAAAGATAGAAATTAACTTTACCAAAAGTAAGGAAGGAAAACATTCCAGTTGTGTGAAAGGAACATGAAGGTGAAAAAGTTGATGAAAAGATCCAGAGGAATTATAACAGCTGGATTCTGCCTAGGCAGCATTAGATATTTATATATTGTTATAAAACTCACTGTATACACCCCCAACAAAATTCATGAAAATCCAACACTCTGTCTTTCGCCATCAAATTTGCCGTAAAGTTAATTTTAAAGGGTATTGGGTAAAAGTAGTTTTGCTGTAGGGGATAAATCTTTTTGACCACCTGTTATTTTTATCAAGGACTTGCTAATTTCAAACAGAGCAATTAAATGTTTAAACTCACTTTCTTCTGTTCATAGAGTAAGTATACAAAAATTTAATCAGCAGTATTTGTAATGGGTAATAGCTCATAAATCAAACTACCTCAACATTTTCGACATGTTTTAACCTGAACATATCAACCTGTAAGTTTTAATTCATCATCAAGGCTAATTACAGAACAAGATAACCAATAAAAAAACAAGAGTAGAATAACTTCCCATAAAAATGCCAATCAGTTTTAAGATTTATTTGTTTCGAACGAACTAACATACATGATTATTTCAGGGTAATTTCACTATTTCAGCAATTTAAGTTGCATTTAAATTCAAATTTTGGATGAAGCTAGCTTTGGAGCAAACTGGTAACTTTTATGAATGAGGACCATTTTGAAAGAATTATATAGGGTATTCAGAGGTATACCCCACTCCTCAGTCAACAGCTCTGAAAGGTGTTCAAGTATCACCCCCCCCCCCCCCCTCAGCAACACCTAATTCCGGTTAATTAAAACTGGCCAATTAATATTAAAGGAAATAATAACTGATTTACCCACTCAGCAATTATTTTCAATACTCCACACAGAAATAGTATGAATATGATAATGATTAACAAACCAAAAGAAAAATTACTTTTACTTTTTATCAGTATTTTTTTCATTATATATACATTTATAGTTTATTTATCATTACCATTTTCATCTCATTTCCATCATAATTTTTTTCTTACTTATATAATGTTTCTTTTCCTTTAAGCCTTAAAACATAGGTCAAAATTTTGCCATACAACACACAGTAATTTTTTCATATTATTGGTAGTAATTTTCTGACCGCATCCCTAACCAAATATAAACATATTTATTTATTTTTCTAATAATTAACTTAACCCAGAATCCAGAAGTATTTGTTTTAGACTAATAATTTTCAAATGTCCTTTTCTTTAAGCATAAAAACTTATGTTTAAGCAGAGTTAATAGCTACCCATTAGCCACACAATCCTATCCTTTCTCTCAGAACTAAATTATCAAAACATCCTAAGAGCCTTCTTAATTATAATAATAATAAAACTAAAAAATAATTATTCTAGTTTAAAAAGGAGGTAGCTCAACATAAAAGTGGCCTTCTGACTCAAAGAAAAATAATTTTCGCCAGACTGTAGCAGACTTTATTTATTGTTAATAAGCTAAGCAAATATGATCTTCCATTAGTTCTTTTCATTTATAATAATTTAATGATCTGGGGTTGTTTCTTCATCTTTATCTAAATAGCAGATTGGAAAAATATAATAGTTGTCGGGTACATTAATAGAAATTATAAAGTTATATTAATAAAAATAAGGCAACTTCTACCGAGGTATGGATAAACTTCAAAAGAAATTCATAAGAGACATTCATGAATAACCTAAACCAGCCTATAAAGACCAGGTGATTACCAAAGGCACAATGCATACACCATTTTCTGGTGCTTTCCAAGAATTGGACAAAGTTAGAAGGTATTCTTATAAAATAACTGCAATAAATGCAAATTAATAACCCCTGCATTAATGGTCAGACATCCCAATTTCACTGGCAATAATTTTATTATATATAATACATTATCATACAAATAAATATACCAAAACATTTAGAAACATAAACATCTGCCTCAAGAAAGATAAATAGAAAAAATATGGGTACCAAAAGAAAGATACAAAGCATCTAAAGAAAACATTTGTAAGTTCTGTTCATGTACTACCATGTTTTTTACAAGATATAGAAAAAACTAGTACTGTTGAATTTTAAACAACTATTAAGAGGCTTCAAATAAAAATAAAACTTAAACCTACCAAGAAAACAGTTTAAAGGTGGGGATACCAGGATTTAGGAGAACGAGGACAAGATGAGACCAAATATTCATCCTAAAACAGATCCTTGAAAAACAATGAGGAGTGTGAATATACAGTGCTTTTTGACCTCTATCAGTCCATGTTTGGAAAGTTAGTATACATATGCTCCAAGCTCAACTCTAAAGGTGGACTGACACTTTCAACAAAAAATTAAAATATATATGTATATAGGTGGCTGTGAAAATTGATAAAAAATCTAAAAACTTGGTGGCGGGAGAGATGTTAATCTTCTTGTGTTACAGAGAAATATTTCAGTTTTTTATACTAACTCTCCAAACATGGACAGATAGATGTGAAAAAGCATTGAACATTGAGGTATTCTAAAAGAATATTATCTGAAAAATTCACACTTCCCATTGATTTAAAGCATCTGTTTTAAGATGAATATTTGGTCTCGTCTTGTCCTCGCTCTCCTAAATCCTGGTATTCACACCTTTAAACTGTTTTTTTGGTAGGTTTATGTTTTATTTATATTTGAAGCCCCTTAATAAGTGTTTAAACTTCAAGAACGCCTGTTTTTTCTATATCTTGTAAAAAACATAGTAGTACTTGAACAGAACCAATATATGTTCTCTTCAGATGGTTTGTATTTTTCTTTCAGTACCCTCAGTTTGCAATATATTTTCTATATATCTTTCTTGAGGCAGATGTGTATTTTTCTATATGTTTTGGTATATTTTTTTGTATGATAATGTATTATGAATAGTAAAATTATTGCCAATGAAATTGGGATAACTGACCTTAAATGCATGTGTTATTAATTTGTATTTGTTGCAATTATTTTTTAAGAATACATTTTAACTTTGTTGAATTCTTGGAAAGCACCACCAGAAAATGATGTGTGCATTTTGCCTTTGGTAATCACTTGGTTTAGGTTATGAATATTATTTCTATTTATAAAATTAAAAATATATATAGGGGTTAAGGTGCGAAGGGAGGTAGCACCCTCTCCAGGGTTGACCTGTAGATTGGTCCTCCTTTTGCAACAGGGGAGTAGCTGAGAGGCCTGCGAACCAAAATGGGGAGGTCTTAAGGACGCTACAAACCCAAGACCGTCCGTGCGTGGTGAAGAACCACATCCTGCTCGAGGTGGCCCTGCTTTAACAGAATACGGCGGATCTAGACTGAGAGGTCAATAAACATCCCTGGTATGAGGCAGCAGTAGCACCAGTACTGGCATGAGGCCGAAGACGGTAGGAGTCGGTTGGGTCCATGACTAGGCATCACCAGGCGGAGCTGGAGACCAGCAGAAAGGCTGGTGAACTGCGAGGGGCAGATGGGGCTCCTCAGCCGTAGTGAAGGCAACCTATCTAGGGACACTGGCTCCTGATTGAAGCCTGTTGTCCCGAGGTAACGGGGCCTTTTAGGCTAGGCCAATCACCCACCTAGGAGTAACTACACCTGATTCAAAGTAATTTAGTGAATAGCCTCGGATTTGGACAGTCTAGAAGGAAACGACCCGGCATGGATAAGGATATACGAATTGGTACCTGGAATGTGAGATCACTCACCGGCAAAGAAGTTGAAATAATCGATGAAATGATGACATACAGGCTAGATATTCTTGGGTTAACTGAAGTGAAAAAGAAAGGCTCTGGTGAAGTTAAGATGGATAGAGGACACACGCTTATTTATTCAGGAGTCCTCCCTGAGCGCAGAGCAGTGGAAGGTGTTGGCATCATCATGAAGGATGAACTATTTAAGAAAGTGGTAGAATGGGAACCAATAAGCCCTCGCATAATCATGGCAAGCTTAAATTTGCGAATAGGAGACTGGGCTCTAATACAAGTGTATGCGCCAACAAACGACTCTGACGTCCTTGAGAAAGAACACTTCTACAGTGACCTGGAGCAAACTGTAGTTAAAGCAAGGAACAGCCACAGGAGTATTTTAATAATGGGAGACCTCAATGCGAGAACAGACAGTGACCACTTGAGGGCGTGGTGTAATGGGTCCTCATGGTGGAGAGCGCATTAAAAATGAAAGTGGAGAGCGCCTTATCGAGTTCTGCTTTGAGCACGATCTGCTTCTGGGGAAATTCTTCTACCCGCACAAACGGGTCCATAAAATTACTTTCTCAGCCACTGAGAGCGTCATAGGAATAATAAATAATACATATTAAAATAGCGTCATAGACTATTTTATTTATAGCCGTGACATCAGGAGGCATTTCACAGATGTAAAGGTAATTCGAGGTGCGGAGGTAGGTAGCGACAACATGCTTCTAGTGGCTGACACCCGGGTGCTAAAGGAACGCAAGGTAAAAGCAAAAGCGTACAACAGGATAGAGGTTAAGTTAGAGGACCCCCAGAAGAGAGCAGAATATGAACAAGTCCTGAAGGAAAGGCTCCAAGAACTCAATGCAGACGAAATCCTAAATGATATATGGTTCTTTATAAAAGATAGTATCCTGTATTCAACTTCTCAAGTTTGTAGTGTGAAGTGGATATCCACTAAAGACAAACGAACTTCATGGTGGAATGAAGAGCTGAGGGCTCAGGTCAAGGAAAAGAAAATTGCGTGGAAGGACTACTGTCAAGACAAATCACCAGATAAATGGTGGATGTATGTGATGGCACGAAATAGGGCAAGGAAGCTGTCAGAAGAGCAAAGAAAAAATCATGGATCGAATTCGGAAAGAAACTGAAACAAGACCATAAGCTTTAAGAGGACGCAAAAGGAAACCTATAAGAAATGTGAAGAACGAGCGAGGGAAGGTCATCACAGAAGACAAAGCCATTCTAGAAGTCTAGCGGCTGTATTACAACAAACAATTCGGCAGGGATTATAATTATCCAGTGAACTCCGAAGGACAGTGGGATGAGGATGAGTTTGACGAGGTGATTGAAGAAGACGAAATATACAGAGCCATCTTGAAAATGAAGAATGGAAAAGCACCAGGTCGAGATAATATAATGGCAGAATTTGTGAAGTATGGTGGCCCCGAGCTAGAAAAGGCATTACAAGTTCTCTTCCAAAGAGCCTGGGATGTAAAGAGGATCCCAACTGAGTGGGAATATAATGTCATAATCCCAATCCACAAGAAAGGATCCCAGGCCGAATGCTAAACTATCGACCCATATGCCTTTCACCTATTGTTTACAAACTATATACAACTGTCCTGGAAGGAAGACTAAGGCCCCTAGTTGAAAACCTTATTGGCGAAGAGCAAGCTGGGTTTAGACCAGGGCGGCAGACCCAGGACCACACATTTTCCCTAAGAAATGTTATCCAGAAATCGTGGGACTGAGATAAAAGTTTATACCTCGCCTTTCTAGTCCTTAAAGCAGCATTCGACATGGTTCCCATACATGAAATATTGGAGGCTCTTAAGAGCAAAGAACCTAGTGGACGCTATTAATTAAATCCACTTACCAACACCCAAAGGGAGTTGTTCGGATGAACGGGTTGGAATCTGGTCACTTCAACATAACAAGGGGGGTCAAACAAGGAGATAGTTAAGCCCATTGTTATTCCTAATCTATATTGATGAAGTTGCTGCTATATGTAAAAGAAGAACAGAAAGGACGTTCCTTGGGAGAAGAAACCTTCGTCCAGTGGTGATACAGCTTCTACTCTATGCTGATGACGTTGTTCTTATCACTGATTCAGTTGAAAAGTTACAGCAAGCAGTGAATGAATGGTACGAAGAACTTCGCCGAAAGGGAATGGAGATCAATACCAGCAAAAGCAAGTGCTACAAGTTGGAAGACGGATCGAAGACCTACATGTGCATTGCAATGGAGAAGAGCTGGAAGTGGTCACGGACTTCAGCTACTTAGGAACAATCATAGAAAGATCTTGGAAAGTGGACTCGGAAATATCGAACAGAATAAGTAAAGCTAATGCTGTCTACTACCAGATCTGCAACACTGTTGTAGGAAAGCGAGAGGTGACTAAGGACGTCAAGCTCCATGTATTTAAATCGGTGTACCTTCCAATACTTTTGTACGCAGCAGAAAGCTGGGTATTGACAGACAAGCAGGAGAGCAGAGTCACTGCTGCTGAAATGAAATTTTTACGTAGAATCGCCGGTAGGAGGAAAAGGGACCATGTTCGAAATGAAAGGATACGACAGGAACTCGAGATCGTCCCATTGAAAGAGGTTCTGCAAACCCGCCAATTGAAATGGTTCGGCCATGTAGTTAGGATGGAGGAACATAGGGACCCATTAAAGAGGATGGACTATGTTCCGGATGGCAGAAGACCTAGAGGACGCCCAAGAATATCCTATCTCGAGTATATTAACAGAATTTGCAGAGGAAGAAGCAAAGATCTCCGACAGGCCAGGAATCTGGCAAGAAACAGAGAGGAGTGGAATTCCTGGCTATGCACTCCCCAACGCTGAAAGGCACAAAGGGGATAAGTGAAAGAAGAAGAAGAAAAAAATATATATAAATAAAACCTAAAAACAGAGTAGAAACACAAAATCAGTTGAAATATTCAGCAAACTTAATGATTTTCTGTAGAAGATAGTGAGGAGGAAATATGTTGTGGCGGAAATACAGAGAAGACTCTTATTGGCCAACAAATGCGACTTTGGATTGTCTAATCAATAATTCAGAAGCTAATCTGAACATTTATATAAGAGCTGCGTCTCAAAAAGTCAATTGGTAATAGGCCAAAAAAAAGGAAATATGTAAAAGGAAAATATTTATAGTAACAGGAAAATATATAATAGCATAGTAACAGAGTATGGATAGTTTTAGAGGAATGGTTATAGTACAGACATGAAACTGAGCAAGATAATGGACAAGAAAATATCTGTCATCTCTGTGAATAAGTGGTTACATCAAATTTCCTTACTTTTCAAGGCACGTACATATAATCAAGAATTTAAATTTCTTCAAAAATACCAAAACAGTGGCAAATGATTAACCCTTCAGCGTCGAGCAGTGCGAGTGTATTGCGGGCCCTGTGGCCTGAGACCTTAGACCGGCTGCCGTGCTCAGTGGCCTCAATACTTTTTGCCACATTCACTCTTCTTATCTCCTTATTCATATTTTTCTTCTAAAGGTGCAGGTAAAATTAATTTGGAAAAACCCGAAAAGAACCCCATGTCAATTAGTTCACCACCCTCAGAATTTTTTTAGGAAACCATAAACCTCGTCACTGGGAAATACCGGACAGGCTGAAAACAGGGTTGGAGAAATGCAAATGCTAATTATGTAAAAATAATTTTCATATGTCCTGCACTAGTCCTAAATATGAATAAGAAAATGAAGACTATTTTATCTGCTTGCCATGCTCCTCTAGTATTCATAAAATTAAAAATATACGTGTAGGAACGTACCTAAGCAGTCATACTTACATATAATTTTTAGAACTGTTATATTAAATGTTTTATATATCTGTTTATTTCATAACATTTTAAAATTATATAATATATTTTTTTTTACGAGTTGTTACCTACAATTTATGAATGTTCCTAAAAATTCAATTTTTGTTTTAAAAGAAGCCACAAAAACATCTCTTAAGGTGCTGAATACTGGGGTTTTTATCCTAGTGCAATAGTAACTTGGAAACAATTAATAAATCAATTAAAATAAGGTCCACAGTTGCAGTCTTCTAACGCTGAAGCAGGCAAAACTGATATATCAGTCTACAGGCCCCATGGACTGCAGCGCTCGAACTGATATATCAGTCTACAGGCCCCAGGGACTGCAGCGTTCGAACTGATATATCAGTCTACAGGCGCTAAAGGGTTAAAAATGTCTAAATGTGTTGATGTGTAGAATTTATTTAATATTTAGTAATTAAACAAAATAAGTTTATGTAAAATTCTAAGTTTGAAAGTGTAAAGTGATTTTTAAATTAGGAAAAAAACTTAAATAAAGATACCAAGACTATGATATGAGACTAAAAATACCGATTCGCAACTAACTAGTATACACCTCGCTAAGTTAGGCATTGGATGCACTGGGAGAGATGAACCGTCCTTAGTTGTTTTATGAGATGATGAGAAATGTGCTATAATCGGTCAGCAAATGTGCTACCTTGGTTTACCAGTCCTGATTATCACTGAATTTGCGAAATGTTGGTTGGTTAGTTATTAACCTTTATTAATCATTATATCTTAAAATAAATTAGATGAAACGAAAATAATTTATGGAAATGATAAATGAAGACAGCTGTAAGGAGCAGTTGTTATTTGTTTATTTCACTGAAATTATCTTCTAGAAAAAGATTTTCTCAATGAATTAACTGAAAATGAATATTTATAACAATATGAAATATTCACTAGTTTACCCTTTGAAATATATATATATTTACAATTTTAAAATTTTTATCGAATTAATATCACCATAAGTTATGCAATTTTTATTTACTAAATGGATACATCAAAATTTTTTTGTAATTCCTGTAATGTTTTAATAAAATAACACCCGTAACATGCCATTAACTAGGACTTGAATAAATATTACGGACAATCCTTTTACTGTTATTAAAATTACAATAAGCGTTTTGTTTTTTGTTCGCTCCGATGAATGGTTCAGTGGAACCTCTTAAAAAGAGATTCGACAGAACCATTCGAACGGTGCAGATTTTGAGGGGTATACAGATAAATTCATATTGCCCCATTATTCGATTTGTACGCACATAAACATTAATTACACATCTAAATATCGCCTTTTACAAAAAAGAAAAAAAAAAAAGAAAAGAAAAATATATATATCTAACTATAAAATGGAGACGGTTTCCATTCCTAGGTAAGCGTTTATCACTTTTGTATATTCAATTTGTGAAACAAAATATACAGTTATTTTTTTAAAAAAATCTCTTAGGCAAAAAGTCCATAATGAGAGGTCTATGTAGGCCTGAAAGATGTCTAAGTTAAACTTCATTCATATTAATTTTTTAAGTTGTTATTTGTTTTGTTTTGGCAATTTAATTAGATCGTCACACAACTTATACATATATATATAGTCAAAATAAAATTTTAACAAAGTATGATAGTTAAATTCAGTTAAATATAAATAAAACAACATATCTAGAACTCAACTTACAATAATTTTCATTGCAGATGTACAGTACAGGCTCATCACATTTTGTTTTAAAATCATTAATATCACTACTATTAAAAATAATAAAAAAGTTTTGTTTTCGTTCTTAATCATAATAAGAATTTTCGCCAAAATGAAGATTACTACAATAACAAAATTAAAAAAATACAAATGCTTTAAATAAAACAGAAACCTCCAGACCATTTACATTTGCCGTATATTATGATTCTGATGGTACGTAAAACGATTCTATATATCATATACACATATATACAACTATTAACAATATATATAATACACATATGCTCAAAAAGTTTTATGTTCAGCAAAAGCTTAATACTGAAGAAATAAATTACTGATTCCAATTCCTATCAAAGGGATCGTATATATACAAACATACATATACATATTCATGTATACATATATAAAGATTAGGTACATAATATAAATATTTATAATAGTTCGATTCAATATGGGTCACATCAACAGAAGGTATATAGACCCCAATAGTCTCTTTGAATTTCATTTATATATACAAAATCAATAGCTGGCTTTCACATTCTTTTTTTTTTCTTTTTTTTCTTTTAATTAGGAATGTGAGGGAGGGAGGGGGCAGGGTAACAGGCATCATGTACGTCTTCAACAATCACAGGCTACACTCAAACAGTTAAACGTTAGCATATTGAATTTCTCAATACACAATTGAGTGCGATTAAACTTCTTTCTTAATGCATACACACTCATAAGGCATAAACAAGAGATGTACAGAAGAAAAAAAAAAGAAAAAAAATAGATACAAGAAATTTGATAATTGACTATGATAATAAGAGGGCGGTCGGATGGTCAGGTGACCTCCATCGGCTGTGTATGGACAACTGCTTCGATAGCTCCGCTTCTTTTATGAACTTCACTGCTCTCACTGCAAATCAAAAACAACTTTCAGTTTTATTCTTTATTTATTTATAAAATAAAAATTATGCGGTTTATGGTTAAGAAATACCAGGTGACAATTATAACTTCTATTATTGAATAATAAATATTAAATAAAATAAACTATACTTAACTGACGGTAAATATATTATACAAGAAGTGTGACAACCTATTATGTTTTATATTAACACATTATGAGCAGCTAGCTTAAGATATAGGACAATACTGCGTAGCGGGCCAATTTGCCAGCTAAGCAAAATATATGCGTGTGAAAATAAACTTGATAGACGTACAAGTAATGGTTAGATTTTCGCTAAATTTGTTAATGGGTCTTATCTGCAACTATATTTTATATACATTTATTCATAATTTTATATTTGATAAATATTGTAGTAATAATTTAAAATGATATTTCAGAAAAATACTATTTTAAATAATTACAAACATGATAAGGGTTTGAAGACTTTAATAAAGTATTATTGAAACCGATAAATATATATAAGAAATTCGGATAAATATATATAAAGAAATAAATATATATAAAGAAATAAATATATATAAGATAAATATATATAAAGAAATAAATATATATAAGAAATTTTATAAGAAATAATATATTTAAGAAATTCGTGAGATTCTGCAGGAATCACTTGTTTTATAAAAATACAATATTACTGGTCGAGTTTCTTATGAATACTTTAATACTTTAAAAACCTTAAATCTACCATAAGTGAAATTTGAAAGAGAAGTAAACAAATTTTGTAATTTATGGTGACTTTGTAAGTTACATGCAATGGTTAAAAAACACTGATCCATATATTTGATAAAACATTATTCTTCCCTTGTGTCACTTAAAATTACTTATTTTAAACGGGTGCTAATACCTGTCCCGCTTTTAAGGGGCAATGTGCGGGACGGGTACAAATACCTGCCCTGCTCATAGTGTGTTAATAATATTGTATTTGATAAAGTCTACAAATTTTGATAATAGCAATGTTTGTTTATATTATTTTGATTATTTTCAAAAAATAAAATTATTGTCGATAAAAAAAATTAATCAGAAGGAAACTAATTAAATTGTTCATGTATATTTTTAAACTTAAGTGGGTAACAAATATTTATTCAACAAAAATGTACGATTATCAATGCCAAATGAATTGATACAACTCAAATATCCGAGCAGGTTACACAAATTATAACTTTATAGCACGCAAATCATATGGCTTGAGCTTCGCAGTCAAGACAAACACTAAGACGAACTGGCCCAGTCACTCGCTCCTTATATATATAGTTGCAAACGAACCTTCTGGAAGGTTCAAGATCCTCCTGGGAGGTTCCATGTCACCGTCAAAAAGATCTAGGCCCGTCCACGTGCTCCAACGGTCCAAACAATAATTCGTTCCAATAAAAGGTTTGGGATTTTAAGCCATATGTTTTTATTTGATTATCAATTTAAAGTTACGATATTTATAAAAAATATTTCAATCGATTTTAAATTTAATTTTTTTTATAGGTCTAAGCAAAAGCCAAGGATATGGATTTATTATCCCAAAAAAGTTCAAAATGAAAAGTATAGTAGAGTAAATTTTCCATTGTATGAGAGGACAATTTCAAATGAAGAGTGAGAATCAAAATCAAAACAATTGAGTTAAATAATTTAAGGCAAGCTATAATAAGTCATTAAGTGATAAAATAATAAAATTGACTCAGTCAAACAATAATTTTGGCAAATGATCCCTCAAAATTTGATCCGTCACATCTCTAAGCTGTTTGAAAAGACATTTAGCTTGCCGAAAATTTCTTAACACTTTCCAGTGCAGAGGAGGTAAATTTACCTCCTACCAGTTGCCCACGCTGACAGAGGAGGTAACATTACCTATGGATAGGGCTACGTTATACGCAGAATGCGATACAGTCATTTTAGACCCCACAACAGTTGATAATGCCTTCAGTCAAGTTATTGTTTGAATAATGGGTTTTTAACTTACAACCTAATTATCGATAAGTAATCCTCTTAATTATATATATCAACTCATGGTTTGAATGATTGGTTTTTTTTTTTTTTCAATTTATTTTATTTATTTTTGGGTGGGGAATTTTATGTAGCATTATGAATATTTATATATTTTTAATGTTTTTATTGATTTCTACTTGTACATATGGTAAGTTTATCCATTGAAACATGTAAATATAGGCAAATAAACAGTTATTAAGCAGTTTTAACAATCACATAAGTTGGGTTGGAGATATAAAAAAATTGGTATTATAAGTGTTAACTAATTTTTATATAAGACTAGCTGTATATACCGGTTTCACACGGAGAATTTCATTTTTTAAATCTATAAAATCTATATAGTGAGACTTTTATCGACTCAAACGGATGATTTCGTAAAAACCAATGTAAAGTTAACCAATTTAAGTTATGCAATTTTAAATGGACAAGTGTTCGCACCTGGTATCAAAGAATCACTGAGCGAAATTTAGGACAACTGGTGGGGATTTTTAATAAAGAACGAACAGAATTTCATCTTTATTTCACGGTTTCACCCGTGGAATTTCATTTTTCTAATGTAAAAAACTAATGTAAAGTGAGATCATTACGATTTTTATAACAATAAAGAATATCAGCTGAAGATCGGCTGAGGTTATGCAATTTTAATATGGACAGGTGTTCGCACCTGGTATGGATTTCTATAACAACAACAATTTCATCTTCAAGAACAAACAGAATTTCATCTTTATTTACATAGATTATAGCTGCATATCCCGGTTTCACCCGGGGAATTACATTTTTCTAACGAAACGGTCAATTTCGTAAAAAGCCATTGTAAAGTGAGACCATTACAATTTTTATAACAACAAAGAATATCAGCTGAACAAAGAATATCGGCTGAAGTTATGCAATTTTAATATGGACAGGTGTTCGCACCTGGTATCAAAGAACCACTGAGCGAATTTTAGAGAATTTAGGACAAACGGTATGGATTTCTATAAAGAACAAACAAACAAATAAACAAACAAACAGAATTTCATCTTTATTTATATAGATATTTAGGCCGTAACTGATATCCAGGTGTTAGAATATTAACATCTTAATTGCTTCTTCTTTATGAACCATGTGATTTTTTTTTCTTCCCTTCATCGCCTTTTCAGGCGTTTTCCTGGGCATGGGGAGAGGGTCAGGGTCAATACTGAGTATTCTTAAACGTCCGGATGTTTAATCGCGCGCCAGGGACGCGTCCCCTGGCTCCGATTCGGTACATGCTATCTTCGGGTTACCAATCATGCATAGCCATGGGCAATGCGTAATTCCTAACGCGTTTGCTTACTCAGTCATCCCATCACATGTACTATGTGACTTTGTCTAGTGTCCACAGAATAACAGAGTCAGAGAAATGTAAATACAATCAACTCTAGTTAATTTAAACATTTGTTAATACGAAACTCCTGATAAATGAAAGAAAATGCAAGGCCCTAGAAAACCTATCAGTATTTAGAAGTTAAACAATGTAATGTGGTACACCCAGTAATTTGTAAAAGCAAAATTCTGTAAAAGAAAACTGGAAAACTGAAAAAAAAATTCCTCCTCCCTCCTCCTCTTTCCTGGTTATCACTTTTTCAATCGTCGGTTTACCATGTTTAAAAAATACAAGTACTGGACTATAGCTGACAAGATCGGTGCCGTTGAGAGATGTGATAGGAAGACAGATGTAGCCAAGAACATCAATATCCTGTTGAACTCACTTTCCACCATTTTGAAAAACAGAGATAAGATCATGTGGAAAACATCGACAACATGGAAGTAGTTAAACCAACCATTTGGGGAACTGTTTCTGATTAAGAGAATTTTAAATTTGCTGATTTTTTGCGGGTTGATGAAGCTAGGTGCAAAGATACTTTTATTTTACTGAGAATACAAAGAAAATTATGACAATGAATCAGAACCATTGACGATCATTCTGGCGAAAGCAAGTATTTTGTTAAAGAAACTACTTGCATTCCATGTTAAAGAGAAAGTTTTTTAAACCATAATCTCATTTTAAAAACTATTAACTATATCCGTTAGAGTTCCTACAAGCAAAAAGTAATCACAGATATTTTCTCAAAAGCAGTAGTTTCATAAAAAGATATAAAATTATTCAATTTTATTTAAAACTGGCTATGTTCTTAATAAAGTAGTTATATCAAGTGCTTAAAAATATTGGGGGTTAACAAATCTTGAGTTAAAAAAAAAAAAAAAAAAAAAAAAAAAAAAAAAAAAAAAAAAAAAAAAAACAGCAGTTTCATTGAATCATAATGTGTTGTTAACTTATTTGAACAATGTAAAACTTTTTTTTGAGTGGTACCACAGGCCATGTGTGGCAGACTGGGGATTCCTGAATAGGTGTAACCAACCTTATTTATATTATAGTTTTTATTAATTGAAAAATTAAAGAAATTGTAGCGGCGGTAAGAGAGAAGGAGATTCTTAATAGAGCCACCTGGCAGAGTGGGGGCGGCCAGCGGGTATATAAGCCGCTGCCAAACTCAGTTCAGAATCCTTTCCTTTTCACCTTGACCTATCTCTCTCGCCTTCTCTCTTGCTCCTACTCCTTCTCCCTTTTACTTTCTTTTTATTAAATAAAATATTTTTCAAGTTTGTTCTCTTATTATTTGTCAAACTTCCCTTCCTACCCTTTTTTACCCGTGACGAGCCTACTGGCGTCCGAGACACTTATCAATGACGTCACCTGTAATCTCCGAGGTAACTCTCCTTTACTGCCTATGACGGGTCTAGCAGTGATCGAGTCATGAGACCGTTACTTCACTGTTACCCCCGAGGCACTTTCCTCTACTACCCGTGACGAGTCTAGCTGCTGTCGAGGCCAGTGCCCATGGCAGGTCACCCTAACCATCATCTTGTCTGTGACAGGTCTAGCTACGACCGAGGCTTACGCCTACGATGTCTTAGCTACCCTTGCGACGCTATCCCTCTTCCTTAAATCCTGTTGTATAAGTTGTCGTCGCATTCTGATCGGACATCAAGCTGGTAATCAGCGACGAGACAGCCAACACCCGATGACACAAAATCAATAAGCCTTAAAATGTACTCAGTATCAGGCGTTTTTCTAATTTTTAAAGGTTACATGGAAAACATAGCACAAATTATGGGAAGGTCCAATTCAAAGTTTTCTCCTATGTTCAATTTAAACTGGAAATTCAACGTTTTATGTTATTTGCTATATCATAGGTGACATTCGACAAATCTTGAGGGGGAAAAGTTGGGAAAATGTGACCTCAGTTCTTCTAATTCTTAAACCACAAGATTGAACTTTCCTCTAGAAACATTGAAAGTTCTAAGCCTTTTAGGTCAGAAGAAAAGTAAAAAAAAAAAAAAAAAAAAAAAAAAATGGTGAGATGCAACACAATTTTCAGTTACTAAACAAAAAATATGGTGTGATGTTTGCAACACACAAATGTCACTTACTAACATACTAGAGTAGACATCGATGTATTTTTCTAAATATGTAAGAACCATTTAACAACTTCAGGATCAACCTTTTCTTTTCATAGTTATATCTTATTATTGTTTTTTTATTCTTTATAAGATATAGAGGATTATCATTATTACAAAACTTTACAGTCATAAGTACTTTTCGATTTACTATTATTTTTAAGGTGCCTAAAAAATGAACCCATTACGTCCCAACTGGTTGGGTATGCTGCTCCTTACTTCATCAGCAGTCAATTTTTAAACTATTTTTTGTCGACATAGCGTGACCGGGAATCAGTAGAGGTGATGGTATTTGGGCTCATAGTAAGTTATGTTTGTACATTTTCAATTTTTGTACTATGCATTTGCAGAAAACGATAGCAAGTACTGTTCAAGTAGGGCTACCTTATATTTCATTTAAATCTATAATGAAAGGTAAGTTTGTAAACTAAAATATAATAACAAGTGTGTAATAATCAACTTTTTTTCTTTACGTTAGGATGATTAATCGTCAGGATTTTCAGTTACACATTTTTTTTAGTTTTGAAAAGCCAACGTTTCGATCCCAAAATATGGTACTTCATCAGGGTTTTGTTGGATCTAGAGTATTAAGGGCAGTTTCTGTATTACTCTGGACCCAACAAGTCCTGATTAAGATCCACATGTAGGGATCGAAACTTTGTCTTTTCAAAATTAAAAAAATCTGGTGCATGCGCGCAATACACAACTTTCACTTACCAACTTACTTTGATTAGAAATTAATGCGTTTTGTTAATTGCCACTTCTCAAATGAACAGAACGACTTTAATTATGAACAATGGTCTGTCCTTAAAGGCGTACTCCGCATGCGTGGGCTCAACTCAAGGTGTTTTATGAGTTGACTGAATATTTTTCTATTTTTCTCCTCTTTATGTTTTCTTTATTTTTATCATATCTCATATTTAGCCATTTCTTATTTTTAGGCGTAACGAGAGACAGTTAATTGCTCCATATAAACAAAAACAAAGGTACTTTATAGGAAACAAACAAACAAAAAAGGCCCCAACCCCCCCAAAAAATCCCCCTCAGAACATTTTAATAAATGGTAAAACTTACCTGATATTAAAGAACACCTAATTTTCATTAGACATGACGAATTTGATAAAAATAGTTAAAGCCATTTTTGAGATCATCGAAAAAAAGGTAAAAATTGGGAAAAAATTATTAAGTAAAGTCCCCCCTCCGGTTGATCAATTTTGATGTTTTGTTGGCTATCGCATCTTTGGCATATACATACATCAAATACCCAGTTTGATCAAAATCGTTAAAACCGTTTTTGAGAAATAAAAAAAAAACACTTGAAAATGATACAAAATTTATTAAATAAAGTCCCCCCCCAGTTGATCAATTTTGATGAAATTTTTACAGTCATATCTCGGGCATATAAATAGATCAAATACTCAGTTTAATCAAAATCGTTAGAGCCGTTTTTGAGAAAATCGAAAAAAACGTAAAAAGTTATTAAATAAAGTACCCCCTCCCTTTGAGCAATTTTGATGAAATTTTTGCTGTCACATCGCGGGCATATACATATTCTAAATACCCAATTTCAGGTTCGCACGGTTTATAGTTTTTGAGCTAGTCTGTTCACACACACGCACACGCACACGCACACACACACGCACACACACAGACCATTTCACGGGACTTAGTTAATTGGACTCGGGGGACCCCAAAACGTGTATTTCCGTTGAAAACCGGAAGTCGACATTTTTCACGATCGCAATACTTCCACTTACTATATATTTCATATAGGTAAGTGAAAGTAAAAAAATGTGTAATTGAAAATCCTGAATATTAATCATCCTATTGTAAAATATAATTATTAAAGATTAACTTCTAACATATGTTTTCAATTCCAAAAAACTGCTTTGAATATTTTGAGCATAACATGTAGTTATACACATCGTCTCACTGAAGAACTATAAAATTCTTTCACAGATAGTATGACCATACACAACATAGTACCCCTCGACATGTAATTTTATAATTCACTATTTAGAAAATAATTTATGCAAACTAGTATGAAAGAGATGTTTTCTTTCAGGCATATCAATCGATCAAAACCGATTATAAACTAAATATAGTCAGAGTGCCAAGCAATGCTGGCTTTCAAGTTCCCGTATGATTCCCACATAACCACCATCCACTGCCACCTTCAGAGACCAAAAGGATTTATTTAAGAATCAATGGAAGCCTTAAAGTCCCGAAAAAAAAAAAAAAAAAAAAAAAAAAAAAAAAAAAAAAGAATCAATACAATGAAATGTATAAAAAATACTCCTTCTCTAGACAAATTGTCTCCCAACAAAAAAGTGGACCTTAAATTCATCATTCATCAACTTTCTCTCAAAAATCAAATGACTTTAGTGTGTGCTCACCAGCCGAAAATAATTTTTTTTCTTAGTTCATGTAATTAAAGGCTTTTTACAAGCAACTCTCCCTAAAAATTTACCTTCATGCGAAACATGAGTATGTCGTAGTAAGTATACAAAGTAAGTATTAGTAAAATTTGTCCACCTCCCGCTACTACTCGCAAAATTTGTGAGATAGGGGGAGTAGGTATCAATGAAGAGGAAGGATTTGCTCTGCCTTGAGCCGAGCTCTGTGGTGCAGTGGTTAGCATCCGCGCATGTAACGCGGGAGACCCGGGTTCGACTCCCGGCGGAGCCAAATCTTTTCTCTCCAAAAAATAAATTAATTAAAAATAATTTCAAATTGAGGTCACCCACAATTAAGATTAGATTAATATAAAATAATTTTAAAATTGACGTATGTCAATAAATATCATAAATTGGACAACATTTGTCCACCTCCCGCTACTACTCGCAAAATTTGTAAGATAGGGGGAGTAGGTATCAGTGAAGAGGAAGGATTTGCTCTGCCTTGAGCCGAGCTCTGTGGTGCAGTGGTTAGCATCCGCGCATGTAACGCGGGAGACCCGGGTTCGACTCCCGGCGGAGCCAAATCTTTTCTCTTCAAAAAGTAAATTATTTAAAGTAAGTATATTGGGCTATGCTTTGAGCACAGGTTTTTGGGTATTGCTTAATTCTTCAAATGATTTCTCTCTTTTCTCACTGAGTTAATATTCAGGGTCAGCTTCTTCTTTGTATATAAAACATCACCAGTCTTCTAAATATTTTTTTTTTTTTTTTTACAAGACTTCTAAAAGAAAAAGAAATTAAATTCAATAGAGCAACAATGGACTTATGAGTTGGTCTTGAATTTCAATTTGAAAGTATTTTTTTCCTTCCACAAATTGAAGTTCTTCAATTTTAAGGGCTATTTTACAAAAACCATACTGTTACAATCTAACTGTGAAAGAAGGCTAAATGAGATGAAGAAAACTAATATTTTCGTATATCAATATCAATATTGAGAGATCTATAGCTAAAATCACTAATATATCATTAAAAAAAAAACATCTCCAGATATTTGCTATAAGTCGAGATTTCCTGAAGTAACAAGACTTTTACACTTTTAAGTTAGTGATCTAAAAAATTAAGTTCTGATAGGAGGAGAGCAAATGCAAAATGTCGCTAACTCGATGAAAAAAAGTAGTAGAATTGTTAAAAAGGATTTCAGTTCATCTTCTTTATTGGTGGAGTGTAATCCTTTTAGGGTTTCAATACCCTGAATAGTTGAAAGAGGAAGTAAAAAGTATTTTGTTAACAGCTTAATTTTTATTATATTTTAGACCTTGGCTTATTAACCATAAGAATAGTATAACAAGTGCAATCCCCTCTTCCCCAATGGCTGATATTAAAAAAAAAATTAAAATGTCATGTTTTTTCTCTTCATTAGGAATAATGATCTGAAATTCTACCACAAGATAACTGTAAGATCCATCATGCTTGTTTATAAATATTAAAATTATCCTCTGAGAATTAATGGACACATTCACTAGATGAAGCATGCGTTCCATCCAACTCTCAGTTCAATAGCGATTATTTTGTTTATTCTCTTAATTATTGTTATTTTAATAAATTAATAAAACATGAGCCACACAAATATGAGGAACAGTATGTTTTTAATTTATTCACAACAAGCTGAATGTAGTAAAAATTTAAGGCAGAGAGGTTGGTAGCTCTGGTGCTGTAGAAGCTATCGCCATCTTCTCGCTGTTCAGTAAACAGTATCTTTTTTTTAGCTAAGTGTACATGTTTAATTCTGGGCTAATAGTGACCTCATTTTTTTCTTTGATATGGATTCTTGCTTAGTAATATATTTTACTTAATTTATGTTTCGAGTTCATACAGTTTATCGAACATAGGATTTGACTTTCATGTCAATAGAAACAGAAAGACTTTTTTCTTGCATATTTCAGGTACGTAATTTTTTTTAATATTTATATTTTATTAACACTGAGTCCATAAAAATGGGTTCATACACATCAGGCTGCTCTAATTTATACTGCCATGTTTTCTTTTCTAAAGACAAAGTATTATTATTTTCTAAAGAAACAACAATCGGCTTCAAGCTGTATACTATATTATATAAAGTCTTGTTACTGTCATCCAGATTTATACATAGATATGTGAAAATTACAACCATTTTTGTTTAAAGACCACAATCAACAATAATTTTTACTCTCTTTTTTTTTTCATTAACAAATAAAACTATCTTTTATTTCTATCATATCTTTTGTTGTTTATTGTTTTACGATAACATTTAAACAATTGCCTATTTTATTGTAGCCTTATTTACAGTTGATTTTAAGAATTACCCCTATAAAAATTGGCTAACCTGCCGAACCTACCAGAAAGACCATTCGTGAAGTGAGGAACTCAGTGTCAAATTTTAAATCCATAGATCATACAACAAACAATAATTCAATTCCTAGCTACCGTTTAATATTATATAATCACCATAACTTTAAATAATATTTTTAAATATAATTCATTATATCTACAACAAGCACTGAAAAAATTCAAATTTATTATAACCTGAGCGCTACTGCCAACATCCTCAATGAAACTTTAAAAATGTTTAAAATACCAACCTAACAACACTAATTTACCCTTTCTATAAATTTAAATTTATAAGAAATATAATTAAATGAAAACATGACACATACCTGTTAAGCTGCGTCGTTGTCGATGTCCTCGACGCGTATTTCGTGTTAAGATGGACTGGTGAGCTATTAGCCGTACCATTACCCGGAACGCTGTTACTCCATTTACAGCCGCTGCTATTCCAAATCCCACTACCACCATCTATGAAAAAAAAAATTACTACTTAGAACATTTTATCTTTCGGTGTTAGTTGTTTATTTACTTAAAATCACTTTATGCTACTGAGGCTAATTGGACCAAGGTACAATGGTAGTCCTAAATTTTGCCTATAGAGGTATAACTAGGATAGGGATCTTTAAACAATATCTGAGATTATACAGACTAGGGACATCCATTTTATCTTCCTTCCATAGGATGGTATAACCAATAATTTTTTTACTCCCTTTAATAAATTCTAGGGCCACATAGAGGATTTAGTAAGTAGTCATGCTGACCCCTATACCACAGATGTCCCCATAAAGTTTTTATCGTCATATAAAGATAAGAAAATATTCACTTATTAGATTTTTTCACAGCAAACATCAAAGTTAATTTATGATATTATTATTATTTTATAAGCTTGCGAGAACTCTTAGACATCTATGATATTTCTTCCTTTCACATTTGAAGTATAAGCGATATTAGGGGAAAACTTATTTATATAAACCACATAATATATAACGCACACAATACATAACATATAAAACGCTCAATAAAATCAAGAAAGTCTATTCATCATTAACTAATGATTAAATAAGAAATATTAATACTTTACAACGACTATGTTGTAGCAACAATCTTTTATTGATTAACCCTTTAATGGCTCTGGAAGAAATATCTCGGGAAAAAAAGACGGTCCCCACAAGCGGACGACACTAGCAACCTGTTTCTCACTTACTTAACCTCCCCAGTTTCACACGACATAACTTGCCGTGACTGAGGTACATCCTAGCGGATGCTCGGAAACGGCCACTAGGCTGCAGGGGTGTCTCTATTGGGTAAATATTTGTCCGGTAGCTGTGAAATACCTGCCCGTCCTATCCCTTTTCTAACTGCTATTTTTTTTTAATGTCCACTATACCTCCCCTGGCCACCCTCAGGGGTGATGAAGTAATTTTATTTAAAGTAATAATATTATTATAATCTTGTTCATTATTACCTTTAATCTTATATTACAATCGATAATATAGCATTTTAATTTATTGAAATAATGATAAAGGTATTACGAAATCATAAAAAGTAAATAAAACATTAAGAAATAGTCGGAAAGGGTAATGAAGAGTTGAGGCAGTCAGCAGCAGAGAGTTGCCTACATGCTTTAGCTTGGAAAGGGTAAAAGCCGGCTGACCTGCCTAGCTTCTCAGTACAACTTTCGTCCAGCACCCTTAGCTGCTAAAGGGTTAATTGAGAAATCAGTCTTTATGTATATACAACCCAAAATTTAAAGTTAGCTTACAAAAAGTAAAACAAAGCGTTTATAAATGCATAAATACAACTATTCTGTAAGATCACTCTTTTTGCATTGTGTTATTAACACTTTAAACTAATATTATCTTATTCAAGCTATAAATTACCGAGCATAGTAAGGAGTATACTTAATAAAAAATAAAGTACGTTTCTCTTGTCACTTGTAGAAAACTAAGTAGAAATGTACTTATCCCTACTTTATTCCCATTAACTTATCCCTAAACTATTCCCATATATTTAGTTTAAAAAAGTATTCTTAGGTCATCCGTCCATAATTCCTTCATTTTGTTATTTTATTTATTTATTTATAATTTTTTTTAAAACTCTTTTCTTCATTATTTTTCCTCTGCTTTCTCAATTTTCATATAAATGTTAATTAATTCATTAAATCTACATTTCAGTAATGTCATTACCCTACCAGCTTCTCTCCAACGATGCTCTATCCAACTACTACAGCCAATATTAGAATTATAACTATCGATCATGAATCAACTTTGGCTTTCGAGTTTACTTTTGAACTTCGCTCTTTCATCATAAACATTAATGGCCTACCAGTTGTTTACTTTGACTTAACAGACTTGAAGAGAAGCTTCATCCGATAATGGTTAGTGATATACTTTTTTTATCGTTTATTTACTCTTACATAGGGTAAACCAGACAGATATTGACACCCCAAACTTTAACTTATAGAAATAAGTAAACAAGTCCTAATTTTATTTTAAGATATACATTAATCTAATGTTTGAAGGGTCCTCTAAGTCATCTATAGGGTAAGTGTTTAGCAAACTAATCGCAGGGAAGATTTTACCATTAATACCTTTATGAATTCAGTTGGTAGCCTGTCAATGGCTACAAGCTTCTGATTTCCATAAGTATTCTCATCCAATAGTTTTGTTCCTATTCCCTTCCTACATTTTTTTCTATACAGGTAATTAGTTTATTTTATTTGCTAATCTATAATTGAAGTGTCTGGAGTGATTTTAAATTAAAATAATCAATTTAAATATTATTATTCAGGGGTGACAATAACTGGTCATTTTTTTTTTCAATGTATTCTATTATTGACACCCCATGTCAATAACTAAATTTAGATTTTTTTTTAAAATATTGATGGCTCTGTTTTAATTTTGATAAGTTTAATCTTCCTGATAAATCTGTAATGTTTTTTTAACTTTAATTCTAGTTATTGACATGGGGTGTCAATTACCATTTTTTGGGTTCAATGACTAGTTATTGACATGGGGTGTCAATTACCAGTTTTTGGGTTCAATGACTAGTTATTGACACTGCCAGTTCCTTGTGAGTATGTACAACTAGTATGCCTAAGAACATAATACCCAGTTATAGCCAGAAGGATTTAGAGGATGCCTCGAAGGCCATAAAGGATGGCTTTTCTATCAAATCAGGATACAAAAGATTTAGGGTTCCTCGGGCAACTTCAGATTAAGTGATAAATTTGTAAAATCATCGTTTGGACCACGGCCCATGCTTTCAGATAAAGACGAGCTTACTCTAGCTGCATAGATAGAAAAATGTGCGAAAGAGGGATTCCAACAATTTACAATTAGTAAAAGAAGTTATTGAATTAAAAAATATGAGCACACCCTTTAAAGATAATTGTCCTGGTGATGTCTGGTATAAGGCGTTTTTACGAAGGCACCCATCTACAGCAGAGAGGACTTCCTAGGGTGTACCAGTCTGGTACCAATGCTTATATAATAATAATAAATATAATAAACGGTTATATAATATTATAAATAAAGAGGTTGAATATTTTAATTGCTTTTTATATTACATTAAAGTTTAATATTTGTAAGTGGTGTTATTTCTTAATAAAGTTATTTAATAAAACTTAAAAAAAAAAATAAAAGTTATGGGGACAGGGGGTGTCAATAATTGTGGTGCCAATAACCTATCCACAGGGTGTCAATAACTAGTTTTTGAACTTTTTTCCACAAATATTGCCATATGGTAAAACTATTGAACTTTTGACCCAAAAAAAATCTCGAGTCTTTATAAGGATAAATAAAGAGGAGCTATAGGAGTTTTCAATTTGATCCCTTCATAAAAAGAATTTTTTTAAAATTTCACCACAGAAATTTAGTCTTAAGGGTGTCAATAACTGTCCAGGTTACCCTACTATTGTTTTTTTCCCACCATTGTGTATCCTTAAACTAATTTCACACTAAGTATTAATCTTAAAAAAAAAGAAGACTAAAGAAGACCAATAGAAGAATGAAGGAGGTTCAAAATTTAAGGAGATAGGGTCTCAAAATTTTTCTTTTGTTGACCTTTGTACAGTCAAAGTCATATTGTATTCATACTGATGTTACGCTCGACTAAGAGCATTTTCAAAAAATTTTTATATTTATGATTTTTAATGAGTTTGTTGATAAATTGGTAAGATTAATTTTTTATATTTTATTGTTGTTTATTGTCATAACGTTTTTGTTTACGTCATAATGTTTTTTAATTGTAAAATTTAACTACAAAGCTTGTGATTTTCCCTTGTTCTTGGTTTTTTTAGTTTTGAAAATGCTGTTAGTCAAGCGAAACGTCAACATGAATACAATATGACTTTGAATGTATAAAGGTCAATAAAAGAAAATTGTTGAGACCCTATCTGCTTAAATTTTGAACCTCCTTAATTTCATACTGTTAAATTCAACTATGTGTACTGGCATATTTTATTATTTTATATTAAGTTACTTTAATTTATATACTGAATGAAAAAAAATTCATAATATATTGCGATAGGGAACCAGTAACTTTAAAATATAGAAACCTCCCATTTTTTTTCCCAGGGTTATTTTCTGAGCCCTAATAAGAATTTATTAATAAAAATTATGATTTGTCTCATCTCTGTGAAATTCAGTTTTATTTGACACCTCATTCATCAAGTCATCGCCATGGGGAACCAGAAAAAGGGATCTACACAACCGTATTTATTACAGGTGTTCCTAAATGGAAGGTTAATAAAAATTGCCAGAAAAATATTTTAAAAATCAAGCAATTGTTAGAACGTATAAGTATAAATATATAAAATAATTAAATATATAAGAAGAAAATATAACATACAATCGCTGTGATTAGTAGGTCCATTTTGAGTAGTAACAGGTGGAGGTGGTTGTAACCTTTCTGCTATCGCCGCAGCAGGATCCGACAAAAACCTTGAAGATCCCGTTTCAGACGGGGGGTCGACGACCATACTAGCTGTCGATCCAGCGGACGATAATTCCAAATCTGGAAACAGCTCGCCAAGGTCTAATTCTACAGTCGTAGATTCACAATCAGTTAGTGATTCTACAGTTAGGCAGATGGATCCTGACTTCAAATCGTCCTCTGCTTCCGTAACGGTAGGAGGAGGATCGCAAGGTGGCTTAGGTCTATAGTACCGCGAACATCTAAACAAGAAAATCAGTAATATTTTAAAACTAATATTAATGTGAACTTTCGTTCAACATTACTAATAAAATACAAAATCCTCAATAAAAAAAAAAATTAATTTTTAAAATGAAGGTTTCGAGTAAGATTCCTAGGAAAACTTTTAAATCACATTAAAAATCAATGCTTTAGGTTATCTTCAAGTCAAAATACCACAGTAAGACAAACATGGACTATTATTGCTCTTTGAATGTAAGCATTTTATTTTATTTTCATCTTTAATTATGAATAAATAAATAAATAAATAAATAATGAATAAAAATTTGTCAATTTCTAAAATACAACTTGGAGTAAGGTTATATTTAACGAAGGTATATAAGTTAAAAGTTATGACACAGGATAAAAAAAAATTAATTAAAATTAGGAATTTTGTAAATTACAAGTTGCTAGAGTGTGCAATAGCAGTTATAATTTTTCAAAATAGCAAATAGAAAATTCTGACCCAAAACAAAGCATATGATGCATATAGATAAAGCAAATATTTAAATAAAATAAAGAAACAATGCTATAATTCTTATTGACATTATTATAATTATTCAAATTACTTTCATGAACAAAAAGTGGTATATGTGTTAATGTTATAGGTAACATCTTTGTGAACTCATAAAAAATCACCGAAATGAGATGACCCACTTATGCTATGGACGAAATGTGGGCTAGATAAATTAAACAATTAAAATATTTATATACCAAATTGAAATAAATAAAGTAAGAAATTTCAGTAATATAATACAATATCAATCAATAATTTTTATGGATTGATATTTATTTTAACTTATCAAATTCAGTAAATGATAATAATTCAAACTTAAGTCTTGCTTCAAAATCTTGTTACAAACATTAAAATATTTTGACATAATATTTAATTAGTTTTGTAAACAAACATCAGAACCTCTTTTGATGTGTCAATCAATATCAATAAAAAATATATAAAATACATTTATCAATTCAAGATTATAAAAATTACTCACGGAATCGGAGGTTTAGGTCTGCTGTTAGCACTATCTTGAATTTTGAAGTCTAACGAAGACCAGAAGTCGTCCATTGAGGGTCCAGCCCGGTCAAGGATAACTCTACAAACAAATAAAATAAATAATATTAATATAAATTACAAAAGAAAATAATATAAATTAAAAAATAAATTAATATAATTCACAAAATAAAAGCTGTCTGAGTAAAATATTATCTGATATAAATGAGTTTTAATTTAAGATACATCTAACCACATCAAAACCATTTACATTAAACATTATCGACCAATAAAAAAGTTTATTTGATATCAAATGTACTTAGTTTAAAACTGAATTACGATTGTTATACATTTCTGAATTTTTTTTTTTAAACACTAAATCTCTTTTCATTTCAAAAATTTCTTTCAGCAATAATAATAATATAGGGTAAACCGTACAGTTATTGACACCCATAAGAATAAATTTCAGAGGGTGAAATTAAAAAAATTCTTATGAAGGGATCTCATTGAAACTTCCTATAGCTCCTCTTTAACTATCCTTATAAAGACTCAAGAGGTTTTTTTTTGGTCAAAAGTTCAATAGTTTTACCATATGACGATATTTATTGTTAAAAGTGCAAAAACTAGTTATTGACACCCTCTGGATTTGATTGTGAAATCTTCCCTATGGTTAGATTGTTAAAGTCTTAAATCATAGATGACTTAGAGGACCCTTCAAACATTAGAATCATATGGGTCATTATCTGAAAATGTGTAAATCATACGTCCGGTCCATTTTCAACCATTAAAATGAGAGCTAGTTACTAGAAAAAAATAGGAACTATTTCACTCCTTTTGTTGTTCTATGGACGCTATGTTTTAGCTCCAAACTAAATTTATAATTGGTTAAAAAAAATTAAAAGTAATTGTTTTATCACTCCCTCACCTTGTCCGACTCCCAGGCAAGCCACTTTAAAAATTCGTATTCTTTCAACAATTGAGTGTTTGATTAAATTGATTAATCGGTTAAGTCCGTAATTACTTCAAGATTCCATGAAAAAATAAGCGGTCTCATTTATTGTTACCAATAACAATAAATAAAATAAAAAAGGTATGTCCAGACTTTTACATTCACTCCCTCACATGAAGTGTTGGATGGTCTGAGCGTTGAGGGGAACATGGCTCAAAGCCCGGGGTCGAAAGAATCAGTTCAGGGAAGACCCTAGGATCGTTTTGACTGCCGACCAGGGGCTGCGATCGCTTGCCTCCGCTGTGAGATTTAGGTTATTAAGGGAAATCTACACTGTGGTCAATAGCTACTTCACTCCCTCACTTCAAAAAAACTGGTGAATTTCCAAGTAATTTTTTCACTCAACTATTGTTTTTCGATGGAAAATGGTCATAGTTTTCGATTCTGCAATATTTTTCAACTTTAACCTTCTTACAGTGATTAAAAAATAATAAAGACTTTGAAAACTTCACTCCCTCACTTTTTCCAAAATTTCTTAAATGAGGGAGCGAATGCCTCCATTCTTTGAATTCTCAAGATTTTGAGAATGTTTTTGAATGTAAAAGTGACGATTCCTAAACTATGACCAAAAGTATGTAACTGTAACCTAACCTAACTCTAATATTAAGCTTACTTTTGGCTGTACGCGTTTGGAATTTTATATTTTTGAATTTGAAATTGTTTCTATTGTTTATCTATTGGTTTTTAAGATTGTATTTCTTTAAAATATACGCGTTTTTGCTTTCACTTTTCAAAGTTTACTACTACCTTAACACATTTTTCACTCCCTCACTTTGAAATTGTTTTCATAATTTTTCAAAAGAACAATTAAAGGTTCTCCTGTCTGGCTACTATTTAAAAAGTGAAGATAATATTCCACTGAGTACGTATGAATTTTTTCGGCCCGAAATTATAACTTTTAAATAATGAAATTTTAGCAAGTGAAATCTAAGCACCCATATATATCTTGAAATAAAATTAGGACTTGTTTACTTATTCCTTTAAGTTAAAGTTGGGGTGTCAATAACTGTATGGTTTACCCTATTATAAACAAATGTTGTAAAAACCATTTTATTTTTTTTTTAATTTGGCTGGAATGTTCACCAAGAAGGATCTCATATCTGTAGGTACATACAGTTATAATTGTTTTCTAAGAAGTTTTGTACAATAAACAAAAATAATACATGATAAAGTCTTAACTTCTTTTCTTTATGTTTTAAATGACAACTAAATACTTTTCCTATGTATGAATATATATTTATTACCATCCATGAATAAAAGATTTGATATTACTCATAAGTGCATATTAATAAACATTAGTAAAAAATAAACTGTTACCTGCCACCTCTGCCGACCCTTCGCCTGACAAGACCGACGCACGTAGGCTTTGGGTAGGATAAAGTGGCTAAACTAAACCTGTAGCGCTCTTCTCCGGCACCACCTTCTTCGGGGCTTGTCCAATTCCAGTTTCTAATACCTCCACCTTTTACTGCCTACAAGTAAAAAGTTAAATAATATGTAGTTAATGATATGATGATCCATTAACAAAAAAGGAATTGAATTAAAACAGAAATAGTTATAATATCCAGTAAAGTCTAATCGAGAAAGAAACGGAATTCATTAATGTTTCTTCAAGAAGGCTATTCGTCCTTTTTCGCCAACCACAAAATATATACATCAAAAGTAACAGACTTTTCCCGATCTCGAACCTTTTTCAAGTAAAGTATTAAAAAAAAGACCTTATTCAGATTTCCTCTCTATTTAGGCTTAGCAACCACCTAATCTTATGGGGGAGGTATTTTAATAACTGCTCAGCTTGTCAAATTATCTGAACAGTGAAAAAATGTTTCTACTTTTGCATTAAGAGATTTCCTCAACTTAAATTATTTTCTACGACACATACTTCTACTTATAATACATTTTTCATGATTTGATGAATCTATGCCCATTCGATAGATCTGAAAGATAATTTTTTTTTTTTTTTTGGACATTTAGAGTTTTTCCAGATAAAGGATGACAAACGATTGTTACAAACCATATATTTTAGAAATAATTGTATAAAACACTTACAAGCATACAAATATTTTCTAATAAATGAAAAATAACTGAAAGTATAAATATATAAAAGGTTGAAATGGGTAAGATTTAAATTTATGGCTCTTCATGTGAAACTTCTATAGATTCTTAAGACAGTGACAGGCCAAACAAAATTTTACTCCAAAACGTACCTTCTCCTTTGGTTACAGGAAAATGTTTTTCAATGTACTAGATTTATCGATTTTCTCATGATGATAATTTGAATGGTCTATAGATCCAATTGAAGCCGATAGATCAGCTGGGTTTGTCAGGTATCTCTTCAATTTGATGTCATGGCATGAGATTTTTTTGGACTTTTCGGGTTTCTCAAACGAGTGATTTAATTATATTCGTGACCTATTAGAAAAGTAACCTAGTTCCTGTAGAAAAAATCTGGTGCGTGCGCGCAACACACAACTTTCACTTACCAACTTACTTAGATTAGAAATTGACGTGTTTTGCTAAATATCATTTCCCAAATTCACACATTTTTCTACATTCATATCTTATTTTTGTTAATCGTTAAAGCCGTTTTTGAGTAAAAAAAAAAACACGTGAAAATGATACAAAATTTATTAAGTAAAGTCCCCCCTCCGGTTAATCAATTTTGATGAAAATTTAACAGTCATATCTCGGGATTATTAATACATCAAATACTCAGTTTAATCAAAATCATTAGAGCCGTTTTTGAGAAAATCGAAAAAAACCTAAAAAGTTATTAAGTAAAGTACCCCCTCCCTTTAAGTAATTTTGATGAAATTTATGCTGTCACATCGCGGGCATATACATACACTAAATACCCAATTTCAGGTTCCCACGGTTTATAGTTTTTGAGCTAGTCTGTTCACACACACACAAACACAGACCATTTCGTGGGACTTGGTCATTTGGACTCAGGGGACCCCAAAACGTGTATTTCCGTTGAAAACCGGAAGTCGAAATTTTTCACGATCGCAATACTTCCACTTACTATATATTACATATATAGGTAAGTGAAAGTAAAAAACAGACCCAGGTTTGAGATACTAAATCTCAGTTACAATGATGCCCAAACATCTGATTTCAATCATTTTGTTTTTTCCTCTTTGAGGAAATTAAATTATCATTTTCAGAAACACATATTATACACAATCAAAAGGGGGTAGTGGTTAGCGTAGAAACTTACAATACTAAAGGTCGCGAGATAGCGTCCCGAGGCGGCCTTAGGATTTTTTACTCCCATTAAAAAATGGGACCCTCGGATGGGACGAAAATGGAGGTCCCGAGCCTGTACGATGTCAGGTACTCATTAAAGATCCCTATCCTAATTATACGTGGATAGGCAAAATTTAGGATTCTCACTGTTGCATCGTCCAATAAGCCTTAGAGGCATAAAGTGACATTAAAGCAATAAAACAATCAAACGTTTTTTTTTTTTTGTATTTTTTGCAATTTTTGAGTTATTCTTAAATCAAATTTTATAATTATCGTGATTTAATATCTAGCGATTTTCCATAAATAGATAAAATTAAACTAAAATAGGAAAAAATAATAATTACCGCATGGTACGTTGTCAAAGGTGTCCTATGGAAAGGAAAGGCTAATTGGGGAGAGACGGGGCTTTCTACATCTTCCTCGGCAGAAGACGCAGCACCACCACCACCACCAGCAGTGCTGTTAGCAGCCGGGCCCACGCTACTGCTGCTGGTCCCTCCTTTATGCTTCCTTTTCTTGTACTGTCTTTTTTCTTTCCTCACAGTATTCAGATCCTCCTGAAATAAAAAATAAAAAAATTAAATAGTCCAAGTGTTTGATTACTGTAAATATATTTTATTTAATCTTCGTTATATGTTTTAAAAAAGTATAGAGGTGAGAGATAGTCAACTGTAATTCTTTATGATAGGTTGAATGATTGTCAGGATTTTCCATTAAAACTTATTTATTTTTAAAAGCCAACGTTTCGATCCAACTTGTGGATCTTCATCAGGGCTTCTGAGTCCAGAGTAATACAAATTGGATCGAAACGTTGGCTTTTAAAAATAAATAAGTTTTAACGGAAAATCCTGACAATCATTCAACCTATTTTAAAAAATACTGAAATAATAAATTCCTTGAAAGTAATCTTATCTATCGAGGAATCTTTACTAGTCATTCATAAATGCAGCAAATATGACAACTACCGGATAAAATATTCCGACATTTAAATAATAATAACACTTTTTCCAAAAATTATCAAATCTATACAGGAATATGATCAATTTTTTTACAGCAGTCATAAAAGATCGTAGTATACATTTCTGTTTATTTTAAATACAGGCCTTCACGCACAATAGACCTGAGGTGGCAGAGGATAACATGGCCACAAAAAATAAATACAGACCTTGAAAGTGTAAAGTCAATAGTTGTATAGAGTTTAAAAATATTAATGGCAAACAAAAATGAAATAAATGGGGGAAAAATTGAATTATTGCAAAAATTTTAAAACTTTTTGGTAAATTTTGTTACATATATCAATTAAAAAGAATAGGTGTCAAGATAGGTAAACTAGATAAAAAACAAAAAATAATTTATTTTTAGCCGTGAAAGATAACTGACCATAGAAATCAATGTAATAAAGATGGATGGATGGGGTACGGTAAAAAAAACGACACTTATACATATATGTAAGCTACATATATTATGTCTAAGTTTTGACTCAAGTTTCAGACCTTCATCAGAAATTTCTTTCCCAGTTACATTTTTTTAGAGAACACGGAAAATGAAACACTTTTAAAAATAAGATTTTTTTTTTAATGTTTGAAAATTTACCTTGGGAGGTTTGAGGGGCCAGGAGGGAGCATGGTGATTGTGTGTAGAAGAATTGTACTGGTTCGAATAGATCGGAGCGAAAGCAGGCCTCACTGTTTTGAAGGTTGAAACTTCATTCAATAAGCTTCCAGAGAAATCGTTAGCTTCGTACCTGCAAAGGACATAAAATTTGATACAATATAACAACTTTTAAGCACAGTAAAACTTCAACTATTAAAGCTTCTTACTATGACAAGAACAGTAACGCATTGACAAGATCATCATTTTAAAAGGAAATATCATATCGATCAAGTTCTTTCTTTTATTTTTATATTCTTCATAACTTTTTAAAGAGAAATAAAGTTTAAATAAATTAGTGCCTTTCCTAAAGTCTAACTTGGTGCATAAATTCAACAGTTATAATAAGTAGATATTATATTAATAATTTTGAATCAAAACTGATGAAGCAGAGTTTATAAAATTGTTTTACAAACCTCTTTTCGTATAACTGTATAGAAAGCTTCAATAACTCCTTTTTTGCCGACTCCCTGCGTTTGACTAGATCAAGGAGTTGTAACGCTCTCGATAGATCTCTTCTTAGCTTGACCATTTTCTCGTAAGACATTTCGTCACTCTTACGATTCTTTCTGGTCTGCATTTTTTCTGTCCTCCTTCGAAATGCCAGGTAAGGGTTGTTATCAGAGTTAGCATTACCACTGCCCCCCAATACCCTATTGTTGGCTTCCGTTCGGACACAAGGTACCAATGGCTGAGGTTGCTGCAAATGAGGAAAAACCAATAGAAATTCGAAAACTTTAATTCAGTAGCATTAATTAATCTAAATAAAAAAAATATAAACTAATTTATAGTAAGAAATTCTCTCTTTGCCATTGAAGCCCTTACAGATTATTTCAATGATAAAACCTACCTGATATAAATAATATATAAGTCTAAAAAGATTTTATAAATATTGCGAAAAATCATATAAAGAATGTTCAGATATAAAGTTGCTGTAACCTCTAAACTAAGTTCTCCAAACTAACCTAAATCTTACCCAAGTAAATCGAACTAAATTATTTATTTTTTAAAACTAAAATGCTCCTGGAGCTTAGGAAGCATCCACTACATGATTTCTTTAATGTCAAATTGCATTTCTGGCAAATTGTGTTTTTCAACTTTTAAACGTTTCATATATTCTTCTTTCCTGATGTAAATATCCTTCGTATGTAAAATTATCCAAAAAGTTCTGCTTAATAAAATAAAAGAAAAACCAATAAAATCGGTAGAATAGTTGAAAAAATAAAACTTTATTTGAACTAATGGTAATATAGGAGCTTCTGAATAAACTTAATCCTTTGAATTGCTTTAAGAATTTAAAAAACAATAATAATCAAGTAAACACACACACAAAAAAGGGGGTAGGAAGCTATCAAACAGTAAGAATTCGAGACTTAAAATGACAATAACAGTTGGTGAAGGTAAAAGGTTCCAAACTGCAATTAATTGAAGATTCAAACTTCTGATCCTGAAATATCGAGTTTTTTCACTTTCAATGTACCATTTCTCGGAATCTACTCCTCTCATCGATAAAATTCTTAAACTTTTAAATCAATCCTATCCCAAGAAAAACAAATTTGAACATTTAAAAAATGAGTAAAATTTTATGAAAAGGATATCAAAAATACTGAAAAAAAATATCAAATAAATGGCTCAAGAAGTGTTTAGTAATAACTTAATAAAAACAAAGAAAAATAATTGTTAAAATTAAGTGAATGAAAAGAGCTAAGAAAAGGTATACTGAAGCCTCTTTTTGTTAGCATTTTTTTTGCAGGTTTATAATCGATCTCAAAACTTTCCTGATATGAATATTCTCTCATAAAAACAATTGAATTATCCAGAAAGCTCATCTGGACAACAGAAAAGAAACATCAATGACATATGCTGAACAGTATTGAAGAAAACTTATTTTAAAACGAAAAAGGTCAGGTAGGAGCTTCTAAATAAATTGATACCCTTAGCTCGAAAGTATATTAATTTAAATATTAGATTTAAATTAGATATTGAATAATACTTAAAAAATGTGATACTTATTTCATAAAAATCGTCAAGAAATGTAGAGTCAATAACTTGGGCCAAAAAAATTTATAGTTAAAAAACAATCAGAAAAGATGTCAAAACTCATACACACCTTGGCGAGTCGTTTACTGAGCCAATAGTCGAAGATAGCTATCGAGAGCTCGTCATCATCTTTGAGGAGAAGCTCTTTTCTGTTTTGTGAGGCGAAGTTTTGAGTCCAGTTACTTTCGAGCCTGTCCATCATTTCCTCGAACTGAAAAAAAAAAAATAATAACTTAAGTGATTAACTAGTAATAATTATATAGAATAACATCTGAGTATAATTTATAAAAAAAAAAAAAAAAATAAAATAAAATAAATAACCAGCACCACAACAACCCATAACATAAGATCTTTGTTTGCTGACATCTAGATGTCATGGCATGATTTTTTCAGCGTTCTGGTAATATGACTTGTTGAGTAAAGTAACTTAATTTTATCACATAATACAGTCGAACCTGGTTAAGTGGGACCTGCTTAAGTGGAATACCTCTCTAAGTGGTACAAAACTTGTCCCTTAATTTTTCCCTTAAATTAACTCTTTAACTGGAATGTTTTCACCTCTATAAGTGGAATAAATTTTTTTGGGAGTTACCGCTGTAAGTGGGATGATTTTTGTATTCACCTCTATAAGTGGAATCCACATTTCTAAGAAAACGTGAAGGGTTATCCTGTTCAGCCACAGGATTGGGAAAATGTGATAGGAGATACCAATGAGAAGCTTCCAATATTCAAACAGTATGTCCACATGATAATGATGAAATTATAACAGCAGGAGAGCTGAAAGATGAAGATATCCTTGAAAAATTTAAAATGACGGACGGAAATGAAAATTCAGAAGAGCCAGGGAGGCTACCAGTCACGAAAAATGATGCACTAAATATTATTGAGAAGTTGCAGATTTTTTTTGAAATGAATAAAGGGGCTGAAAGTGAAACATTTGATAAATTATATGACATAAAAAAAAAAAAAAAAAAAACATTTTTAGGTGCCAAAGTGAAGTAGAGAAAAAAAAAGTGAATACTTTCATTAATACATTTGTACACAATTATCTTGTAATCTGCATTATTTTATTTTCACATTACAAAAATTATCAAATAATTGTATCAATATTTTATGTATATATGATTTTTAAGTATGTGCTGTAATATTTTTTTTATAAAAATTACAAGTTGTTTGAAAACCTCTTTTAGTGTTACATGCCCCCTTAACACGATACGTGAACCCTGGATAAGTGAAGCCTTGTTTAAGTGGAATTAAAATCCTGTCACCAAGAGATTCCAGTTATATCAATATTGCTGAACAGACCGTAAATTTTATATTTCTTTTTAGCTGCAAAACTCCTCCATTATTAACTGGACCAAAGCTACATTTTAGAAACTTTTAAACGGGGGAAGTTTCTTATCTTCTGCCTATTTCCAGGTTTCTGTTCTGTTAGTTAGCATGGCGCTGATTGGGCCGCAAAACAAAATGCACTTTGATGATACAATTTTTTATTCCTAAGGATGAATCAGTTTTTGATCTGTAGATTTTCTTGAATCATTTCTAATGAAATAATTTTACTTTGATTTCTTACATTTCAGGTGAAAATTTTTCTTGAAAAAAAAATGGAGAAACAGTCCCACTTGGGGTGGTTCCTATTATCTGCTTCAGAAAAACATCAAGGTATGCGTTTATTTTGTTTGTTACTTTGGATTCAACTGTCATTACATATTCCAAATAGAACAGGAATAAAAGCAGGTTACTGAACCTATTCAAGAGCGAGGTCGAAAATTAAAAGAACACGTCCACATTATATCAAACTAGGGGTGATTACTAAACACTCCGGCCACAAAGACCTTGACGTTGATACTCAACCCTTTAATGGCTCTAGATGATATATCTTGAAAAAAAAAAGACAAGCGGACGACAAGATTACACGTGGGGGCCCCTACTAGCTAAAGACGGTATATCTCGCAACCGGTTTCTCACTAACTTTACATCCCCAGCTTCACACAAGATAACTTATCGTGACTGAGGCACATCCTAGCGGATCCTTGGAAACTTAATAAGTACATCTAGCGGCCGCTAGATTGCAGGGGTGTCTCTACTGAGGAAATATTTGTACAACTATTATTCATTTAGAGATCTAGACGCTCTGAGCGATAATCCTCTGCTTTTATCAATCTTTTTCATTTTGTTAGTATTTCGCAAGTTTCGGTGTTGCTTTCGTCATGTCGGGAAAGTTGGAACACTAAGCAGTAATAAAATTATTGTAATCTTGTTCATTATTACCTTCATAAATCATGTAATATTTCATTACAATCGATAATCTAGCATTTTAATTTACTGAAATAATGATAATAAGAAGTTTAGGCAGTCAGTGGCGGAGAGTGGCCTTCACCCCTTAGCTTGTGTAGGGTAGAAGTCAGCAGACCTGCCTAGCTTCTCAGTGCAACTTTCGTCCAGAGTCCTTAGGTGCTAAAGGGTTAATTTAGTATTAAAAAAAAAAAAAAAAAAATGATTGATCACACTCAACTACTTTTTCAATTAAGAGCACCCACTTATAGAAGCTGAGTGGGTCCAAGGAGGGTCTCTGCCACAGGGTTGATCCGTGGCAAAATAGAAAAGATATCCTGCTAATGCTTGAACTGAGATTTGATCATTGAACTGCCTAGTTAATAGTATAAATGAGAGCTAAAATGCGCTGTGTCTGTAGAAGAGTTTGATATAAGTCAGTAGAAAATAAAATGCAATATGACGTCATCTCTAATAAAATATGTTCTATTCCACAATAGGTAAATAAAAATGATCTCAAGAAGTTCGGGAAATACCATTTCTGACAAAGAAATTATTTCAGATTATAATCACAGGCTTAACCCTTTAACTGCGTGAGATGATATGAGATCGGGGGTAGGTGGCTGCGCCGGCCTGTCTCAAGGTACTGTCCCTCGCGCTGTTATTTCTCTAGCTGTTCATGTCGTTAGGTTCCTTGTAGTTTTAATGAAAAAAATTACTTGTTGTTCTCCAGTTATTATTATGAAATATTAGTTTAGCCTGCTTTTTAATCAAATACGAATTTAATTATGAAATAACCAATTGTTTCCACAAAAGGTTATATTTTTATTTGTTTCTATCACCTTTTTAGATCCGGGACTTTGAACCAGCCAAACCAGAATGTATATTGGCAGGCCTAGTCTCCGGTCCTATTTCTAAAGGCTCATGATATCAAGCGTTAAACGCTGGAAAGCACAACTTATGAGTCAGAAATTATTTCTGAAATCTCACGCGATCTAGCGATTAGCGCTAGACTTACAAGTTTGAGTAACATCCACTAGATCGCCACACCAACGATCCAGTATACTGGCATTGCACAGTTATACGATAAAACAGTGATGTCAGTATACGGGCACAGCGCGCTCATGGCACGGCCAGCCACTGCAAATATACTGGCATTGCGCTGTCAAAGGGTTAAAATATATGTTACAACCATAAAAAAAAAAAAAAGAAGAAGGTTATTTCAATAAAATGTTGATTGTCCATTAAATAAAGAATAGAATTATATGATGGTCCTTACTTTTAAAGGAGTGATGTCAAGTTTTTGTTTCGAAAGCCATTTTTCATCTTCCGAGTCAATGTCATAGTCTGGAACATCCTCCTCCATTGAAAATGCTAAAAAAGGTCATCAATATATAGATATATATATATTATAGAATTATCTTTAAAAAAATAACTTTTTAAAGCATATATATATATATAATAAAATGAAAATATTTTAACTTTTATTTATACTAATAGATATGCAAACACAATAGCCAGATTGTAAAGGGACCATTTTATTAATAAATATGCATGAATTATTTCCTTATCAAGGTGGTTTTGAGATAAAACATATCAAAAATAATGTGGTTTTATAACTATTTAGGATGAAATTAAAGTTCAATTATCAGTCAATAGAATATGTCATTGTTAGGTAAAAAAATAACTAATCTCCTTTTGATACAAATGGGTAATGAAAAATAATCAAATAGTTTTGTTTTATCTTTTTTTTTTTTTAAATTAACATTTATTTAAATCAATAAATATAATCTTTATGTATTTATGAAAATAGTGGACGCACTATACAATGTGATGACCAGGGATATGATTTTTATGTTATAAAAAGAACTGGTACAATTAAAATATTTAATTTTGATAAAGATAGTTTTGGAAATGTAAGGAAACATATTTAATTTACTTAATCTTCACCATTAATGCAATTAAGATGCATTCAAAGATTTTTTTCGGAAAATAAAATAAAAATTAAATATTTATCTTTCCACGTCGACTGATGCATCAATCGATCATTTATGCATCAACCAAGTCGACTTATTTTTTAGGCGTTTCGCCGTTTTCAAATGCTGTAAAACCAAAACTCGTTGATCCGTTGAAATGTTTTTCTGCAGCACAAACAATACAGAACACCTTAACTGCCGCATTTAAATGTTTCTTATGCAAATTCCGCGACTTGCTTAACGGCCAAATTTTTTTTTGTTTTCTTTCCTTTTCAGCATTTCACACAGTATAAGCATTGTCAAGGATAAAGCATCTATATAAGAAAAGAGGGGGATCAAAATTTCTGAGAACGATTTTGCTTTGTGCCTTTTGATTTACTGAGTAATTTTTTAATCCCTAGGTCCATTCTCTGCTTTACACTTTATTCTAGGTATCTATTGAATATACGTAAAGCAAGTAAATAAGTAACAATAATTTTAAAGTAAATTCCCTAAAAGTTGTAAAATATGGAAAAAATATGTATTTATCAAAATATATGTAAAAATATTTGAAAACCATAAAATATGGAAAATAAAAATGGTTTATACTATGGTAAAAACCATTTAGAATGCACATATGTGCATTTCTAAGCCTTAGAAGACAATATGTATATACAAGAAAATCCCATCCATAGTGATGACTTACTGTACAAGGACCTGAATATCCACAACAGCCACACAATACTACAAAAACTTCAACCAAAAACTAAACGAATCCCTTAGCACTGACATTAACATCTAACGCAAACCCCATTACACCATGGTGACTTTTGAGCAGCAGCTGAGAGATCTGCTGACTTTCAGGTAACAATTTATCCAGTTGGATAAATCTGGAAAACCACTTATTTGCTTACTGCTAATAGGCAGATTGCAAATCACAGAAACCAGAGTCACCATTGATATTTGAGTCTATTATTATTATTAATAATAATAATAATAATATAGGTTTTTTAGCTGATACAGAATAAATAACCATCTTATTACTATGGCTACTGTTTTAACTATGTTTGTCTGTAAAACTGCTCTTTCTGCCTTATGTATCTCTTTCTATATAAGATAGAAAATTGATTAATTGAATCACCAAATTCATTACTGAACAAAGTAACAATTAAATTGAAGGGGAATTAGTTTAAATTAATTGAAAAGAAAGCATAACCTTTCCTATATATATTTATCAGAGTCCTAAAAAGTAATGAACAGTTAATATGTATTCCTTGGTGCCACGGACCTGTGAGGCTGCTCCAGTGGGTGACCATTGCCTGAGTTATTTCATTTATTTTTGAGCTTTAAAATGCAAAAGCAAGTTGCTATCGATCTGAACTAAAATATTCTAACAATTGATCAAAGCAAACTTTTACCATTCCTATCTGCGTAAACTATGTTAGTCAAAAATTACAAAACAGTATCATCATAAATTCGTCATAGCTGTCTGAGTGTATTTATCCTATGCCATTAAAAAATTTTAATAACAGATCTCCAATAATGAAACCTCCCAATGTTCTCGGTGTTTTTATTTACGCCCTAGTAGAAATTTACAATTCATAATTACAGTATCGCACTGATTAATGAAATTCCATTTCATTTGATATTTGATACCTCATTAATAAATATTATTTAATAATTTCATCGCTACTGAGAGCCAGAAAACATATAATACTATCACATCATAAATAGTGTGACTATTAATTAATAGTTTGAAACAAAATTAAATTAGATTAAAAAGTGTTAAGGAAACTGAAAAAAAAAAGATTGACATGATATTTGATACCTTATTAATGAATATTATTCGATAATTTCATCGCTACTGAGAGCCTGAAAACATATAATACTATCGCATCATAAATAGTGTGACTATTAATTAATTGTTTGAAAAAAAAAATTATATAGATAGATATATAGAATAATTTATCTTAAAATCACTATTTTTGATAAAAAAATGTTAACAATGAAATTTCGTTTATTTAAAAATAAATACTAAAATTAAATCATAGCATTAAAAATAAAAATGAATTACGTTGCATGTGAATCAGTTGTCTAGGTGGTTTATAATTGGCCGGATAGAGCCGTTCGAAAGCTTCTCTATCCTCCATTATTGAAACTTCTGGCGTGGGGATAATCAGACCGGTGACGATTGCTCGTTGAAGATGATGTTCCTAGAATTTTAAATTTATTAGATGATACATTAAATAAGCGGGGCAGTAAAACATAAATTTCAATTAATTACCTCTTTTATTTTTTCTTTAACTTAAAACTGTTTTGTAACGTTAATCATTTCTTATAACTATTGATACAATAATAAATTATCTCTTCCAATAAAAACTTTTTTAAAGCCATGAACATTTTTATTTATTTATTTTTTAATAACTTTTCATATATATCTTATTTTTATAACTGCAAAAGGGGTTGTAAATAAATAACTATATCAATATCAAAATTGATGAAAATACCAATTTCAAGTGTTCACAAATGGCTAATGGATTAATATCAATATATGTACATCATGAATAGAATGCTAAAGTTATTTTTGTCTGTTGGAGACACATGACACTTTTATTTTCATAGGATCAATTGTAAATATTTTCTCAATTATTTAGGTAATAAATGAAGCAAAATTATCTTTTTAGAGGTGTGTGATAGTCAGTTTGATCTTTTTTTATTTTGGTAAGCCAATGTTTCAATCCCTATTCGAAGGAGGACTCAGAGGCCCTGATGAAGATACATATGTAGGGATCGAAATGTTTGCATACCAAAATAAAAAAAAGATCAAACTGAAAATCCTGACTACCAATCTACCTATCGCAAAATTATCTTTTATGATGTAAATTAGTTTAGATCAATACTCCTAAATTATGATGTTGGGTAAGAAATTCAGAAATAAGCTAAAGAAAAACTGAAATCCTCCTAGTCCATACCTATCGCACCTTAACCAATTCACTACAAACTAATATCAGATGATTATGTTAGAAATGTCAATGCTTCAACTAAAGAAATAGAAATTCACCTAGAGAATGCGATTAATCAAACTATCAGGTGTGACTGCATTGTATCTTATATTCCAAATCATTAAGAAAAAAAAAAAAAATCCTTTAGAAATTAGATTATCGTTAAGATATGAACACTATTGAAACATTTAGATTTAATAATATTTATATTATTATTACTTTAATGGATATATCCTGTTTAGGTTTATCCCTGAACTTTAACATAAAATTTTAATAAAATAATTTATCAAATAATCAGCCAGTTTCCTTCCCTTTTTATTTATCATAAGTTTACGGTGAATTTTGATTAGAATATTCATAAATACAATGTATGATCAACTACACATTTCGATGAGGTTGATAATAATCTTGTTTATACAAAATACATATTTTAAGTCTTCCTGAAACCTTGCTGGTGACTAATTGTGTAATGAAAATTCATGTAATAAATTAATTAAAATTTCAACTAATATGATCTTAAATCAGGGTTCAAATATTTGTAAAAGATTGAACCTAGGTATGTATGTATAACACTGTGATTACAAAGATTTCAACCAGAATTAAACCTATGTTAACAATGGATCAAGATGATGTAATGCTAAAATTCTGAGTCAAGGAATGTTACTTAATATGTAAGGAGACGACAAATCTCTATACGTTCATTGAAGCAAAAATTGCACAAGCGAGAAATGAAAAGGATCTATTTATGGTGAAAAAAAAACCATACTTGGTAAGGCCCTAACTTTCAGGGATTCAAACCTTTCAGCGAATAAAAACAAAAAATATTGTCAGCCAATTAATCTAAATATGTTTAGGTGGTATTTATGGATCTTCATACATCCCTGACTGCTACCTACTATATTTATAATCAGACAAAACACAAACTGATGATGTGCTTGCCAACTGTAGGTATTAATGGAAATCAAATTTAAAAAGGACATGTTGATGAGAAAAAAAAAACAGTTTTATTAATTTAATTAATTTTTTATTGAAGATAATAGAAAGTTGAGTCGTTTAATATAGCCCTTTATCTCTACTGTAAATGTCCTGTTTTATTTTTTATCCTCTGAGAGGAAGCAGATGTCAAAAACTGAGATCTAATAAAGCTAATCTAGGCCTAGTGTGGGTTTGCTTAAGTTGCAACACAAACACGTTCCTTGTTTTTTATACAATATTTCAGCGTCCACTTTGGGAAAAGGCAATTTCCAAATCGTAATTATTTTTTTAATAGAATCCATAAAATCAAGCACATATTATATAGTCAAGGAAAAGATGTAAGATCCACAAGTACTATTAAGGTTATATTAACACCAAATATTAAATTAAGAAGAACCAAATAACATAAAATCAAAAAGATATTCTTCGGGTGCATGAATGAAAGAAATAAAAAACATACATTTTCAATCCAATTCAAATGTTTCTTTGAACCTACAAAAATATCATATATCAATTATAATTGGGGAATATCTATTGACAGAGATAGAAATGATCGATAAAAACAATGTTTACAATAATTAAACCTGACCTAAATAAAAGGGCGATCAAAACAAACAAAGAACCATCTACATATCTTGTTACAGAGTTGTTGATTTCAATTATTATCAAAAGCAAAGAAAAATTACTATTAACATTTCAATTAATTCCTATAAGATAGTTCTAATTTTAAAAAAGGTTTTAACTATTTCTGAAGATCCTTATTGGGATTCAGTAAGTTTAATACAAGAAAAGGTTGAGTAAAATGCTAGAAATGATTTAATATGCTAATTATAAATACATCAAAACTAGATTCAACTTAGCTAATATAACTTCACCACTGTAGGCCAAACAATTCAAGATCATTAAAATAAAACTCATGCCCCCAGCATTGAAATCGATGGCGGCAAAACTGATATCAGGTGTCACCTTTAGGTGTATCATACAAAACCATTTGGCTGAAGGTTTATCCTTTCAATGCAACTCAATAGAGCAAGATATATTTGTAAATGATGTTGACAGTCATAAACAGTAACTCAGATCAAATACATTTTTATATTAGAATTAATAAATCGAAACAGGACTCTTAATTTGTTATAAAAAAATAAATGATATGGGACAAAACAGAAGGCTTAAAACACAAGCACCAGGAATCACATAGATGCATGCATAGGATGACATTCCAATAAAAGCATCCATTAAAATGGCAAAAAATTATAAAATTCTTAAATTGATTATAATATTTATTAGATACAGGGCAAGTCCCTCATTTCTGACCGTAAACTTAATTTACAGATTCTTCAAACATAACTAAACTCAATTCTGTATTTAAAGAAATATCAGATTTCATGATAAACATAACCATCAAGTTAGATGATTAAAAGCAAAATAACGTGAATATTTATCATTATATACAATGGAACTAGTAATAAAGTACAAAAATCTTTATAAATGTTAAGTTCTTTAGTAACTGTTATTATAACCTTCCTCATCACATATTTAATGTTATTGATATAAGCAATTAATGTAATTGTTTAGAGGGATTTGGAATGATCTTTGGAAAGGATGACAAACTGTTAAATGATTTACTATTGTAATTAAACAAATATGAAAGGAATAGGAACAATGTTTACATTGCCAAGGTTATGTTATGTTTACAACCTGCTTAAGTCCAATGTTTATTTTTAATTAATTATGCAGTGCAGGGCTTAATTTCAATAAATGGAATGGATTTCTCTTTATTTTATGGTATATGGACCAATTTTCGTTTAAATTTATTGTGTAGCCAGCAATTGAAAGGAATAACCTTCGCCGCTCAACATGGTGGCCAAACAGTACTATGCAACTGTTTTTCTTATAGAACTTACACATTCTTCTTCTTTATCCATTCCACTGGGTAATTGAGGAACTGCTCTATTGATTGCCGAATATTCTGGCAAATCTGGGAGCTCCTCACTCCTGTATACAGGCAAAGGCTTGGTAATTTCCAAGGCCTTTGGCCTGAACGAGAGCTTGTTCATTTTTGTTGACAACCTAGCAGCACATTGGCACAACACTAAAATCCTCTGCAGGGTCCCTTCGCAGGGTTACAGAGGGTAAAAACCCTGTCCCAACTGCACCTTAATAACTCTTATCTCGTTCCCATGTTTATGTTTATTCGCACTCAGTCACAAAAACAAAATATCAACTTTAAAACGTGAAAAAGAAGCCTGCCCAGCGATAGGCATCATGGCGGATCCATACAATTCAGTTCAGTACCAACATGCAACGCGCGGGAATCCACGCATGTTGATTGCATATGACTGTTCTCACTTAAAACAACGATGTAAAATAAAGGCTAACACTTGATTCATAAACATTTTACTTTAAAATCGCACATGTCACGTCAAATAAGCTCAAATTGATCTTAGGATCATGATGAAACGACTAGCTGTAAATAAGCGGCAGGGTTAAGTACTACAGGGCTAAGGCTCGCATTAATGGCGCCTGACTTCTTAACCACGGATGTATAATATAGAAATTTGCTGTGGAATGATGCAGTTTTGGTGATATCAACAGGGTTTACAATTTATTATCGTTTATTCTAAAACTGCAGTATGCACAGAAAGTTTAAGGTCCTGAATTTATTCAAGACATTCGGATGGAATCCCCTTTTGGGGTTCGTACAAAATTCAACTAATCCTCGACTATTTAAATTAGTAGAGATCAGTTATATATTCAAAAGCTTTGAATGATTAGAGGATAAATACTTTTTGTTATTCCCTTTATATTTATTTAATTATTTGAGTAGTATTTTTAATTTTTTTAACATTAACTATTACCGATAGCACAATTTTACTATGATGAAATTATAATTTATTAAAAATGAGAGAATTCTTTGATATCATTACGATCTTTTATTTTCATTCAAAATTATATTAAGTGCTTAATAATGTAAATATACATATACTAAAAAGTTAATCAAGGTACTTTGCATTAAGCAAGATAAGAAGGCTTTTGTTGAGGTTATAACTGCCAGTGAACCTTCTGTATTTTTGACATTAGATAACAGTGTGATTTCCTCATTAGTTTTGTGATAATGATTATTTTGATTCACACCTGTTTGTAATGTTTTGTTTTAATTAGATGTCTTTTTATGCTATATTTCTCTGATATTTATTTGTTTGTATATATACATATATATATATATATATTTTTTTTTTTTTTTTTATGGCATCAGTGTTAAAAGTCCTAACATTTAATAGTCCTTACTTACCAGTCATCAAGAAATTTTAATTGAAGCTTTAGTAGTGCTTAGGATATAAAAATGAAATAATTAATGCTAAGTGAACATGAGAGTTCCATGTTAATACCATCAATTCACATTTAAATACTTCCATTCACTGCCAAACATCCAAACTCCTTACTCCAAGATCAGCTTTAATACAATCCTCTTAACTTGATTGGAAATTTTCTAGATCTATAGGTTCTTCTTTAAATTTGCCTTTCAAAAAACTGTAGGTCTCGTTCATTTGACCATGAAATCACCCATGACTCTGGGCTGTTTGTTAGCACAGGTTTTATTTACGTTTTATAGTCATAGTTTAGTTATACTTGATAAGTAATAAGTGTAATGTAGAAGACATTAGCAAATGTCTTTCTAGTCGTAAAGTATCAACGATTAGCAATTACTTTTCTCCTCTCGATTTCCGTTTGTGTATTCCTTTTTTTGTATCATTGACTCTTGTTATTAGGGTAACCTGGTTTTTTTTGTAATGACTTAAATTGCTCAAACTGAACAATATTTATGTCGCTCACTTCAGGGTTTAAATGAAATAACTGCCACTGCCTCATCTGGATTTAAAATTTTGTATCCAAAGCAAAAGAACAATATACTTTTAACTACACAAAACTTTTAAATGCTACCATATCCTATACCAAAGTTTGTTTTTATAGATAATATTATTGAAATTGTAGGATGTAACATAATCAGATGCGACAGAGAAGACATGTGGAGATATCCATATATTTATCTGCAGTCGCAAGCCTATGGTGCTGCTGCTTGACTGGAATGGGGATATAATCAATCTGAGTACTTGGGATTCAATGTGATACTGGGTGTTTTTAATAATAACACGCCCAATGGAGCAAAAACTGATTTTAAACATTTTTAATTAATACTGCTGCTCGGTACCTCACTGTTAAACTCAATGGCACCTCTCTTTGATTTTTGAATTGAAAAGAGGTTCCATTTCACTATTCATACTACCAAAGAACATGAAGCTACTTAAAGAATGGTTTATAAAACTAATGATAATTCTGGTTCAAAATATATGAATATGTTTAGCCTTCATTTTAAAGGAAGTGACTATTTTTATACAGATAAATATTGGATTTTACATTTTATAACTATTGATTCCATAATTAATATTATTGCATGTGTTGTGAACCTTTTTGCACCATTACTTGGCAGGGATAAATATTAATAAATGCTTAATTATTTATTTAACAATCCAATGAAATAATATGATCATTAGAAATGAAATGTTTTTTTATTGGTATCTAACTGATACTTGTGTTATAAAAATATACTGAGATTATAGGTGTGTGATAAATCATCAGAATTTTGTCTAAAATTCACTATTCACCAAAGAAAAACTTAGTGCATTAATACAAATCTGGAGAGAAATGTTTATTCTAACCATAGTTCATAGGAGTAATTTTCATATTCATATTTCTGCAAAATTACTCTCATATGACTCTAATCATTAACTAAAATAGCTTTACTAAGCCTCTTTTATTTTAAATTACTTCAATTTACTCTTTTATCTTTAAACATCAGCAATCAGTATTAATTATCTATTATCACCATTATTTATAATTGATGATTGATCATTGTCTTAAAGAGTTTTATTATAAGCCCTTTTTTTAATAAGTTATTAGTTAAATAGTACTGTAAAAGCAATATTGTCCTAAAATATTTTGTAAACAAATGAACAACTACTGCATCATGATATAGGATAAATCAAAATTATGTAAATAATTTTTATAAATAACTTTTTATAAAATATCTTACCTGCATTTTAAATATTTTAAGTAAATAATTTATCTTTGCGTAGGAAACGGCTAACTAAAAAATTCTTATTAAAAGCTGCCTTTGACCAGTCCAATCCCATGGGAAACATATTCGAGAAGGAAAATATTTTAGCAAAGTTTAAAAAGCTGCTGATTCGAGATACAACAAACTCTTAACAAAATCTAAGTCTCCCCTTGTCCTCAAGATCTCTGCACTTATCTCCCAAAATCCTTAATTCGATATCGGAATGTATACAAATTGTCTAATATAAAAAAAAAAAAAAAAAGTCCTTATCACCTTATATACTAAAACTTCATACTCTCAGCAAAATATCATATCATCGAAACATTGCCAGCTTGCACATTTACTTCTTAAAGATTTTCTAAATAGTATTCTTTAGGAATCTTCTTCATTTCTGTATCTTATTTTTTGTAACGAAATCTCTTTTCCCAGGCCACAAACTGCTTTATTGCTCATAAAATTGGAAAACTTTTTTTTGTGCCATCAGATGTAGTATTAAAGTAAAGGCGATCGGATGCTGTGTGAAAATTATCGAGACATTGTTTTACTGTCGACTACCAACGAAATTCTATCAAACATCTTTTTTGGGAGATTTGCCCCACCTAGGAAAGGGAGATAGGTAGATACCAGGCTGGGTTCAGGAAGGGTAGGTCACCCATAGATGACTATACTGGGCTCGAACAGTGTGGTTCACATTAGATCTGACCTCTCTGGTCCCATTATAACTAACTGTGGTGTGAGACAGGGAGACTCCCTTGCATACCTTCTTTTTAATTTTGCCGTGGAACAAACATGGAGCCACTCAGGTATTTGAACCCGGACAACACTTTTCGACAGCACAGTGCAGTTGCTGGGGTATGCAGACAACTTCGTCATAGCTGTCAGATCTGAACGTGCCTCGAAGAAGAAGCCAGAAAACTTGGCTTGGTCATAAATGAAGCAAAGACGAAATATTTGAGAATGTGCAGAGCCTTATATACCTGGGTTCGGAGGTCAATGCACTAAATAACATCTACCAGGAAATCAATAGGAGAATTGCTGCAGCTAACCGGAGCTACTTTGGCCTGGCCCAAATACTTTAGAAGCAGGTACCTATCGAACAGAACCAAAATAATCCTTTATAAGACCTTGATCAGTCCTATTCTTACGCATGGGTTCATATCTCATACCAGAGCTGATGAGACCTTGTTACTGGTATTTGAAAGGTAATTATTAAGAAGAATTTTTGGTCCAGTTCATGAGGGAGACATATGGAAAAGAAAGAAGATTGCAGAGCTCTTAAAGCTGTATGGTGATTACAAAGTGGTTAAATTCATCAGGCTCAGAAGACTTCGATGGGCAGGTTAGTTAGGATCGAGGACAGCAAGATGCTGAACGGAGAGTTCCATGGGAAGAGGAGAGTGGGACAGCCTGTAAGGTAATGTCCCGAGTTGCAGAGGATGGGTTCTTCTGGTTACCCGAAACTGCAGAGCTGCCGCAAGAGACCGAACCAATTGGCAGAAGCTTTTTGAGGAGGCCCAGACTCGGTGACGGGTTGTTACGCCAACAATGATGATATGATTAGTGCTAGAGTTTTATAGTTTTATTGCTAGAAAATTGGAACTTAGTTTTCAAATTTTAGTCTCTAATGCCTTTCCAGAAACCGATAAAGATGATTGTTCCAGCAAAAGTATTATGGAAATAAAGTTTTCAACAAAAATATAATTATTAATTAACAAGGATTATACTGTTACATACGTTTAAATATTTTGAGCTTACGTGCTATTCTACATATTCTCTCACTAAAGAACTAAAATATTTTTTATTTTTATCTTTCACAATGCAAAAAATAAAAAAAACATGGCTTCTAATTTTATTTCTCTATTTAGTTCATATGAAAACTTGATTTACCATGGAAATAAATGGTTTCTGTTAAATAAGTACATTCCAACAAGCACTTAAAACATGTAGACAAATCTTTTTCATGCGCATCACCCCTTACTTGTTAACTATGGATACTAAAGACATAATGCGCATGCTAACTAGTTTTATAAGTGTTATAGTACTTATAAGAACATACTAATATTTTTTAAATCATAAAATATATTTATGCCAATTTATTATTTTTCAGAATCATTTGTTTCTTCATCATCAATAATTTTTTCTTGTCCTTTTTTTTCATTTACTCTTTCCTGAAAAGAATGTATTGATCTTACCATTCTTATCACTCAAATTTAAAGATTTGAATTGCCTTCTTTAATTAAAACTTTTTGAGTCTCCTGTCTTGAATAAAACAAGGGAAGTTAAAAAAAAATTAAGGTTATTGAGTAAAAAAAATATAATTAAAAATAATTAATTTTTATATTTTTCTCAGTTTTTATTAAAAGGGACCTATGACTTATAAAACAGGGTACTCAGACATAATGAAGTCATGCTAACAAAAACATTTACATTACACTGCTTATGAAAGTATTTCTTTCTAGACTGTTAGCTAGCCTAGAAAGTGATCCATTACACTACTAGTAGTGTAAAAAAAACACATGTTAATAAAACTCTTAAAAAGCTTACTAACCTTTTTATCACTTTAATTTAAATATATCTGAAGCTAGTGCTGTCAATATTCCCAAAACTATATTTGATCAATGAAATGAAGGTACCGAAGAACTTCCTTCAAAATCATGACACAGATACGAATCCTTATATATATAAAAATCTCGTGTCCGTATGTTTGTCTCTCTATTTCTCAGAAACTACTCAACCGATTTTAATGAAATTTGGCTCAATTTATATAGTTTTGGCCAACTTACCGGACCGGATAGTTTTTAAATTGATTAGTGATCAAAATAATTCTTATATAGCAAATTACTGCAAATACAGTAGGTCGTGTTATGATTTATTAACATGGATACACATGTCGATTTAATAACCTTTTTGTTTACAAGCATGCTATTATAATTACGGTTATAATAGTTTTGTATTGCGTTATTAGTAAGTGCAGTTATTTGGTCTTATTGTTCCATCTTTATATTCTGCAGGCAAATAGTAATAAAAATCTTTATATTTATTCTTAATTTTCAATTATGGATAAATCAAGAAAAGGTTACACCAAAGTCTCAAAAGTGTATGTATTTTTCCTTCCTTTTCCTTTTTATTTGTAATCTTTCCAATTCCTAACTAAGTGCTCAAACACTTTGCTTAGGTCCACCCCGATATCAACTTTTAGAAAAGTAAATACATTTTAGACTTTAATTAGAAGATTTTGTATTGTACTATGTAAGTGCAGTTATTTGTTCATAGAGTTCCATCCTTATATTCCACTGGCAAATAGTTGTAAAATCTTTGTATTCTTTCTTAATTTTAATTAAAGAATATAAATCAAGAAAACGTTACAACAAATTCTCAAAAGAGTAGATATTTTTCCTTCCTTTTCCTTTTTTATTTGTATTCTTTCCAATTCCTAGCTAAATGCTCTAACACTGTGCTGTGGTCGACCCTGATATCAACTTTTAGAAAAGTAAATACATTTTAATAACTTAAAATAGTCTATTCTTATATGTGTATGTGTAAAATTTAAAAAATGTTAGTGAAGAATTTTAATTCTTTCTTAATCAACAATTATTTGAAGTAGAAAAAATTAAATCTCAATGGAATACACATAGTTCCTTTCTGTTCAGCAGAGGTATATTTTTCTTTATATGTAGAATTTAAAACATGTTAGCGAAAATTTCTAATCCCTTCTTAATCAATGATAATTTAAAGTAGACAAAATTTAATCCCAATAGAATACAGATCGTTCCTTCCTTTTTAGCAGAGTTGTAATTATCTTTATAAGTAAAATTTATAAAATGCCAGCGATGATTTATAATCTCTTCAAATTTATAGCATTTTGAAATTATTAGATTAGAAATAGGTTTTTAGAATATTTTATACATTACTTAATTAAAAATAATCAATATTCAAATTAAAATATGTCCGTCTGAATTTAAAACAATTAGTCTAAATAATAAAAACATGTGTTTCTTTAAATATCAAACATCCTTTAAACATCATTACATATGTAAAATTTATAGAAAGCCAAAGAAAATTTTAATCCTTTCTTAATCAACTATATTTTAAAGTTGAAAAAATAAATTGAATCCCAATGGAATACAGATTATTCCTTCCTGATCAGTGTAATTATCTTTATATGTAAAATTTAAAAATTGTCGTCATATGTCGATTTCATAATGTTTTTGTTTATAAGCATGCTATTGTAATACAGATTATCATTATTATAATTTTGTATTGCATTATGTGAGTGCAGTTATTTGTTCCTATATTATTATTTTCCACAGACAAATGGTAATACAAATCTTTGTATTTATTGTTAATTTTCATTAAAGAATAAATAAATCAAGAAAAGGTTACAATAAATTCTCAAAAGTGTAGGTACTTTTTCCTTTTCCTTTTTTATTTGTATTTAAATTAAATTACAAGCTAACCGCTGAAACACTTTTCTGTGGCCCACCCTGATATCAACTTTTAGTAAAGTAAATACATTTTAATAATTTAAATTAGGCTATTATTTGAAATAATACTCTATAAATGTTGTAACAGCACCTACTGTCATAGGTGTAACCTAATAGAAACCTTACTTGGGGAGTCAGTGTTGCCAAAAATTAGTGAGACAATAGTGGCTACACTGCGGGTAACAGTCATAAAAACTCACTGGGTGTGTTTTGATTAGGTGTTGTGGGTTACTTTGTGATTTGCATGATTAAAGAACTGCATAATAAAGACTTTGATATTATATTTTCAGTTGATTTATTTAACAGAAGTTTCTTTATTTTCATTAGTCGTTTTGTTATTATTATTTAAATACAGTGTTTTTTTTATTTTACCAAACCTTTTTATCATTTTTATCCCGAGATCTAAAATGTAAAATTTAAAAAATGTCAGTGAAGATTTGTAATTTCTCCTTTATCAACAATAATTTAAAGTTGAGAAAATTTAATCCCAATCGAATAGAGGATGTTACTTCCTGTTCAGCAGAGTTGTAATTATCTTTAAATGTAAAATTTAAGAAATGTTAGCGAAGATTTTAATCCTTTCTTTAATTTAAAGTAGGCTATTATTGGGAATGATATTTCGTTGTTATTTTACCAGAATACAATTTTTTACTTATCTTTAAATGATTGTTGATTAAGAAAGGATTACAAATTGCGGCATTTTTTAAATTTTACATTTAATGATTATTACACCTCTACTGAACAGGATTAATTGCTATTTGGGTAACTTCAAGTTTCAGATTTATCCGCCATAAATATGAGAGTACTACTGCAAAATAATCCATCGGCAGATATATTTTTTAAACAATTGCTCTATATTGGAAACGGTGAAATAGAGCTGCATCGAAATTCAAAATTTATCAAATTACCAGAAAATTTCTGAACTGTTGTAGAGACGAAAAATGAACAGTATACGAAATATAAAGTGTCTTTCCTCATATTTTGAACAATTATTTGGACTATAATTGGCTGGGTAGTCGTGCTATTTTGGCAGAAAAAAATGTTGATTTCGATGAAATAAACTTCCAAAATCAATTGACAATGTTCTAGATGTAAACGAAGCCGTAAATTTCCAAACTGAATTTTTTAATTCCCTGGATATACACCCAAACAATCTCCAGTTGAAGATTGGCTCACCGATCATTCTTCTTCGTAACTTAAATCCACCTCAATTGTGCAACGGTACACGTTTGGTCATTAAAAGGATCACAGGAAATGTTATTGAAGGAAAAATGTTGCCTGGAAGGTTTACAGGAGATATCGTCCTGTTGCTACCTATTCCTCTGGAACCGACAGAATTTTTAATAAAATTTAAAAGGCTTCAATATCCTATTCGTTTGACTTTTGCCATGACCATAAACAAATCCCAAGGGCAAACAATGTCCACTTGGACTTTGAAAATGTTTTTCCCTTGGGCAATGGCATAACTCACTTAGGAAATGGGTATCGCCTGCTCACGTGTGTGGAAACCATCAAATCTTTGGTTTGTGTTAAAAAAAAAAAAAAAAACAGGTTAACCCAAAACATTTGAACAAATTAGTACTTGAATAAATAAAAATTCTTAATTGTATTATGTAAAAACTTCTTTAAGAAGAGATTTCTTATCACTCAAATATATTGCTAAATTAAAAGCTTCAACACACCACCCTCCTACCGAACACTTATTAGCCGAAGGGTTGGGAAATCGAGGTCTCAAAGAAATTGAGAAAAACTCCTATCAAAAGGACATATATGACGCGTTAACAGAGATTGGCATGACCCTGAGCAAAATTAAACCCGTTGTTAAACTAACAATACTAAGTTGAAGTAGTGTTAGGCCAATAATCAATAGATCAATGGCTGAGGTTACCAATCCTTACTTCAGTCATCCTTTTTAAAATTAGTGGAAAAATATAGTCATTTCGAGTTAGTTTATACCGATCCATAAAAAAAGGGCGATAGAGTTGGCAGCTCTGTGAGTCGTAAACACAATCAGCTCCTTTTTAATCAAACTACATTGAAATATGAGATGAAAAAAATAAAAACTTTAACTTTCCTATATTCTTTACCAAATACTTTTAAATGGTGTAATGAATGCTCTATTCTCAATCATGTTGGATTTTGATTAGCTGAAAGGTTTTCATCTTTATCAATGAATATTGGTATCACTGTATTTGTTTAAAAATATTAGGATATAACTACTGAGCCACAGCAACGCGTGGCCGGGTCTGCTAGTTTGAATATAAAATAAACTACAGGAATAAAGAAAAGTTGATGATCTATTCAGAGACGATCCATTATATAATATGAATAGTAAAAAGTATACTAACTCCAAACGTGACATTCAATTACCATTTGAAGGATGTAATAATACTAATTGTACATTTAATATAAATATAAATATGTAGATTTTTTATGATTAATCAATACCTTGATACCATATGATTTTCATTCATTATTTGTTAACCTTACACGTTTTATTAAATGTTACTCAAAATATAATTCTTTTAAAATATATTTCATTTTATTTTTCAGTATAATGTAAAATAATTTACATCACAAGTACAGAAAGTGTCCCTACAGTACTCGGTCTAATTACCGAGTTCGGCTGCGCCTCGCTCGTCAAACCAGACCTCGTACTGTAAAAAGCCACTTTCTGTACTTGTGATGTAAATAACTGTACTTCAAAGGACCCCAGCTGACTAATGCAATGCCGCTCTTGGTAATATCATACTCTTTACGAAGGAACAAAAGAATGCACATGTGTAATCATTGGTCCAAATTATATATGTAAAACTAATAGTTTTCGCCAAGAAAAAAAGTGGGGTTAGGCATGTTATCAACATATTTTTTTATACATCCGCAAACATTAATGAAACAATTACTTTAGTAATAAAATAGACAATTTTTCTGTCTCAGGCATATAAATTATCTTGGAGGAGAATGATTTATTAAATGATTCTTTTAATAATAGGGTTTGTTTGTGACAAAATCAAAGTGGGGACACACAGGGGACTGAAAATCAAGAACAAAAAAAAAAAATTATGAAAAAATTATTTTTTATATGAATCTAATGTAAAATGTCTTACCTTTACCATCCCACTTTATCAGAATAACAACAGCTTTAAAAAAATAAAAACCAGTTTTGAAAAAAAACTAGTTAATTATTAGTTTGATAAACACTGGGGACCTGTTTTTGCATATTTCGATGAAAATACCCATTAATAATATGGAAGGAAATAGTTTTGACCAGCTTTTTGGGGCCAATTACCCCTGTGAGCGGTGATAAGTAAGCGGCTTGCTAACTTTTTAATCTTTTTGAAAATTATTAATAGTGATTACAGAATTTATCTAAATTTTAAATAAGAATTTAGTTATTCAATTACAAACTTCCATCAAACACTGATCAATTGCTTTTCGTTTGTATGATTTCTTCCAGATTCGAACTAAGAAGTTTCTGAAAAATCTGGTTTATCTATAAAATCTAAATTCATGATCTATACCGTTCTGTGTAATGGAGAAACATTTTTTATTTGCCACATCTGGAAAATTAGAAAATATCCATCATAAATTGTTTATTTTTTAAATTATGAGAAAATTAATTTTTCTTTACCTGCATGGATGTATAATTATTAATCTTTACAGGAATGTCTCGGTCATTAGTTTTGATTAAATGTTAAGGGGTATATGACCTAATAGCAAAAACATTTCATGAATAGTGGAGGGGAGGGGTGGTTTAAAGCTGTGTGCTAAGGTCCATTTTACCATTTAGTTTTACTTCCGCTTACCAGGGGATGATTTAGCACCAAATTTTGGGGGGGGGGTCAGGTCCCCCAGGGCTCTTTACTATTTATGAGATTATTTCCTTGAAGACTTCGATCTAAAGAATTATACAAACATAAAATCATTATGTTGATCATATAATAAACTAATTGCATTAATCCTTTAAAAAGACAAAAAAAAAAGTTGAATAGGGAAAATATTTGAGGGTATTATATTGATAAAATTATTTATATGTGACTGGATTTTCTGTTTATTATTATCATGAAAATTATCATGAAGATGTATACTATTTAGTAGATGATATTTCAACACACCTCCCGGACGGTAAAGGGTCATAATTAGGAAAAATAAAGCTGCTAAAAACATTTGTTATATCTATTTTATTTTTAAAAAAATTTAATTAAGATTACACATATAGATTTTAAATGTTGCTCAACATTAATTTTTCATAAAAATCCTCAAAGCAGTCTGGATGCAAGGGCAAGGTTTTACAAAAGTAATATTGCCAAAGCACCATTTTATTTCAATATACTGTAATTCAGAAATTTTTTTTGAATACTGCTCATTCCTGTACATCTAATATTTTCCTTTTTAATATTAGGACTAGAATTAAAAATAAAAACACTTTTATCACAAATATTTGAGAATATGTTATTAATATTTTGTACTTGCTACAAATGATCAGCAACTGTTACGAGTGATTATCAGCTGTGTGACGGGCCATGGCATGCTTTTTCAAATATTCAGCAGATACTGTTTTAAACTCGCATTGAGGACATTTATAAGGTTTTTCACCCGTGTGACGGGCCATTATATGTCTTTTCAAATTTTTAGCCACAACCGTATTATAATCACACTGAGGACATTGATGAGGCCTTTCATCGGAGTGACAGGCCAACATATGATCTTTAAGGCGTCTAGAACGTGATGATTTATAATCACAATGATTACAATGATGAGATTTTTCACCAGTATGACGGGACATTATATGTCTTTTCAATTCTACAGTTGTTACTGATTTAAACTCACAATGAGGACATTGATGAGGTTTTTCACCCGTGTGACGGGCCATTATATGTGTTTTCAAATTTTTAGCTAAAACCGCATTATAATCACAGTGAGGACATTGATGAGGTCTTTCATCCGTGTGACAAGCCAATATATGATCTTTTAAAGTACTAGAACGCGCTGCTTTATAATCACAATAATGACATTGGAAAGGTTTTTCACGATTGTGACGGGACGTTATATGTCTTTTCAATTCTCCAGTTGTTACTGTTTTATAATCACAGTGAGGGCATTCATGAGGCCTTTCACCAGTATGAGAAAACATAATGTGTCTTTTTAAATTAGCAAAATGATTTGCCTTATATTCACAATAAGAACATTGATAGGGCTTTTCACCAGTATGACGGGACATTATATGAATTTTTAAACGACTAGAATCTGTTGTTTTATATTCACAATGAGGACATTGATGAGGTAATTTACCAGCATGATGAGCCATAATATGATTTTTTAATTGGGTTAAATGTACTGATTTATAATCACAATGAAGACATTTTTGGGGAATTTCATCTACACTTTCCTCCATAGATTTTTTCTTAAATCCGGATGCTTCTGAGTTTGAATCACCCTGAGGCTTCTCAGCTTCCTCATGTGATATTATATGGGATTTCAAACTCTCAGCTGATAATCGTATATACCCTCCACAGTAATGACAGTTATAGTAAATCATCTCACTTGTATCAGAAGAAATAGAAGATGCGCGATCCTTTATAGCCATTTCTTCATTTGTTGTTGAATGGCACCCTCTGATCTGTACAATAGAATCCTTGGTGCCTATAAAAAAAATATATTTTATTGGCTACTCCTTAAAAATAAACATTGTAAAAAGTGAAAGACAAGAAAGTTCAATCCCTAAAAGGCTTTCTATGTACCAGATGTCGGAATAAATCCAAAAATATTAGTTGTATAACAAATCAGTATTGGAATCTAAAGTGAGCCACAAGGAATACTTAAAACTTACAATAACTCTTTTTATTAATTATCTTTCTCATGAAGATTCTTCTATTCTTTCTGCCTATCCAAACATTCCAAACTTATTTCGCAAGAAACACCATTTTCATGTGTACGGACCAGTGAGTAAAATCATCATGTAAAAAAGTCTGATGAGATGTGTACGATATGATGCACAACTCTCATCTATTAACCTATTTTGAGTAGAAATGGATGTTTTATTAAATGTGTATTTAACACCATTCTTTACTAAAAACAGCTATTTTCACATTTATTTATAAGTTATAGTTCCAAATTTATTTATAATGCTCTTTACCTTATTCATAAGCAATTATTTTAAAAACTTGAAAACTATCAGTGCTATTCGGTGTGGTTTATACATCAACTCCTTTCTTCCCAGATAGCGTTTACTCAGCTTTCTTTTAGTCTTAAAACCTTATAATACGTTCTAGTCTAGACTTTTTTAAGCCCGATTAAAGAGCTTCTTTTTAAAGGTTAGTTCTCAGTTGCTTTTTTTAATTTTTTAAATTTACACTTATTTTCCAAAACATTATTTGTTAACAATTATCAACATTATGGTTTTAATTAATTATGTTATTTATCTTTGTGCCAAATCATGATGCCTACCATTTAAAAAGCACAAGTTTTGTGAACTCTTCTGTAAATAGTATTGTTTTTTTTAGTCTCAATGTAAGTTTTAGTGCTAATTTGGTTACAGTAAATTATAATTAGGCAGTATAAAATTTAGTCTACATTCTAGTGTAAATAGTATTTTAAAAGTCAGTAATTTTTTAATTTTTAATTTATAAGATATCAATTTTTTATTATAATAAAATAGTGTTAAAATCAAAACATTTTTTTCTTCCAACAATAATTAATTATTATTGCTACTATATTTAAAATTATTTTACTGACCATTCCTTAAGTTTATTATAAATTTTAACACTTATAATAATATAAATAAATAATAATTCAAATTCATGTATAAAATGGATAGTAATGACAACCAATCAACACACTGTTCCAACTTTAAACTAATTGAGAGATAAGAGTAGAGATTTGCTTTCATTGCCTTCTGAAGAAAGTAAAAATGGAAATTAGAAAGTATTTGCTTTATATACATATAATGTGTAAATAGATCAAATAATTGGAAATAAAAAAAATAAAAGATAAAAAGTAAGCTGTAGCAGTCTAAAAAAATCTTACCATCATCTGTGACGAGCTCTTCTTCTTGATCCGCTTGAAAAAGCCCACCTGCCAACACATACATAATATTTTGAACTAAGTAATACAATTCTTAACTATCCATAACACAAGACACTGAAATAAAATAGTGATACGTTAAAAAAGGTGCAACTTCTGCACAGCTGCTTCTGGGCGTAGTCTATTTTGGTCTTAATATTATCGAATTTCCATCGCATAATTTTTAGTTAAAATGGGCCTTGATTGGCTTTATTTAATCCTAGCTTTAGCTCCCGCTTGCTCTTCAGAGATAAATAAACCACCAAACGGATCCTTTTCAGTTAAAATCGGGCCTTACTGAAAGACGCTCATGAGCCCCTCTTAAGAAGAAATACCTTAAACAATTATTTAACTAATTAAGGAATTAGTTAAATAATCAATTAATCCTTGATTTATTGAATCAGAGCGAGAAATATATAAGATTAATAAGGCTTAAAAAAAATCGATGGTTCATTGCTGACACAACCAATCGCTGCTTACACAGCTCCATCCACTTCTAAAGAGAGGCTCATGGGTGTGGCCTGTTTTGAGTGGTTATGTGACCATGAAGTTATCGAACTCCCATCGTGTTTTTACAGTTAAAAAGGGCCCTGATTAGCTTTAATAGATTACAGCTTTCGACTCCCGCTTGCTAGGCACGCTCTTCAGAGATAAAAATAAATAAACCACCAAAAAGGTCCTTTTCAATGGAAATCGGGCCTTACTGAACGGTGCACGAGCCACTTTTCAGAAGTAGTACTGATCAATCTTTACACTATCTTCCCATCTTCATCTCACCCTCCCCTCAGGAATTTCTCGGAAGGTAATGGGATTCCTTCACTACTAAGCATCACAATTTTACAGAGATTGACATTTATATATGAAATATTTTCGATAAATGTATATTTTTTATTTATCGGTGACATATCTGCATATTAACACCAATAACAGAATTAAGATTCAAAATATGCTTTTTCAACTCAATAGAAAAAAAATTGCCATTAAAACAAATTAATAGATCATGATCTTCAATAAATTGTAGTAATTCTATCACCAACAATAAATAACTAAGGATTATTAATCATGTAATAAAGGTCAGACTCCAGAAAAAGAAAAAACAAAGCGGCATGACATGGAAACAAAAAGACAAAAAATTTAGAGCCATTTACGAGGAATGCCAGAGGAGCGATAGCCAAAATTAATTTTTCAGCATCAAGCAAAGAGTTAGGCAAAAAAGTGGACAACCAAGGAAGAGCAGTATGTGGAGTAGTCAAGAGGAAGCCAGGATGTGGAGGAACAAATGATTGTCAGAGGTCTTCGAGAATACGACTGGCAAGATTGAAAGTGGCTGTAATGTTTAGCAGAATAAACAACTATATGATGTAAACATCTGGTATGATGCTTGCAACAGACAACTTTTACTTACCAACCAACTTGGAGTATAAATCATGTTTTTGTTTAAACTCCCCAGGAAACTACTTTATCACAGTTATAATATCTTTTTGTTTTTTTTTTATTTTCTATAAAGGCCAGTTTACATGGTTAAGTTTTTAGAAGGAAGTTAGGAATAAAGTATTGTTTCGTTTTTAGACCGCCAGGTACAATTAAACTGGACCAAATAGACCTAATAACAAGTTTTTTTATCTCAATATTTATCAAATAACTTAATTATGTAAACAAGTTTTTTTTCAGTACACTTTCTTCACCCCTGGTGGTCAAAAAGCGAAGCAACACTGTATCCCAAAAACTTAACTGTGTAAACAGATCTTAAGGTATAGCGTATTAAAATTATTTTACATAATTTAATATGGTATTATTGTATATCAATATCAGGGATAACAGTTATTTTTCTCATATCACTAGAATAAGATACCATACCAACAATGTACGATACGTCATACTATCAGAATATTTTGAACAAGATAATACCTCACTACAATTTATTTTAATTTTAATAAGGATATTGAATTTAAGAGGTAAAAAGTGAAATGAAGTTGTAGTTTTAAGTAAATAACTTAAATGCTACTTAGTTCATCGCTTTAAAGCTTAAAAAAAAAATTACCAGGTAAGTCAGCTTCATCTGTTGTTTCTTCTTTAATTGAAACAGTACAGTAATTAAGCGCTGAAAAGAAAATTAAGATAAGAAAAAATGTTGGATTTAAGACACTTCTTGAATATACTAAAATAGAAGTCCCAAGCCTGTATGATATCAGGTACTCATTAAAGATCCCTATTCTAATTATACCTGTAGGGGCAAAACTTAGGACTCCCACAGTAGCATTAGCCGATTAGTGGCATAAAATGACATTTAATCAAAAACCTAAATCATTCCCTATAACACAGCAGTTTAAATTAGGCCAATATGTGTAATGATGTTTTTATTATAAATGTCTCCGGAATACAATTATTTACTTTCCTAAAATTTGGCCCTATAACAGCGGAGGTATTAGGGCATGAGGTGGTCCGCCGTTGCGGATTAGTAGACACACCAAGTGGTCCCGCTGAGCGGAGACTTTTACAGCATTCAAGCGCTCGCATCTTATATGTTTTGTGATCTTAATTAATCCTACACAAAGTTCTTCATCCTCACTTCTCGATCCGACTATGGACTCCGACTCAGCAAGAAAACTTCTCGCCATGGAAATGGATATTTGGATTGGAAATGGATTTTTGCAGAATATCCAAATTACAGCATGTAACAAATAACTTCATTAGGAAAAAACGTTGAAGAACCCCTCAATATCCTACACTCCATCGAGACAAGAAAACTGAGCTGGTTTGGCCACGTCATGAGAATGGCAGACGACCGATGGCCCAAAAGGATGCTGAAGCATGTACCATTGGGAAGAAGAAAGAGAGGTTGACCGGAGAAGAGGTGGATAGAAGGGATAGATCAGGCGATGGCAGCCAGAGGACTCCAACAGAAAGAAATGGCAGGAAGGTTTATTAGGCAACATATGACCTTGGTTATAAAAAAATGTCGTTTGTATATAAAAAAGGAAATGATAAAATAGACTATAAAAGTATTTGCTTTGTCTATATAAAAACAATAAATAGATCAAAGCACAGTTAGGAACAAGTTAAAACAGAAAAAGATAAAAAGTAGGTCCAAAAAGAGATTAATGAAGATTTACTAACCATTGTCTGTGGCAAGCAGTTCTTCTTCTTGCTTTACTTGAATGACATCTGTCAAAACAAAATAATTTAATTTTTATATAAAAATATCTAAAACAGTTTAAAGCCCACATGTTATTAATTGTTTAAAACAAACATCTAGAAATAAATAAATGATATTATAATTACTTACCATGGCCTGGGACCAGGACTTCCTCTGCTTCTTCTACTTGTTCAAGTTCAGCTGCCAATATGAAAATAACATTTAGAACAACATAATAATATCTCACTACGCTATAATAAATTAATTAATTGATTATTTTAATATAAAAAAGAAATTGTTTACTATTATACTTTTTTTTTTCGATCATGGCCAAGCCCAATTATCGATAATTCAGAGGTAACAGTAAGTGGATAACTCCATTTTAGGCTGCTTTGAGCTTCATACAGTTGCTTTATAAAAAAAACAAAACACCTAAAACCTTCCTTTTGAAACCCCTACAACCTCTAGCCTTGACTTATAATTGCCTCAGTCTCTGTGTAACACTTCATGACTCTTCTTTTTCAAAATTGATATTCTAAAGTTTTTCAGTGTTAAGGATCCTTCTTGTACAAAAAGTAATCCAGGGGTCTGACCTACACCAGCCGGCTCCATCTGTTCTGGTAGTCGATTTCCGATAATAAGTCTCTTTGAAGGCATTTTCATATGTTTTTATGGGCCATCCTTTGGGTATTCTTTCTCCACTGCTTCAAGCATGATTTTGGCCATTCTCCTCTCCTCGATTCTCTAATCATGGTCAAACCAGCATAACGCATTTAGTTTCTATTATATTTTCCGCTAATTTTACTTCCAAATTGCTGGTGTTTCTAACTTTCTCTCTCCTAATTTTCCCTCTATTCCCCTCATAAACCTCATTTCCATTGCTTCTATGCTTTGTGATTACAATTCCAGTATTCTAGAAGCCCCCTTTGAGTGATCGTTTGAACTTGCTGGCCAGCCCTATTTTGTTTTCCATCCATCCTTTTCATTCAGATTTGCTCCTAAATATTTCAAGTTTGTCCTCAAGACTCACCTTGCTAAATATCATATCTTATTCTATTAGTTAATCTATTACAATTTCTCACTTTACCTGGTCTCAACTTCCTTATTGAATCATACCTGATTGAGTCATGATTATTTAATTCAAATCAATATTTCAATGGTTTTTTATAATACGATAGGTTAAATGATGGTCAGGATTTTCAGTTACAATGATATTTATTATGGTAAGCCAACGTTTCGATCCAACTTGTGGATCTTCATCAGGGCTACTGAGTCCAGGTGGATACTAAGACTAGAGTTGTAACTGAAAATCCTGACCATCATTTAACCTATCGTAATTGAAGAACAGTTGACCATCTCTCATCTCTACTAGTGTCTATATATTGGGAACATAAAAACAAAGGAATCTTAGTATCCACCTGGACTCAGTAGCCCTGATGAAGATTCACAAGTTGGATTGAAACGTTGGCTTACCATAATAAATATCATTGTAACTGAAAATCCTGACCATCATTTAACCTATCGTAATTGAAGAACAGTTGACCATCTCTCATCTCTACTAGTTTTTTATAATATTTATTAAAATTCATAATATCCATGTTGGTAAACACATCACTAGTTTTTTTTTTTTTTTTTTTTTTTTTTAAGTATTTATATCATCCTTTCTGTAGGATAAGCAATAAATTTTATCATCAAGAATTAATGAACATATCATTATATATTTTAATTTTTTTCTGTTCTGAAGAAGTTTGGGTCTAAATATATGGTGTTAAAATAAAGAAACAGATAATACCAAACAACACTTTCTGTCAATTTGAAAATAATATCAAAGCTAAGAGATATGATGTAAAATTAAGATGGAAGTAATTTCTTTTCTAACATAATTAAATGCTACATGATTCATTGTGCTTTAATAAAGAAAGACAAACTTACAAGAAAGCTCAGTGTCATCAATCATTTCTTCTTTAATAAAAACACTACTGCCTGAAAAGAAAAAAAAAATATATAAATAAGCAACTTATGACTTAAGATTTACCTACAGTATGGTAAATACTGCAATAAACCTATAAATATAATTGTTATAATATAATTATACTAATAAAATGTTAATGACTAACATTTAACAAAAAAATTATTTGTTTGCACCTTATAAGGTACTAAAAAAGTTAGGAAATACAGAATGGAATTTAATAAATCTTCAATTTAAAGCAAGTCAGTAGTTAACTTTAATTTTTTAAGATTGAATAACTTTTGAATGAGGTCATTTAAAATAAAATTATTTTCAAGGCTAATAAGCTTTTAAACATTTAAATCGAATTTCTTAATTTATTTAATGATAAATAATAATTTTAACAGTAGGAGAAATAACTTTACCGATTATCTCCATTGCTGATGGTATAATATCAGCTAGGGGGGCAAATTCTGGACATCCTCAGATCAATGTAATCAACACAAGGTTTTGTTTACAATCCAAAGAGGCAGAGAGCATACTATCTGTTTCTGAATCCTTATCTATCTACTTAGTATATAATAAAATAAAAGCAAAGTATTGGATAAATGATGGTTGACCGAATACTGAATAAACATTACAATAGTCCAGGGTGGCGGTAAAAAAATTAGTATTAAACTATTTTATTGCAGCCAACGATGTAGGTCTTCTTCAGGGCTAAATGAACAAGACCCAGACGAAAAATAAACAAATACATAGGAAAAAAATATGAACTAACTAAATAACATATTGAGTAAACGAAGGGGGCACGCACTTTATTCTATAAATTTCATTATATTTTTTGGATTTCTTTAAGAATTCTGATTAAACTCGTCTATTGGCGTGTGAAAGTTGACCAATACAGGTTAATTTCCATCCTTAGTAAGTTGAAAAGTAAAACTAGTTTGTTGTGGCCATCGCTTCTGATTTTTATTTTTTATATATAGCTTATTTTTGGAGTGCGCCTTAATTAAGCTCCTGCGTGGATTACCGTTTCAACATAGAGGGGACATTTACGTACATTACATATTACATATCAATACTTTACATCAAGGGCGCCCGCAGTATTTCGTATAGGGGGGGCATGCTGGTAAAATTCTTATAACCGGAAAGGGTATTCTGACTATGCAAGGCTCTATTGATTTTTCAAATAAAACTTCTTGATATTTGAAAATTAAAACGTCAGTAAGAGTTAACAGCGAAGAGTCAGTCCAACGAATTTATTAAAGAAATGGCCACACCGCACATGCCAGAGGAAACTAGATAATGATTGGAAAGTGTCTTAAATATGTACTTGTATGTAATTAAATTTACTTACATTAAATATGTAAGTAAATTTAAGCCGCGGAAGGGGTGCCTCTAGGTACGGTTTTTCCTCCTCTTATCAAGTATATGTTGTTTGTTTTATTTTATTTAAGAGCCTGTTCATCTGTTGATTCTTAATGATTGTGTGGTTCTTGAATAATAAAAGAAAGAAAAAATACATGTAGGTAGGCCGGAAATAAAAATTTTGTGTAACAGGCAGAAAAACGAGTTGCAACTGTCACTATTAAACAAGAAAGTTGTTATGGTTCCTCTCAGATTAGGTTCCTTGTAACCGCTCCAAAAATTTAACTTATAACCTTTCAGGTTTACTTGTCATTAGTGATGCCAAAAACTAGTATTTTACAATAACAGGTACAACCAGACCTGTTACAAATACCTGTTACAAAATACCTGTTATCAATAACATTTAATTTTTCTCCTCTAGATCAATCCACAAAATCTTGATAAGTGAATGAATACAATTGTTACACCTTTCATAAAAAACAATATTTTAATGAATAATCAGTGGATTTTACAAACAAAATTAACCTTAAAAAATTATGTTATTACAATAATTCAAAACAAATGAAAGTATATTTTTATAAAGGTATTTAATAATAATAATGAATTGAAATGAAGGAGTAAGTAAGAATACGTCCAAAAGAATTTAGTTTAACTCAATGTTATTGGAAAGTTATTGTTATTAACTAGGATGAAAAAATTAGTAAACAAATATTATCTGATAAAGATATAGGAAACATCTGAATAAAAAGAAATACTCTGATTTTTATTATAAGTGGATCCAGGGGAAGGGATTGTTTTATTATTTACCGACGGCATTTAAATTTACTGAATGCAAGCAAGCTTAAATATAAATAATATGTAGATAGAGTAGCATAGCAGTAGTGGGAAAATAGAATAAAGGTAAAAGAGCATGTCAATTCGCCGCCAGGCACCCTGGCCCTGACAAAGGAGATATCTGATAACAGGTAAAAAATACTCTTAGTTGTCCAGCCCTGTTCGGCGGAGATAAGCAGTACTAGTAAACAAGTACGAAATATCAGGTACGGTGGGAAATACTCGATCGGATCTGAACAAGTACGAAATACTCGATCTCGACTAAAATACTCGATCTGTTGTGAACAAGTACGAAAGAACAGGTACGGTGTGAAATACTCGATCAGATGTCAACAAGTCTCCTTTATCAATATATTTTATATTATCTGTAAAATAAAAAAATAGGAGACGAATTACAACGTATCAAAAATTACACTAGTATCACAAACAACTCCTGTCACTTAGAAAAACCCAAATAAAAAATGACACTAGCGCTACCCCCGAACCCAGGCGAACAGATGAAGTACCTAGAACAGCCGAACAGTCGACGTGAAGGCTTCACGAAGGTTGTTCGAGGGTGGTGTTCGGAAGTAAAGTTCGTAAGGTGTAAAGGCACTAATTAGAAATACTCGTACTCGATCTGGCCCGAAATACTCGATCTGGTGTGAACAAGTACGAAATAACAGGTCCAAAATACTCCTAGTGGTCCAGCGTAGCCTGGCGGCGATACGTATTACTAGTGAAGAAGTACGAAATAACAGGAACGGTGTAAAATACTCGATCTGATGTCAACAATTACGAAATACTGGTACTCGATCTGGCCCGAAATACTAGATCTGGTGTGAAGAAGTACGAAATAACAGGTCCACAATACTCTTGGTCCAGCGCTGCCTGTCGGCGATATGCAGTACTAGTTAAGAAGTACGAAATAACAGGTATAAAATACTCATAGTGGTCCAGCGCTGCCTTGCGGCGATACGCAGTACTAGTAAAGAAGTAGGATATAACAGGTCTGGTGTGAAAGAAGAGATGTGAGATAACAGATATTAGTTATCAGGTACAAAATACTCATATACTAGGCTTGTCCCCGCGTGGCGGCCAGTATATTAGTGTATATCGTTTGGCACATAAGCCGTACCTGTTATTTTTGAAAATCGATAACAGGTACAAAGTTTAGTTTTCACATACCTGTTACATAATAACAGGTCCAGTATTTCTGAACCATCACTACTTGTCATCTTCAGCTGACTTAATTGTTTATAGTGTTGGATTTCGCTTTTGGATCACAATGGATGAAATTGGTGAGAGAACCTTTATTTATTCTCCTATAATACTAATTAAATGAAGTTTTGATTGAAGTATAATATTTTAATTTGGCTTGAGGGAATATAATTTTAATTTTTTACAACATTAATTAGGATGTGTGAATGAACTGTTTGGACTAGTAAAGAGATAGATTGTTGTGGTTTCATGAATTGGCCAGGAATATTACTGAGATCATTGAAAATACTGGTTCTCTGTTTATCCTCTTATATGAACATTTATCGTTTTATTTTCATGAAATGTAGGTTCTTATGCATTATCAAGACCAATAAATTTATCATAGATGTTAGAAATTTGAAATGAGATTAACATCATCCAAAATCATTTCTTCGAATCTCGACCTAATTCATTTTGATCCACAAAATTATTTTTGATCAAGAAATATGTCTAGAGTAGAGTGTTGACAATCTTATTTTTTATTATTTCAAAGTTAGTGTTCTGAAGGAAGTGGTTTAATGCAAAATTAAATATTTAAGTTTTTTCCTGAATCAGAATGAATTTCATTGATGATGTACACTAAATCCCACATTTCTACTTCTGCTCGCTGTATAGATTTATTAAGATATAAATGAACCTCCAAATAGGTCCTTTTCAGTCTTGATTAGAGCCACTCTAAACGGCACTATATTGGCAATGCCTAGAAATAACATAGCAATATTATTACCATTTTATAATTAATTTACATCTTATTTCCTGTTACCCCCACTGCTGGGGCATAGGGCCGAAGCAAATTTTCACCATCTATCCCGAACCCGGTTGAGAGCCTTGACCTCCTGCCAAGACTTCCCAGCACTTCCTTGAGCCTCCGTTTTCTTTTTTTTTGTATCTCTTCCTCTAAAGGATGCTGTCTGGCGATGGTCCATAGTTCCTTGTTTTCAACCCTACTCACGCCAAGGATACGTCTTGGGCATCGGTTGATGAAAACTTAGAGCTGCTTCATGATTTTAATCATGCTTTTCCAGGTATCACAGCAGTAAAATAATACAGCCTTTACATTAGATTTGAAGATTTTGATCTTTGTGGATCTGGTAATATTTTTGTTTTTCCACAGTTGAACGAAGGCCACATTTGCTTTCCTCAATAGAGTCAATTAATTTACATGCATCATACTTATTTTCAAAACTTTAGTTTTGAAAAGTGGTTTTTATGGTATATAATTATGAAAAGTGGTTTTTGAATCATCGCTGATGTTATGGAATATTTAGGAATCATTTTATAAACAGTTCATAGGCACTTGGTGTTTTATCTTTCTTTTTTACATTAAAAAAAAAATTATGTAGAAAAGTAATCAATATGTAATTATTTTGATTTAAGTCATGACAATTAATTAATATGTAATTCATTTAGATGTAGCTTTTTTAATCAAATTAAAATAATTTTATTAAATCATTTATTTTATATACATTATGTTGACACCATGATATTGCTTATTTATTCAGATTCAAGAGCTTCTTTTGTTTCTATTAAAGAAGAAATGATAGATGAAGCTGAGTGTAATTGTAAGTATTACTTTTGTTTTAAAATTGTAATGGTTCATACCATCAATATTTTTTTTTTACTTCAACTACTTTTTTGCAATATCAGCCAAAGAAGCAGAAGTTCCGGTTAAGAAGGAAGTTTTTGTTGCTGTTCCTGCAGTCCATGTAAAAGGAGAAGAAAAACTGGTTTGTGATGGTGAGAATATTTTTAATTAATGCAGTGTTCTTTGAAAGTATCTCATTAACATTAAGTTGTTGCCACTATTAATTTTAACAATTTGAGGCACATCACTCGAAAAATAAAAACTCCACCTGTGCAGGTTTTCTTTTTCTTCAAATATTTAAGAGTTGAGCATTCCCTGTTGCTTGCAGGATATGACCTGCGCCACCTGGCACAATACGCTATGGTTTATCTCAAGTTTGCAGTAGTAGTTCTCTCATGGCCTCAAACAAATCTTATATATCTTATTTCGGAGTGTGGTTGCAATATGTGATTATTATCATTATATCTATTGTTTATAGGTTCCATGGATAGCATTGATGTGAAAGAAGAGGTAAAGTGGCATAATTCACACGGAAAGACAGATATTGATTTGAAAAAACATGATATTTCTTATCATACAAACAAGAAACTCTACAACTGTCCTCATTGTGATTATAAAGCAGTAAAAATAAATAATTTAAAAATACATGTTATGTCTTGTCATACTGGTGAGGAGCCTCATCAATGTCCTCATTGTGGCTTTAAAACTATTACAATCACTAAATTAAAAACTCATGTAAAGAAATATCACTCAAGCAAGGAGCCACTTCAGTGCTTTCATTGTGAATTTCAAACGGTATACCGCAGTAGTTTAAAAAGTCATATTATGTACCGACACACAGGTGAGAAGCCTCATCATTGTTCTCATTGTGATTACAAAGCAGTACAAATTAGCCATTTAAATAGACATATGAAGGCTCGGCACATTGTTGTGAAGCCTCATCAATGTCCTCAATGCCACTATAAAGCCATTGATATTATTACTTTAAAGAAACATGTGACATTGCATCATACAGTTAACAAGCTTAATCGTTGTCCTCATTGTGACTATAAATCAGTACATTCTCGACATATAAAAAGACATATAATGGCGCGTCATACTGGTGAGAAGCCTCTTCAATGTCCTTATTGCGATCATAAAACAGTAACTCTAGGTAATTTAAAAGATCATATTAAGTACCGTCATACCGGTGAGAAGCCTCATCAATGTCCTCTTTGTGATTATAAAGCTGTACAAATGCGTAATATAAACAGGCATGTTATCCGCTGTCATCCGGATGAAAAGCCTCATCAATGTCCTGATTGTGATCATAAATCAATTACTATGGCTAGTTTAAAATTACATATAAAGAACCGTCATACAGTTAAGAAGCTTGATCGTTGTCCTCATTGTGACTATACGTCAGTACATCCTCAACATATAAAAAGACATATAATGGCCCGTCATACAAATGAAAAGCCTTATCAATGTCCTCATTGCTCCTATAAATCAGTAACTATTGTGCACTTGAAAAGACATGTGATGTACCGGCACACAGGTGAGAAGCCACATCAGTGTCCTTATTGTTATTTTAAATCAGTTACTCCTGGCCTATTAAAGAAACATGTAATAACATGTCACACAGCTGAGAAGTGTGAGCCAGGTGCTTCATGAAGTAGATTACTGAAATCATTGTTTTATTACGTTTCTCATTAAATAAAAATGGAACTGTAAAATGCCTTTCTATGATTGCTATCACAAGAACCTTAATTTTCTGAATTTCTGTAATATTTATCAAAAATGATAAATCTTATGATTAAACTATTACTACAGGATGTAAAATCATACATATTTTTCCTATTATTTCTGTATTTGTAGCCTAGAATTTTTAGAAACAAGTACCAAAAAATATATATGTATACACAATGACAAAGTCAGGAAGGAACAAATTACTGGCCCTAGAGATGGATTATTGGAGAAAGATTTGTTCCATATTCAAGCTGCATAAAGTGACAAGGAATAAAGTAGGGCTGAACATAATAGTCTAAACGACATTAATGGAAGAAGATTGATGTTTTATGGCCATGTCTTAAGAATGGAAAAAACTGCGATAGCCCCTTCCACCAATAATGTATTGTTCTTAGAAGCGAGGAAGACCTTGAAAACAATGGATTGCAGATGATGCCAGTGTTCTCACCGAGGAGGACTGCTTAGACCGGGACTCCTGGAGATAATGAAGTCATGAGGATCAGAATGTGACTGTTGCATTGCCCAAAATATAAAAAATTGTTAATTAGAATGTATTATATTCTTTTATATTGGTCAATGTTTTTTTTAATATTAATTTTGTTATATTAATTAGAAATTTGGTCCAAGTACTGAAGTGCGGCTTATGCACCTAAGGTACCCTTCAAAGTAAGGCCCAATCTCCGCTGAAAAGGACCCTTTTGGGGGTTTATTATCTCTGAAGAGCGAGCGGGAATCGAAAGCTGGAATCTATTAAAGCAATTCAAGGTACTTTTTTACTGAAAAAAGGCGATGGGAGTTGGATAACATCACGGTCACATAACCTCTCAAAACAGGCCACGCCCAGCAGCCGCTCTTCAATACCTTTACCAGAAATTTTTATGAATTAATAGTCAATTTAGTAAGTTCCCTATGTGCATAGAATTAAAAACCTTGATTTAAAACTGATTAAATAAATCATTATTATTTTTATTCATTGTTATAATTGAACTTAATAAAATAATACAACATTTTATTTTGCTTATTTATTTTATCTCAAATATTTTGTAATAATATAATGAGAAAAACATTTCAAATATAAATTAAACTGTAAAATTTTGCAATACCTTTTCCCAAAAATTTCAATTTATAAACATAAATAAGCATGTATATATAATTTTTATGTTAGAATCTTAAAAAAAAAAAAAAAATTTGGACGCAAACTTACTATTCTATCATAACATAAAATTTGTATTTTAGGATCTTATGGATATTAACAAAAATGATAAGTTATATAAAAACAATCTTAATAAATATGTAAATTACATAATTATACAAAGCACATCACAGATAAAACTTCAGTATAAGATTGGCTCTTTTTGTATTTTACAGTAACAATACACAACCAATTCTGGCTCTTTATACACTCATTATATTCTATGATCACTCTTCAATCACTAAAAATATTAAAATTAATACAAGTAAAAAAAAAAAAGTTACCTAAATTATTATCACAATAATTATAATGATACAATAAGAAAAATATCTATTTACAAATTGTTTGCTTAAAATAAATAAAATTTACCTTGCATGGTAAAAAATATTGTTTATAAAAAGTATCCATTATTTTTTGCTTTAGAAAATATATGGTATGTCACTTAAAAGAATTTTTGAAGATTCTTATTTTTTTAATATTTCATTAGTTTTCCTATCATAAAATAGGTGATTATTAGATTATAGCGTAAGCGTAGGATTTGAAACTGCAATGTATTTATATAATAGCTAGACTTATATTATTAGGTATGGCAACCAACATATTGTACTTTTGACATCAATCAACAAGTAAGTTTATCAACTAATATTAGTTATTTTTAATGAATGGCTAAACTAAATGAATCATGGTCCTATCAACTCGTGCAAAGTGGAAATTTCATCTTTGAAAGGAAGTAGAGTAGAATATGGATAATCTGATAAATAAATAATTGAAACTGTTGAAATCACTTATAAAAAAAAAAAAAAAAAAAAAAAACATTGATATTACTTAATTAAATAAAAATAATATATTTTTTCATTAGAAGTAAATGCTTATTTTCAATTAAAATGAAATTTCTTAACAGAATTTTTTTTAAATAAAGATAATCAACCAGATTTACACACAGAAAACTCCCAATTATCTGTGGAATCGGGTGGCGTATAACTGACACGGATAATCAACAAAATGCCATAAAAGGAATAAGTAGTAAAAAATTATATTATTTCATGCAATGTTTAGACTTAAAATAATATAACCTAAATTGGAACATTATATCCCATCAAATTTTAATGGATAGCCTAAATTGGAATATTATATCCGATCAACTTATAATATAATAATACAATGATAATAAATAAAATTTATATATATAATTTTATTATACTATTTAACAAAATAAATTTTCATTAGTATTTAAAAACCGGAACGATTTATTTTATTAAATAATAATAATCCATTTCAAACATATTTTTTATTCTTAAGCTTAAAACTTATCGTAAAGACAAAAATATAAATGAAATAAGTGTAACAGATTGATATTTTATTAATGACTTGTATTAAATAATCTAAATTATTATATTTAAGAATCAGTTCTATTGACGATCTTTCCAGGCAAGTGATTGAATAAGCGACAATCAACAGTTTCACTATTAATGCAATCAATGTTTTTCACTATTAATTTTACGACTATATTACATATGGCAGTGATTCCATTTACAGCACCACTCTGCCAAGCCAAGGAAAATTAATGAGAGCATTAGGCATTAGGCTTAACATATTGTTCGCTGAGTGAAATATTATGATATGGATATTTGGAATTGAATAAATCAGAAATAAATAGTATAGTGTCATGAGCTGCTATATTTTAGCATGTTTATTTTAATATTTTAACCTATAGAATGTTTTTATCATAACCCACAGATCACTTTTATGAGAGTTTGGGTTTTATCTAATAGTGTATGTGCTCCCATTGAATGAATTGGATTTATTTTAGGTGCCTTTCATTCATCTAAACTTTTTTTTTCAACCTCCTACCTTTTTTCCATAAAATACTAATTAAAATATATTACGAAATGTTCGAAAACAAGAGAAGAAAACAATTAGTAGTTAAATTAATTTTCAATTCTATTAGATTATCTCAGATAATTCTTAATGAAATGACCAAATCATTTTTCAGATGTTTATGTCAGGGGACAAAGTTCGGTAATCAAATTTTTTTAGAATATATAATTCTACAGTCAGGATCATACTGGATTTTAATTAACTGCAACAGTGACACTTAATTCATATCATAATACTTCATTTACAAGCGAGACATTGAATAAATGCATAAAATAATTTTACTTAAATACTGGAGATTAATGTTCAAATAAGAGCTAGCGATAAATTATATATTGTATAATACATTTATCAATTAATAGATTTTAGCTTAAAATTTAAATATTTTTTAAACATCTTTATATGCATACATAAACACTCAAGATCATAAATCATCTAGTAACCACATATTAATTAGTATATGATTAATTTATAAGAATTAACGTTTTTGTTTTTAATTCATTTTATATGAATTATTTGGTAATGAAATATCAATTGTCCTACATTCTGCTTTAGCAATAGCAATGCTAAAGCAAATGAAAAGTATCAGAACTCGTCTTAAGCTGATGCTTCAGAACAACCTTCCTTATCCATTATTGACAGACTCACTTTTGATTTTTTAAAACCCTAAATAGCAAATTATAAGAGCCTAAATATATCTATATATGTATATATGATTGTGACCAACTAGTTGTCATAATTATTAATTTTTTATGAAAATAAGTTTTTTTGGCAGTGCGGTTATTAATGTATGAAAAATAATCACGAATTATGACGTATGCAGGTTAATTAAAATTGTTTATTGTTCGTCAATTAACACGTTAGGTGCGGCAGCGTATTTTAGGGGTATCCTGAATTGAACGGTATCGGTCCCCGGGGTACGACTGCAGGGATGCTCCACAGACGATATCGGGCGTCGAGGTCTGATGGGAATGCTCTGAAAAAAGCGTTATCTTTTGATTAAAAGGGAATTAAATGAGCGTTTCAAGGGCATTATATATCTCTTGGTAAGGATTGGAACTAGACATAATTGTCGCAATGATATAGGCCGATATAGGATTTACGCCATTCCTTTAATAATCTCATATCAGCAATAATCTCATTCAAAATCGACTAAATTGAGTGTTTGAAGTGTTCGGACTTTCGGACATTTTCACGTGAAAATCAGCTGTTAAGAAGGGAATGTAAGTCATCGGACCCCGGGGACCGATGCCGCGCCTAACGTGTTAACAATTATCAAAATCAGCAACAATAATTCATTTCAGCATTCAGTAGTTTTTATATCTACTTAATGACCTAGAGAGCGCATAGCGATGCAAATAGATTCGGAAATCGACCTAAAAAGTGACAAACTAATATAATAAAATTGTATTTAAATAAAAAAATATTGTATTTAAATAATAAAAAAGCTTATAGCAACAATTAAGATAGCAAAAACATGCTAAAAATGTAAGCGGGGATCTGTAAGGAAGATACGTAGAAAATAAAAGAAACACCAAGGGTTTTTTTTTCATCAAAAGGTTCGATAGCAAAAAAATATGGTATTAGAGATCGGATAAGGCAAGGCTTATTAAGGCATAGGCAGTGGCGGATCCAGGGGAGAAGCGAGGGGGGCGCCCCCCCCCCTTATAGGTGAGGACACCAACTGTTACTATTTCTGTATAAAAAGGGCTATTTTTATTTATAGTTATTTTTTAACTCCTTAAATGAAAAATGTATTGTATTTAAACATTTAATAAAAATTTACAATGCAAACATGTACTAATATTTTAAATAAGGACCTTCATGAAACATAAAAATTAAAAAATAATAATGGGCACCCCCCTCAGAAGAAATTGCTGGATCCGCTACTGGGCATAGGTATTGCTTCTTAGGCAAAAATGGTGCAAGATAATTCCACCCAGACCATGCATATCTACCAGGTTTTCACCTCAATAATTATTCATCAAAATTAAAAGTACCAATTTAATGGAGGCTTGATATGCCACAGTAAGGAACATCAAGAATCACACCCCTTTCTCATGATTGATTCACTAAAACTACCCTGTTTCATTAAAAAGTGTTTACTTTTTTTAGTTTTTAATCTCAACAATCCATAAATTGTATATATTGCGTGTAAAAATTGGATGTATAACATGGACATGTGTTTATAAACTTAATACAATTTACTAGATCTGTGGACGTTAAGAAGTCCTGGGGGGGGGGGGGGGGCAGACCATTTGAAAATAAAAAAACTCACTGATTAAACCTTTAATACAAAATTTATTATAAAGTTTATGATTTATTTTGCGATGGTAAAAATACATGTTTTGTTTTCAATGTAATATTTATTAGTTTTTTTTCATAACGCCATACAATTCACTGTGTATTAAGGTCATGGGGAGGATTTCATTTCGACAGGTCCAAAAAAGGTTTGGGAACGGAACAGGTTCCGAGTTCTAGACTTATTGATGTATAATTTTTAATCAATATATATTATAAAGCAAAGTGTACAATGTGCGTGCCGAAAAGGCTCAAAAATGACTACACCTTCTATCAAGAATGTTATGTCGTCGTATTGTCCTATTGCCCCTAACGATGAAGAAGGTTTCAGCTTTCATTTTAAGTGTGTAATGTTGAAGGGACAAGGGGTCTAATTTTAAGCCTCTCGCTACATGTAATTAGCCCCTCTAATAAGCCCATGCGAGTTAATGAATGAAAAAATTTAGTTCGACATTTGGAAGCCAGGAGCGCTAGCTAAGCTCAATTCATAAGGTTATCGTTCATTAGTTCGGTTTGTTATGGTTTTAGCTTCAGCTGTTATCTTTGAATTACACGAGATTATGTATAAATAATTATTTTTCCCTTTTTATTTTTCAATAAGGTCATTACATCTCTGCAATGAAGTGAAATTAAAAATAAACAAAACCAACTGGATTCCTATGCGAATTAAGTTTTACAGAAGAGGAAAGAATTGGTCGAAACATTGCCTTTAATCAATATACAATATAAGAGTAAATTTACAACAAAAGAAAAATTGCTTATTAGTGTAGTGAGCGAATAAAAACTAACATTGAATAAAATAGATAACTTATAGATAATATGAATAAAAGATATAACCTAATGGAATATATACCGAGATAAAGTGTTCTTATAATATTTCTGTTTAATACTTCTGTTCTGTTCGTAAATTGTCAACCGAATTCGAAAAAGGAGAAGTTACTCAACTTGATAAGGATGTGGTACCGTCATGAGAATGGTCTCAATGGAATCAGAACATAGAAACCATAAAAAATGGTACATACCAGGACATATTTGCAGCCAAAATAATTTTTCTTAATCAAGAAAAGGGAAGAAAACGCATTGAGAGAACTGCATTAATGGGGTCTCTTATACCCAAACCATATATGGGCGGACTCTGAGGTTTCGAAACTTACCACTAATACTAAGCTGAAGTTTCAGGATGGTACAAATTTTGTTTTTTATTAATGTTTAATTTTGGTCCATTTTTCTGTACTATTATATTTTAAAGTTATTGTTTCATTCCACCTATTCCACAACTCCCTGAGCGATGCCGGGCCCCAAAGCTAGTTGCGATTAAAATTAATAATGGTAGATGCGACACTGTTTTGGAAGTTTTTTTAAGATTATACTTCGTTTCAAGCTCCAACTCTCCTGAGTGGCTCCTCGTGTACAGATATTAACATTTCCATCTGTTTACATATAAAATAAAACAAAATCTAGACTACTACGTAGAAGAAATGGCCATCTTCTAGTCAGCTGTGTGTCCGAAACTTCAGTTAAATAAATGAAATTGAAAAAATAATATGTCCTGGTGATTGCTCCAGCCTAGTGGTTTAGATCTACTAAAACAAATAGAACAATTTAATCCCAGGAAATTAGAGGACCAGTTATAAATTGAAAGTAATTAATTAAAATAAAACAGTTCTACAGAAAAAAAAAAAAACCAATAAAACCTTTCTACCGGAGTTTCGTAATAGGAATGTTATATTAATTTTTAAAATGAAATTGTAATTTATAGTGAATACAGATAAGCTTAGCGCTAAGCAAATATTATTAGTTTCCATTGGATTTGGATGAATCAGGAATAAATATGTAACCTGGAGAAATGAGTAAAGGAGGGAAAAAAAGGCATTGAGATAAACATCGAGAGCATAAAGACCACATTCCAATCCTGGCCTGCCTTTGCATGTAATGGTTACTGATCGACTACCGAAAAGCTATTTAACCCTTTCATGGCTCCAGACGATATATCTCGCAAAAAAAAAATCGGTCCCCACAAGCTAACGACGACATAACTTGTCACTGAAAGCCAGTCCCCAGTAGCTAAATACAATATATCTCGCAATCGGTCTTTCAATAATTTAACGTCCTCAGATTCACACAAGATAACTTGTAGCGACTGAGGCACATCCTGGCAGATCCACGGAGGCTTAATAAGTACATCCAGCGGCCGCTAGGCTGCAGGGGTGCCTCTATTCCGGAAATATTTGTTTCAGGTAGCTGCCTATCATCTGGGTCTTCCATTCTGGGAATTTTTTTTTCTGTCCCTTATCCCTCCCCCGGCTACCGTCAGAGTTCTAAACGCTCGGAGCGATAGTCCTCTGCGTTTTTTGGTGATATTTACTGCTTTATTTCGCACTCGCGTTATCTGTTATTACATTCGATAATCTAGCATTTTAATTTATTGAAATAATGATAAAGTTATAATAAAATCATAAAAAATAAATAAAACATTGAGAAATAGTCGGAAAAAGTTATGAGGAGTTGAAGAAGTTGAGGCAGTCAGCAGCAGAGAGAGGCCTGCACACCTTTTCTTGGGGAGTGTAAAAGCCGGCAGACCCGCTTAGCTTCTCAGTGCAACTTTCATTCCGAGTTTTTAGCTGTTAAAGGGTTAAACGTCAATGGTAATAAAATCTACAAAAAATATATGCAATAGAAATCTTATGAATGCCATTATGCTTAAACCAAGGACTAGATTCATCTCTAGCAAACCAATATTTCATCATCATATGTAAAATTTCTATAAACGTTTTGGGCAGATTTAAAAACGTACAATATTGGCCAAAAAGTAAATTCAGAATCCACCTGATCGAATTTCAGGAACCTTTAAATGCAGAGTTGGGCATATTTAAATAAAAATGTATGCATGATTATGACTAATAATCAAAAATGTGAATAATAATTGTAATCATCATTCACAAATCATTCTTTAGCTTAGAATCATTAATCATGAATTGTATTAATCTATGGTCGTGGAGTATTCATGAATATAATGTATTCAACAATCATGAATGACCATTCTTTATCATTAAATGTTAGTCAGTAGACATGATAAGGAATTCATTATTCATGATTACTCATTACTAATTAATCATGACTTACAAGAATGACCCAAGTTCTGGCTTATGCAGACGACGTAGTCATCATTGGTAGATCCCGTCAGAGCATAATAACGGCATGTGAAGCTATGGATGTCGAGGCTAGAAAGATCGGCCTGCATATTAACGAGGAAAAGACAAAGATCATGGTTGTATGAAATCAAGCTCAGATGCAGAGCAGTTATGAAGTAGGAGCCTACAATTTTGAAGTGGTCAGAGGCTTTACGTATCTCGGCTCTAGTATTAACGAAAAACTAGAAGAGGAAGAAGAGGTTAGTCGGAGGTTAACAGCAGGGAATAGAGCTTTTTTGCCTTCTCAAAGCTAATAAAAAGCAAGCTTGTTAGCCGAACCACCAAATAAACGCTATACAAGACGCTTATAAGGCCAGTGGTTACGTATGGCACTGAAACCTGGACCCTCAACAAGAAGAGTGAGAACCTGCTAGATAGGTTTGAAAGAGGAATTTTGAGGAGAGTTCTTGGTGCAGTACGCGATAATGGTCAGTGGCGACGAAGGAAAAACTCTGAACTGTTCCAGCTGTATAACGACCTAAATATCTCAGCATATATAAGGATACAAAGGCTTAAATGGCCTGGCCATGTACTAAGAATGAGTGTTGAGCGTGTGGTCAGCAGGCTGTACAGAAATGTACCGGATGGTGTGCGCCGACAGGGAAGGCCGAAGGGCCAATGGAAGGATGCTGTAGTGCAGGATCTTCGTCAACTGAAGATTCCGGTCACGCTTGCGGAAGATAGAGACAGATGGTTGGCAGCTCTTGAGCAGGCCAAGGGCATCTTCATGCGCCTGTTGAGCCGGTAAAAGAAGAAGAATTCATCATGACTTATGGAAATTTACTACTCATGATTACAGATCATTCATTAATCATGAATAATATAAATTCATTAATCATGATTACAAAAAAAAATCACACTTCTGAGTATTACTAATCATGAATGATGATTGAAAATTTTTTTGCTCTTTACTAATACCCATTGGAATTAGGGACTAATTCTTTACTTGTGACTTCAAATGATGTTCAGTTGACTACAACCACTGCTTAGGACTTGTTGATGATAATGACCTTGCTCATTAGGACAACTTTTAATTCAGATATACATCCTCGTCTTTTAAATTTTAATGAAAAATAGTTATGAATATATCATATTCATGATGAAGAATATTATATTAACCCTAGCTCATGAATATATGTTATTCATGAATAATGACTAACTGAATTTACTAGTATTCGTTAATCATGAATAACTGAATACCAGTTATTCATTATTCATTTCACATGAATACCATAAACACTCAATAATCATTAAAAGTACTCCGTACTGATTATGAATCATGGTTATTCATTATTCATTTGTTTTAAGATTACCAATTATTCATATTCATTAATCATTATTCAGATTACAATTTGCCCAACTCTGTTTAAATGTACCTGTACGTCTTAAGGTAGCAGACATACAGTTGTGCTAGTAGGTAATTGGAGTTGATGAATCTGAAAATCATTTGATTCTTTTCTCGGAGTTCTTGTTTTACTGCCATTAGCCTTGATAAAATTAACTTTTGAAAAGCCTGTAGCACCACAACCCATAGAGGGTTATGCGCTCAACAGGTGTAAGAAAGCACTGTTTCTACGTCATCAGTCGTGGAAGGTGATTTGACCAAGATCACGCTATGACCAAAAGGTTCTTTGCCATTATATTAATTAAGATTAACCACGTAATAGAAGCTATCCTGCCCCAGGAGGTTCTTCTGACCCCCCCCAGGGCTGATTTACAAGTCTGGGAACCCCTGATCTAAAACAATAAGATGAATCTGAATTTCTGTTTAAGTTTATATACTTTATTGAAAATAAATTATAATGGATTGTCATATTTTGTTATTGCAAAAATAATCATTATTTTATCTTTCACTCGCTTTTTTTTTTTTTTTTTTTCATAGACTAATTAAAGGCAGGGTGTTATGAAAGACAAGCTTGACTCAAAGTGTTCTTTTCCATTTTGTTTATCTAATTGGTCCAGACCAGTCTTTAAACGAAATTATATTTAATCGTACACAATGTAAATATAGATTTGTGCTAAGCATTGGCTTGCCGCGTCATTAGCTATTTAAAGAGTGGCAAAACAGAGATAATATTTTAATGATCAAATTTAAACCAACTACAATTAAAACAAATAAAAATATTGTTTATTTATTTAAAAACTAAAATATACAAATCACTCATTCACGAGTAAATAAAACAATGATGGAAGTTTTATGATAAAACATTAAACAAAAGTTCCTTTGTTGAGCATTATATTTAACTAAAGTCTTGTTTGTCTTTTATTTGAACGGTCAATTATATTTATAAATTATGAAGTCAAATAAAATATTTGTGCACTTAGCGAAAACCCTTGATGCGGGAACAGATCTTAAACAAGCCATATGTTGATGTCATTGATATACTGTCATTGAGCTATGATATCCCCGATGTGCCTTTCAACTTGTATGGTAGTTCTTGCCAATGAGAATTTGTTATGAAGAAGTGTCTGAGCTCTCTCTAAAACTCTATCTCGGTCCGCGTGACTTCCTGTAAAAATCAAATAATAATTAGTATAAATAAGAATAACTGACACAATAATTTATGTCTGACATTTTAAATGGTAGGGTAAACCATACCCGTGGAACCAGGTGAACCCACCCTGTTGTACATTTATAGATCCAGCATTTCTATACATAAATCCAGTACTTCTAAGAATAGAAATAACTGAAATAGTTAGGATATTTTATATTTCTATCCCATATTAATGGAAATCCCGTTAATTCATTGTTCAGAGAACCCATTTGTCATTTTATATAATTCTTTAGTTTAATTTTTAGTTCAGCATTTTTAAATTAATTCTAAATTAAATAATTAATAAGTTGTAAATTAAGTAATTAATATATTGTCATTAAATTATTAATCAAATTTAACATTGAATATCATACCAATCGCTATTAAGTATTTAATTAGCATTAGTTTAGTGTAATGTGTGTGGGCGTTTTTGATTGGTCGAAGACTCTCTGAGACAAACAAAAGACGCTTCACCAAGTCAGTCAGCTGTGGATTCTCGCCAGCCGAGTACGCATTACACCTCACGCTTAAAACATTCTTTAAAAACATTTATTACATTCTCGTTCACCCAGGGCGTTCAGTTGTGTATTGTGCCATTTGCAGACATTATTTTAGAAGACGAGCGAAGAGGAAGGTTAAGTTCCCATGGATGAATGGACATTTAAAGTAAAATAACTCCAATATTATTTTTTATATAATGTCGAACTTTAAATTTTGTTTAACCTTCAACTTTAAATAACATTCTCTAAACATTGAACCATACCTTTTATCATTATATAAAATTCAGTTATTATATATATCTTTGTATTATAGTTATTAATCATTTGTTTATTACTCTACTCTATAATTCATCAATGGCCATTCGATTAAAACATAATTTTTGTCTATAATAGTTTTTAAGTTATCTTTCATTTTCATTCAATCATTTTAGTTTCATTCTTGTTTAATAAATTATTTGTATTTAATAAATTATAGTTTAAGCTTTAAATATCAGAGAATTTTCTTTATTTCCTTTCATTCATATTATTCTGTTCTCCTTTTTTATTATGCTATTATTTTCTAAATTTCAAATGTAAACTTTATGTTAAATATCTTTCATGTTATTCTTTTACTATTTAAACCTTTTTAATACATTAACCAACAAAACTAAGAGCATTGAGCACCGGCCATACTTTCTTCATCAGGGAAGCGAAAGGTTTTTATTATTGAAACCTAACTTGCCTGAACATTCATATTAGAAAAGGAATTATTGGGATTCTACAATAATGAAGGGGAAGGTTACTGAGCCACTTTCCTTTAATATTATCCAAGGTCGAAAGTTGGGAAGATAGATGGCATCTGTTACAGCCATATTGTTCCGATTGTATTTTTCCAAAAACTTGATGACTAACGTTTTCAACTTTCCTCATTCGCCTTTTAATTTTACGGCACATGTTTACACTCAGTTAAGGGGCATTATAATCCCTAAACTGAGGGAATTGTGCAGTAGAAGACTATTCCTCCTAATTTTGAGAATGTAAAACTTTCATATCAGAAGTGAAATGTAGACCACACAGAATATCCTTAAACAACTATATAGATTATTTAGAACCCAAGGTAGAAAAACTCACCAACAGCCAAATGAACCGTGGCAGCATATTGACCAGGAGTTAGCGCCCACAAGTGAAGTGCATGAACACCAATGACGCCCTCGAGTGAACATAAGGCATTTTCGACCTCAGAATATTCCAAGTGCGGAGGAGTGCACTCGAGGAGCACCCAAACACTCTGCCTCAGCACTGGTACGGTAGAGCACATCACGAGGACACAACACATAAAAGTACAAACTGGGTCGATCACTTTAGCGGAAGGCTGCAAAGAAATAACAGTTGAAATTATTTACACAAACTTTTGATATCATTATTATCTGCTCTAAATAAAATATGATGGTAAATTTCTCTTTAAGAGCGATAGGTTTTGGACAAGAAAAGTGCTGAAAGAAAGTACTTTCTGTTCAAGAGTTGATGAAAAATAAAAAAATTGATTCATAAATTTACTATCTTGTGAATTATTTCTAAAAGGTATCTTCCTTGATAGGTAATCAACTTTAATGAGTGAGCCAAATATTCACATCACACAGAAAAAGCTAGAGAAAAAAAAAAATATGAAAAAAATAAAACTTTATTCGCTAAAAAAACAACTCAATTTTTGTTAACATGTTGACTACCGACAGGATTCCGGTAAATCTAATTTAAACATATAATATTATAAAATACACAAAAGCACTTAAAATTTATTGCAGTCCCAAAAATTTGGCGCCCAAACCAGCTACAAGATTGGCATCCTAGGTAGAATTACTAATCATAAATTATCTTTTAGTTCAGCAGTCAACTTGATAATTATCTAAATACTAAATTGAAAGGCTTCTTTCCAAATTTCCTTTGATTTAAAAAAAATTATGGATTGTGGGAGTATTATCAACAGTGTTTTAAATTTTGATTTATTATTTTATTTAAGCAAATATTTTATCATAATTTTATGTATTTACTTATTTTTTGCTTTATTTTAATATTTATAAATTATAAAAGTCAGTTAAGAAGAGGAGTTTCTGTCTACATGAGTAATAAACATGTCAGGCATGAGAAGGAGTACATACCCAGCGGTATCTATTTCGTGATGTTCTTTTAGTTTAAGAGGAAATTTAAATTTATAGCTCTCGACGATCTTTTCACACTTTTCTTGATATTGTCAAGCATTCATCTTGAGGTCATTTTTACTATTAGAGGATTTTAAGTTAAATTGTCGTGATATTGTTTATAGTGAATCTGTATACATTGACAGGTGAGTATGTAAATCTGACTTAGCTAAATTTTCTTTTAAATTAGTCATTAGTTCCAAACCAATTTGTATCACAAACATTGTAATTTGTAACTTTTTATAAAACTACAGTACCAGTCAAAAGTTTAGACTCACTTGTCATTTAATTCACAATCTTCAAGTTAATAAAAATAATTGTAACTCAAGAGATAACATTTCAAAAATTATATGATTGTTTCGAATAGAATCTATATAAATAAAGATGAAATTCTGTTTGTCTGATTTTATGTTTGTTCTTTATAGAAATCCACACCGTTTGTCCTAAATTCTCCAAATTTCGCTTAGTGGTTCTTTCATAACAGGTGCAAACACCTGTCAATATTAAAATCCCATAACTTCAGCCAATATCTGGATATATTCTTTATTGTTATAAAATCGTTATGATCTCCCTTTACATTAGATTTTTATGAAATCAACCGTTGAGTCGAAAAAAATCTCATTTCTGTCCTAACAAACTTTTCTTGACCCACGGCTTTTCTCACTGTTTTCCAAATTCCCTGGGTAATATATATACACATATACAGCTAGTTATAAATAAATTAAAAATGAAATTATAGTTGTCATGTCGTTCAATAAACAAAATGTTGTTATTTATTTTAGAATATCTAAGGGTGAGTCTAAACTTTTGACTGGTACTGTACTTATCTAGCGTCTAATCAGCAATAAACAATCCATTTCGAAGCAGATATTATTATAAGGGTAATAATCAATAAATGTGGTGGAAACTAAAATTGAGAGCAAAAAAAGTGTGTTATCCTGGATCCTATCCCAGAGAAGAATCAGGGGCAATAAAAACGCAGATCACGCAGCCACTTTAGCAAGACAAGGTTAAAAATCGGAAAAGTCTGTCCTAAAAAACTTTTCTTGACCCACGGCTTTTCTCATTGTTTTCCAAGTTCTCTGGGTGAAACCGGGATATACAGTTAGTTATAAATAAATTAAAAATAAAATTATAGTTGTTATGTTGTTCAATAAATAAAATGTTATTTATTTATTTTAAAAAATCTAAGGGTGAGTCTAAACTTTTGACTGGTACTGTATATATTGCTTATATGGATTCAAGCTGACTATTGATTGTATATATGGGTGGAATATTATGCATAGTGCATGGAGCATGTACAAGAAATATACAGCCCTCAGATAGAGGCTACTGCAAGAGGGAAAGAGGAGACATTTTTCTAAAAATATTTTTAAGACTTACATAAAATTTAATGACTAGAGCTGAAATAAAAACGCCTGTACTTTGAATGAGATCGCCTAAAACATGAATCACAGCAGCCCTTACATTTATGTTTTCCTCCAAATGGGCACCGTTACCATGGCTATGTCCATGGCTTCCATGAAGAATACATCCCATCCTGAAAAAAAAAAAATATAAATAAATATGATCTACAACTTGCAAGTTTTAAAATATCCGTATGTTAATTTTAATTATGAAAACAGAACTTTAATAACCAAATACAGTAAATCCTCGATATAGCGAACTGGTAGGGGGTTTGATATTCATAGTTCGCTATAACGAGATTCGTTATAACCGAGGTTTCTTTTTTTTTTATCTTTTTTTTAGCCAATGGCCGCAGTAATTTGATCATATTTAGTAGGTAGCTAATTTAAAATGCATCTATGTAATTTATTTTTAGATAAACTACATATTAATTAAACAATGAGATTCATTAATTTGCCTGCCAAGTTCACTTGAGAGTTCTTTAGCCGAAGCTTTAATAAGAGGGTCTGAGATTGGTATTTGGGATCATATTTGTTTAAAGCAATTTATCAATTTTTTTCCAAATATTCATGAGCCGCAGGGCGCAGTCGTTTATTTGATGCTGAAGTTAATCCTTTTATCTTTGTTTTTTATAATGTTTGACAATGTTGATTTTAGAATTCCATATTTTTCTGCGATGTTTTTCTTACTTAGAATTCCCGATTCAATATCCTGGAGAATTTTTAATTTTTCCTCGATTGATAAGGGTTTAAGTTTGTGACACATGTTTACCAACGAACTCATTGTTTATAAAAAAAAAAAAAACAGTATAAACGACTACAGAACACTGATTGGAATAATACAGAGGTCGAAACAGAACTGAGCTAGTTTTGAGAAAAAAGTCAATGGAATCAGAGAGACAGCAAAAGGAAATCGGATAAGTAAAGAGTAAAAAAACACCTCAATTCTAGAAACTGGAGCTACTTCGTCTTCCCGCGCTCATTTTACATAATACAGTAAAAAAAAAAAAAAAAAAAAAAATATAGCAGTTCGTTATAACAGAATATAATAATTCTCAGGCATCAAATTTAGTTCGTAGTTCGCACTAACAGAGGGATTTCGCTGTAACGAGGGGTTCAGCAGAAATATTATGGTAATTTTGGAGGGGTAGTATTTCGGTTCGCTATATCGAGGCGTTCGTTATATCCGAGTTCATAATAATGAGGGTTTACTGTATTGCATGAAAAATAGTGTGGAGGAATAAAGTAAACTCACTAAAAAATAAAAAAATTAAATTATCAAAAATTTTATGCACCATAATGTTATTTTACAATACTTTATAAGTATAGTTTAAAAAAAAAAAGGAATTCACATCAATTAATATTTATATATGTAATTATATTGTAACAATAAACAAAAGAAAAACAAAAGACAAAAGATATGGTTTAGAATAGTTCTAGTCCTTTTGTTGGAAACAAACTAACAGTTGGAACAAACTGTCATAGTACAAGTTTGTGACTACGATGTTCGAGTACTATCTACGCTGGCCCAGAAGGATCGAGACTGGTCTTCTTAAGACTAAATATAAGGAGCAATGGACTGGAGAGTTAGTCTTGTTCTGAAGCCCATATGGTTATTTCTGTGCTACAAAGTGATAATGTTTGTAACCTGTTTGAATAAACTGTTTTCGCTAACGATAACGACCGACCGAAGTTTCGGTTTCGGCCTGGCCAAAACTAGCTCCTGTGTCTGATATCTCCAAGAAGGAAGTAGGAATACACGATTTCAGCTTGTAAGCTCGATCTCTGTCATGGCATTTAATACCCTTGAATTTAATAGTGGGAAGTTTTATTAGTTATTTTAATTAATTACACTTGTATTATATTTCGGTAGAACATTCTTATCATTCTTTTGGTATCTTTACTTGATCGAAAACTTTTAGTTGGGCGTGGAGACAAAAATTTGAGAGCAAAATCACATCAAGTCTTAACATGTAATGAAAACATGCTCTTCATACAGAATTCTCCACGTTAAGTGTAAAGAATAGTATTTATTCTTTACCTTGAGCGTTAAGAACCTTTTTGTGCTTTTAATCATCTCCTCAATAATAATGAACTTTGTTTTCTTAATAAAGAAAAGATTAACATAAATAAGAATATATATTCTAAATACTTAAACTTAAATTGGTCGACATGTTCACAGATTCAATTCAAAATTGAAAAAAATATTTTAGTCAGTAACCTTGTCATTAAAAGTTGCATAAAATGGTGGTAGTATGTTTTGGTCTTTGTTCTTGTATGGAATGGGAATCAGATGCAAAACCAATTTTTTAACCTTGGCAGCGCAGTGGTTCACCAATAACATCCCAAAATTTTTTTTCAATTTTTACCATGAAGAAGCATGTTTTCGACCAAAAATTATTCTATAAATTTTCAAACTAGATTAAATCCACTAAAATTTGAGACCAAAACTGACTTAGTAGATTAAATAGCTTCTGACATTCAGCTTTACATATTCAATAGGCCTTCATTTTGTATTCTATCGGCTTTATTATGGAAAGATTTACTATATTATTTATTATTTGTACATAAGAATATGAATTTTTATTAATATCTGCCTTTTATTTCAGCTTTTAGGGCTGCACTAGTTAAGGGAGTATGGTCTAACACCCCACGGGGACCAGCCGTACTAGGAAGGAGGGGGCCGGGATTCGATCCTATAACTTAACTAATACACCTGTTTTACCACCCTTGTATACCAGCTCACTTATATAATGAATAATTGAGTTAAATTACAGTTATTTTATATGCTTACATTGATATTATTGCTGAACTAGACATATTACACACTTTTATGAATTATATATAGACACGTAAATAAGTTTCGGTTTTGGTTTCGGCCCGAAACTAGGTCTATGGCCGAAATTCGGTTTCGGTTTCGGCTAAATTTTTGGTTTCGGTCGGACACTAATATTCGTGTTTTCATAATTGTTTTGACATTGAAAATTGTTTTTATTATTTGAACAAAAATGTTTTAACCCATAAGATAAGTGTTACAATATCATCCATAAAAGAGCTCAATAACATGACAAAGGACTGAAGGAGCTCGAGTCCCAACCTCTTTCCGCTGATCAACTGCATTTTCTTAGGACCCACATCAATTTTTTTCAAAACTGAATGGTGATTTTAAAGGAGGAGTAATTGCTCCAGATTTTTCATTTTAGGGTGTTTTCGTTAGCCTTGTAATCACATATTCACTAGAAATTTCAACTTTTATGTGAGCGACTTGCAAAAATTAACGTTAATGATATATTTTATTGCTTAGGCCAATTTTCTTTTTCACGATTATACCTATTTTCTGATTCTCTGACAATCCAGATTTATTAAAAATCCAATCATGGTGAAATGAAGCAAAATGCTGATTGTCTGTGACAAAAAACCAAACAAAGTCAAAGTGATAAAATCTCAATTTAAATTCAAATTTTTGTCTTGAAATCTTGGGAATAGTGTAACTGACAGTTATTCCATCGTTTAAGACATGTAATGTCAATCTAATGAGTTTAGAGTTACATCTTCTGGTTAAATGTAATACCTCTCACCTTATTCATTTATACCTTCAACCAGGTAGCCCAATTGAATCTATCGTCTAGCCTAACAAAATATCTAATATTTAGACATGATATAGAATATAAGAAGCTATTTTAGGGCTTCTATGTGATGTAAGTGGAGCAGTGGCTTCAGTGAAAGTAGCTAGAGTAAAGTCTGCAAAGAAAATGGAGAATAGTGGTCCAAGTATCCTCAGGGACTCCAACTGTAACACATTTTATTCTGGATAGTTTATTACCTACTTTAAGAGCAAAGTGTCTGTCTGTGAATTAATAAAATACTATTAAAAAGTAAGGTAGAGGAAGCAGAATTTTGAGTTTGGAAAGCAATCCTTCAGGCAAAACCATGACTGATATCAAGGAAAACACCAGGACAATAATTTTTTAATTCTGAAGCATTCAAAATGTAGCTCACTAATCAGTGACATTGTCCTATACTAGAATGATTTTTCTTGAATCCGAACTGATGATTTGGAATAGCTTTCAATGTTTCAAGAGATTTTAGACAGTTTAGAATTTTTTTCAGGTAATTTTGAAAAGGAAAGATGTAGGACGATAGGAATTCAATTTGAAGATTTATTGGCTTATAATATTGATTTCGGAATATTGCCACACTGCTAGAAAGTATGGGAAGCTTTATAAAACAATCTGGTGCGTGCACGCAACACACAACTTTCACTTACCAACTTACTTAGAATAGAAATTGACGTGTTTTGCTAAATATCATTTCCCAAAGTCACACATTTTTCTACATTCATATCTTATTTTTGTTAATCGTTAAAGCCGTTTTTGAGTAAATAAAAAAACCCGTGAAAATGATACAAAATTTATTAAGTAAAGTTCCCCTTTGGTTGATCAATTTTGATGAAATGTTGGCTATCAAATATTTGGCATATACATACATCAAATACCCAGTTTGATCAAAATCTTTAAAGCAGTTTTTGAGTGAATAAAAAAAAAAACACGTGAAAATGATACAAAATTTATTAAGTAAAGTCCCCCCTCCGGTAAATCAATTTTGATGAAATTTTTACAGTCATATCTCGGGCATATAAATAGATCAAATACCCAGTTTGATCAAAATCGTTAAAGCCGATTTAGAGTAAATAAAAAAACATGTGAAAATGTTACAAAATTTATTAAGTAAAGTCCCCCCTCCGGTTAATCACTTTTGATGAAATTTTTACAGTCATATCTCGGGCATATACATACATCAAATACCTAGTTTGATCAAAATCGTTAAAGCCGATTTAGAGTAAATAAAAAAAACCTAAAAAGTTATTAAGTAAAGTACCCCCTCCCTTTATGTAATTTTGATGAAATTTATGCTGTCACATCGCGGGCATATACCTACTCTAAATACCCAATTTTAGGATCGCACGGTTTATAGTTTTTGAGCTAGTCTGTTCACATACACACACGCACACACACACAGACACACACACACACACAGACCATTTCGCGGGACTTGGTCATTTCGACTCAGGAGACCCCAAAACGTGTATTTCCGTTGAAAACCGGAAGTCGAAATTTTTCACGATCGCAATACTTCCACTTACTATATATTTCATATATAGGTAAGTGAAAGTAAAAAATAGATTAAACAAAGCATTTTAAGTTGGAAAAAAAAACAAATCTCGGTGTCCTAACATGTGATGCTTGCTCTTGCAAGACTAAATCGACTGTGAGGAGCATTCTAAATTTGTAAATAATTATTATGACAACTATTACAACAAAGATTAAAAGCAAGGCAAACGAATATTCTAGAAGAACGTAAAAAGACCTTTCATATTTTTTAAATAGAGAGCTCTCTCGAAGAGCTCCGGAAACCATACTGTGTCAGGTATTGTGTCTGTATCAGGTACATTGTGACCTAATGGTTCATTTATCAAAACACTGACACCGTTATTACAAATTACTTTTATATTACAAGCAAAAAAATATTCAACAAAAACTTCTATTTAATTAATAATATAAACTAAATAAACTTACACTATATTAATACAAATTCCAATAGCTGCAACAACCATCATCGCATCAGCATGGATGTCAAAATCAGATTTGACCAAGCGCTCTACAGCAAGATATATAAATATCCCCGTTAGAATCCATATCACTGAGATTGACAGTAGTGCACCCAACACCTCTAAAAATAATAATTCCATCAAATATAATACTTAATTTGTTTTTCTATATTTTGTAATATTAATTTTAAAGGAGATCTCATTTTTTGAGCCTTTGTTCCAAAATACATCAACTTTTTTTTTTTTAGTTAATACTGATAAACTACAGCCATGGATGTAGCTAAGGAATTCGTCACTCCCTTTTCCCAATGAATGCAAATCCTAAAAGATTCCAAACTTTCCTGTCTACAGCATATGTAATAAGCAAAGCCACAAATGGTAAAATACTAAGGCTAATTATGAATGCATAAGTTTATATACACGATAATGATCGAACACTCACATACATTTTCAATAATAGAATAACTTGAATAAGTATTTATGGTATTAGTATTGCAATTAATTTATTTTATTTTGATGATACTCTAGTATAGTATCAATCTTGTATTAATAAATGGCAGGGTAAATTCTTCTTGGGTCTATAATAATCCTTTTTCAAGTAATGAAAATAAAAGATGATGGCAAACATTTTTTATATGCTTGATACCAAAGTCATGGAATCTCTGAGAAATCAATGGTACATTAATCAATAAATAATGGCTGATAATAATTCAATGGAAGAACTAAATTAATTTAAATTCTATTGAATATATTTGACTTAAAATAATAGTAATAAACCAAATAAGATAATTTTTCTGGGACTAAAACAAGTCAAGAAACTAGAGTGCAAAAGCATTGGACTGATAAATTCTATCTATATAATATCGTATTGTATATATAAAACTATCTAAAAACTATATGGAGGACCTTATAAGGTAACTTATTTCCGCATTCGACCATAGCTAACCTGCTCGATGATAGCCATAAGTAAATCGATGGGTTGGTGGCTGGCCTGAAACCCAAACAGCAAACAAACCAACTAAGAAACCGACACAGTCCGACAGGAGATGTGCGGCATCAGTCATCACGGCTAAACTACCCGCTATGTATCCTCCGATGAGCTCTACAACCTGCAAAACAAATATTACTAGGTGAGATAATATATAATATGTTTGTTATAATTTCATTGATGACAGTGATTCTGAAAATTTTAGATAGTTGGCCGTTATTTTATGATACGTTTTCAAGTAAGCAGATATTGGCTACTTACCATGCCAAACAAACACCATATATCAGATCGAACCTATGCTAAGCTAAATAAATCAAACAATAACTATCTAAATAATAAAGATATTGAACAAACGGCAAAGGTCAAACTGAGCAGCCTTGACTATTTTGTAACTATGAGGATGATAACGATTAATTTATATTCATAATGAAGGTAATTAGTTGAGCGCAGAAGTATGTGTGATGGAAATGGCCGCACCCCCAACCATTTCCATCACATTTAATTTATATTCAGTTTAAAAAATATAATTACAGATTAAAACATCTCTAGGTTAGTTAATTTCTGTTTAATCCAGTGTTTAAAAATATAATTGGTGCAATTCAAAAAGTTTTTATTTTAAATACGTACATGTGCATTTCACATTAAAAACAATTTAATTACTAAATACAATTACGTCAAGGTATTGAGGTTCACGCAATTAATCATTTTTCAACATAGTATCAAACATTTTTTTTTGTCTATTACATAATTTTATAGATGTTATTTAATCATGATTGTTTATTAAAAAAATAATTATTAATTTTTTAAACTAATTAATTAGAAGATAAAAGATTTGACCCCGTCGGGAATCGAACCATTAATAGATGCAGAGGACCTGGGTTTGATTCCCGGCCATGGTCGAATCTTTTATCTTCTAATTAAATAATTTTATAGGAATGCTAGGACAAAAATTTGCATTGCCAATTATGTTTTGTAGATACACATTGTTGTATAATAATCTATACATAGCCTGTAGCTAATTAAAGGAGCAAAAATAGAAAGTTTAAGCCTACCAATTACTTCATATGAAATTCAAATCATTCTAGAAATTTCAAGTGTTGATTTGGTTCACATGATGGATTACTACTAATTTAATAGGAAGATATCAGTGCTTCTTTCATCAACAAAAGTTTGCTTAATTTTATTTTTTGTTTTGATATAGTTTTGTTTTGACCAAAGATTACAATAAAATACTAAAAAACATACTTTGAGTAGGAAATTGTACAAAGGAATCAATTTCCAGAATTAAAGAATATGGAGTAAGAGATTTAAAAATATTAACAATAGGATCAATTAAGACGTCCAAAACCTTTCTTAAAAGCCTATTATTTTTTTATAATTGTACCTAGTAAATATTCCATTAAAAATATTAGCTGGTCAGTGCATTTTATGACCTGTTTTATTTATTTATATCATATCGGGGCATCAACCTGCCCGCTGTAAGATTTGATCCGGTCAGCGAGACATGCTAAAAAACTCAATTAGAAAATTATTACACTCCTTACTCATACTCACTCCAAATGAGGATGATTAAGATTAATAAGGGCATTATAACTTCGGTGTGTATCGGTACAGCTTCATTTGAACAAAAATAATTTACGTATGTTCAAATAACGTGGGCGCAAAAAATGCACTACTTTAGAAAGCTAACGTATTTGCGCACTTAAATTTGGCCCACAGCATGTCAAAGCTTGGCCATACCAGATTTATATAATAAATCTAATTATATTGATTTTGAAGAATGTGATTTTACAAGGTGTCCCAATTATTTTCATACCCATTGCACATAAGGCCATGCTACATACCATAAATATTAAACACATTGTTGTAGCAGCAACCAACTTCTTCCAAGCATGAGCATTGGTCACAGGCATCGGCTCTTTACAATAATCAACTGGGAACTCTGATGGGTAATGACCATATGTTTCCTAAACCGAAATTAAAAGATTAATTTCATGTAGGGTACCAAAAGAATAAATAATTAGAAGCAACTCATCAACACTAATAAACAAAGATGAAGAGTTTGTTATTTTGAACACTTAAGGTTCAGGAACAACCAGTATAAATTAAAGAAATATTTTTGCCTACAATTTATAGAAATTTATCTAGGTATATAAATAAAGATGAAATTCTGTTTGTTTGTTTGTTCTTTATAGAAATCCATACCGTTTGTCTATTCTACAAATTTCGCTCTGAGGTTCTTTCATACCAGGTGCGGGCACCTGTCCATATTAAAATTGTATAACTTCAGCCAATCTTCAGCTGATATTCTTCATTGTTATAAAAATCATAATGATCTCGCTTTACATTGGTTTTTTACATCAGAAAAATGAAATTCCCCGGCTGAGACCGGGAAATAAACATGGACGGGATATTAAACGGGAAATTCTGTTTGTTCTTTATAAAAATCCGTACTGTTTGTTCTAAATTCTCCAAATTTCCCTCAGTGGTTCTTTGATACCAGGTGCGAACACTTGTCTATATTAAAATTGGTTAACTTTACATTGGTTTTTACGAAATCGACCATTTGAGTCGATAAAAGTCTCACTTTATAGATTTAAAAAATGAAATTCTCCCGGTGAAACTGGTATATACAGCTAGTTTATAATAAATTTGTTTTTTACGATATGCATTAGACACTTCAATGTGTTTTTTCTTCTTTTTTGTTTTCGGTAATTGTGATGATTTCTCAAAAATAAAACCGCCACTTATATAAACACCTCCAAATTAAACATTTGTATTTTCATAATTATAATTATAATCAATTAACTATTATTAACAGTTTTACTACGAGATTTTCACGAGGTAAAAGAACCTTAAGGAACAAAACCTGTTTTAAACTATTTTCGAAATAAATTCTTTCACTTTATAATAATTTAAAACTTAAAATTCAATTAAAAAAATTGAAAATAGATGGGTTTCAGAATCTAAAGGCAGTAGCTTTGTAACTAATAGTCCATGAATTTGTTTAGGGAATACATACGACTTTTGAGGGGTCACCTGTGGTGTTGTGGTTAGCATGGCAACCTACAATACTAAAGGTCGCAGGTTCGATTCCAGCGGTGGCTCTAGGATTTTTTAATGGGAGTAAAAAATCCTAAGCTATGCTGTCCCTCGGATAGGACGTTAAATGGAGGTCCTGAGCCGGTACGATGTCAGGTACTCTTTAAAGATCCCTATCCTAATTATACCTGGATAGGCAAAATTAAGGACTCCCACTGTAGCATCGTCCGATTAGCCTAAGTAGCATAAAAATGGACGTTAAACAAACAAACAAACATACGACTTTTGATTTTCTTATTTATATACTGGAAAAATATTCTTTTTTTAAATTATACAATTTTTAAATTAGTAATGCACAAATAAAGTTTTTTTTTCTTCACAGCTCTTCTCCCAGGCTTTTCAGTGGGATCTGACTAATTTTCCAGACGAGAGAAGAGAATCTTCAAAATGATTTCTCAATCATCGAATATGATAGAGGATTAAAAAAGTTATGGTGAATCCCCAAAAAACACCTTTTAGAAATAATATATCTCAGATTATTAAACACTTTAAATAATGACCTTTAAACTCAATAAATTTAAGCAGTAAAGATAAAATTGAAATTCTTTAGTAATGTCCTAAATTAAGCAGAGGGAAAAGATAGGAATGAAATTGTCATTTTGAGGCAGAAAATTAATCAAATTTAGTCATTTATCTGACTTATGTTATGTAGAGCATAATATTCAATGGAATGGAAACTGTTTTGGCCACACTATTTACTATTATGCTGACATCTCATTTAAATTATGAATGAGCAAAAAAAATTGTACGCGTGTATTTGTAAGGAACTGTGTCAACTCCTATCGAAACAACATATGGCATTGAAAAGTAAATACCATAGGAAATAAAGTGTAATAATTTATCACTTTACAGAGAAATTTTCAAAGCACTATTATATTTATTTAAAAATTATATATAAAAAAATGAGGATCATACTAACTAGCTCTATAGGATAAAAATATGAGATCATATGCCAAGCAATTCGTTTTTTTTTATTCAATTGAACTCACTAACAGCCACTACCATATTTTTGTTTAATCAATAACTTCACATAATTCATTTATGTAGGGAGTTATGTCAATTATTACATTTTGAAATCTATCAACACGTAGTAAATCTTATTAATTTATATCGGCAGAATTTGTTAGCCCAATATGTAATATAAAATAATAAGATTCACCATATTAGGGAGAAAAGAATTTAATGAGGAAATGTTCGATGACAATCCAGTAACACATTCCCATATGTTCAGTATTTCATCAAGACAATTAAACCCTATCAGGCTAAAATATACAGACTACATTGCTTTATTAAAGAAATTAATTGTTACAGCTTAAATTAATTTATAGCCTTAAACCATTAAATAACGAGGGTTCTCAATCATTGGGCGAATGAATAATAAATCTTGTTTAGCTCATACTAAGAAAAATAACTTAACAGTGAACTGAATTGAAATATTTCTTAATAATGTCTGGTCAATATTGCAATAAAGATTTTAGTGTTAAGCCAAAATTAATTAAAATCATGTAGATGATTGATTGAGTGTCTATTTAGCAACTAATAAAATATAATATTCAGTATTTACTTCAGCAGGAGATAGACTAAATATAATATTCATGATAAACTATAATATTGTCGATTTACTTAAAGATTAAAATTACAAACAACTTACGGCTCCGTTTAGCAGAGGTACATCAGCCTCATCTTCACCTCTCTGTCCAGCAAGTTGTGTTTTAAAAATATTAGATTCAACATTACTTATAAACTGAGAAACATTACTCTGAATTGAACCATTGGTCTCAGTTTCACAGCTTACGCTCGACCTCTGTACATAAAATGCTGCTTCATCATAGTAATCACCATCATATGGAACTCCAATTTCTTTTAAAATATATCTGTCATCCCCAAGAGGATTAACACGACCATTACCTTTGTAAAATACATCAGTCTTGTTAAAACGGGCCATGTAGCCAATTTAAATAGATTATTAAATGAGTTTGTATTGTCCCTGAACACAGTAAAGTTGTTTAGTGGAAAACAGAGGAAACGTTTTTTCTCCAGCAAACATTTTAATCCAGAACTGGACGAAATCCCAGGATTAGTTCAAACAGGAGCTCTCAGGTTAGAAAGCTATAACCACTAACTAAGAAAGTAGAGCTGACACAATACGCTTATGATAAGAAAGGGCCAAGATCTCTTGACAGGTTAACCACTCTATTGATAACTGCATGTCAATCTCCAAAGGATTCCCGTACCTTTTTCCGTTTTTTTCTACATGAATATTTTTTTTCTACATTTTTTTCAAAAGCACCAAACAGTCTCTAGATTAGTGATTAATATCATCTTATACATAAGAAATGCTGTTCTGATAGGTTGAAAAGTTCAGTATTCAGCAAATATACATATATAACTAGCATATACATTAGACTTAAACATTTTATCACTTAAAATTTATATTTTATAAAATATAAAAATTTTATTTAATATAAAAATATAAATTATTTTTATAAAATAATTTATAAAATATTTTTAAAATTCATTAAAAACCATTTTTGATTATTAATTTATATTTCATACTCTTTTAAAGGTATGCAATAAATCATATTTAATTAATTTTTTAAATGTCTTGAATATTTAAATAGGAAAAAAGAATGAAACTTGGATTTTCGTGAAGATCCTAACAGTAGAAATCAACAATACACAGAGGGAAGGGAGGCCAATAATGACAGGAATGGAGAGTGTAGAGGTTGCTGAAGGTAGCGTTTTTTATGATGAAAGCTGGAGGGATGCTGAAAAGGATAGCTAATTGGCGTAGAATGCTGGAGGTGGACAAGACTCGGTGACGAGTTGTTGCGCCAGATATTATTATGTATATCAAGGGCACAGGCGCCAAATTAAAAGGGGAACGGACAAACGATAGGATTAGGGGAGGGTGGATATATGGTTTGAAATACTTCCTACGTACTATATGTAATACATGCCAATATGAACAATAGTCATCTCAGGCAGGTATTAACAAATTCGGTGCGGACCCACTGGGTGCCTGTCTACTCACCATAGGGGCCCATTAGATATACTGGCCATGCTGCTTAGTTTATGACTTCACTAGAAACGGTCGTGAGGGGGCATTTTTGAATTGCTTAACTGACGCGAAAAATACAGGATTTGCCGAATAGTTGTCAAAAATCCCCCTTCACGAGCGTTTATAGTGAAGTCATAAACTACGAAGCATGACCAGTAGATCTACGGGGCCCCTACGGTGAGTAGACAGGCACTCAGTAGATCTACTGGGTACGCACCGAATGTGTTAAGTTGTTTCAAGCCCTGATCACGATAGAATAAGGGAGTAGTAGAGACCTTAGTAACCACGTCCCAGGTAAACAGGGGAAAGTTTTGGTCTCAAAGGAAAAATATTTTTTTAAATAATTTATTTTTTGAAGAGAAAAGATTTGGCTCCGCCGGGAGTCGAACCCGGGTCTCCTGCGTTACATGCGAGGATGCTAACCGCTACACCACAGAGCTCGGCTCAAGGCAGAGCAAATCCTTCCTCTTCACTGATTTAAATTATTTAAAAATGGTGGTCATCCACAAATTAAGATTAGATTAAATAAAATAATTTAAAAAATTGACTTAAGTCAATAAAATATCATAAATTGGACAAAATTTGTCCACCTCCCGCTACTACTCGCAAAACTTGTGAGATAGGGGGAGTAGGTATCAGTGAAGAGGAAGGATTTGCTCTGCCTTGAGCCGAGCTCTGTGGTGTAGCGGTTAGCATCCTCGCATGTAACGCAGGAGACCCGGGTTCGACTCCCGGCGGAGCCAAATCTTTTCTCTTCAAAAAATAAATTATTTAAAAATAATTTAAAAATGGTGGTCATCCACAAATTAAGATTAGATTAAATAAAATAATTTAAAAAATTGACTTAAGTCAATAAAATATCATAAATTGGACAAAATTTGTCCACCTCCCGCTACTACTCGCAAAACTTGTGAGATAGGGGGAGTAGGTATCAGTGAAGAGGAAGGATTTGCTCTGCCTTGAGCCGAGCTCTGTGGTGTAGCGGTTAGCATCCTCGCATGTAACGCAGGAGACCCGGGTTCGACTCCCGGCGGAGCCAAATCTTTTCTCTTCAAAAAATAAATTATTTAAAAATAATTTAAAAATGGTGGTCATCCACAAATTAAGATTAGATTAAAGAAAAATATTTTTATTTTATAATTACGCTGCAATAAATGATTCTCGTTACGTATATCCTTATTGGCAATACTTGCACAAATCGACACAAGATTCATTCATAATTGTTTTTGATAATATGTGATATTTTGAGTGATTACCTACTTTTAAGATACTAGTGGTTAGAATGCATTTTCATTAAGATTTAAACAGGATACATATAGAAATAACATTATTATCCGATGAAGTTAATAACTATAATTTTAACTACCACTAGAATAAATCCAGTAAGCTAAAGGTTCTTTTAAACTCTACGAACACCACCTCGAACAGTCTTCACGTCGACTGTTCGGGTGTTCTAGGTACTTTATCTGTTCGCCTGTATTCAGGGGTAGCGCTAGTGTCACTTTTGATTTGGGTTGTTCCTAAGTAACAGGAGTTGTTTGTGATGTTAGTGCGCCGTTCTAATTCGTCTCCTATTTTTTTAGTTTTGAGATAATATAAAATATATTGATAATGGAGATTTTTCTTCATCATAAGCTAGTGTTGGGTGCGCCAGCCATATTGGTTCGCTTAACGTCACGTTAAGTATGAATGGTTTTTCGTTTAACGATAATGATAATGGGAGTTCGAGGAGAACCTGTTCGACGGTGAGCTTTGTAGAGTGTAAAGGCACCTTTAAAGGTACATATCAATAATTCAAAAGTTAGAACAGTCATTTATGAAACTTACAAGAATCGATCGATTATATTTCTCCAAATCGCTTTAATAGGATTAAGTATCCACCTTTCAATTGATTCCTACAGAAATAAATATTTTTAAAATTTATTATCAGATAAGCCTCGAGATGAAGACTTGGTATTAAGCAGTTGCAGTACGTTTTTATTAATTTTTTTTTTTAAACAAAGTTTTCTTTTTTAAAACAACAAGAATGCTTTAAGTGTAATTGGATTTCTACCTCTGATGACAAACTTTTATTGAGCCTCTTTTGTAATGAACGGCATTTGTCAAAGTACGCATTTGTGACCTCTTTGGTATTTGTGTTACCATAGCAACAGTTTAAGTTTGGGTGTCAGTTGTGTTTTAAAAAATATTTTAACGTTGGTCTGCGATGGCGAAAAAATTTGAATTCGAAGCTCCGCAATTTATTGATTCTTGGAAAGACGGCGATTCTATAGATGCGGAAACTTTTTTTAAATACGTTAGTTGTACTATTAATATTATAAAATGTGCTTTTTTTTAATAGGCTATTCTAATATATAGTTTTTGAAAACTAATAATTTTCACTATATTATCCATATTAAACAAAGTTTAAATAGGCCATAGCCAAAGTGCTGAACTTCTAATGTTCAAATCTCTATTTCTTTTTTTTTCTCTTGGCATTGTAATTGAAAGGTGATCAGATGCAGTTATTTTGGTGTGTTTGTTTGAAAATTATTTCAGGACATTATTATATAAATCCAAACATGTGTTCTCCCATTAAATATTTACTTAATAATATTTGATTGAATCCTACATAGATACTCTACATAATAATAATTCATTTTTAGAAATCAGTATAAGAATTTGATGGAAGGCTAGAATTTTATATATATTTTAATTAAAAAATGGAAAAGCTGGTTTTATTTTGCATATCATGTTGCTGAATCAAATGTGTATATAATATATTAAATATATTTGATAATTCGTTCACAATAGGCTCAAAGCTGATATAACTTTATGTTATTTTCAGAATGATTGTCAGCAGAGTTCCACTGATCCAATTCAGAATCAGAATATGCCAAAGACTCCTAGGACTGTTCACAGGCCTCATAGTTTTTCTGTGGTAATTAAACATAAATTATCATTCATTAATATTTTTGTTGATTCTAAATTATTAGGTATCAATATTGTTATTTTTAATCTGACAGCTTCAGCTTTATTGTCTTCTCTATTAATAACTATTCTTGTGCTGTTGCATATTTTGTAGTTCTGCAGATTTGTTAGTAAATAAATGAAAGGTATGATGAGAATTACAATTGTTTATTAGCCTCTATATTTTTAAATTTATTAATTGTTTATTAACTTTTAACCTTTTATTTACGCATGTTGATCAACTGCCTCCTGCAAAAAATAGTAATGTATCAGTTCAAAAGGTCATCTAGTTATGTATTGTCCCTTTTTTAATGTTAATATAATAGTAAGCTGTTGAATGTTAAGAAGCGAGTGTCTGAACTTGCCAGTGAATTAAATTATTTACTAATTTTATTGTTTATTATTAATTCATTTAGTTGTCATTATTTTTAAAATCTTACTAGCGTCTCTATGCTACTTCATATAGGCCTGGCTAGTATGGCTTCATTTATTGAGGTCCCACTCTTAGCAGAAAATGACCCTTTTTGAGTTTTATTTATCTCTGATGAATGGGAGTCGAAAACTGGGATCTAATAAAGCTTATCAAACTCGTTTTTAACTGAAAAGGATGCAATGGGAGTAAGATCATATTACGATCTCATTACCTCCCGAATTATACACCCAGAAGTAGCAAAGTGATGGTTTTACCGCTCATTTTTCTGTGTTACTGGAGTAATACTATAATTAATTTTTAGTTTATAATTCAAAGTATTTTCGATAAATTTTATGGGATTTAGATTATGTGTTTATTCTTATATATATGTAGTATAAGCAGTTAAGGAGAAGTAAAAGTTTGAAAAATGTTTAAAGAAATTGAAAGTGTCTTAATCTAATCTAATGTTTGGATCTTTTGGAATAGAATGAGATTTCATTTCATCAAGTGAACATTAGATGCCTCTTTTTGTTTCTATAGTATATTTTTCTCTTCTTTTATGTAGGAAAAAATATTGTAAATTTACAGATCTGGGCTGAATTTAATCAAGAAATTGATTTAAAAACATAAAAATTTGACATTTCTTAAAACATAAAAGATCGCCTTGATATCGCTGTCGTCATTTAAAAGAACCTCTTATCACTATCATTATGTTACCTATATGCAAAATCTTATGGCCGAGCGTACATTGAGAGGCAGGCGATGCAGAGCAGAGCAGTTTTTTTTAAACGTAAATTAGAAAGGAAATGTGCGGTCCAATGCCCCCGGTAAACTATGCGACAAAGTTTTTTTTCATGCTGCCCTACTCTTTTTTATTCTGTGTCGCCTGCGTGACACTGTTCAATGAGTGCCTTACCTAAAACTATTTTCATTGATTTCTTAATAGTTTTCTTTAGAAAAGTGATGTTAGAATCTATAGTTTTAAATTTTATAAAATACTAGCTGACCTATTTTGTGTTGCCATAAGCTCATATCATAGGAAATTACTATACCCGAAACCTTTATGGCAGTGTACTGAACAACATCCCAAAATTTTATGGCAATCGGATGAAAGGCGTAATATATAGTGTATATATATGTATATATACGTTTAATAGGAAAACGTTAAAGACAAAAGAGAGCTTAACACAAAATAATAAAGCAGTTATGACACAAAACAGGAAACAAAAATCAGCTAACAGGATAATATTTCACTTCTCAGAATAAATAAAATGCGGAAAATAAGAGATGCAGTGTCATATTTTGCACATTAAAGAATAGTAACTTGAATTTGAAATACCGACACCTTCGACATAGCCTCAATGAATGACCAGTGAGAAGAACAAATGTTTATCCAACCCCTCTCCTCCCTACATTGATTTTATTAGATACTTCTATAAATTCATATCCATGTGAACTAACAGTACTCTAATATGTGTAATTTTGTTGAGTGTATATACTTTTTTATATCAAATAAGTGTATGTCTAAGAAAGAAAATATGGTAATATAATTTTTTTTTTGTTAGCATTCGTTTTTTTAAATCTAACATGTGTTTTAATAAGTAGCTTAAGGTATGTATGTTTCACCAAGCTTTGCTAACTTGTTTTCAATTAATAAATGTGCTCGATCTTTCTATCTTTGTAGGTGCCCACCTTCATAAGTGTTAAGTTTTGCCTGACACTGTTTGTGTACGTGATTTGATGCAGTGTAAATACACCATTGTCAATGGCAACTAGTTAGCAATGTTTGTTGGAACATATTTTCTGTTAGAATTAAATAACCTGTTATAATTGTCTAAAAAGTTACTGACATAGGTTTTCTGTATTAACCTTCCAAATTAAATCATACGTTATTTAATGACCTTGGTTTGACTGGAAAAGAACCAAGATTTAAGATTGTGTCTTTTAATTGCTCATCTCTCTATTTATGTTGTCTGAAATGTTAGTTGTCGGTTCATAGTGCTTATGACGTTTGTTGTAATTATAATTTTTTGATTTAACCAATGTTAATGTCAACAGATTTCAAGATCAGGAAGGAGGTGTCGCCATAGCTCACTGAGAGACAGCTTATTTGTTAGAGAAAAAGAATTATTCAATAAAAGAATTTTGAATTTTGGAAAGGTACAATTCAATTCTTATTTATATAATGTTTTATTTAAGTAATGATGAAATTTATATTTCATTTAAATCTCTCAAATTCTTTAGATTGAGGAAAAAAGTTTGCTATTTTTTTTTTTTCTTCAGGAAAATGATAGTAAATTTACCTTTAAAGCAAGGCCTGCTGTCGTGTTAAAGAAAGCACCATTTTGGCCTAACAGAGAAACAAATAATTATACTGAGGGAAGATCTCCTACTTTGGAAACTGAAAAACGATCATTGCAAAGGAGGTTACTGGAGGAGAGAAAAAAGGAAAGAGAAAAACTTTACGAGATTGAAAATCTTCAAGCAATTAAGGTAAACATGCATAGACATTTTCTTATAAAATATAACAATTACGGTTTTAGTAAACGGATTTGATTTATTGAAGAATGATTTAAATAAATAAACTGGTAAAGCTGATATCAATTTCTACATCAAATAATTTCAACAAATGACATGGTTTCTATTTGATCAGGTGTTGAGCAATGAATCCCAGTTAGCTTTCTAAGTCAATTATTGTTAAAAATTTGTTCTGACTTAGTTAAAACATATAGAAAAAGTTGTACTTTCATCAGTTATTCTTTTACTGAGGAATTTATTCTTAAATATCAAATTATTGCTAGCCAACAAATCTGTTTATGAATTAATTTAATTATTAATATTTTTTATTTTGTAGGAGGATGAAAACGAACTTAAAAAATACAGAAAAACATTAGAATTCAAAGCGAACCCGATCAGGAAGTGATTTTAAGATATGATATATATTTTAATTCTGTTCTTTATTATGTTTTAATCAATGAATGATATTTTAAAATTTTATGAATAAAGTCTGTATTATATATTTTTTTAAGTTTGATATAAATTATTTTCCTTTTTATTTACCTTTAGAATTTACTTGTTATGAACAGACAATCATTAGTCTTTGGGTAACATGACTCTAATAAGATAAAGTGAGCTTTCGATCACATTGTAAATGTTTTCATAGTTAAACTGATCAAAGAACATCATTGCTTATAATTATTTTTTTTAGATTTTTTATATGTATTATTACTCATTATGAATTCATAAATCATGTGAATAGTAATTTTAAAATAACTATTATCATCAGATTTGTCTTAAAGTATCAAAATACTAAATGACTGAGTAATATACTTAAAACAGTTTATGTATGAAAAATAATAGGTCTCATAAAAATAATGTTATAATAAAACTTAGATTAATCCACACCATTAGGATGATGAGCGCGATGGTAAAGCAAATAGTAGCACAATTATAAAAAATCGGTGCGATGCACGCGACACACAACTTTCACTTACCAACTTACTTTGATTAGAAATTGACGTCTTTTGTTAAATGCCATTTCTCAAAGTCACTCATTTTTGATCATTCATTTACTTATTTTTGTTTGTATTTTCTCTTAAAAAGTACACTTAATTTTTTTATTATTAAATAAAAGTTTTTACTTGTGATGATTCGTCAATAAAAGCATAATACTCCAAGTCGTCTGATTTTATAATTTTCTGTGTAGTTGTTGAAAGCTTCCTACAGTTACCATGAAACATCGGAACAACATGAAACAATATAATTTCCATTGAATGAACAGAACATCTTTAATTATAAACAATGGTCAGTCATTAAGGCCTACTGCGCATGCCTGGGCTCAAAGTAGTTTAAGAGTTGACGTAATATTTTTCTTTTTTTCTCCTTTGTTTACTTTATTTTTTTCATATTTCATATTAGCTATTTCTTATTTTTAAGCGAAATGAGAGACAGATAGTTTCTCCATATAAACAAAAACAAAGGTACTTTAAAGGAAACAACAAAAGGCCCTTTCTCCATTTAAGCCCACTCAAAACATTTTAATAATGATAAAGATTACTTGATATTAAAGAATACTTGATTCTCATTAAACATGACGAGTTTGATCAAAATCGTTAAAGCCAATTTCAGGTTCATAGGGTTTTTAGTTTTTGAGCTAGTCTGTTCACACACACAAACACAAACAGACCATTTAGCTTGCGGGACTTGGTTATCTGGACTCAGGGAAAATAGGAAGTCAAAATTTTTCACGATCGCAATACTTTCCCATTAAAAAGTTTGAATCAGTCGAAGGGCAATCTTCAACACTTCATTAACCTAATTCAGGTGTGCCTTTCTGCTTGTAATTAAAGTGGTCTATTTTAACACAAATATTTGTAAACATTTTGAAATGTAGTTTTTTTTTTTTTTTCACTCAGTTTGACCAACTATTTTGTTATATATAGTTAGAATTTCATTATTATTAATAGTAGTCAAGATATTTGAGATACAATTGTAAGATGCATTTTTATGGCAAACTATAATTGCAGTGGTTCAAATATTTAAAAGTTCCTGCATTGCGAACTAAAAATGGTGATGGATCTGAGAAACTCATATTTCTTAACTCATAATATTCCACAAAGCACTAAACATTTTTTTTTAATTTGGAACTTATTTAGTAACTGTGCATTTTGGCACTTGAAATCTGCCCATAGTTAGTTATAAATATAATATTTTATAGCAAAATCCAGATTTGACTTTCAATCAACCTACTATTCCTCTTGTATACATCCCCTAGTAACATAATAATGGGCAGAATAAGACTTCATAAAAAATCTTTCACTGAAAATAATAATTGAACCAAAAGAAATAATCTTCAAAATTATTGATGCCCTTAAGTTCTATTTTATGATTATAATATAATTTTGTAAGTGCTAATGGGGTATGTCCAGAAGAAAGTCTCAAGGGATGGATGAGATTGTTGTCTAACTTTTAATTACTGCATTTCTCCTTTTTATTTTAGTTATGAGTCAGTTTGTGGTAGCCATATGGTGGATGACAGCATACGTTCCGTGAAACTTATTTTCTATTCTATTTGTATTTAAGCAATATTTCAGGTTATTGAACATCATCAACGAAAGTTTTCATGCAGGGGAGTTAAATTACTCCTCTCATGGAGTGTGATGTCATTTTAAAACCCTCTGACTTTATAAATTAAGCTTTCGAACTGCATTAGCTGTTGTGAAATTGAGCGCCAATTAGATCAATTGTGAAAAAAATAAGCATTTTAATTTTCACTCATTTTTAGTTACTGCCTAATTATCAATAAGTAATGCTATCAATCATATATCAACAAATACACGGATCTCATAGGGTTACTGTATGAGCGAAGGAAAGAAAAAAAAAATCATGTATCAACTCATGTATTAATTAATCGTTGAAGGTAAAAACATTTTTTTTTTAATATAATTTCAATTTTACTACTTCTTTTCCAGAAGAAATTAAAAAAAAAAAAAAAAAAAAATAATTTTATATGGATACAGCTTCAGCTTTGAATTAATGTAGCTACATTTATACGAACTTTTATTTCTTAAATGATGTTTTCTTTATTTCTTTTTGTTTGCAACTGTCCCATGCTTTGAAACAAAGGTAAATCGAGAGTTTTTACCATCCTGTGGGGGGTCAGAGACATAAAAAAAACTATGATGAAAATGTTATAACTAAAAAAAAAATATTTTGTCTATTTTTGGAGATAATAATCATAGAAATTATAAATGATGAAGATAAGAAAAATGCAAAAGGACTATAAAACGACTATAAAAGTGATAATAAAAATTTATTTTATATCAAACATTTAATTATTGTTAATATAGAAGTGGACATATTAAGCAAAACATTATTGTGTTTCCATAGCCACCACTGGAGTGGGATCTTGAGTTGGTGGATCAGAAGGCGGTGGTGGAGGGGGAGCGTCATCGCTGCCTCCCGCCGTGTCTCCGCTCCTTCTCTCTTCACTGAGGATCATGTCCAGATAGGTCTGCGTATCGGCCTCGGATAATTCCTTCAATGGGGTATCTTTTCCTACAACCGCTATAGCTACATTCTACAACAGACAAGATTAAGTAATAAGGAAACTTCTGTCACATCACAGGAGAGAAATTACATTGTATTCTAAGGTAAAAGGCAATTAATTAAAACACATTAGAAAAAGGTATGCCTGTCGAAGCAGGTGAAATGTCATTACGATTAAGAAGAATATGGCTTTCGAAGAAAAGCATTATCAAAGCAAGGGCCAATTATATATTATTCCCCATGAGTGAAGCAATTGCTGCAAAATAAATTTATGCTCCAAAAATTAATAACTTGGTTGCTGAGATGTATCTTCTACTTCAAGGTATTGACATTACCTGCAGTGCCTTAGACTTAGCTAAACCTTAACCTAAAGTAAAAACTGTAGTACTATCCAGTAGATCATTTTTAGATATACAAAGTGAAAATAAAGTAAAAAAAATGGACAGCCTATTGTCCTGTTGCCATCCGAGAACTAGCTTTACTAACCATATTAGACAACTTTTTCGGATATTTTCAGATGCTTCAAAAACAAAATTACAGATGTCAGTAGTGGTAACAGAAACAAAGAAAGATTAGAAAATTTCAACTTCCATCCATAGTAAATTCAGCATCGCATCTGTCGAAATGTATGCTATTTACAAAGCCATAACCCACTGTGAAAAAACATACAAATATCAAAGCATAGTTGTCTTAACTGATTCATCATCATGAGCCGAACTAGAGACCATACAGACAAGAAAGATAAAACCTTTCATGAAAAATAACAGGGTCTTTTTTGTTTAAAGCACGCCAACCGAATCTACAGTAACAAATAACACAACACATGTTTTTAAAAGTAACGATATTTAATAACTATTATTTTATTTGTCACTTTATTCATACTTAATTTTCTTCTTGGCAAAATAAGGTGCTAGTGTACTTTTTTGTCAACGAATAAATGAAAATCAATGCAGTATTTAATGGAAATTTAGAACCAGTAAACCACGTACCTTCTCTTAAGGCAATTTCCATATGACAGGATCTATTATTACATCTCCATCTGAATCTATTCTCTCTCTTGCTTAATTTCATATTATGTCCATTGCGGCATATCCTATCTTTATGAAGAAGACCTCTTTCCATTAGAAAATCTACAGTTTTATCTAAATCTTTGAATTGGTCGTGTTACCTAAACAAAGCCATGTTTACAATCATAACTAAATATTTTAGTCATATGTTGTAATTGTAAAGAACGGAGTATTACGTAACCAAGTAACGATATCGCAAATAGTAATGTAGTAGTTACCATATGTTCATATTTGTACCTGTAAATTAGGTTGGCGTGCTTTAAACGAAAAAGATCCAAGATCCAAGCCCTAAACATAAGTATTATTCCAATAATAATTTTTATTTTCAGTGAGTACCCACAAGTTATGTGAATCTCTCTGGAAAGGCAAAGGCTGAAAGAGTAACACGAGACAGACAAGCAGATAATTAGTAGATAGTACTCAGAGCTATCAAGAAGCAGGCATTAAAAGAATGGCAGGAGCGGTATGACTGGAAGTCAAATAAAGTTTTGGGTGGGGGGATGGACGAGTAGGCTAATTCATTGGAAATACTCCTTGCCCATGATAACATAGGAGTAATAACCCAATGATAGCCAGTTCAAAAAAACGCTATGGCAGGAAATTATACCCCAACCATCCGCATGAATATAGATAGCAATCATATCATGAAAATAACGAGGCCCAGGACAAATCATGGAAACACAAAGAAATAACTTAATCTGATGATAATAGAATTCAGCAGCTAATGTGAGCTCTGTAATGCAGTGATTGCTTAGTAGTAAAATGTACTTTTAGCCTATTTCCAATATTTATAATCTCAAAATATAGTTATAGTAAAGCAAACATGTTTAAGATAGGTTAAATGATGGTCAGGATTTTCAGTTTGAAACAATTTTTTATTTTCGAGAGCCAATGTTTCTTTCCAACTTGTGGATCTTCATCAGGACTAAAAAAATACAAATATATGAGTATCTATGCTAGAGAATGACAATAAATTAATATTTTACAGAACTGATAATAATACAAAAGATGGTAAGCATTAACATGAATATTTAAATAAGTAGCTGGTTAGCAAGATAAAATGAATCTGATATTTACCTTCTGAGTCCAGGTTGATACAAAGACTGAAGGTAAAATAAGGTAAGAGGTAGTGGTAGGGGGTTTGTTTGCCGACTTCAAAGGTTTAAGACGGGGAAGCCCAATGCTTTTGAAGTAAAAGGCTACATGACAACTGAGTGAAAATAAAATATTAAAAACTAACAAAATAGATGGTACTGTATACAAATTGTTGTGTCTGGACTCAATAATAACACAAAATTGAGATAATTTATTTTCATCCTCTAGCATAGATACTCATATATTTGTTTTCTTTTAGCCATGATTAAGATCCACAAGTTGGATCGAAACGATGGCTCTCGAAAATAAAAAAATTGTTTCAAACTGAAAATCCTGACCATCATTTAATGTATCGGATAGATTAAGGCCCTACGCACACGGGTCGAGGCTGGAAATGGTTGACGCGACTCCAGTCCGTAGGCTTCTCCCCTCCACTCAACTTCCTTTGTTGTGGCATCAAGCTCCGCAGACGGGTCGTCTAGAACCGCAAGGATCCTCGTCTTGTGCAGTTCTCGTCTCTTGCGATTGGTTTGGAATGGGAAAAATCGAGCGAAACGCACGTCTCTTCGTCATGGAGATAATTTTTATTTTATTTGTTTGCTTTGTTTTTGTGCTAAATTATTTCTTTTTTAAATTTAACCCGTGTTACCTCTAATATATGTTTGCAAAGAAAAAACAATTTTCCTGCAGTTGCCACCGTGATTTTTTTCTGACGTTTTATATTTTATTGATTCATGTTTATGTTTGTGTATTCGTAATTATATACAAAGATAAACATGGACGAATAATTTAATATAATAAAACATAAAATTAGTCAGAAAAAGAAAATCGAGGTGGTAACGGCAGGAAAATTTGGTATTGAATTGTTTTATTTTTGTTAAATTTGTTGTTAATTGTTTTTTCTTAGCAAATATTATATTTCCATTGTGCTGTTGATGAGGTGACACTGGTTGATTATTAATGTACTATGATTGAGTTAAAATTTAAGTTCAAAAATAATTTTAGTTTTTTTTTTTTTACTTTTTTTGAAATTTTATATTGTAAATATTCTAAAATAAAAATGTTAGTTGAAAACTGTGGTGGTCCCATACTTTTGAACGGCAGTGTATTTTGGTCGTAAAAATTCTGAAAACATTGAATTTCTGTCTCTAGCTGTTTAATGTACAATATACAAATTAAACTAAAAATGCAAAAATACCATATATTATTAATGCTGATTAGAAATATACAAACATTCGCAGATCGAAATAGCCATTTTGATTGATATTTAAGAAAAAAAAAAGGTCAACGAATGCATTGAGTACGTTCCTGGTTGGAAGATGCGAATAAACTAATCGACTTGTGTGCGGTGGACAACCGCATGTGCCGCAGAGTTCGTACATGACGAGCACGACGCGCGAACCTCTCGACGCATCTTCGATCGACCCGTGTGCGTAGGGCCAAACAGTTGACTATCTCTCACCTCTACAAACATGTTCAAGTAATTCACAAAATTTTCATTAGGGAGTCTTATCTGATAAAATGTTAAACTACAACATATAAATAATAGAGGCAATAACAGTGACGATATACCTTAGAGCTAAGTTCTGTATCATTGGGTGAAGAGTCTCTAAGAGCCCGAAGTGCGTGCTTGAGAAGGTCTGTGAGGGTTGGAGAGTTCCCAATGTCGACGAGGTGCTTTTCCAAGTACGTCCTTGCACTCTGGGATCTAGCACCAATAGCCATAGAACGGCATTCATACAAATTGGCAGAAGGACAAATTTGAAAAATATGAGGACCATCAGCCTGAAAAAAAATAATATACAATGAAATAAATAAAAGGTGAGTGGATAAAAATAAATTTATAATGAACAGGAATAAAAAATCCACTGTAATCCCATGTATATGTTATTACACATTCAGAATGGAACCACCTCTGGAGCAAGTAATTAGTAACCCAATAGTGAGTCACTCAGTACTAAATGTGTTCATAACAATGTCGGATTAGATTTAATGATCACAACATAGCTTTATAAAATTAATAAACATTATACAATATAAACATTCAATGACAAAAATTAGCCTAATGGATCCAGTATTACAAACATAAATATATTTTTCAAAGACTATAAAGGTATACTTACATCATATCCTGCCACAAGTAGACCAACTCCATACGGTCTTCTGTCATAGCGCTGAGTTGAACTCTGCATCATGTTGGATATTTTATTCATAAGCCTGATGATAGGGATTTCAGTTCCGTATGAATATGAATAAGATAGACATTCGCTTCTCATTTGCCGACTGAAAAATTAAAATCATACATAATCATTTAATTTTGAATGATTTAGTACAAAAATATATAGGTATATCAATATGTATAAATATATATATAGGAACCCTGGGAAGGCCAAAGAAAAGTCAAGAAGAGAATAAGAAAGACAAAACTATAGAGCTAGAGTCAACATTAAACATATCCAAGAAATACTGGAAGAGTATCACTAGAAGGGTGTTCAAACAAATCTAACAAATGTTAAAAAACCGTTAAGCAAAAAGCACCAACCAAATCGTTGAAAAAAGAATGAGGAATCATGGAAAAATAGGGATGATGGACTAAAAAATAAAGGCCACTGACAGGTGAGACCTGAAGTAGATAAGGAGGATTATTAGATCAAGCCGTTTTATCGGGCCATAAAGATAAAATTTGTTTTGTACCAGTTAGACGAGAAGCCAATAAAGGGGAGATTATGAATCCACATGTAAATGCAAAGAACAATGCCTAAATTCGCTTTATCACTGGGCTATCCTACAAGTATGATAACTGAGCCATAAATTGGAAATATTTGTGAGAAAAGCAAGTTAATAAGTGCATTTAGACATATGTATTCTTGTCTATTAATTTAATGATGGGGTCAAAATAATACGGTTAATTTAACTGTTAAAATATATTTTCTTAAATGGGTCCTTATATAACAAAATATGCAAAATGACACAAATTAAAATAACTACTTGCTTATGATATAAATTATACTTATAAAGACAAAATTTCAAAATAAGAAATGAATTAGAACATGTTTTTAAGTCAATTTTTTTAACATGGAAGTGCATTGTCATTCTTTATTTGTAAACTTATGAACCAATAATTAGTGCAACTTTTCCGTGCGTCTAAAGGACTTTCCTCATTTCCTTTTTGTGAAAAAAAAAAAAAAAAAACGCGACTAAACTTGTTGATGCGGTTTCTTGCTTCAGATTGAGAAACAGGTGTGGTCTCAGATACTTAGGTTATTCAATTGACATGAGGTCTCGTAGTTTTTTTAGAGTAAGTTCCAGAAAGTTATGGCTCAATTAAGCAGTGTTCCCAATTAAACGGAGTCGACTGTATAGTTTTTTAATTGAGCCTTTCAGTTGACAGAATGACTATCCAACATTTTTCAAGAAAGCAATTTTAAAAATACCTCTGCTTAGAAAATTCAGATCTTATTATTATGAAATAGAATGACAGAAATATTAAAACACGACTTTACTAAAATATACATAAAAACAAAAGACACAAACTTTCCCAAGAGAAATATTATTTAAAGTGTTTTCCAGCAAAATGTTTACTTTGGAGTTAATCATTCTAAGGCTAATTATAAACATATATACTCACCTTAATATACGAGCATCAGCAGTTAGGCCAGAAATGCTCATGCCTATGTGACTATCAAGAGGAATAATTTTCTTTTGATGAGCTGAAAGTTCAGACGACGCTCTTTTAAGAGCAACTAGGACTGCATGCTGTTTGTTCTTAACACCAACAGTCGCTGCTCCAAGCTTCACGGCTTCCATAGCATATTCAACTTGATGTAATCGGCCCTGAGGGCTCCATACTGTGACGTCGGAATCATATTGGTTTCGGAACTAGACAAAAAAGCAGAACTTAACTAAATTTAGCTTGATGACACAAAAGTAATTATTTTAGAAAATAAACATATTAAGATTCAAATTTGTTATCAAAACTACTATAAATTAAGAATATTAAAGGTTTGGTAGATGAAAAATATTAAAAAAATCATCACAAATTAAATGCAAGAAGCACTAAAAGTTGTAATATGTGAAATAGCAAGACCATTAAAAAAATTACTATTAAAAGAACAGGTACAAATACAAGGACATTAATCTCCTGGTTATCAAAGAATTCTGCAATGTAAAATGTTACAAAAAAGTAATGAAGAAATATAAAAATAATTGTTTATGTACATAGATTTACCATTTCTTCAAAAAATAAATTTGAAAGAGGAACCATTAAATAATTTACAATAGAAACAATCTTTATAGGCTTTTCCACAATAATTGTATAGATGGGTGTTTATACAAATTAAAATAGATAAGCTTTACAAAGAACATAAGCATTAGAAACACCATTCCTGTAATTGTACGATGGTTTTTATTTCTGTCAAACTAACAAGAAAATGACATACCATTATGACAATAAGGAACACTTCTATTCGGTATTCAATTGAAAACTTTAACTCATCATCAACACAGCAAGACTCGAAAACTGCTGGTAATCCTTAAGTACCAGCGATCCAGTCAGAGCGCGGTAGTGTATCTAGAGGTAAGAGCTAAAAGTAGACAAAACAAATAATCACTTTAACATGACATAATGCGAGGACTTTTTCGTTTTCTTATTAATTTAACTAAGCTTTAATCATTTTTTAAAACTATTTAATATATATTCATTTCTAATTAGAGGGCATGCAAGATTAATCAAGAATATACAAAAAAAAAAAAAAAGAATCGGGATCTTTTTTACTTTTGAGTGGCCAGTAACTTCTTGTTCAGTAAGAGTGATTTTTATGCGTTATTTTAGTTACGAATATCGTAATTTTATTTTAAATTATAACCGAAAAAGGAAGATAAAAACCATTTATTTATTGTGGAATTACTTCCGTGAAATATATATATCATTGCTTTATTGACTGGCTAACACATATTCATTGATTCCGACATAATATCGACAAGTACTCGATTTCAATGCAATTACTAACTCTTTTTTTTTGTTATCCCTGCCTGGCCATGTGTGGCATACGGGGGGGTTACTCTAAGAGGTAACCAACCTATTCTAACCATGGTGAGTAGGTCGAGATTTATTCGGTAGAGCCTCCAAGAAATAAATGTCAACCCTCCCAGGGCGGACTCCTTTAAAAGATAAGAAAAAATGAGTGCTCTGGGACTGTTGGCTCGGGCATAAACAGATTTTTTCATGAAGGCAGCTTGCTATGATGCAACCCAGGTTCTTCTAAAACTTCTCACATTATTGTATATATCTTCTCTCTTAGAATTCCAACTTTGGATCATTACTTTCATGCAATAAATTTTCAATCTGCATTTCTTAGTTTTACGTAGAAAACCATACTTCTAAAGAGCGTTCAGTGCAGTTTTCATCAGATTTAAGAGCAATGCTAAGCTAATTACATTATTTTTGGTTGACCAACAAAATAACCTTGCATTGTAATATATTAAAATGATACAGAATAATAATAATAACTCAACTATGTTTAAGCAGCCTTAAAGACAACAACTCATTGTTCTTGAGCTCGCAGAAATTCGATTGATTATTAGGGATAATCTGATTAAGGATTTTTAACGGATAATCAGTCAAAGAGGAGTTTCTAAAAGATCATAAATATCCCTTGGATTGATCGAATCAAAATATCAAACTTCGGAAGTTTGAATACTGCATGTTCCTAGGACACCATAGGGCGTGTTGTCAGCTTATTGCGAGTTTGCTCATCCAAAGATTTATTTAAATATTTCTCCTCTATGTGATTTTTTGAAGAACATGAATAAATAGTTAAATGAAGGCGAGAGCTGATCTATAAGAAGAGTTTTCATGGCTATTTCTTCCAATTTATCCTAATTGAAGATCGGGTTGTCATTCATATGGAGGTTGTTATCTCTAATGTTCGTATTGGAAAAACTAAATTGACGTTTAAAAAACCCATTGGCGGACCTAGGGGGATGGCTGCAGTTATTTAAAGATAGAATTTAAATTTACTCAAAGTAAGGTAAAGAACAAATTCTATTCAGAACAAGTACAATTTTAGTTGTTGGATAGAAATATAAAGGTAAAAAAACTGATTAGCTGATCTAGAGGAAGGACTGTAGAGCTACAGCCCACCTTCCTTTACAACTAAGTTGATCCGCGTATGAAAAAACTTGGTTTCTTATTATGAGCAAAATTCATAATTGAGAAGACTTCTCTCTTTTCTCAATATAACTAGTAAAGAACATATTTATATACTCACTGTCTTCTGATGGAGTGTTATTCACTGAACGCTTGTTATCGATTGATGATAATGGTGAACAAGAAATATCAAATTTCCTAATATTTTATAAATTATTCATTACATCATAAATTATTTTTGTGCCAATCTTCTTAACGAAACTGGCCATGACAATTAGGACTGATTTGCTGTTGAAAAATTTATCCAAATGCATCAGGATATACTCAAATTTTTCTTCACAGAAGTCAGTACCTTACCCATAATTTTAATTTGTTATAATTTATATCTTGTTCTTATTTTGTTATAAATTTTAATTTTGCAGAACGTCTTGTGGATACAAATATAATATTGTTCGACCTTCCCAAGTTTCACCTCAGTTAACTGTTGGTAATGGGGTGGAGAAGCCTGATTATTGGGAGTCAGGAATACCGAGTCAAGGACCAAAAGAAATTGAAATAAAAACTAAAGAGCTTATAAATGCAATGAAAGACACTTGTCAATTAGCTAAATCAATCCTAAGCTCTGTGCAGGACTTTATCAAGGTATACAGTGCTACAGAATTCATGATTTTAAACAGTAAATTAGAAGAAATGCAAGTTTGGATTTTTATTTTCCTGTCAGGCTGGTATAACAACAGATGACATTGATATCTTTGTCCATAGACAATGTATTGACAATGGAGCTTACCCATCTCCTCTGAACTACCACCGTTACCCAAAATCCATATGCACATCAGTGAATAATGTGGTATGCCATGGGATTCCAGACAAAAGGCCTCTTCAAGAAGGGGAAGTCTTAAATGTAGATGTGACAGTGAGTTTAATATTTAAATTTTATAAATATAAATTTTGTCTTATGAAATATTAATTTCTTATTGTCAAGGTTTACCGGAATGGTGTGCACGGTGATTGTTCTGCTATGTTCCTTGTTGGAGAAGTTGATTCAGAAGCTATTAAGCTGTGTAATGCTACTAAAGAAGCACTTGAAGCTGGTATTTCAGCTTGTAAACCAGGCCGACCATTTTCTGTTATAGGTTAGTTAACATTTTATTTTCATGCCAGGTACTCGTTAAATAACCCAATCCTAATTATACCTGGGTAGGCAAAATTTAGGACTCCCACTGTCGTGTCGTCCGATTAGCCTTAGTAGCATAAAGGGATGTTAAAAAAAAAACAAACATTTTATTTTAATTTTTATGGAATGTTATTGCATCCTATGTTAATATAGATGGTTATAAATACTTAAAGAGCCTAAGGTAGAGAGGTGCAGGGAAGCTTCTGGCGCTGTCTTAAAATTTTTAAGAGAGCAAAATTCTTAGTATGACATGAACTTATATCTCACATTTTACAGATCTATTTTTCAGCACATCTCATCGTATAGGACTTTTATAGTTTCCAATAATTACTCTCCAATAGCTAATTTTGGAAGAAAAATATTGTCTTGTCCTTATTTTATGATTTTGAGCTCTATTTAAAATTGTCATTCTTACATTATAATTTATATATATATATATATATATATATATATATATATATATATATATATATATATATATACACATATTTATACATAGAAGAGGGATTGGCTCAGCTTGGAAGGGAGCTCGGTGGTGCAGTGGATAGAGCATATCACGTGGGAGATCTGGATTCGACTCCCGGCTGAGTCAATCTTTTCTCTTAATAATTAAAATATTTAAAATTAATAAAATTACATCATGTGGTTACCCTCAAGACATAATTAAATTTATGTATATATAATTTATTTATTTTTTTTGACATTAAATAAATTCTTGTTTTTGTCGCATCTTGTCTTTTCTGCCTTGGTAAATCCTTCAAAGTTGACAGGAATGGCTTGCATTAAGTAGCTTTATACTATTTATATTTATTTATTTTGAAAATATAGATTATTGACATTTATTACTCATATACTGTTTTCTATTTTAGTTAATTCCATGTTAAATTTTCTAAAATATATAAATTTAATCTTGGAACACATTTTTTCGTAAATAAAAAAAAAATTGTGTTTTTATTTATTTTATTTTATTAACATTTCATATTAAAGTTTTATTTGTATTTACTTATTATTTGTTTGATAATTTAGTTTTTTTTTTTTTTTTTTCAGGTAAAGTAATTGAAAAAATTGCCAAAGAAAAAGGTTTTGCTGTTGTACCTGCCTTCATAGGACATGGCATTGGGTCTTATTTTCATGGACCCCCGGATATATACCATTTTGGTATGTAACATATGCTATTAAGTTATAAAACTATGATTAAAATAGGCCAGAAAATGATAAATAATAATTATCTAGTTTTCCCTAGAATAATTTAATGCGGTTTTACACGAAATACTATGGTTACACTAAATATAATAGTTTTCTAAGCAATAATAAGTTAGTTTTTTAGGTAATACTAAGTTTTTTCTTTTTTTTTTTTTTTTGTTTGGTACTCTTACCTGGCCATGTGTGGCATATGGGGAGTTACTCTACAGGTGTAACCAACTTATTCTAACCATGGTGGGTAGGATTTATTCCATCGAGATTTATTCCATGGGGCCTCCACGAAATAAATGTCAACCCTCCGAGGGTGGATTCAAACCGCTGCCATTACGCTCTAGCATGCTAAAGCGGGTCGCGCTCCAACACGCTTGGCTATCCCGACTCAAAAAAGAAAGTTAGTTAACAAGTTACTTTTCAAAGTAATTAGAGAAAGAATTATGCAATATTTTTAATTAAGCCTAGCTAATTATCAATTAAGTTGACTCCTCCTGTGTTCCCTTAATATGATCAGTTTTAAGAATGAAATATAAAATTAATATAATTTTACTTCAACATAGTTTTTACTTAGTATTAACTTTGCTTAATTAACCAATTTTATGAGTAAAAATATATAAATTAAAATGTTTCGTATTATCACGTATTCCTTGAATGTAATATGGAGAATAGTATCTATTGTGATATCAAGTTTAGTTCTCCTAGAGTATATGAGTTTATTTCAATTGTCTATTAGGTGACAATAGAGAAAGGCGATAACGTTTTTGAATATGCATTGCCCCTAACAACAAAAGATTACCCAAAGTTTTTGAGTTCAAATCCTAAGTGCCAGTTTCTTTTCATAACTAGGCATTACTCCCCTGCTCACACGACTGGCATTGGAAAATTTTTTCAATATTAATTGTCTCATTGCTTAACTCGTGAATTTTATTGCCTGCCAATCTTATGGATCTGCCATTGTAAGAATTAAACTGATGTAAATGAAAGAAATCTCAATCAAAATTATTTATTTATATTCTTTTTCCTATAATTTACTATGATTTAAAAAAAAAAAAAAAAAAAAAAAAAACCTACATAACAATAACCCAATACCTTTTCTTGGACAATATCTGACAAGGAGGTGTTCAGTTCATCCTTCATTCTCTCTTCGGTTAATTATCAAATTAAGGCTAAATTTTATAGCAGATGTTCCGTATTAGTGTCTCCTGACCATAACTGTAGCTAACCCACCACTGTTATCCCATTGTCATGTTTTTAGAATTAAAAATTTCTATCACAATCAGTCTTAGAATATAGGAGCACGGTTTCTTACTGACCAAGCTACCATTATGTTTCAGTATGTACGCAAATGTACAATTTCCCACAGGAAGTAAAATAATTCCTTTAATGCCTATTTTTTCTTTTTTTTAGATGTTACAGGAACACCTAGAGACGAGGGTTTAATTATGAAACCTGGAATGACATTTACTATAGAGCCTGTATTAAGCGAAGGAGGAACTGAAGTAATGATATTAGAAGATGATTGGACCGCCGTCACTGATGATGATTCTAGAACTGCTCAGTGGGAACACACAGTTTTGATAACAAAACATGGCGTAGAAATTCTCACTTAAAAAGAAATATTGATTTATTTAAGGAATTTATTAATCATCCTTATAAATTATCAGACATTACAAGTCATAAGAATGCCTCAAGTTATACTTTAACATCTATAAAAATGTATTTTTTAGACTTAACCTTTCTTTTCAAATCAAATGGATTTTCTATTACCTAGTTATATAGTTTTGGTTCTCACCTGGCGAACGAATTGTGTAATTCCAGAGATACTTCTTTTAAATGTTTTAAGTATTTTGGGAAGAATTAGAACACTTGAATCAAACATTATTGTTGTTTCTTGAAAGAATAGGATAAGCAGAAATTCTTTAATTGTATACCAAGTTAAATTATATGATCTGATTTATCTTATCAAGAAAATATATCAGCTTTCTTAGTATCTTAACTTTTGAGTTGTCCATATATCCTTATTAAGATCTAAAACATGTTTATGACCATAGGGTAGTACACGATATATAGGGAGCAACATTCACACTTTCCCGAAAGTTGATTGATGTTGACACAAATTATTCAAATAAAGTGATATATAGTGCTGAGAAGAGGATCATGGCTGGAAACTGTGCATATTATGCAAAATGGCTTTTTCGATCGTTAATTCTATCTAGAACCAGCAAGTAGGACTATATAAAAATCTCATTATCCAAATAGTTAACTAATGTTAGAAAATAGTCCAAATAAGTTATGTTAATTGGGATAATTTCAGAAACCGATAACTCACAGCTCTAAATGTTATGATATTCATGTGTACTTTGGAGTTATCAATTTCTTTATAGTGTGCAGAAGGCTCCTGAAATGATCCCAATACACATAACTCATGTGGATTATTTTCTGCCTTGAATAGTTATTCCCCGTGGCCATTGATATAGTTCAATGGTTGTAAGGATAAGGAAGTAATTTGTAAAGTTTTTACAGTAATTATCTGTAGGGAAGTACTTTATTTTGATTTACTTTTCTTTTTTTTAGTTGCCCTATAGAATGACTTATAATTAAAAAAATATACATTCACATATAAATATTTAGTTTTAAAGAACAGCCATGTCTTTTGGTACAAATTAAAATTAATAATGAAAGGAAAATTGCACTGTTGTCATGCTCGAACTGCAATAATTGCAGTTGACCTTGGCGATGTTATATCATTGAACACTTTTAAAAGTGTAACTTGAAAGTTTTGTTGATCGAACGTGTGATTCACAATATCAACAATAGCTAGACCTTCTGCAACCCCTTGAAGACAAACTTGAAGACATGTGTAAGATTCAACCTGGTCGATTCTCCACTCATGGCTGTTCCAAACAGCTTGTAATTTCTCTTTGTTCAAACCTGAGCAACGCTCTAAGCAGCTTTGCAGGCAAGAATCCCAGTCTTCCGTAGCAGAGTGCCTCATAAGATGGCGACGATTTTTCTTAATTCTACTTTTATCTGCAAACATCAAATTAAATATACACCTCCTGGAACTATGCAAACCAATAACTCATGTCAGTAAAAAGGTATTATTTTCAACAGATCTGCTTCATATCTGTTGGCTTCTGTATCTTAGTTTGATAAAAATTATAGTATCAATTCTACCATAACAAAAACTATAAGGTAATTAAAGTTTATATACCTTTGAACTGGAAATTTAATTCATAGTATCTAGAGAAATAAGTTACATTTTAAATTAATAATTATTGAAAATAAAAAACTCTTGGTGGAACCTGTCCACTAGAGAGCGCGTCCCCCGGGTGGCGGATGGGGGATCCCTCTTAGGAGGGGTGGTCTGAATAAACAGAATAAAGACCCGTGGACCAACAGGTACCCAGTGCTGGGGGGTATAGCCCGGCCACCCTTCCTCCTGAGGGGATATAAATATTCAGGAGGCCAGTTGTCCCGAGGATACGGGACCTCCAGCACTGGGCTAATCACCCGTCTGGAGAACAACGATTCAGAGCATTTCAACTAGCCTCGGATGCGGACTGTCTTCAAGGAAACGACCCGGCGCGCAAAGGGATATACGAATGGGAACGTGGAACATAAAAACTCTAACTGGGAAGGAGGTCGAGTTGGTGGAGGAAATGAGGACCTACAAAGTAGAAATTCTCGGCATAAGTGAAGTGAAGAAGAAGGGTAGTGGAGAAATGAAATTGGCTAATAATTACTCCCTAATTTATGCTGGAGTACCAAGAGGGGATTTTGCCAAAGAAGGGGTGGGCCTAGTAATGTCGCCAAATATGTATGAGCACTTAGAAGACTGGGAACCAATATCTCCAAGAATGATTTTAGCAGATTTTAAGATGACCATAGGAAAAATCTCCATAATCCAGGTGTATGCACCAACGGAAGATGCTAGTGTTGTAGACAAGGAGGCATTCTACTCGGATTTACAAAAAATAGTGGATAAAGCTAAAGGAAAAGGGAGGTCAGTAATCCTGAGTGGAGACTTCAATGCCAGAACAGGAAATGATGAAAGATCTGGATATGGAGTTATAGGGCTGCATGGAGGTGAGAATGTGAGAAATAGTAATGGACAGCGGCTAATTGACTTTTGTGTCCATAACGACTTTCTCATAGGAAATTCCTTCTATCCTCACAAGAGAATTCACAAAATCACTTTCTCATGCATGGAACGAAATAGTGTAATTGACTACTTCATATACGACAGAAACATAAGGCAGTATTTCGCTGATATAAAAGTAATAAGAGGAGCGGAGATAGGCAGCGACCACCTTTTACTTGTGGCTGATACAAAGATCATTCCTGAGTATAAAAGGAAAATAAAAACATTTGAAACCCTCAATGTAAGGGCCTTGGATGACCCAGAGAAAAGAGCCCTCTTTACAGTAAGCCTGGAAAATAAATTGAGAGAAACGTCATTTGATGGAGATGTGGAAAAGATAAGGAAGGCACTGAAAACATGTATCCTGGACACAGCAAGCACAGTATGTGGGAAGAAGAGAGTGTCTGGTAAGGGAAAGCGGACAGACTGGTGGACCAATGACCTTCAACGACTGGTTTCTCAGAAAAAGCTAGCCTGGAAAGCATACTTGAAAAATAAAACTGAAGAAAAGCTGCAGGCATATCGAATAGCCAGGAATGAATGTAAGGTAGTCGTACGCCAGGCCAAGAAAAAGTCATGGGAGGATTTTGGTAAAAGCCTGAGCGAGGACCATCGCGAATCCATAAGAACCTTTTGGCGGAAAGTTAAAATGATACGAGGAAAGCAATGTAAGCCCATTAGAAATGTAAAAGGTAGCGATGGAATCTTACTTACAGACAAAGAAAAGATCCTTGGCAGATGGAAGCAATATTTCCAGGAACAATTCTCCGAAAACCAAGGAACAGACCATTGCCAAGAACGAGAGCCCGAAATTCAAGAAAGCCTGGAGATTATAGAGGAAGATGAAATAGAAAATGCAATCCTTAAGCTAAAAAGAGGTAAAGCATCAGGAAAAGATGGAATTGCACCAGAATATTTGAAATATGGTGGTCAAGAACTTCTTAAAGCACTCCAATCGCTGTTCCAAGAAGTATATGACAGAAAGAGAATTCCTGAGGACTGGAAGTATAGTATAATCCTCCCCATTTATAAAAAAGGATGCACAACAGACTGCAAAAATTACAGACCTATTAGTTTGCTTTCCGTAGTCTATAAACTTTACACCTCTATTCTAGAAAGGAGACTCCGGCGGATTTTAGAAGGGCAGTTAGAAGCGGAACAGGCTGGTTTTCGTCCAGGCCGACAGACGCAGGACCACATCTTTGTACTCAGAAATATTGCTGAAAAAGCTTGGGACAGAGATAAGAATATATATCTTGCATTCCTTGATCTGAAGTCAGCGTTTGATGTGGTCCCAAGAAAAGAAATTTGGAATGCACTAAGAGCCAAGGGTGTACCTGGAGACTTGCTGGCAGCCATACAATCAGCCTACCAAGGAGCCATGGCTGTGGTAAGAATAAATGGTAAGGAATCAGAACCTTTCCCAATTGCTAGAGGAGTTAGACAGGGAGATAGCCTAAGCCCTCTTCTATTTATAAATGTTATGGATGAAATCCACAAAATCTGCAAGCGCCGAACTGCGTGGACAACAATTGGAAAATGGAATATGAGAACTGTCCTCATACAAAGCCTGTTATACGCGGATGACATAGTCCTAATAGCCGACACCAAAACCAAACTACAAAAAGCTCTGGTGGAATGGGAAGAAGAGTTGCTCAGGAAAGGGTTGCAAATCAACACCTCCAAGAGTAAAGTGCTGGTTATGGCGAGAGATGAACAGGAAAATGTCCAACTAACCTGCAATGGCGAGACACTTGAGGTAGTGAATGAGTATACCTACTTAGGGACCGTAATTAGTAGCTCGGGTAAAATAGATGCCGAAATATCAAACAGAATATGTAAGGCAAATCAAGTTTATTACCAGCTTACTAATAGCATTATCGGCCACCGCGAAGTAGACAGGAAGACAAAAATGCATGTATATAAGTCTGTTTACCTACCTACACTCACCTACGGCGGAGAAAGCTGGACTATGCTGGACAGACATTCTAGTCGCATAACGGCAGCGGAAATGAGGTTCCTTCGCAGGTCTGTTGGGAGAACTAGAAGGGATCGCATTAGAAACGAAAGTATTAGAGAGCAACTAGAAGTTGCAGAACTTAAAGACACTCTAGAAAAACGGCAACTCCAGTGGTTCGGACATGTCTACCGCATGAATGAGGAGATGAATCCTATAAAGGTATTGGAGGCTCGACCCATAGGAAGGAGACCACGCGGACGCCCCAGAATTACATACCAAGAGTACATCCAAAGAATTGGAATTAAAAGAGGAAAATCCCTCAATGAGATGAAGCGGCTAAGCAGAGACCGGGAAGATTGGTTACGCTGGATTGAGGCTCCTCGACGCTAACTAATGGCATAAGAGGAAGTTAAAGAAGAAGAAGAAGAAAATAAAAAAAATTATGCTTTATAATCATGTAGTAATTGTTGGCTATAAATAAAATAATTGAAGAAATCACAAACAAAAGGAATAATAACTTTGGCATAACATCCAATAAAATACTAGTAGAGATGAGAGATGGTCAACTGTTCTTCAATTACGATAGGTTAAATGATGGTCAGGATTTTCAGTTACAATGATATTTATTATGGTAAGCCAACATTTCTTACAATCTAACGATTTTCCTGAGCACTTAATAAAAACACTTATCAATAACAATGCTAAAACTCAAAATCTCTCTAACAACTCTTCACAACCTCCGATTTCTACTTTCCAATACAGATCTATCCCATATATCCCCATTCTCTCAAACAAAATTAAAAAATCCTTCTCATCGAGTTTCCCACACATGCGCCTAGTATTAAAAAATAACAATAAATTAAAAAATCTTTATACAAAACTCAAAGACCCTGTACCTCTCCTAGACAAGTTAATGTAGTTTATCGTATCCAGTGCTCCGCGCTTAATTGCAACAGTTGCTATATAGGTGAAACCAAAAATTATTTAAAAAAATGTATTTATCAACATAAATACAGTATTTCCACGCGTAATTCGTCTACATCTAAATTAGCAGAACATGCCATTGCCCACAACCATTCCTTCGACTTTGAGAACCCCTCCATATTAGCAACTGTATCTAACCACGACAAACGTCTCCTCTCGGAATCCATTTTCATCCATCCAGAAACAAATAACCCGGTAAATCACAAACCAGATAAAGAGATAATTTCATCCACCTATTCTACAATCTTCCGCATCCTCAAATCCTAGTTTTGATTTCATAGGTACCTGCAATTATCTCTGTACCTCTTGTACTATTATTATTTTTTGTATTGTATGCTTCTTTCTGTATATTTTCCAAATTTGTATGCATTGTTACATTATGTATTATCTCATTTTTATGTTATTATTCAGTCCAGACACAACTATTTGTATACAGTACCATATATTTTGTTAGTTTTTAAATATTTTTGTTCACTCAGTTTTCATGTGCCTTCACTTCAAAAGCGTTGGATTTCCCTGCCATAAACCTTTGAAGTCGGCAAACTAACCCCCTACCACTACCTCTCACCTTATTTTTACCTTTAGTCTTAGTATCCACCTGGACTCAGTAGGTAAATATCAGATTCTATTTTATCTTGTTCACCAGCCTCTTATTTTAATATTTATGTATACACCATCTTTTATATTATTATCAGTTCTGTAATGTATCCATTTATTGTCACCCTCTAGCATAGATACTCATATATTTGTTTTCTTTTAGCCCTGATGAAGATCCACAAGTTGGATCGAAACGTTGGCTTACCATAATAAATATCATTGTAACTGAAAATCCTGACTATCATTTAACCTATCCAATAAAATAAAGTTTCTTATTTGCATGTACTTTTTCCCTTCTGACTGTTATTATGCCTGCTAACTTCTATTATCAATTCTTTTTTCATATTTTCTTTTACCAGATAAATAGAGGATAATGGTAGTTAATATAAGCTACTTTTTGGGAACCTGGCTACCATGATTCTAAGTATAAATTTATCATTATATTGTAACGTTAAAAAAAAAAAAAAAAAAAAGAACGGTTTAAAAGTCCCAGACCTTTTGTTAGAAGGAACTAACAGTCGGAATGAACCGTCAAGGCATGTGTTTATGACTAGATGGTTCGAGCCCAATCCATGCCGTTCCACCAGCTTCCAGGAGGTTCTAGGACATTCTGGACCCTCCTGACAACTATATTTCAGGAGCGATTGACTGGACAGTTTTAGTCTTTATCTTGATTGTGAAACTCAAGCCATATGATTAGTGTTACTAAGAGATAATGTTTGTAACCTCCTATAATATTTGTGTTTTTATAATTTTTGTGACAATGACTACTGTTATATTTTCGTTGAATAAATATTTTTAACCCACAGAAGTGTTGCAATACGTTTTAATTTTAACCCAAAAGCTATGTTACAGTAAACGTTAATTTAATGTATTACCTTCAAGTGGAAAAAGCTGCATGATGTTCCTGGATAATACACTGCGTCCATGAGCTGCGTGTTGCTGAGAAGTCATTTGCTGCCAACCATTAGCATTTATATCTGATGCTATTCGAAGTAGGTTTATGTTAACCAATCCACTTTCTTTAATCGGTTTTGACAATGGTAATAAGCTCGAGCGATGATAGCAGCACGGTATTACAATTTGACACTTAGCGGTCGGCAGTGCTTTGAATAATGTCCCAACATGAATACTGTTAACATATAAAAAGTATCTTACATCGTGGCCAGGTTGATTTAATTCATAATGAAAAATTTGAATAGAACACATTGAAAGAGCTTATTAAGGCTAGGTACACATGAGCTGCAAAGGCTTTCCAGGAAGGCTTAATCCTTCCAAGAAAAGATTCAGTGCACATGAGGAGATAGGACCACGCGTCATTTTAAAATTACCACTCCACAATTATTTTGGGGAAACCTAAAGCTTTACAAGTCGGAAAACAAACCCCTGCCACCTCTTACCTCATAATTTTTCCCTCAGCGTTTGTATTACTCTCGACTCAAGAAGATCCAGATTTAATTTTAATATGTTAATTTATTAATATTAATATATATTTTTACTATCATTAATAGATTTCATATGTACCCATGTCATGTTAAACCATCAGTGAGCAGTAGCGGATCCAGAAATTTTCTGAGGGGGGGCGCTTTTTTAATTTTTATGTGTCATGAAGGACCTAATTAAAAATATTAGAGAATAATTAAGTTGTAAATTTTTATTAAATGTTCAAACTATATTCATTTTTCATTTAAGGAGTTGAAACAAATTACTAAGGATAGTCCTGTTTACACGGAAAGCTATTCGTGTTCTCACCTCTCGGGGGAGGGGGGGCGCCCTCCGCGACTATCCTCTGGATCCGCCAGTGTCAGTGAGATTTTGTTACTTTGTAATTGGCCTCGTCTAGCATAGACACTTTACATGTTGCTTGTTTTCATTTTAGTCCTGTCGAAGATCCCCAAGTTTGGATCGAAATGTAGGCTGTCCAATTAAGAATATTGAAAATCCCGATTATCAATCATTCTTCAGAAAATGAATTAAATAATACGAGTAATGACTATTAAAGATTAATATCTCAAATTATAAATCTAAGTAATTCCTCATTGATAGTTATACAAAATCATCAATCTAATTAATAATAATTTCAATTCGTTATCTACTAACATTTAAAGTTAAATAAGTATTATAAACTAAAATAATAATTATATTACTTAAAACTAACCTGTATGAAAGAGGCAGATAGCTGCTCATGTGCACTGCCCCATTGAAAACAATGTATCTGTGGACCACTGAAGCGTCGAAAAGCCGTCTGATACGAGGAGAAACATGCCTCAACTCCTGAACTTATCGGACTAATCCGGATCATCCGGTCGCCACTTGCAGCCCATGTGCACTGCCCCTATACTCCCAATGCATTTCTGCCTATCCGCATGACATCTTGAGTGACGCGTGACATTTTGAGTGTGACATCACGCTTAGCAGCCAGCGGGCCTTGCAGCTCGTGTGCACCTGGCCTAAAGCTTTTAAATCCTTTTTCTAACAGCTTGGGCATATTATAATAAATTTCTAAGAGAAAAAGTGATGTCCGACTTTACATACTCCTGGAAACAAGTTGATTAGACAATAGTTGCAATAAAATTGTCTGAATAAAAAAAAGTTATTGATTAATACTAATTGCTTGATAGAATTCAATTATTAAACGCAAATAAAATATGTGAGTTTGTGGGATTTGAAGTAGGCAAATTAGCAATTAGCAAATATGTGAAATTTTTACTGGATAAATTGCTAAGTTAGCATATCTCTCGGCCACTGCCTCAAAAGTCGCCGTGGTGGAGTGTGGGGTTTATGCTAGATGTTAGTTTCTGTGCTAAGGGGTTCATGTTAAAAGTTAGTCTTTGCTGGAAGTTTTTGTAGTATTGTGTGGCTGTATCGATAACTGTTGGGATATTCAGGTCCTTGTGCAGTAAGTCATTTGCCACATAGTATGGTGCATCTACTATTTTCCTCAATACTTTGGACTGAAATGACTGAATTCTTTGGATGTTTGAGGGTTTTGCAGAACCCCATAGTTTTATCCCTTATAGGGGGATACCATTATATAATGGTAAGTTTGTAAGTTATTGATAATTTGGAATGTCTGTCAAGGAACCTACATAATATTCCAAATTGTTTGTTAAGTTGTTTCCTTTTCAGTCTGATATGGGTTCTCCATGTCCGTCTGTTATCCAGGTGAGGCCGCAGATATCTCCTTGGGATTCAATGATTGGAGTATCATTGAAATATACTTGCGGACATAAACCATGATTGAGGGTGAAGGTAATAAATTCACTTTTCATACAATTCATTTTTACCTTCCATCTAGTAGCCTAACTAAATAATTCATCTGCAGGATTGAACACGCCATATCAGGGTTTCTATGTGATTTAAGTAGTGGAGTATCATCAGCGAATGTAGCTAGTAGTGTGTGTCCGTGTTCGGGTAAGTCTGCCGTGAAAATATTGAAGAGTAGTGGTCCAAGTATTAATTTTTATACAACCCTGTGGAACTCCAGATCTAAGATTTTTTAAAATGGATACTTTGTTGTCTATTTTAACAGTAAAGTGTCTGTCTGTCAGGTACTATGGTATTAAATAGGAAGTGGGAGGAAGCGAAATTTTGAGTTTGGAAACCAATCCTTATTGCCTAAACTTATCAAAAGCCTGACGGATATCAAGAAAACCACCAGGACAGTATTTTTTTTATTCTAAAGCATTGGAAATGTAATCCACCAATCGATAATATTGTTAAATGGTAGAATGATTTTTTCTAAACCCGAATTAATGATTTGGAATAGCTTATTTATATTGTATTTAATTTATTGTATATATATATATATATATATATATATATATATATATATATCTTCGCGCGGGTCTCATTACCGCGTATGGGGAGCTTCCCACGGGTGGCGGATGTGGGGATGGTCGGTGGAAATTCCTAGGAAGTTCCTCCCGGCTAAGTCCGTAGGACTCGCTGACCAACAATGAGAGCGGCCCCCCAGGCTTGCTGGAGGGTGTGACGTAGGTTTGAACACCCTACTCACATTTTATTAGTTCAACCAAACACCACAAAAAAGTCATGGATCTCCCTAAAGTAAAACGCTCATTATCCGGAGGTAAACTAGTCCCCCGTTCGGGTCTCCGGGTGGGGACTGCTTTAGGGGATTCATGCCGCAAGTTGAAAAATATAGATCTAAGCATAGGGACGTGGAACGTAAGAAGTTTAAATACAGCGGGTGGGTTAAAATCGGTCGCGAACGAGGTAATAGGGTATAGATTAGATATCCCGCTGGCCAGGGGAGGGTTCGTTGAGGGAAGGGAAGTACACTTTGTGGTACGGTGGGAGCGGAAACTATTGTTTAGGCTCCGGATTCCTAATTAGAAATAGGTTACTTTCCGCGTTGAAGGACATTCGATTTTACGGAGATAGGTTATCGGTAGCTATATTTCAGGGTCGGTGGTTTAAAATCGCGTTGATCAATATACACGCACCTACTGAAGATAGTGATGATGAAGTTAAATGTGAATTTTATGAAAAACTTGAATCGATTTATGACAAACTACCGCGAGGCTACATAAAAATTATTCTGGGAGACGCAAATGCAAAGGTAGGGAGGGAACAAGTATATTATCCTACGATCGGTAGAGAAAGTTTACATGAATATAGTAATGATAACGGAATACGACTAATAAATTTTGCCACCTCGAAAAACCTAATAATCAAAAGTACTACGTTTAAACATAAAGATATACATAAATATACTTGGACGTCTCCGGATTCGCAAACCCGTAATCAAATTGATCACGTCTTGGTTCAACGTAGGTGGCAAAATAGCGTAATTAATATTCGATCATATCGTGGGGCCGAATGCGGGTCGGATCATGAACTAGTAATCGCGAAAATTCGCCAGAGACTTATAATACATAGGAAAAATGAGGCTGGTTTTAATTATGATAATTATAATTTGGAGAAGTTAAAAATTCCAACGGTTAGAAAACAATTCGAACTGGAAGTCAAAAATAGGTTTGAGGCGTTGGAATCGTCTGACGAGGATAATGAAGACATTGATAAGTTGTGGGAAGGTATCAGGGATAGTATTAAAGAGGTCGGTAACTCGTGTCTTGGAAAAAGGGAAAATAAAAATAAACCTTGTTTCGATGATGAATGTATTAACATGTGCGAGAAAAGAAAAGCTGCTAAATTAGAAGCGTTAAATATTCCTAACGAAATCAATCTTGCTAACTTTCGAGCATCAAAAAAAGAAACAACTAAACTGCTAAAATTTAAAAAGCGAGAATATCTCAAAAATAAAATAATAGCGATCGAAGGCAACAAAATCGAGAATAACGTTAAAGCCATGTACGAAGGCATAAACAGAATTCGTAAACGGTCGGACCCGGTTACAACTGGAATTAGGGATGAAAATAACAATATCTTGGCCGATCCGGTAGACATCTTAAGACGATTCAAGAATTATTTCGATAGTATTTTAAATACGGAAAATAATAATCTATCTTCCTCTTCGGAATACCAGAGTGCTGAAGCGTTAGTAGTAGAACCGAGTAAAGAGGAGGTTGAAATAGCCATTGGAAAATTAAAATCTCATAAAGCAGCGGGAACAGATAATGTCCCTAGCGAACTAATCAAGGCATGCGGGGAAGCTGGGATATCAAAAATATTTCTTTTGGTTAAGAAGATCTGGGAACAAGAAAAGATACCCAAAGAATGGAAAGAGTCTATTCTCATTCCGATTCACAAAAAGGGATCAAAAACTGATTGCAATAACTATCGCGGAATCTCACTCCTTCCGGTTTGCTATAAAATATTTACATTAATCCTACCTAGTCGAATCACTGAATACGCCGAGGAAATTATCGGAGAATATCAATGTGGTTTCAGGCAAAACCGATCAACCGTAGACCAAATATTCTCTCTTCGCCAAATATTAGAGAAAAAATTAGAATATAACGGAATCGTACATCAGCTTTTTATCGATTTCAAAAAGGCATATGACTCTATTAACCGCCAAAAGTTGTATAACATTCTGGTCGAGCAGGGAATACCGAAAAAATTAGTAAACTTACAAGGGGAGGGCACAGCTATTGGGTCGTCGAACGGGCCCATTTTTTTTCTGGTGATTCTACATCGAAAAATAGTCGACACGTGTCCGAGCGTTCCGTCCAATGGGCCTTAGGTTTTGAGAAATAAAATAAAATACCTTGAAAATCCTTTATTTTTTATCTTGAGTTTGGAAAATGATATCGCCATGATTCTTTCACTAATTCATTTATTTTAGAGAGTAGATTAAAGGAAAAATACAATCGTTAAAGAATTATTCATATTTCTTCAATTTAATTTAAAAAAAGCTTCAAGTTTCCAAGTAAACTAGCTTTATAAATTTTTTTACATAAAAAAGAATAGCAGAATTGAGTTCAGCACCTCAAGAAACCCTGATGTCTTAAATATCATCCAAAACAAAAAATAAATTGTTTTTCCTGTCAGGAGCAGCTTAAAAATGTTTCAGCAAAATTGTATGTGTAGTTTCAAAAGTCTGCATCTCGTGTTCAGCTGATCCGATTTTTACGTTCTTGAGCTCGTTGCATAGAAGAAAGCTTCCCTTTTCTAACCATATAAATAACTATTGTATTATCTCGGGAAGCTCTTGTAAAAAATGGTCCTCAAAATAAAAATTAAATTCAAACTTTTCTTTATATTATGTTGATTCCTGAACACGTAAAAATATCTCGATTAGGTAAAAATGTGTAAATCTAGAGCCTTTATTTACCCTAAAAATTTGATGAGAATGGGTAGAATTTTCTCCGAAATATGGTCGGATTTTTGGATTTTTAACGAAATTGTAAGGGTCTAGCCTTAGCGAGACTTTTAATGCAATTTTTTTTTTTTTTTTAATCTTCCCAAAATTTACTTATAGGATTTTTTGTTTGTCCTCAAAACGAATCTGAAAACTGTTATGAAACAAAAACAGTTTTGCACAAAATGATTTTTTAATGTCAGTATTTTGCCAGAATTTTCCATCAACATTACTCTAAAAATTAATTATTTCCATCCTTTTCACGATGTTTTTATCACTAGTAAATTCATTTTACGGAGCCTATTTTCTTTTTCTTGGTCGGCTAGGAGAAAATAGGTTCATCCCGATTGTTTCACGTTCGCCTTACAAAAAATGAATTTTGAACTTCAAACGAACTAAAATTTAAAACTACTTTTTCTCAATGATCTATAGGCAATGTGTTTTTTCTATGCCCACGCCATCAACAAGTAGTACTTTTTACTTATGGATATACTTCCAATGTAAAGGTGGTATAATGAAACTGTATATGTATAATGAAACAAGAAACATATACTCTTTGTTTACTTACTGGTGAGGGTAGGTGGGGGATTTTAAAACTGATACGATGTGAATCATTCCTAAATGTTTAAAACTCTTACAAACCTCTCTCTCAAAGTGATCAACTAACTTTTTATTTTCATTCATTCTTGGATTTTTTTTTAAATTATTAGGATTGTTCTTGGTTGTTACTCGGCTCATTTGTTTCATAACAGTTTTCAGATTCGTTTTGAGGACAAACAAAAAATCCTATAAGTAAATTTTGGGAAGATTAAAAAAAAAAAAAAAATTGCATTAAAAGTCTCGCTAAGGCTAGACCCTTACAATTTCGTTAAAAATCCAAAAATCCGACCATATTTCGGAGAAAATTCTACCCATTCTCATCAAATTTTTAGGGTAAATAAAGGCTCTAGATTTACACATTTTTACCTAATCGAGATATTTTTACGTGTTCAGGAATCAACATAATATAAAGAAAAGTTTGAATTTAATTTTTATTTTGAGGACCATTTTTTACAAGAGCTTCCCGAGATAATACAATAGTTATTTATATGGTTAGAAAAGGGAAGCTTTCTTCTATGCAACGAGCTCAAGAACGTAAAAATCGGATCAGCTGAACACGAGATGCAGACTTTTGAAACTACACATACAATTTTGCTGAAACATTTTTAAGCTGCTCCTGACAGGAAAAACAATTTATTTTTTGTTTTGGATGATATTTAAGACATCAGGGTTTCTTGAGGTGCTGAACTCAATTCTGCTATTCTTTTTTATGTAAAAAAATTTATAAAGCTAGTTTACTTGGAAACTTGAAGCTTTTTTTAAATTAAATTGAAGAAATATGAATAATTCTTTAACGATTGTATTTTTCCTTTAATCTACTCTCTAAAATAAATGAATTAGTGAAAGAATCATGGCGATATCATTTTCCAAACTCAAGATAAAAAATAAAGGATTTTCAAGGTATTTTATTTTATTTCTCAAAACCTAAGGCCCATTGGACGGAACGCTCGGACACGTGTCGACTATTTTTCGATGTAGAATCACCAGAAAAAAAATGGGCCCGTTCGACGACCCAATAGCTGTGCCCTCCCCTTGTTAGTAAAAATGTGTATGACTGAAACGTTCAATAAAGTTAGAATCGGTAATTATTTTTCTGAGAAGTTCGAGGTCCGCTCTGGTTTGAAACAAGGAGATTCTCTCTCACCTGTTTTATTTAATTTAGCGCTGGAATATGCCATTAGGGAGGTGACACGTACCGGAAAGGGTTTGAATTTGGGAGGGAATATACCCGTGCTCGGATATGCCAATGATTTGGTATTGCTTGGGGAGGACGTGGAAACCATAGAAATGAACACAAAAACGTTGATGAAAGCCGGACAAGAACTTGGGCTAGAAATGAATACGGATAAGACAAAATATATGGTTAGTCATAGAAGTGGTGAGGATTTCGCGGATATCAATGCAGGGGGGAATACGTTTGAACAGGTAGAGAAATTTAGATATTTAGGGGCGATGGTAACTAGAAAAAACGAAATCGATGAGGAAATTAAGGCTAGATTAAAAGCCGGTAATGCTTGCTACTTTTCAGTCGCGAAATTGCTTAGCTCCCGCCTTCTGTCACAAAACTTAAAAATTAGGATTTACAAAACTATTATTCTTCCAACGGTCGTTTACGGATGCGAAACTTGGCCGCTGACATTGAGGGATGAGCAACGGCTTAGAGTTTTTGAAAATAAAGTACTGCGTAGAATAAAATAAAAAAAACGCCGAACTGAGTGAACTTTACCCAGTAAATATAATTGACGTGATTGCAGCAAGACGAATAAAATGGGCGTGAAAATTGCAAAACTTGGCTGTGAACGTATTCCGAAAAGATTAATAAGCGCGGTGCCGAATGGGAAACGTCCGAGGGGCAGGCCGAGACGGAGGTGGGAGGATTGCGTTCGGGCGGATCTATCGAAGTTAGGTCTGGAAGACCGTCGATGGATGGAGGTGTGCAGGGAGCGAGTGGTGGTGTCGGCATCGAACCTTCGGGTTCGTTAAGCCTTTATTATTATTATTATTATTATTATTATATACAGGGTGTTTCGGAATTGCACGGCACTATTTTAGGTACGTGTTCTCTAACACAAAATAAAGAAAAAATTTCATATTAACATATATCTCAAACTCATTTATTAAACAGATATTAAAGGTTAAAGATTTATTATTTATTTACTGCATTAAGACTGACTGTACAACGTTTAACGTGTTTAATACTAAATAAAAGGTTTTAATCACCTGATAAACAAATGAACGATAAGCAATGATAGTAGTTGCTCATCTGTTTGTCTAGTTCTGTGTGTTTTAGTGTGAGTGAATCTTGTGACACAGTTCAATTTATGATTATCATGGGAGATACCACAAATTTATTCACTTTTGATGAACAAACAGACATGATTTTAACTTATGGCGAGGTACATACAAACGGTGCTGCTGCTGTTCGAAGATATCGTGAAAAATTTCCTAACCGAAGAATACCAAATCGTAAAACGTTTGAGGCCATTGAAAGACGTCTTAGGGATAATGGTACGCTAAAACCTATACGAGTGAACGCCGGTCGACAACGATTTCGACGAACTGCAAACGTAGAAGAAGAAATACTCGATGCTGTTCAGTTATCTCCTACTACTAGTACCAGAAGATTGTCACGTCGTTTCGATGTTTCCTCTACCAGCGTATGGCGAACTTTACGCGAACAACAATTATATCCATTTCACGTATCAAGTAGGCAAGATTTGATACCACAAGATTATAACAAGCGCAGAAATTTCTCCCAGTGGTTAATTCGACAATGCACACGAGATCCTAACTTCCTGAACTGCATTTTGGTTACTGATGAATCTTGCTTTACAAAAAACGGGATTCTTAATTTTCGAAATACCCATAATTGGGCCGAAGAAAACCCTCATAGGACTGCTGTTGGACATTACCAACATACATTCTCTTTAAATGTCTGGTGTGGTCTTCTAAGCGACAAAATCATCGGCCCCTTCTTTTTGCCACCTATGCTGTCAGGTATATCTTACTTGCATTTTTTGCAAAATAATCTGCATGATATTCTAGAAGATATTCCGCTAGGCATTAGGCAAAGGCTGTAGTTTATGCATGACGATGCTCCAGCTCACTTTTCTCATAGTGTCACTGATTATTTAAATGCAACTTATGGAGACCGATGGGTTGGTCGAAACGGACCTGTTAAATGGCCACCACGATCTCCGGATTTAACGCCATTAGATTATTTTGTGTGGGGCTGGATGAAGTCTATGGTTTATTCTGCGGCAGTTGACACGCAAGAAGAGATAAGAAATCGGATCGTGGAAGCCGCAGTAACTATCAACCACCATCCTGATGCTATATGAAGAGCCAGAGAAGCATGGATTCGTCGTGCTGAATGTTGCATTCAACAAAACGGAGGCGCCTTTGAGCATTTACTCTAAATGTTGTAATAATAATAAATAAATAGTAATAATAAATCTTTAACCTTTGATATCTGTTTAATAAATGAGTTTGAGATACATGTTAATATGAACTTTTTTGTTTATTTTGTGTTAGAGAACACGTACCTAAAATAGTGCCGTTCAATTCCGAAACACCCTGTATATATATATATATATATATACATCTACATAAAAAGAGTAAGTAAGTATGTGTGGATAGCACATGTCTCGTGTATTCTGATTATTCAAATAAGGCGAATTTAATAGATTACTTAGAATTAATACTAAAACTTTGTAAAGTTCTATACTGTCATTATTAGAACAAGAGAAAAATAATGTAGTCCAAAAGTACATAACAACGCTACCTTAAATCGCCGCAGGAATGTAGAGCTATTAAACACATTTGTTCATCACCAAGCCAGTCAGTGATAATTGACACAAATTGAGATAATGTTTCTTCTGACAGTCGAGCAGCTACATAATCTATAGTGCTGTCTATCTCTCGGGCACGTTTCACTCTGTCAGCAAGCATTTCAATTCCTAACACTTTAAAGCCATAGGTATGACGTAGGATTCGGTCAATATGCCCCTGCATAAAATTTTAAATAGTAATTAAATACAAATACAATTTATTTTAAATATCTTGTAAAAGTCGAGAGTTTTTGTCATTACTGTAACCTGTATATGGTTGGTTTCAAAACCAGGTACATCCATTTTCAACAATTTTTCAAGATTAATCGAAAAAGGATCAAATGGAACTGCTTTTGATAAGAAACGGATTTTTTCAGCATTGATTTTCGAAGGATCTAGACGTTTTTGAAACAAACACATCTAACACATTTTTTTTAACATGAAAAACTTGAAAACAATGAAGAAAAAATTGTTTGGAAAAAAAATGGATGTAACTGGTTTTGAAATCAAACGCCTCATATATATTATAATTTATGGGGAATATTATATTATATTTTTTGTTCTCTACCTTACTTCCTTACTTTTACTAAAGTTAAAATATATATCTTTAAGCGAAAAAAAAATTGCAAAGTGGGCGCTACAGCCCCCATAGCTCCGCCAATAGAGCTAACAGAAAAAAAAATCATTCACTGCTTTATATAATTCACCACAACCCCCCCCCCCCCCCAATTTACAGTTCAATACTTTTTTCTAAGTGCTTTTCCTCCTAGTGTCCCCGCTGCAAATCCCAGTTAGATCTTGAAACTTACCCCTCTTTTTTTGGGTAAGTTCTTTCTTACCATAGAATAAAGAATGGCTTAATTTGTATATTTTTAATGTTATAGCACAGGTTTATTCTTTTGTGAGTCTTTTTGTCCACATGAGGTGTATTAATACAGGGTTTTTATTTTAACCTTTAATTGGTGAGGTGGGGTCCAGGAGACCCCAGGCCTTATTAAAAGTTCTAGGAATCAGTAATTCGTTTTTGAATTGGCTTCCGCATTTTAGACATTTCCTGGAAAGACATGCCTCATACTTGGCAAGTTTTTTCAGTCAGTTATCATCTGCCGTTATTAATGTAGAGAGCTATTGGGGTCTGACAGACCCCACTTCACCACTAACGTTCGGATTTTTTTGAATTTTTTTTTTTTTCAATTTAAAAGTGAAGTGTCGGGTAAGCGTTTCATTTTCTTTACTGATCACCCGAGTTTGCTAAACAGATTTTAAAGGAGTGGAATAAGCCCATAGAGGATAATCTGCCTATTTCCTATTTAGAAGATAGTGATAATGAAGGCGGGGTTTTAAAGATTTAAAGGTGTTTAAGATTTTATTGTTAGTGATCATAAAACTGAATCCTTAAAAATTCCTTTAAAGGAGGAGTTAAGAATTCTGGCAAAAAAATGTGCAATTTATTCAAGCAACAGATGAACACGACAAAGGACATTGGCATTATTTTTTGCTTTATAACACATAAGTGCTAATACTTACTTACTTACTCCTCGGCGCTACGGTCCGCGGGGGAACTGGGCCTCCTTTACGATTTTTTGCCACTTCTCTCGATCTGCTGCGGCAGCTCTCCACCGCCTGACTCCAAGCTTTCTCTCCGCTTCCACGTCGTCTATCCATCGTAGTGGTGGCCTTCCTCTCCTTCTTCCTCCTCCCGGATGACCGTACAGAACTTTTCTGGGTACCCTTCCTTCCTGCATCCTCTCCACATGGCCAAACCATCTTATGCGAGACGCCTTGATGAGGCTAACAATGTCAGCCTCGCCATATAGTGCGGCGAGTTCCCTTTTATACCTTGCTCTCCAAACTCCTCTGTCACATATAGGTCCGTATATCTTGCGCAGGATCTTTCTCTCCCAGACTCCAAGCATTCTTTCGTGTTCGGCCGTTATTATTCACGTTTCGCTTCCGTAGGTTACCACAGGCCGTATCATGGTCTTGTATACCACTTCTCTCGCCTTTCTAGACATTCCTCGGAATTTCAGTACCCGCTGAAGTGCAAAGTAGCATCGGTTTCCCGCAGCTATTCTTGCGCCAATTTCAGCCTTGATTTTGTTATTATCTGACATCAAGGAACCGAAATACTTAAATTCCTTGCATACTGGAAACCTATGGGTGCCGATACTGATTGTCTCATTAGCTTGCAAAGTGTGACGTCTGCTGCTCTTCATGTATGCCGACTTCGCCTCATTTATCCTAAGTCCCCTAGCCGCAGCTGCCTCCTCGAACTCTTCTAAAGCTCCTGCTAGTGCTGGAAGGGATCTGGCCATTATCTCCACATCATCTGCATATGCGAGGTGCTGTGTTAGGCGGTCAAATATTGTTCCTCCCGGGTTGGTCCTGATGGCACGGACAGCTTTTTCCAAGCTCATATTAAAGAGTGTGGTAGCCTTTGTGTCTCCTTGCATGATTCCTGTCCTTATCTGAAACTCGTCGGATAGTACCCCCTGAAGCTTCACCTGGCATCTCGCATCTTTCATTGTCATTCGTGTCATCTTTCTTAAGTGCTAATAATGCACTTATATTATACACGGATTCTAAAGAAAGGGTTCCAATGGATAGATTTTCTTTCATAAAGACCATTGGAACATCACTGTTGCATCAATTCAAAAAGAAAAGCGGACAACCCCAGAATTACTCCGATTCCAGACAGAGCACATATTATGAAAACGAACTAACAACCCTGAAGTGTTAATTAGGTTGTTCAAAAGAAGATATCTAATATATCTATATCTAATATATCTCTAATATATGCCCCAGATTTTTGTGGTGAATGTACAGGTTCAGTTTGTAAAAATTGTGTATAGATTTACACTTGCATCATTATTATACGATGTATTTTGTTACGGCTTTAATTACATTACTTTTTTACAAATACATTAAGCTATAAGCCATTAAATTTTTAACATAAATAATTAAGTTTTTGTATGTTATTTTAAATAAATTGTAAAAAAATTGAATTATCAGTGAATATTACGTTTTTATCGATTTTAATTATTAATTTTTTTTTATAAAAACCTTTCTAAACAGGAATGATAGATAAGGAGTTGAAATATAACATATTCTGAGGTGAAGGTCTTGGATAAATTTTTAAAAGAATAAAAAATTAACAAAAGTTGGGGTCCCACAGACCCCACCTCACCAGTAGTGTTTGTAGATTTCACCTCGCCAGTTAAATGTTAATTATTTAATAATAAAAAAAGTACATACACCTGATAAAAGATTTAGATTCATTTTTATGTGTTACATTTTACAGATGCTCTAGACATGAGGCATGAGGAAGTTATCCAAAAACATTTTTATGCAATTATTTTTTACAAAAAAGTAATTTATGGTTGAAGTGAGGTTGCCATGGAATCAAATTAAATCAATAAACACAGGCTTACCACAAAATCCAGAAATTATAAATAATAGTGCATTTAAAAAAATAACCTAATCTACTCACCAGTCCAGAGCCAATGTCAACAACATGTCTGATCCCAAATTTCCTGCAAGTCTCTGATACCAAATGTGATAGGGCAGTAACCTCTTTTTTTTTCTTCAGCTTCATACCATGCAACAAAGCTTCATTTATCACCGAAGAAGAGGGCCCCAACTTGGGAATAACAAGTTTCATTTCGTGGCATGTCCTCACAAATGACTTAAGATCTGCAGGCCATGTATACTAAAAAATAAATAAAGAACAAAACGAATTATTAACTAAAAATTCCGACAGGAAAGGTTGTCTTACAACCACAATAAAAATCAAACAAACATTTTTGGGCTATCGGAGACATTAATTGTAAAAGCTACTATAATATTATATCTAAATTTGTGGACCGTTAATTAAGATATAATGAAAAACACAATGACAATGTATCCAGTTAATGCTCTCATATCCATATGATACAATATTGCAATTACTTTGCAAGATTAATGCATCAGGCCTGCATACCCTTTGCAGGCATCTCATTTCGCACCTCCTAACAATTAGTGGGATGCCGGGTCTGCAGGTGATGTTTGAACTTAAAGAACTATTTCCTTGGATAACAAGGTGGCTTGATAGGACACAAGAAATGATATAGAGGTACAGGAATTAGCCTCACTTTTCATCCGACAACATTACAATATTTACCTCCTAATTATATAAGGGCATTCCAATATGTTTTAGAAATTTTAATTATTAACAATTAAATACATTCTATAACTTAAAAATGTATGAAGCTAGAAAACATTAGAAATATAAAACCCTAATATTAAAAAAATATTAATATAATAATCAACTCAGTAATATAATAATTAATATCTCAATTTATATTTTTCAATAAATCCCAACATTAATTTAATCACTAATACTCAACATAATTAATCTTTATACTATCTTTACATTGTAGCACATTACTAATTTATATAGTATAGTTTATATTAGATCGCACAACAAGGTGATGGTTGGTTTTTGTTTAAAAATGTATTAGAGGTTTTGAAGCCTTCATTTTATATTAACAGTGACATATTCTCTTTTTGGCTGTTTTAATTAATCCAGTTAAGTCGAAATAAAGCAGACTAATTTTAAACAGACTTATATTTTAATTTTAAGAAATTCATTGTTATAGTGAATCAAGTAACTTTCATTTGTAGATGAAATAGACTTATATAGAGAAAATGGAAATTAAATATCCTAGTACCTGAGAATTAGAACACAAAAAGTAAATACCATACTGTGTAGTCCATTCTGCATAGCACAAGGAAGGGTATGGATAATATCCAACATAAATAAAAAGGTCTAGAGGTTGGTTTTTGATATTTTTATTCCTCGCCTTTTAGGCTATTCGGGTTTTTCAGGGCCAGGGGAGAGGGGTGGGGGATCAGCCTAGTGTTATTAAATGTCCTCTGGCTCTGGGTTTTGAACTGGCTATCTTTGGGTTATCAATCGTATGTTTTCAGGGGCAACATGTATTGCCTAAAATGTTTCCATATATCCAAGAGAATGTATCTGACTACTACTGTTCAATATGAAAGAGCAGAACGAATATTATTATTTATTTTCACACTTTGCTTACAACTTTATCCCTCAAAAGATTTATTACTCTTTTTGGTATATCAGCACTTGAAATATATGTACAATGATTTCAGTCAGCGTTTGAATTTGGCATTTTATCATTATGGCAGAGTTTCATACTATATATTACAAAATTTTGAAATTCCTTCATATAACTATATTATTTTTAAATAATTTATTTTTTGAAGAGAAAAGATTTGGCTCCGCCGGGAGTCGAACCCGGGTCTCCTGCGTTACATGCGAGGATGCCAACCGCTACACCACAGAGCTCGGCTCAAGGCAGAGCAAATCCTTCCTCTTCACTGATACCTACTCACCCCTATCTCACAAGTTTTGCGAGTAGTAGCGGGAGGTGGACAAATTTTGTCCAATTTATGGTATTTTATTGACTTAAGTCAATTTTTTAAATTATTTTAATTAATCTAATCTTTATTTGTGGCGGACCACCATTTTTAAATTATTTTTAAATAATTTATTTTTTGAAGAGAAAAGATTTGGCTCCGCCGGGAGTCGAACCCGGGTCTCCTGCGTTACAAATGTAACGCAGGAGACCCGGGTTCGACTCCCGGCGGAGCCAAATCTTTTCTCTTCAAAAAATAAATTATTTAAAAATAATTTAAAAATGGTGGTCCGCCACAAATAAAGATTAGATTAATTAAAATAACTATATTATATTATATTTATTGGACATATTTATTTTTTACTGTATACATGCTTGTACATTTTACAGGTAGTCTGGCATCATTATTTTAATATCGAAACATAATAGTGTATGTTAAATAATATATAAACTTCTGTAACTATTAATGTAGGTTATTTTTATGAATATAATACAATTGACAGTCTATATTATTGAATTATGTTTATCGATATATGAATCATTATTTATAAACTCTATATACAAATAGCATATGACATGTAATCATAATTACATATCCCACAGCCAACAATGGTACAATATAAGAATATATAATAGTTTAATTTATATATATAAATTACAGATGTGTATAACATATTGGTATACAAATTATGGAATGCCTGGAAACATTCTTAATTGTTTTACTTTTGTAATCCCAAGCAATATTAAAAGAAAATAGTAATAGAATTAATTAAATAAATCAAAGAAACTTAAAAAAAGAGCCAAAATAAAATAATGTACTTTAATCTTTTAAATTAAGAGAATGTTATATGGAAGTTATAGTAACAACAACACTCATCCGATTAGTTACCTACTCATTGATAATAAAAGACCTTATTTTCATTGCTTGTTTAATAAAGTTACTAACATTATCCAATTGTTCCCGATTTTTTATTGTTACAATATTTGCAAAATCAATATCAAAGTTACCAGAACCGCTAATATATTATTTGAGATAGTGTAATCTAGGAGGATTATATATTGGACAGATAATCAAAATATGCTGCATGGATTCCGGTACGTTTAAATTGCATAATGTGCAGTTTCCATTTGTTTCTATTGCATATTTAATACCATTTATATAAAACTGTATGACATTTATAGAGGATTCCTTCATATAACTTTTTGTGATGAAAAATAAAATTTATTTATTTATTATTAAATACAAATACAAATGGTCAGTCTGGTTTGTGTGATTTGCAATTAGCAACTGGAAAATTGCCAAAATAAAATAATTTTTATTCTTTATTTTAGAAATACCAGATTATGTATTTTGTCATGTACCAATTGATATTAACTCCATATGAGAGAAAAGGTTTAAACGAATAGGAAAACAAGAAATGCTAGAATAGAAAAAAATATATATTAATAATATATATATATATATATATATATATATATATATATATATATATATATATATATATATTCTCAAAAATAGTGAAAAATTAGTAAGACTTCTTTCGTCATCGATTTTTCATTTTTAAACAGTTTCAATAGTAAGGTTATTTCTTCCAATGGTTCCTAATCTCCTAGGAGTTGTGCTATGATTTGTTGGAGGTTTTCAGGTGGGTTCCTGCACCTCACTAACTCTTCCTACAGGTTTCCTTTGGAATTAAGGTCATTTATTGTTAAGTAAAGGCGCAAATACCATCACTTCACAAAAGGTAGAACTCGTAGCCAATCCACACCCTCCTGTGAGCAATTAGTTTAACTTGAATAAACTATAATTAGTTAAATTAGATCACTCTTATTATTACAATGCTGATACCCTTTGGCATTTGCAACTTGGTCATAAATTGAGTTATGGAGATGAGACAGTATAGTTAGTAACATTAGAAATAATATATTTTATAAAGAATAAAAACAGATTAGTTACTTTAGTAAATCCTTGAGGCACAAGATTTAAATCCTCTAACTGCAATTCACTGATCAATGATAAATAAGAAGCTTTAGGTGAATCTAAAATTCCTGATTCCAGCAAATCTATATTTTTATGCTGAAACAGCCAAGACCAGTTCTCCAGCAAGTTAAGGCATCCCCTTATGTATGTTTGAAGATCATGAGGTGCCGGTAAGCAGTCCATTAGAATCCTGAAATGAATGCATACATTATTTAAATTAGTATTTTAGGCATGGAAATGATTGAATGTGGTTTGTTTCTCTAAGAGATAGTATTAGTAGAGACTAATACTAATAGTGTTTATTTAATACTATTTCATTTTAGATACAGGCCTTTCCGGATAATCCAAACCCCAAGCAATCTGAAACCATTGTTAAGAGGAGAATAAAAAAGGGAAAAAACACCTTATTCAAATACCAAGATCAGATATAAGAAAAAATTGTAATTTGAATATACTAGGTTCTGGAAGTGATATTTCATCAAGAAAATAAATTATAATAAATGTTTCTGGTAGATGGAAACCTGATCTCAGGAAATTGTATAAATTCGCCTTAGAAGAATATTATTGCATAATAAAAATTTGTCAGCTGACAAAGGCATTTCTAAAGATGCAGAAAACATTTGCTAACAGAGATGCATTCAAAAATAGTGCAAGTCATTAAAGCCATTTTATTCTTCATCATACAAAAGTCACAGAAAGGCTACTTCCTTGGCATGGGCAAATGGATGCAGTCTGTTATTTATCATGGATGCATATTATGGAACTCAGGTATTTAAATACTAAATCTAAGACAGAAGGTAAATTTTATGATTATTTTCAGAAATAAATGTGTTGTTAGCATTGTCTTTATATTTAATCAAAGTTACAGATATTTTCGTTACTTTGACCAATTCGCCCTTCACTTTAAATGTTAACTTTGATAATCAGAACAGATCATGAAGTCTATGTGTTCGGATTATCAACACCTTCCTTTTATTTGTTTTTATTTATGTTAGGGTAGTCATGCAACTTACTCTCTCATCTTCGTACCTTGTACACACTCCGTTTCTTCTAATTTACGTTTACAACTTGTTTTTAATAGTCAAATCCGCCCTAGGATGGTTGATTTTATTTTGTGGAGGCCCCATGGAATAAATCTCGACCTACCCACCATGGTTAGAATAAGTTGGTTACACGTCAAGAGTAACCCCCCCCCCCCGTAAGTTCCACCGGTAGGGGGTACCGAACAAAAAAAAAGGTCAAATTGAAAAAAAAATAAAAATGGAATAATTTCGTCGAGGAAATCAGAGTTACTTCTTAAATTGTAAAAAAAGGCTTTGATTTCGCAGTCGCAATCGATTATAGGGTGCGTTAGTAGGTTTGCAAAATGTCGGAAGGTAAGGGGATAGACACAGTTGATGTGATAGACATATTTGGTAATAACAAAAGAACATTAATTAAAGGGCAAGCTATGTTTGATGAAAACCACATAATTACATGTGGAAAAGTACCTAGAAGCGAAAAAGTGGAAATTAAATTTATTAATAACAATAAGCAATTTTCTTGTAATTGTACGTGTAAAGCTGGTAGTAATGGTAAATGCAAACACATCATTGCAACTTTACACTACGTTCTTCGGTTAGTAATAATAATAATTATCTATTCCTACAGCCATTGTTATGGCAGCTGTCATTTTCATAACAGCTTAGTTTCTTTGCCATATCATGTATTTATTTGTCAAAACTTTCAGGCATCACATTGAAAACTTCGAACAATTAAACACAACGGATGTAAGATAAAAATGGGAAAAATTAAAAAAGAAAAACAAATCTATGACACTATGGTCCCAATCATCAAATCGATAAAATGTCAAATACTAATATTTACTTAATATAGTCACTTTCTTTAAAATGAAGACTACATATCGTCATATGTTTCGAAACAGGCTTATCTATTATTATTTTTACGATCCACTCTTTATGTAGCTTTTTACTTTCACTTACCTATATATGAAATATATAGTAAGTGGAAGTATTGCGATCGTGAAAATTTTCGACTTCCGGTTTTCAACGGAAATACACGTTTTGGGGTCCCCTGAGTCAAAATAACCAAGTCCCGCGAAATGGTCTGTGTGTGTGTGTGTGTGTGTGTGTGTGTGTGTGTGTGTGTGTCTGTGTGTGTGTGTGTGTGAACAGACTAGCTCAAAAACTATAAACCGCGCGAACCTGAAATTAGGTATTTAGAGTATGTATAAGCCCGCGATGTGACAGCAAAAATTTCATCAAATTTGCCCAAAGGGAGGGGGTACTTTATTGAATAACTTTTTACGTTTTATTCGATTTTCTCAAAAACGGCTCTAACGATTTTGATTAAACTGAGTATTTTATCTATTTATATGCCTGAAATATGACTGTAAAAATTTCATCAAAATTGATCAACCGGAGGGGTGACTTTACTTAATAAATTTGTATCATTTTCACATGTTTTTTTTATTTACTCAAAAACGGTTTTAACGATTTTGATCAAACTTGGTATTTGATGTATTTATATGCCAAAGATGTGATAACCAACATTTCATGACAATTGATCTACCGGAGGGGGGACTTTACTTAATAAATTTTGTATCATTTTCACGTGTTTTTTTTATTTACTCAAAAACGGTTTTAACGATTTTGATCAAACTTTGTATTTGATGTATATATATGCCCGAGATATGACTGTAAAAATTTCATCAAAATTGATCTACGGGAGGGGGGACTTTACTTAATAAATTTTGTATCATTTTCACCGGTTTTTTTTTATTTACTCAAAAACGGCTTTAACGATTAACAAAAATAAGATATGAATGTAGAAAAATGTGTGACTTTGGGAAATGATATTTAGCAAAACACGTCAATTTCTAATCTAAGTAAGTTGGTAAGTGAAAGTTGTGTGTTGCGCGCACGCACCAGATTTTTATTTTTTGGAAACAAATGGAATTACACATCTTTTGATTTTCTAATTGAACACTGAGGGTCCGAGCAACACCTATTAGACATTTTTGAAATAATTTTTTACTCTACCGAGTTTTAATTATTTACAAATAAATTAAAACCTCCCAATAAAAGCTATGAATCTTAGGTACTAGCCGGGGTTTTATCCCCGTTCCTCTAGTTCCAGTCAAGAAGCAGCACCGTCGCTTGCGACCGCGATTAGGTTTATTTAATTCCAGCTATAGGCGAGCGCAAGCGACGGTGCTGCTTCTTTCAGGAACTAAAGAAATGGGGATAGAAGCCGGGCCATTACCTGGGATTCATAGGGTTTTTTGGCGTTTTTAATTTATTTTTCCATAATTAAAAACTGATTGAGCAAAAAATCATTTGAAAAATGTCTAATAGGTATTGCTCGGTCCCTTAGTGTTCAATTTAAAAATCAAAAGACGTGTCATTCCATTTATTTCCAAAAAATAAAAAGCTTCTTAAAGAGTGTATTGTAAAATTAAGAATAGATAAGCCTGTTTCGAAACATATGACGATATGTAGTCTTCATTTTAAAGAAAATGACTATATTTATCCAGGTAAATATTAGTATTTGACATTTTATTATCCCAAAATGTTGGTTTTATGCAAATAACATTGGGACCATAGTCATATTTGTTTTTCTTTTTTAATTTTCCCCATTTTTGTCTTACATCCGTCGTGCTTAATTGTTCCAAGTTTTCAATGCGAAGCCTGAAAGTTTTGACAAATAAATAAATAATATGACAAAGAATCTAAGCTGTCATAACAATGATTGTATGAATAGGTAATTAATGTTATTACTAACCGAAAAACGTAGAGTAAAGTTACAATGATGTGTTTGCATTTACCAGAACTACCAGCTTTACACGTACAATGACAAGAAAATTGCTTATTATTATTAGTAAATTTGTTTTCCACTTTTATTTGATGGGGCAGTCCTTTAAGATTGCTATTTTCAAGGCACAAGGCTTGTAAAATAACTGTTTTTTTACTTTTAGATATTATTCCACATGTAATTATGTGGTTTGCATCAAGGATAGCCTGCCCTTCAATTAATGGTCTTTTAAAATTACCAATTATCTCTATCACATCAACTATGTCTATCTCCGTTCTTTCCGACATTTTGCAAAACTACTAGCGCACCCTATAGTCGATTGCGCCCGCCTATCAACTTCCTTTTGCTTAAAAGAGATACACAAACCCTCAACCGGCCCTTAACACTTGAGATTGGGGCCTCGCACAACTGCTTTGTAATTTCCGTCTACTTAACTATGTGCAATAATAAATAAAGAAGAGAGCCATTTCATGGGTATTTTAAGTAGTATTAAAGAATGTTCATTGAGCGTAGTTTTTTATAATAACATGATCTCATTTATTTCAATTTCCTTCAATACCAATACCAGGCTAGCGCTTATCAGTGTGTTTTATCAGGTTATAATCAGGCAGATAGAATTCGTGATTAAGCTACAGCACACAAGTTTCATATTAATAGTACAAGTTGCGAAATATAATTCACAATCCATCGTTATATTGATTTCTCATAAGAGAGAGAAATACTTTATTGATAAGTAGTGCTGCCCTACACAGCATACTAATCAATCCGTTTGGACATTAAATTTCCTTTGATGTATAAAAAAAAAAAAAAAAAATACTAGTAAAAACTAAAAATACTTGTGCTTATTTGTATTAAGAACTTTGAAGATCTGTATTTATGCACAAATAGTATTAGCTTCAATATGAAATAGGGACCGGATCCAACTTGCTATTCCCAAACTAAAGTTCCGTAATTATTCCATAAATGACGAGATATTTGTCAACAACAATAACGATACACATACATACATAAAAATGCACTCTTATCTACTGGAAGAATAGGACCTTATTAATCAACATTACTGGAAAAATAGTTACAAATTGGATGCGTAAATGTATTTTATGAATATTTTCACATTCACTTACCTATATATATATATATATGAAATATAGAGTAAGGGAATGAATTGCGACTTCCGGTTTTCAACGGAAATACAAGTTTTGGGGCCCCATGAATCCAAATAACCAAATCCTGCAGAATGGTCTGTGTGTGTATATGTAAACAGACTAGCTCAAAAACTATAAAACGTATGAACTTGAAATTGGGTTTTTGGTGTACGTAAGATACAAAAAAGTAGTCCCTATTGACGGAAAACATCTTTGAAACACCGAGAAAGAAGATTGGGATTGTTAGTTAAAAAATTCCCTCCCCTAAAAAAAAAAATCTGGTGCGTGCGCGCAACACACAACTTTCACTTACCAACTTACTTAGAGTAGGAATTAATGCGTTGTTGTGGTCCCCTCCGTTAGACCAATTTTGATGAAATGTTCGATATCACATCTGTGGCATATACATACATCGAATACCCAGTTTGATCAAAATCGTTAGAGCCGTTTTTGAGTAAATAAAAAAAACACGTAAAAATGATACAAAATTTATTAAGTAAAGTCCCCCCTCCGGTTGATCAATTTTGATGAAATGTTGTCTATCACATCTTTGGCATATACATACGAGTATATGCCCGCGATGTGGCAGCAAAAATTTCATCAAATTGGTCAAACGGAGGGAGCATTTTATTAATTATTTTTATTTTTCTTAAGTGACTGGTGAGGAATCCAGTAGGGATGTCACCATCCAGAAAAAACGATCAAGTCCAAATTCTACTGTGACATCATTAGAGCAGCTAACTGGTCCAGTGACAATGACTGGGATGTAACAGCTAGGACTAATCGGGAAAAACAAAAGTTTATTTAATAGTTATATTAAATAAAGTTGGGAGCCAGGATGGCCGAGTGGACAAAGGCGCTCGCAATAAGTAATCAAAGTTAAGCAACGTCGAGCGTGTTTAGTACTTGTATGGGTGACCGATCCATTCGGGTGACCACCCGCCAACGAACGTAGTCCAAGCCTACCCCTCACCACTGGGTATGTGAGGCCCGTCAGCCTGCGACACACCGACCGGGCGTAGGAGTGATGTACATTCCCCGTGTATCTCATCGAGAATCGTGGTGTGATTTTCCAGGATCAGTAACTGCCCGGAGGTTTGGTACAAGGAGGAAAGAAATATACGTCCTCGGGGCCTGCTGACTCTAAGCTGCCATAATCCTTGGACCTAGACCAGTTTGTCACTGTCCTTGAACCCGAGAGAGCTGACGCCATCGGTGGGAAGGACACCGCAAAATTGGCCCCAATGGTATTGGTTATGGAGCTAAGGGCAGTCTGCCGCTGCATCATGGTGACCATGGCTTGCAGCAACGTGATTGGGCTACCCCACCCCTCCCCGGCTGTCTGTGCTTCCGCAAGCAACACAAATGTCTGTAAGAAGACCACGTTGTGCGGCCAAAGATCTCATTAGGTCTATTGTGCCAACCGAAAAAAAAATTAAATAAAGTTGAAAGAATCTGCTTTAAAATATTATACAAATCTATTATTACTTTCACTTACCTGTATATGAAATATATAGGAAGGAAAGTATTGCGATCGTGAAAAATTTCGACTTCCGGTTTTCAACGGAAATACACGTTTTGGGGTCCCCTTAGTCCAAATAACCAAGTCCCGCGAAATGGTCTGTGTGTGTGTGTATGTGTGAACAGACTAGCTCAAAAACTTTAACTCATACGATCTCAAATTGGGTATTTGGTGTATGAATATGCCCGCGATGTGACAGCAAAAATTTCATCAAAATTGGTCAAACGGAGGGGGCTCTTTGTTTCATAACATTTTTTCGAATATCTCAAAAACGGCTTTAATAATTTTGATTAAAATCATCATGTTTAATCAAAATCAAGTCTTCTTTAATATCCGGTGAGATTTATCATTATTAAAATGTTCTGAGGGGGCTAAGATGGGGAAGGGGCTTTTTTTGTTTTCCTATAAAGTACTATTGATTTTATTTATATGAAGAAATTTACTGTCTCTCGTTTCGCCTAAAAATAAGATAGAGCTAAATATAAAATATGAAAAAAATCAAGTAAAGATATACATTTTCAACAATTTCATAGATAATTATAAAATCTGACGACTTGGAGTATTATGCTTGCATTGCCGAGTTATCACAAGTAAAAACTTTCATGTAATAATAAAAAACAAAAATAGTGTACTTTAGAGCGCAAATAAAAACAAAAATAAGAAACGAATGTGGAAAAATATTTGAGTCTGAGAAATAGCAATTAAAAAAACATGTCAATTTCTAATCTAAGTAAGTTGGTAAGTGAAAGTTGTGTGTTGCGCGCATGTACCAGATTTTTTTTTTACTTTCAATGCAGTCTACGTTTTAATTTATCTTTTATCTAATTGAGTTTGAATTTTAATCTGCTCTGAAATAAACTGAAAACAAGTATTTTAATGTTTAATTTTACAAATTATGTGAGACAGGTTCTGCCAATATTCACCCCCTTCCCCTCCTGGGTATTCCATACACCCCAGACCTCCCTGGGATACTATTGTCCATGATCTACTATTCCACCCCCTGGCACTAGGCCTTTTTTTACTTATATTTTTTTTATTCTAAATTTGGTAGGAAGATTTTATTATAAGTAATGATTAGTTTGCAATATATCTTCCTTTTGTCACAACTATTTATTCTCTTATATCATAACACTGTTAACATTTCAAGGCTCTGTCCCCATTCTTAAAACACAAATAATTTCTTAATTGTATGATTGATTGTCTTTTAATGTCACTTGCTAAAATACCCTGTTATACATTTTTTATATGTATAGGTCTAGTACGCCTCTGGGTGTAGCATTTAACTTATGTGGCAACCATCACAAAATAAAAACTGAGGTATCTGAAGAACTTGAAGGTAGGTATCTGAAGAAGGATTTCAATGGAGCTTTCCAGCATTGAAAAAGGAAAACGCAACTTCGTATTGTGTCTTAGGGAGAGTATTTTGAAGAGTACAATATAGCACTGATTTTCAGTTAATAATAAAAAAGGATTGAATTGAAGTACAATTGATTGGTTGGATAAGGGATGAGGGAAAGATGGTAATTAAAACAACACATGGATTTCCTTTTACATTTAGGTTTTGACTGTCTTTTTATGTGATCGTCAAAACAAATTTTGCCATACCTCTACTGAATTAATATTAATTGAACCTGATGGTAATCGAATAGATACCTTATGTCACAAGAAATCAGCCAAATAATCAGAAAAAAAATTGACACCTAATTACTAAGTGCTTTATTAAACTACTTCAGAACATTTGACTCCTTCAAAATGAGCAATCAATATGACATTCCACAGAAATTACCTTAAGGTTACTTACTACAGAGGATTATTAGTAAAATAAAGAGGGACTGCATTAGGAATAAAGTTATCAGAGAGGAGTTAAAAGTGATGTGACTAAAAGGAAAAATAGTAGAATGCCAACTGCGTTGTTTGGAAAATGAGCACAGATTCCATGAGGAAATGACTTAAGGAAGCTAGCGGAGTAGAAAAAAGGCAAGCGGGCAAACCTAAAGGGAATAGGAAGACACAGATGGAAATAAATAAAAGTGGAGTGGGGGACTGAGGATGGTACTTGACACTGAAAGGCACCGAGGAGCTAGAGAGAGAATTAGAAAGGAGTTGAACAAACTCCATATCTCATTGGATGCTCAAGGATTTTCCTCGCAATGCTCACTAGACTCAGAGGATGTCTACCATTACCTGCAAGTCTCTATTTACTTCTCATCAGCAGCCAGTCCTCAAGAATATGTATCAGTTCCAAAAACCTAAAGCTGGTCATACAGGATCAGGCCTGCCTCTCAGTTATGCCTAACAGTCATATTTGACCAGCAGGCCTAAGCATGGATAGCCAGCTTAAAAGAGCTTTCTTCGGGAGCAACCAGTTCTTGGTAATATTTGGCAAACTCTTAATTCTTATGAAATTAGAAAATTATTCAATTGGTACTTAGTAGATTAGAATAATTGTTTAAAAAAAATTCAAAGAGGGTTAATATACCAATAAACTGCACAATCCACAACAATTTTAAATAAAGATCAACAAGTTAGGGATCAAGAATTGAGATTATTTTTTACGATTTGTAATTTCTCTATTTCAAATTAATAATTTTTATTAACACATTTTTTGGAATATAAATTAAATTATGTAAAAAATAAATAGATATAAGAATTTAAAAAAATTAAGATTCTTAGATAAAATAAAAGGTACTACTACACCTATTCCCCTGCTGGGTTTGACAGCTGATAAGCACGCTGCTTATCAGAAATTATCACATACATAATTTCAAATAGATCTGCAATAGATCAAATAGAAAAAACAAATCTAATTCTTGCTTTCAACATCTAAAATCCATTTTATCACATGGGATTGATTATTTTTGGATTTCTTTTTCTTTCTTTTTTTATTATAGAACTGGCCACAGAGATAAAAAACCGCTTTTTAAATTCCTAGATTAAAAAAGATCCATATCTCAAAATAAATCTCACCAGAGAGGAACGGATAACAAACACAAAGCCGTTTTACACAAACAACTCCACAATTACTAATTACTAGTAGGAGTTTGTCTCTCTCATATATGACCTTAAACAAATACCTTGTTTCTATACTATCATAAAAAAAATAAGGTATTTTAACATTTATGTCAGTAATCATTAAATCTAAATAACATAAAATATGTCATTGTAAATTAATGATCATAACACTTAAAAAATCATTAACAATCAAGGCGATTGCATATTTACAACCAGGGTCTGTTAATAAGCTATATATTATGTTCGAATAGGTGATGTATCCACTCTTCTAACTTCCCACTTTTCACCAGTCCTCAAGAGTAAGTCTCTGTTTTCGGGTCCTAAAAGGGCTCTGCCTTGACAAGTGGAATTGAGTCTTCTGGAAACTCTGATCAAATCAGATTTATTGCACTTCATTATGGTTTCTCGGTGTTTTTGGAAAAGATCATCAGATATACCATATAAAAACTGTCGGGTTCCTTTGGCACTCGGTGGTATTGGTGCATCGAGAGACTGAAACACTCCAAGTTTAGCTTCTTCCACATCCTGATCGGTGAATTCATTTCCAGACTGTACCCAATCCTGAGCTTCATTAAAAATATCAAAAGAGTTAATAGGTTTTGGATCTGAGAAAGAGAAAAAACTGAATATGCCAGATGTCGAAATATTGGCTCCAGTTCCATAAGCACCGCCCTTCTCTCTAATCCGAGGAAGGAGGTATTTAGAAGCAAGCAGTCGCGCTAATACTCTCAGAATTGGAAAGTCATCATGAGCATACTCGACAGTGGGTATCGATAAAGCAGCATAGTTAACCTGGAATGGGAATATGTAGTGGTATCCTTTTACCTTCTGAACCGGTTTTTCTTTTTTGGTCAATTTAAATGGCATTTTATGTTCACCAGGAAATTTTCCCAACATATCATCCAAAGCTGAAAGACTTTTCTCTTCTGATTCCGGGCTTACATTTAAACTGACACGCATAATTTTCTTCTTCAAAACTATATCAGCTATTCCTTTCATCAATTCTAACGTTTCACTAAGATCTGAACTTTGGGAGAGCTGCTTCATAGTTTGAACGTAGGAAAGACCTCCAAACCTTTCTTTATGCTGGGCAATAGTAGAAACAAGTGCGGAAGCAGAAGACATAGCGTACAGGTGCCCACTGTCAGCGATGCCGGTAATAGCCTCTGTAGCCATTGTTTTGACTAAAGTCTCAAATCTTTTCATATCGCTTAGTGATAATTCAGTAAATATCTCTGCTAAAATATTTGTCATACCTTCTAAATTTTTATCTAGACAAGAAGAAGCAAATGTCACACCCTCCTCAAAAGAGCTAGTTTCAAATGTACTTTCGGCAATATGAGGTGAAAAAAATAAACCGCCAGTTTTCAATGTGATCAACTGGTCAAGGCGGCGGTAATTGTGAGATTTAGTCCCCATCTTTGTGATGATGCTACAAAACAAAGGTAAAACACTCTTAGCTTCTTCCGAAAGGATAGACGCATTGATGACCCCACGAAGGTATGTCAAGCCATTGGTAGGAACTGAACAAACTTGAACAGGGAGACCATTGACTTGGAATCCCTTGAGGTTAACCCTTTCAATATCTTTGTTGAGGTCGGATATTGACAAAGTTGGGAGGCAATCAATTTTCTTATTGTTTTCTTGCTCCTTACTCAGTTCCAAACCCATTTCGTAAATGCTTTCCCGCTGATGAGGAAGGAGAACATCAAGTTTTCTATTCAAAAGCTGTTTAATTTGCTCCTCTTCCTTCCTTTCAAAATCTATATCGGGGACCATAGTCAAAATTAATCTATGGGTATTATCCTTGAAATATTCCTGCACCATATCTTGTAAATATAAGGGGTTATCTGCTAAGGATTTCTTAAATTTCATAACTTTATCGTTAACTTTTACAGCTCTGACTACATCCCCATCATGATTCCACACCGGGGTGATACCAAACAGCATTCCGAGACCGAAATCAGCTGTCTGATGTTTAGTATTTATTTCAATATTATGCAGAATAGCTTTTATTTGGTTTTCATCAAAGCCGTCATTGATAACATTTTCAACAGTTTTATGATATATATTAACAATGCGATCAAAATCGACTGGGTCGACAGCCATTAAACCGACTGAAAACATTGTATCTCTCGTATGAGACTCATAACCCGTAACAGGACTAAAACCTCCTCCAATATTTGGTTCAACTAATGACTTGTAAAATGCAGAGTTTGGACCTCTTACTAACAATTCACATAATATTTGAAACACAAATGTTTCTTGAATATTTTTTATATCATTACATAGGACAGATATTGCAATACTAGATTGTTTTTTCTTGTCAGGTGCTAAAGGATCAAATCGACAATTAATTTCTTTCCTTCTTTCACTGTCCCATCTATCTTCCGAAGGGACAAGAGTTGATTTTGAGAAATCATTAGTATCGGGATAATCAGCTAAATATGCTTTGTTAATAAAAACTAAGTGATCTTGCAGGGGAAAATTTCCATAGGAGTATATACGACAATTACTAGGATGGTAAAACTTCTTGTGAAAAGCCTTAAGATCATTGTAAGTTAAGTTGGGAATACATTTTGGATCTCCACCGAAAGAAACTCTGTAGGTATTAGAAGGAAGCATGCTATTCATAAGTGCTTCATTGAAAAGTGTCTGATTTTCACCATAAACACCTTTCATTTCATTAAAAACCACACCTTTAAATGTAATAGGGGATTCTTTGTCGTATAGTAACTCATGCTCTAACCTCCAACCTTCTTGTTTGAAATCAGATTCTCTAAGTTCTGGTTGGAATACTGCATCCAAGTAAACAGACATTAAATTTCGGAAGTCTGTCTTATTCTGAGTCGAAAAAGGATAAATTGTATAATCCGGCCCTGTCATGGCATTCATGAATGTAGCCATGGATCTATTCAACATCTTCATGAAGGGATCACGACAGGGATAATTTCTACTTCCGCACAGAGTTGTATGTTCTAATATGTGAGGTAAACCGGTTGAGTCGGTAGGAGTCGTTCTGAAACCGACGCAGAAGGTATTATTTGAGTCATCTCGGGCCATATGAAGGTACTCACAACCAGTTCTCATATGACGTAATTTAATGAGAGTTAATGAAAATTCTGGTACAAATGCCACACGGTTAACGATGAAACCTTCGATTTCATTCCCTTCTTTTAAGTCTTTTTCTGCTATAGGTCTTCTTGATTGTTCTATGATTTTAGGTGAATGAAGTGATCTTCTGCCGAATCGCTTCAGCCCTGCCCGCCACATCTGTAATATGATCATAAATTTCAGAAACAGTTCCTAACTTAACTAAATCTAGACTTTAATTTAAAGGTAATGGATCCATTGCCAAATTAATGTCAAAGCCTGTTTCTTTAATATTAACATAATTAAGTAATTTACTAACTTAAAATGCAATGATTTTGTAATAATAATTTACATTTTCTTAAATTTAGCTCCACTAAAATGTTTAGTGGCCAAGAAAACTTTTGATTGAGAAGAAGAATTCTCAAAATTTTCCCGTTCTCCATTTTATGTTCTACATCTTCCTATGATTTTTATTTATCTTTTCATGTTTAGGAATAATTTATAGCTTGTCAGTCTAACAGAATCCGAAGATCTACAAAGTTATAAAAGGAATAAAGAAAGAATGAAATCTGAAATCCCCGTGGGCAATCAAGGATAAAGATGGGAAGAAGATATAACGGAAAGACGGAGGGAGTGCTTCAATGATCTGTTGAGTGGCGTGACATTAGTTTGGATGAGCTCCAGAATACTGAGGGGGATGCAGCATGTGAGCAGCAAAGGTGAAGAAATTTTCTTCCATATATTCATTCCTAAAAGAAAATGGATATCTAAGATTTGGGAAATCATTACGCCTATTTACAAGATCGTAGAAAATAGGGAATGCAATAACCATTGTAGCATTTCTCTGCTCAGTGTACCACGCAAGATCTGAATAGAGATATCCATCGAGTAAGGAAATAATCTTTCTGCCTGCTTCTTAGATCTCTCCCAGACAGAGACAGGAAGGAGGATATAGTGCAAGCTATGTCTGAAAGACAAGCAGATGTTGGCAAAATCTTGGCCATAGAGTCTGTATAGCATATGTAATATATTAAATACTGGTAACCACAACTCCTCTGAGATGTCACAAGGATTACAGCAGGGATAAATAATAATAATTTATATTTTTGGTTCAAATAAATAAATACTTTTCTACAAGCTAATCATTTTAATTTTAAGGTTAAAAAAGTTTGGATTTCTTTGATGCATGTGTCATGTTTTTTTTTTGGTCTGTAGTTTATTTTCTTTAACTCACCTATCTTGAGGTCACTGGCTGATATGGGAACATGAATATTTTTAGTATAAGAGAATGTTGATTCTGTACTGCATTAGTTTAATATCAGGTAAAAAGATTGTTTTTTTTTTTAAATATGAAGAACCTGATTCTACCACACCATAATAAATCCCTTCCAAGCTCCCCCCTGACTAGCATTGCCCCAAACTCTTTCCGAGGGCTAACCTTGTGAGATAGTTACCTCTCACATACTTAATTTTCACGATAACAATATTTATATGGTATAGGGTCTTCTTCTTTCCAAGGTCTTCTCTGACTAGCACTTTCCCCAAATCTATAAGTTTTCTCTATTATAAAATGCACGAGTTCATTGTTCATTACCTCTAACATCCAGCACCTGATTCCGGAGTCCTTAACATTAAGTGCAATACAACCTGCCCCTAACAGCCTAGGTCTTCCAAACATGCAGCACCCAAGCTGGGGATCTGTCAGAGTTAGCACTCATTCTTGCAGCATGAACTTTAATAACTGATGCAATGTCTGTTTTAGTGTATAGGTCATACACTTTTGGATTTTTTTTTTTTTATACCCCCATTTCCAAAAGTTTTCAAAAATAATTCTTCTTTTAAATACTTAAAAAGAAGTTTGTGGTCTTCTCCTTTTGTTATGGACCACGCTTTTGAACCTTTGTGTGAAGAATAGTTGAATTAACACGTCAGGTGTGGCGGCGTATTTTAGGTGTATCTTGAATTGAACGGTATCGGTCCCTGGGGTCCGACTGCTGGGATGAGCCACAGATCTGATGGGAATGCTTTGACGAAATCGTTATCTTTTGATTAAAAAGAAATTAAATAAGCGTCTCAAGGGCATTATCTCTTAGGAAGGATTGGAACTTGACGTAATAGGCGAAGGACAGGCCGATACAGGATTTACGCCATTCTTTATCGAAAATCGCACCTCAGAGTCTGATTCTAAAAAACAACAGAATTTCAGCTGTTAGCAACATTTTCTGCACTAAAATGAAATTATCTTCTTAAAAATTGACTAAATTGATTGTTTGAAGTGTTCGGACTTTAGGACATTTTCATGTGAAAATCGGCTGTTAAGAAGGGAATGTAAGGCATCGGAACCTATGGACCGATGCCGCACCTAACGTGCTAAGTAAGTTAAGAATTGGAGCTTTAACCCTAGAAGTACCAACGGGGGGGCTCCTCGAGCCCACAACTTTTTGTTTTTATTCCCTATCGCCCAATTTTAATGGGATATTTTTTTGATATTTTATGTATTCCTCAGAAAAACATCCTAGAATGAGGGTATAACAACAAAATGAAATAAAACAATTTCTATGTTGAGAAAAAAATTCGCAATTCCAGTGCGACCTGGGAGAGGTCGGTAATTCTAGGGTTAAGTTGAAAAGAAAGTCTGTTATTCACTAAACCATTACCTGGAATGCATGTTTATATGAGCCTTTCAGTTGAAAAAACGACTAACTCTTATTTTAACATTTTTCAGGAAAGCACTTCTAATAATATATCTCTTTGAAAAAATTTGTACTTTTTTATTTTGTTTATATATTTTAGTAGACTGTTATATGTTTGGGGTTGGAGGGATGGCTGAGTAGATTAACATGTTAGGAAATACGCCTTGCCTCTGACAACCGACATATGTTTGGGAACCCAAAGATAGCAAGTTCAAAACTCTGAGCCAGGGGAAATTTATTCATACTTTGCATCAATCCCCCACCCACTCCCCTGCCCTAGGGAACTCCGTATAGCCTAATATATAATAGCCGTATAGCCTGCTAGGAAGGGGAGGAAAAAAAAAACATTCACCACCATGTCCCATCAAAAACTGTTCCAGTTAATAGAATTGTAAAACCTCAAATGTGAATAACCAGTCATTCATGAGGCTAGCTGACTTCGGACCTTATCACATTTCAGCTTAATTTCAAAGGGTGGACACATCTCTTCAAAACACTATAGAACCTCACAATTTTCAATAATATACATAACATGTCATTAAAATAAGAGTAAGAAGTACAATTTAAGCCAAAGAAAAACACATAAAAGCTTAGCTTCGTTTGGTTATTTTAACTAGAGTTCAAAATTTTGAACAAAATCAATCGAAACCCCTTGATTTTTAGATATTATTAAATGACATAAATGAAAATAAAATGAAACAAGAATACATACCGTGTGTTTTATGAGCGCAATGCTGATGTAATGAAGTTAACTAAAAAATATACATTCAAGCCAACAATACACTATTAAATCAGCTGAATCTGAAAATAAGAAGAGAAATATATGTAATGAAATTTATAAATTATTATATTTATTTTATTATATAATTATTATTTTATATGATATATGTGTGTAAATATAAATATGTATAAAATACGTAAATATATAATACATGATACATATAATATCAGTATTTTATCATTCTTAAAAAAAGATATGTAAACCATCTAATTTTTAAACATTAACCATCATCTTATTTTCAATAATGTTCAGCTTTCCAATCAAATTGAAGAATCAAGAAGTCATAAATTATATTATTTTTTGCATAAATAGTTTTATGGCAATGTTTTTTACTCTGAAGGTGAAACATGCTGCATGTTGCTTCTTTGAACCCACTAAGGGTTATGACATCAAAATTTTGTTTTTTAAGATAAATAGAGATAAAATATTTTATAGAATATGACTATAAGTGATCAGCCTTCTATTACTTAATTGTAAAAAAATTATAATAAAGATTAAAACATATTTAAAAAACGTTCACTAAACTATAACTACAGCAGGAGGTCTAGATACACCTTGAGTTGTAGAGGGTAGTGAATTTTGAGAGAAATTTATTTTTAAATTAAGTAATTTTTTTTTTTTTTTTTTATCTAATTCTAGTTATAACAACTAAAATATAAACTTTTATCGGATGGCACACGGAGAGGAATTAGGGAGAGGCATATTTAAGATCATCATGGATGAGAATCAAACCCCCAAAATCTCGAAAATAGGCAAAAACGGACCTTCGCCCCATATGCTCACCAACCATGTCATTAAACTAAGAGCAAGAGCTATAATTAACAACAAAGGCAAACACATATATGCTTCCTTAAATAGGCCTCTAGGGTGCATGGTTTATAGGTGTAACAAAACCCTACTTAAAAATACCAACCCTAAAAATTTTAGGTAATCGATACTTTTTCACTTAATAATTTCACATGGGAGTAATTTTTGCAAAAAACCAGACTAACCATAGAGAGACAAGGTTTTCGAGGTATTTGCTACAACTGTGAACATAAAACTGAGACAATGTGGAAAGAACAATGAGAAAATGGTGAGAAAAGTTTCAAGAATCAGAATGAACATACAATACATATATAGTCATTATATGTCAGATATATAATGAAAATTTAAAAAGTTGAATGTGAAAACTGTTAAATTTCAAAATTTCCATGGTTTAAGCTTTTAATAATACTCAAATAAGAGCAGAGCTGTAATACCAAAAAATGAATGTTAATAAAAATAAATTTTATTTATAAAAAATAAACATAAAATTAGAGTGTTACACATGTTCATAATGCGAAAATATATTTGACAGTCAGTAACTAACTCTCTATCTAATGCGCCAACTCAAGAATTAATTAAAACTGATAAAGGTGTACTAATGAAATCACTCTAAGGTTACGCATATCCCTTAGTTGTTTCTATATTTATAGTAACAAAAGCACAAAAAGGTTGTGTATTTAATAAAACATATACTATTCAAATCAAATCCAATAAACTTTAAAGAAATGTCTGATTCTTTGATGAAAATACATATTACAAACAAATCATATCAAGAATGGTTGAAAATCTGTTAATCAAGACTGTTTCATAGGAAGGTCAAATTTTTCGTAATATATTCCTAATAATATTATAAAGTTTCATCAAAACAACTGATATATACCTATACAATTGGGCTGATGCAACAGTAGCACACAGTGGATCACTTCAAAATTTACATAAAAAAAAGGTTAATACACTAATCTATAGTCACTTACAATAAAATTGTCATCATAAATCTAGGTACATTTGCTACATACTAGGCACTATATTATGATTCAATCCTGTAACACCATAGTTAAGAGTTTAAGAAATTGAAAAAAGAACTTACGCTCGAAATTTTAGAGAGAAAAAAAGTGCAACATTGGGTCGCTCAATTCTATAAAAAATCTAATACAAAAGGTAACTCAATGCAATTTTACATGTCACGAATAATGAACTCATAACAACTTAAAACTATTACCTTCCCCGCAAGACGGACATGTCTTTTTGAGTAAAACACAACATATGGTCAGTCTTCTTCAAGAATATTCTAAATTCAGAAACAAATCCTACGTCTATTATTAAAGAGGAAAAAAAAATTTATATTTTACTCTAAGATCAATAATTTATTTTTGAATTAGAGTCTCTTAGCTGTTCATCGTTTAATTTCTCAACTTCTTCGTTCTCCTGTTCCTACATTTATACCTCTGTGTATTTTTCAGGGGCTCTCTAGCTTATTATTTTAATAGAACTATGAGTTATATCTATAAAAATATTTTTTAAATTATAATTAAATATTTTCAAAGTTACTCCTAATCGGGTGCTAAATTATGACCTTAGGCTTAATTAACATATGAGTTTTTGTTTTCGTCGTTGTTCAAGGACAGTGTGGGAAATATGGTTCTTCTACATTTCTTTATTACTATTCTTAAATAGACAGTTTTCTCAGATAAACAAAATTACAGATAGTTTGGGTTGTTTTATACTTAATAAATAAAAAAACATTTATGTTTTACTACACTCAGATCAAAACTAAACTTTATTTTAAAACCTTCACAATTCCATCATATGGTAAATCCAATATAACATCTTCCTTCCGATAATTTTTGAAGATCAAGCCGACTAGGTGGCTTGATAATCAGGCCGTATCTCTCTACCTTAAAGTTATGTCAGTGTGGTGAATCTCAACAGTTAAATAATAATTCATTTATAATTTATATCTACAATTTAGTTCACATGTTAATATTATTGCTTATTATTTAATCAATATGTTTGGTTAATGTATCGTTCAGACATTGTTAAATGTACTAGCATTGTTCTTGAGCATAGCATTTGATGAATAAAACCTCATTTTGCTAAGGTTTCTCTATATATATTACAATTCATTCATCTAAGAACAAAACATATGGAAAACTACTTGAAACCTGTACGCTTCGACAATGAACCTGTTTCGGAAAACTCTGCTCAGTTATGGAATATGGACTGTCCATGCCTACTTGGCTTATGACTCAAGGAACTGTATTATTGAAGCGACACGTCAGGCTAAATAAATTCGATCCTCTAGTTGATGAAGTTGATCTAGTGGAAGCTAAACCAAATTATGCCATCGTGCGACTGCAAAACGGTAATGAAGCCACTGTTTCTCTTCGCCACCTAGCGCCCAGATGCGGAACGCTTACCTGAAGCATCCAAATTTAACAGCCCCAGCTCTTTTGAGAAAGCTCCACTAATACAGGACTCAACCATAAATGTAAACCATAATTTAGAAGAAATTGAAAAACCTGGACCTACTCTGCAAAGCACCCAGTGTAATCAACAGTTGCCAGAAGACATTAGTAAGTCAATTCAAACAACTTCTCCAAGAAGATCAAGTCGTCAAAGAAAAGCTCCCCAATACTTAAATGACTTTTATTGCAAATAATAAGGAGCGGAGAATGTGGTTAACCTCAACAGTTAAATAATAATTCATTTATAATTTATAACTACAATTTAGTTCACATGTTAATATTGTTGCTTATTATTTAATCAATATGTTTGTTTAATGTATTGTTCAGACATTGTTAAATGTACTAGCATTGTTCTTAGATGAATAAAACCTCATGTTGCTAAGGTTTCTCTTTATATATAACAATTTATTCATCTAAGAACAAAACAAATGGAAAACTACTTGAAACCTGTACGCTTCGAGAGTGAACCTGGTTCGGAAAACTCTGCTCAGTTATGGAAGCATTGGAAGACAACTTTTGGGAGTTTCCTTAGTAATATACCACTAAAAGAAATTTTATCATCTGAAGACAAATTAAATCTCTTAATCAATTACGTTTCACAACCAGTTTATGACTATTTTAACTTTTAATGGAATATGTATGAAGATGCTACTCAAAACATTGATCTAACATATGAACATAAAGCCGACGAGTGAAATATCTTGTAGGTATCACCTAGCTTCTCGTAAGTGGTGAGTCGATAGATCAGTATTAAGTAAGGAATGCCAATTTGCCGCTGTAAGTGCCGAAGAGCATAAAAAAAATTTCTTTAGAGACATATTTATTAACGGTCTTGTATCACCTTTTATTCGACAACGTCTGGACTTTTTGACGTTAAAAGAAGCCTCTACACAAGCTAGAAGAGCTTTGAGCTCAGAATCAGGCAACTTATTATACCCCCAATAATTATCACAACCTTTCACTTAATGCTTCTACTTTAAATAATGTTTCAGAAATTGCTCCAATAGTCATTAATATGCAAAATGAGGAGGCTCAGCTGGCTGCATCTTCAACAGCTAAATGTTATTTCTGCGGTGGAAATAGACATCCACGATTCAAATGCCCAGCCAGAGATGCTACTTGTAATATTTGTTCAAAAAGGGGTCACTACGATGAGTTATGTAAATCCAAAAATAATCGATCTGTTGCTAACTCCCTAACCTTACAACAAAATTTAAACTTTTTGGCATGTATATCTGCAGCGGCTCCTTCATGCTTTAGTAAAGCCATTATAGTACAGCCAGATGCAAAAAATCTCACCCATAGAACATACACCTACAAATTTCAGCATAGTTATAAACAACAGAGTTAAGTGCGAAATCGACCGTCTGGCAGCGATAAAATTCTTACTAATGCCTTAAAAATTAATTTGAATAATTAATTTTTTCACAAAAATTCACCCATAAAACATACGGCTGGAATATGGCTTAATCGTTAGGTTTTTATTTCTATAGAAAGGGAAAAATCGTCTGGCAGCGATAAAACTCTTACTAGTGCCTGCCAGACGCGCGCGAGAATAAAAAAAACTCACCCATAAAACATACGATTCATTCTTGTGCCAACTGACTCAAAAAGGTTCCTAAACACGAAATTCGGTCGTCTGGCTGGTTAAAAATTCTTAATAATACCCGCCAGACGCGTTTATAAGTCAAAAATCGATCCGATCCATGTGAACATTAGCGTTGTTTTTCCATTTAATTTTATTTATGAGCAGTTCTAAATGTTCTTAGAAATAATTTTTGGGGTCGTAACAATCAGATTTAGCAAAAATAATTATTACTATCGATGCTAATTATTTATATCAGAGTTTACAAGCAGGGAATGCATACTACCAAGCATTATTTCTTGGGACGAGGAGGAGTTATTGTCCCTTACCTACCCCTTACCCAGTATTGAATGTATCGTATCTCAAGTTTCACGCTATTCAGTTTTCAGTACTGTTGGGATTGCAATAAATCACCGATTTATCCTCCACCAGAGTGCGTTAATTTTATTGAGTTCACCACGCACAATTTTTAAGGTACTAAAAACACTTAAACTTGAAACGCTTTATATTTTAATCAAAACAAATCAATTAAATCTTTTACAATAAACAAAACACAATCAAAACATTAAACATATCTAATTTAACGTTCATTTAAACAACTCGAATTTAAACTCATTTATAATTGGTAACATCTCTCATAACCTACCAATCATCTGTTTTAATTATACTTTTAATTAAAAATTATATTTTTAATTCAGATGCCATTTCGATTTCTAACAAGTACAATCGATTTGTCCAGTGCTTACCATCAGATCCCGCTGAGAGAAGATGAAAAACTATATACTGCTTTCGAAGCAGCTGGTCATCTTTACCAATTTCGTCGAGTGCCATTTCGAGTTACCAATGGAGTAGTGTAATATATAAGGCACTGCATTTAAGTTGTAATATATAAGGCACTTCATTTATATGAGCCAATATTCCATATGTTTTAAATTATGCAGCCTTCTTTTTATTCTAATTAAGATTAACACATGTTCCAGTGTACATGTGATTGAAAAAATAATAAAGTTACGATGTATTATGTTCTTTAAGCGTATTTGTTAAATTTTATCTTCTTTAATTTCAAAGAGTTAATTAATTATTTGAACTAAATTATGTAAGTTACAAGAAGTAGCTTGTTTTCGGAGGTAATAGACAATCTTATACTAGTTGAAGGACTCAAAGATGTATATGCTTATCTGGATGATAAAACTGTCTGTGGGAATAATCGGGAAGAACATGTTAAGAATCTTGCAGAATTCCTCGCAGTGGCTAAGAAGTACAACCTTACTATAAATGAAAAAATCTGGTGCGTGCGCGCAACACACAACTTTCACTTACCAACTTACTTAGATTAGAAATTAATGCGTTTTGTTAATTGCCACTTCTCAAATGAACAGAACAGCTTTAATTATAACGCATTGGTTTGTCATTAAAGGCGTACGGCGCATGAGTGAGCTCAAGGAGTTTAATGAGTTGACGGAATATTTTTCTTTTTTTTTCCTGTATATGTTTACTTGATTTTCTTCATATATCATATTTAGCCATTTCTTATTTTTAGGCGTGATGAGAGACAGTTAATTTCTCAATATAAACTAAAAGAAAGGTACTTTATAGAAAAACAAAAAAGGCCCCTTCCCCATTTAAGGCCCCTCAGAACATTTTAATAATGATAAAGCTTACCTGATATTAAATAACAACTAATTTTCATTAAACATAACGAATTTGATAAAAATCATCAAAGCCGTTTTTGAGATAATCGATCAAAAAGGTAAAATTGGGCAAAATTTATTAAGTAAAGTCCCCCCTCCTGTTGATCAATTTTGATGAATTTTTTACAGTCATTTTTCTACATTCATATCTTATTTTTGTTAATCGTTAAAGCCGTTTTTGAGTAAATAAAAAAACCCGTGAAAATGATACAAAATTTATTAAGTAAAGTCCCCCTTCCGGTTAATCAATTTTGATGAGATTTTAACAATCATATCTCGGGCATATAAATACATCAAATACCCAGTTTGATCAAAATCTTTAAAGCCGTTTTTGAGTAAATAAAAAAAACACGTGAAAATGATACAAAATTTATTAAGTAAAGTCCCCCCTCCGGTTGATCCTTTTTGATGAAATTTTTACAGTCATATCTCGGGCATATCAATAGATCAAATACTCAGTTTAATCAAAATCGTTAGAGCCGTTTTTGAGAAAATTGAAAAAACTTAAAAAGTTATTAAATAAAGTACCTCCTCCCTTTGAGCAAATTTGATGAAATTTTTGCTGTCACATCGCGGGCATATACATACTCTAAATACCTAATTTCAAGTTCGCACGGTTTATAGTTTTTGAGCTAGTCTGTTCACACACACACACACAGACACACAGACACACACAGACCATTTCGCGGGACTTGGTTATTTTGACTCAGGGGACCCCAAAACATGTATTTCCGTTGAAAACCGGAAGTCGAAAATTTTCACGATCGCAATCCACTTACTATACATTTCATATATAGGTAAGTGAAAGTAAAAAGCAGCAATTACTCAACAACTTCTATAAAACTACTAGGAGATAGAATAGAAAACAGGACACTAAAGCTTTATGAAGAAAGGCCTAGGCCGTTACTGAACCTTCCTATCCAAATGATGCAGCATCTCTTAAGGCCCGATGCACACGGACGACACTTTTCTGCAATGCGGACTATAAGCCAGGTCAGGGGTACCTGGAGTATAATGGTAAATCCGGTCGGTCCATTGTACTCCAGGTACCCCTGACCTGGCTTATAGTCCGCATCGCAGAAAAGTGTCGTCCGTGTGCACCGGGCCTAAGAAGAGCAGCGGGGATGTTATCCCACTATTCCAAATGGATTCCACGCTATTCTTAAAAGGACGAAGTTTGGTTAGTACTAAGACCTTTCCACTCTCACCTAAAGCCGATTCTCCACTCTCACCTAATTCCAACTTCGAATCTATGAAGACGGAAATTGCTAAATCAGCCATGTCTGCTATAGCTGAAGACATCTCATTTGTGTTTGAGACTTATGCATCAGTGCATTCTATAGCAGCTACCCTTTCCCAGTCAGACCGCCCGGTTGCTTTTATTTCTCGGATGCTCTCTCCTAGCGAGATTATACACTCTTCCATAGAAAAAGAGGCTTACGCAATTGTTGAATCTCTGAAAAAATGGCGACATTTTCTTATTGGTCGCCATTTCAAACTGATTAGAGATCAGAAGTCAGTATCTTTTATGTTTGATCAGCATCACAAGAGTAAAATTAAAAATGAAAAGATACTCCGTTGGCGCCTAGAACTTTTGTGCTTCAGCTACATTGTTTATCGACCAGGAAATAAGAATGATGCAGCTGATGCGCTATCACGGGTTTGCAGTGCTACTGGAGCCGCTAAGCTGTATATTTTATATTCTAATCTAGGACATCGGGGTGTTACCAGAATGGCACACTGGATCAAGAGCCGAAACATACCATTTACTTTAGAAGAAATCAGGAAGGTGACTGCCTCTTGTAAAATATGCAGTGAGCTTAAACCAAGTTTTCATAAGTCTAACGAAACGCATTTGTTAAAGGCAACTACACCGTTTGTAGGGGTGAATGTAGATTTTAAAGGACCTTAGCCGTCTATAAAGGAGAACAAGTATTTACTGACTTTTATGGATGAGTACTGTAATGTATAAGGGACTGCATTTATTTGAGCCAATATTCCATATGATTTAAACTATGCAGCATTCTTTTTATTCTTAGATTAACACATATTACAGTGTACATGTGATTGAAAAGATAATAAAGTTTATGTTCTGTTGGGTGAAAAGAATTTAGGAATCAATAGAGCAGAACACATTTATTATTTCACATGGAAATTAGAGCACAATAAAGCAAGCATGCAGTACATTTTTATAACAGATGCATAATAACAGGTGATATAAAAAAACTTCTAGATTATATACAATGCAAATTGGTACAACATAATATAATAAAATACATAAATATAATTATCAATACATAATAAAACTTAAATACAAGAATATTCCATAATTATACGCAGTATAATAATCAGTATTATCAATTCCTATCATCCCCCCTCAATTAAAAATCTTTTTTTTTTATTTATTTATTTTTTTTTTTTTTATACCAATAGACTAACTGAAAAAAAAAAATATTTTTAATTGTCATTCTTTAAGACAAGAACATAAAAGCAGTGTCAAAACAAACATTAATGCAATAGGCTTAATAGACTTCTTAATTTAGAGAATTTATCATGATTTAATGGTTTGGTAAATATGTCAGCCACATTTTCGTCAGATGGTATATATTCTAACTGAAGAACTTTTTTAGATATAAGATCTTTAATAAAATGATATTTAATTTCTATGTGTTTGGTTCGTTTAGAATTTTCAAAACTTCCAGCCATAGATATAGCACCAACATTATCCAGTTTTAAAGAAGGTAAAATGTCAACGTTAAAGAACTCTTTAATTAAACCTTTTAAATTTACCAATTCCTGGGCAGCAATGGCCCCAGCAACATATTCAGATTCGGCTGTGGACATAGCCACACAACTCTGCTTCTTGGAATACCAACAAATTGGATTATTTCCAAAAAAGAATATTCCACCAGACACACTTTTTCTGTCCTTTTGATCACCTGCCCAATCAGAGTCAGAAAAGCCAGAGAGAGAACAATTTCCAGCTCTTAGTACAAGACTTGCCTCTAAACTAGTGCTCAAATATCTAAGAATACGTTTACCAGCAGTCCACAACTGTTTTGTGGGTTTGTCCAGGTAACGACTCAAATATGAAACAGAAAAGAGAATATCCGGTCTCGAATTACATGCTAAATACATTAGTGACCCAATTAGCTTTCTGTAGGGAACATCAATTATTTCCGAATCAGGATCATACTGGAAATTCGATTCCATTGGAGTCTTAACTCCCCTACATTCAGGCATATTGAAATCATTAAGAATTTTTGAGATGTACGACTTTTGGCTAATAAGTAAGGAGTCTTTTTTACGCGAAATTTCTAGACCTAAGAAGTTTTCAACTTCTCCAAAGCATTTAACTTTAAACTTTTCTTTTAGCAAAGAAATAACTGAATCCACTTCATCGTCATGCCCAGTGATGACTATATCATCCACATGAACAACCATCCTTATAGAATCTTTAAAATAAAAACAAAAATCATACTGAGATCTAGTAAACCCGGAATCCAAAAGAAAATTGTTGAGTTCATTGTTCCAATCCTTAGGACTTGATTTAAGCCCATACAAAGATCTATTTAGTTTTAATACCTTGTTGTTGTCCACTGGGAGACCCTTGGGAACCTTTATGTATACATCCCGATCTATTTTACCATTTAGAAAGGCTGAAGGAATATCTAGATGTTTTATTTTAAAAGTTTTAGACAAAGCATAAGAAAAAAGAATTTTTGTGGTGGAGGTTCTTGCTACAGGAGCATACAAACAAAAAGGGTTATCAAATGTTTCTTGGAAACCACGTGCGACTAATCTGGCTTTTTTAATGCCATTATTTTTAGTTCGAAAAACCCATTTAGCATCAATAATACGTTCATTAACGGGAGGATCGACTATATTCCAGGTATTAAGAGATTCGAGAGATTTTAATTCATTATCGATAGCCATACGCCAAGAAGTATCTTTAAATGCTTCCTCAAAATTAACAGGATCATTAATGTTTTGAATGGCAGCAAATACTTCAAAATCTTCTAAATACTTAGGTTGTTTTACCTGTCTACCAGAAGAAGTAACATATGTTTCGGATACCTCGCCAAGGTCTTGTTGCCTTGATTCAAACAATTGTTCATCATTAAGCTGTGGTCCATTTTGCTGATCACCTTCTACCTCCAAAGGCTGGAGATTATCTGTTCGAATGTTCTCCTGTATACAATTATTTTCTACTGAGGGCTGAATGTCCTCAGGCATATCTGGTAATGGGACAGTTTCAATATCCCTGTGAACATTTGCACTTTTAGGTACATTTAAATCATTTTCAAGAAAAACTACGTCCCTACTGTAGACAATTCTTTTAGTTGTAGGATCGATACACTTATAACCTTTAATACGATTACTATAACCTATAAAAAGATATTGCTTAGAATTAGGATCCCATTTCTTCCTTAATTCTTTTGGAACTCTTACCATTACTTTGCACCCAAAAACTCTAAGGTGTGACAAATTAGGTTTATGACCAGACCATGCTTCATAGGGTGTTATATTATTTATCGCTGTACTGGGAGACCTATTAATTAAATAAACAGATGTGTTTACTGCTTCTGCCCAATAAAGCTTTGGAAGGTTAGCATCGAACAGAAGGCATTTAGCTTTTTCTACTATAGTACGATTAGCTCTTTCAGCAATTCCATTTTGCTGCGGAGTATATCTGGTAGTAAGCTGGTGTACAATACCATGACTACTTAAAAATCTTTTGAAATTGTGGTTGACATACTCAAGACCATTGTCAGTTCTTAAAGTTTTAATTTTCTTATTTGTTTGTTTTTCAACCTTATAAACAAAATCCTTAAAAGATTCTAGAGCTTGATCTTTACTAGCTAAAAAGTATACAAACATTTTTCTAGAATAATCATCTATGATTGTAAGGAAATATTTACTACCTCCAATAGAAGCTTGCTCCATAGGACCACATAGATCACTATGGACTAGATCTAAAATACCCTGAGACTTTCTTTGACTCAAGTTAAACTTAGCTCTTGAATGTTTACCTTTAAGGCATACAATACAGGGATTAGGGTCAACAATTAACTTATCAATACCTTTAGCAACATTATTTACATTATTCATTGAACCTCTATTCATGTGTCCTAGCCTTCTGTGCCAAAGAAGGCCAGAACTAATTGCTGAACACACAGGTTTTTGCTCTAAACTAACATGGTTATTCGGAACAGTTAACATTTGATAAATTCCATTACTAAGAAAGGCTTTGGCAACTATTTCACCTTTAGGGTCAACAATTTGAGCTCCTAACCTATTGAACACAACAACATAACCATGTTCTATAATTTTTCTCACTGATAAAAGATTAATTGATGCATCAGGAGAATATAGCACATCATGTACTGTAAAGTCGTTAATAACACTATTTACTTTAAAAGATAACTTAATATCACCCGTACATTCCACCTTTAATATATCATTGTTAGCTACCGTAACATTAATATCTTTAGGATTATTCCTAATTTTAACAAAATTATTTTTGGAATTTGTTAGATGCACAGATGCACAACTGTCGAGGTAAAATACATTAGACTTGGCTATCTCATTTGAGGTTGAACAAGCGTAGAAAGCATTATTTTTCTTTTCCATTCCACGATGCATATTCGTACTTATAAACGATCTACAATTAGCTTGGACATGACCTTCTTTATTACATTTAAAACATATAGGGGGTTTCTTTTTCCTTGATTTAGAATAAAAAGCAGTATCATCAGATTTGACCTCTGATGACACCTTTACATCTTGCAAAAGTTTAACTTTAATAGAATCTGCTGTTATTTTAATGCCAGAACTTTCCGAACCCATGAGCATGGGACGATAATCATCAGGAAGCCCAGCTAGCAGTAATGTACCGATCCATTCATCATCTACATTTAAACCTAAATCACTAAGTTTGTGAGCCGTACTAATAATGGTGTCACAATAATTATCAACAGACTTACAGTCTTCGAGCTTGGTTGTTACCAGTTTTCTAAGTAGTCCAACTCTTCTAGTTAAGCCAGTATCCTCAAAGGCCCGCTCCAGCGATGTCCAGGCTTCATGAGCAGTCTTGGCGTTCTTTAGGTGGGAGTAGTTAACTTTATCCACTGAAAGGATAATCCTTGCTAAAGCTTTCCTGTCCTTAGCTTCATCCGGTTTTTTATTTTCGTCCTCCACAACACTCCACAGATCATCCAGTTGCAGATAAGCTTTCATAGCGAATCTCCAGTCACTATAGTTGTCCCTTCCGATGAGCTTCTCAATTGGGAAGGAAGAATTCTGAGTCATCTTGAACTGAAATCTATTCCACAATGAGAAAAAGCACTCCAATATAGCGGTGAGGGGGGGTTAGTTAGTTCCCTGCACCAAAAAAAACTCTATTGATCCCAACTTTATCGAAACAAAACCAAATTGTCCAATCTGGGCCCATAACCTTTGTTGGGTGAAAAGAATTTAGGAATCAATAGAGCAGAACACATTTATTATTTCACATGGAAATTAGAGCACAATAAAGCAAGCATGCAGTACATTTTTATAACAGATGCATAATAACAGGTGATATAAAAAAACTTCTAGATTATATACAATGCAAATTGGTACAACATAATATAATAAAATACATAAATATAATTATCAATACATAATAAAACTTAAATACAAGAATATTCCATAATTATACGCAGTATAATAATCAGTATTATCAATTCCTATCATGTTCTTTAAACCTTTTTGTTAAAATGTATGTTCTTTGATTTCATAGACTTAATTAATTAAGTGTTTTAACTAAATGATGTAAGCTACAACAAGTACTCTCGGTTTCCATTCGCTTATGCGTGCCCGGACATGACTGCTGCTATTGTAATAGAAAAATTCAGCGATCTATTTAACATATTTGGTCCCCATCTTTCTTTCACTCAGATACAGGATCTACATTCATGTCAAATGCATTAAAAACATTCCAGCATTCTAGAGGTATAGCTACGAGCCACGTCCATGCTTTCTTGGCTTATGACTCAAGGAAAAGTATCATTGAAGCGACACGCCAGGGTAAATAAATAGGATCCTCTAGTCGATAAAGTTGATCTTGTGGAAGTTAATCCAAATTATGCCATCGTGCGACTGCGAAACGGTAATGAAGCGACTGTTTCTCTTCGCCAGCTAGCGCCCACAGGGGATATGGAACGCTTTCCTGAAGTATCTAAATTTAACAGCCCCAGCTCTTTTGAGAAAGCTCCACTAATATAGGACTCAACCATAGATGTAAACCATAATTTAGAAGACATTGAAAAACCTGGATCTACTCTGCAAGGCACACAGTGTAATCAACAATTGCCAGAAGACATTAGAAGTGTTTCTCCTAAGGAGTCTGTTGTCACCATTTCTTGAAATCCAATTTTCTTCATTCCTTGTTCGGCAAACGATATCATCTCCTTTTATAAATGATGATTTCTTTTTAAGTCGGTGTCGGTCATGAATATACTCTGTTATGCCCTTTTTGATCTTAAGGAGTTCTCTGATAGTGTTTTGAACTTGAGCCTGAGCAACAAACAAAGAAATTTTGTTTGTATTCTAGTCACGTCTTTTAAATAAGCATAAAATCTCTGATATTTAAAAAATACAATTATATTGGTGCGTTGAGCTTTAACTGAACCGTTAAAACCATTGGTACTTGTGGGTCTTCTTATACCCCCTACAGCAATCCGCCACGATGTTTAAAACCAGACACAACACATACACTGATAAGGTGCTAGCCTACTGTTGGTTGTTTATTTATTTAATGTCACTTTCGAATCTGGTCAATTGGAGAGCAGCTATAAATAGTACAATGGTGGATCCAGGGGAGGCCCCCCCCCCCTGGGAGGTGAGGACACCAATAAATTATTACTATTTCTGTATACAAAGGGCTATCTTTAATAACTTTTTAAACTACTTAGATGAAAAATAGATAGTACTTCAACAACATCAAATCTTACAATATTAATTAAATTTTTCATGATAAATTCTGGAAAATAATTGCAAGATTTTCCACTACCACATTCCTGGCACCAGCTTCATTCACAAGGAGGAATCCTCAATAAGAATGGTCATTAATTTTTGTATTATAGTTGGGTTTTTGTGGTTATTTGCTTAATAATTTTTTGAAATGGTAATAAGTAAAATTATAGTTTTTTTTAAGAGTTTCAAAAATGTATGTTTAAACAAAAAATATTTTTTATATAAATTTTGATTTATTGTGTTACTTTATGTTACTTATAGTATTTCATTTCATTTCAAAATTTTCTTTAACATCGTCTTCTTTCTGGATTGTATTCTGATTTTGCGGTACAAAACAATAATATTCTGATCAATACTTATGATTGTCGATTACAGAGAATATGTGGTAGTATTACTTTAATTGTAAATTAGGCAGTCTGGATAAATGGATATATAGAACCTCCTATAATATAAGCTGGCTGACAACGAAGCATAGAAACATATTCTATGAGCATGGAAAAATCTGTTTCTATGATCGATGGGGCCAAAAGCAAATCCAGGGGAAGGAACTCATGAACTTGCACACTAGGTCAATATAGTAAAATGTTCATTACAGCAAAGGGTTCCCCATGGAGAAGAGACCTGGGAGTTTTTATTTTTAATTTCATTTTTTACAGTAGATCAGTTTTACTACGATTAATAGAAAAATGTGATTTACTGTGAGAATTCATAGAAAAAATAAAAGTAAAAACCACTAGAAGCACTTGGCAGTTCGAACGGAGAACCAAACAATAAATATTTGTTGAATTAGGCTTCCAAGGTCTGAATCCATTATATGCATTTCTTCTTCAGAGTTTGACCATGTAATTCCCCACTCTCATTCTTGTATTGGCCCTGAAGAAGCCCACAGCAAGATGGGTGAAAGCTTGGCAGTGAAAAAACCTGTTACATGGTCAAACCTTGAAGAAGAAATGCATATAATAAATATTTGGTAGAAATTATTTCTAACCATTGACATATGAGCGAATTTGGAGTTATTACAGACTTCATTCAGGGTTCATTTCAGCACACTAATGTTAGTTTTTATTTCAAATGCTAAAATTACAAAAATCATTACAGAGTGAAAGAGGAAAGAAGTTTTAAAATAATTTTCTACTCTATCCTACCACAATAAAATGAGTCCTTGAACTTTTTAATTCCTATTACAGGTATAATCGCTTTACAGAATTTTCTCTTATTTTATAATTTTTTTTTTTTTCTATAAGATATAACTAATGATATTTTATTCTGATGACAAGATGGGAAAGGAATGTTAAAAAACAAAAAACTTGGTAATAATTATATTTACAATAAATTAATATTTATATATTAAAAATAACATTTACTATATTTGGTAATATCTATTTATTTCCCATTAAAATGATACACCCATACCCTATCTATTCCTGTTCCTATAACCTTTATAGGATCTTTAGAAGGCAATGGAAAACGGCAAGCAACGACGGTAGAGTCATTTAATTCATTATTAAATTTAACAGTTAAATCTTCCATCTGAAAATATAGCAAGATATTATATAAAAAATAAAAATGGGGGCATATTTATGACAATCAAAATATCCACAAACAATAGCTAAAATTAGTTCAATTGAAATTATAAGAAAATAATGCAGCAGTTATCATAAAAGAGAAGGTAATAACTACTATAAAAAACTAATTGCTATAAAATATCAAGGACCCACCAAGGTGAGATAGAATTGAAGAGAGACTAAAACTTTGTGTCATACATGGTAGAGGCAATTTTTTTTTTTAGTAATTTTAACCAACAACTTTGTAATGGGATTGTTGAGAAAGATATTTGCATGTTTTCAATACCAATGGATGAATATTGTATGTAGGCTTCCATAATTAGAACAAAAAAAAAAATCCGTCCAAGCTGAAAAAGCTTTTTTTTTTCTTTTTTTTTTAAGATAATGTATAAACAAAACATATACCAAAGACAAAAGAAAATATATTCACTTTATTTCAAAGTGTATATATTTCGAGATAACTATAGCTCTATACATACATAAAAAAATTCAAAGTGCCTACCATTTCTTTCACACCAAATATAACAACATTTTCATAAGGGTGAAGTTTGAATTTCCACAGGTCTTGGCAGTAAAATTTGGTATTTTTAGACAACCCAAGTCTCAAGGAATTAAGTTTAGAATAGAATACCAACCAAGGGTTAAGCTCGACACCAACAGATTTGAAACCATGTTTTGCTGCTTCAATCACCTAAAATATTATGTTAAAAGCGGTAATGATGAAAAATACTGTGAACAAACAAAAATAACACCAAAAAAAGGAAGAAAGATGTTAAAAATAAATTCATTATTTCAGTAATTTAAAAACATAACACTAAGTCATTAGACAATTCACATGTACTTAGAGATAAGTTATCACATGTATTATTTTGATAATTATGATTTTTAAATAGAATTAGTTCGACCTTATTTTCTAAATTGAAGTATGCTCGATAGAGTGAAAGAACTCACAGAGGGGCTTCTAAGCTCTGGGTCCCAGGGGTGAGCTTGGAATTAATTTTAACGATTGTTAAAGAATTTAATAAATCCAAGGTTACTTCACAGTATAGGTAAGGACACCATGCTAGGATCTTCAATTGCTATCAACAACTCAAGGAGTTCTAGACAAATTTATAGACTTTCAGGTTCTCATAATTCACATTTATATGTCAATAACATAATCCTTGAGGAGTTGTGATAGTAATGATATATTAACACGATAATTGAAGAACTTAAGCATTGGATACTATCATTTGTAGTGAAAATTACTGAGCTTTAAATTCGGAACAAGTATCGCTTTGCTACTTCTAGGCATAACCAATATGGCACCGATTAGTGAGGCACCATTTCAAGTGAAAAGGACCCTTTTGTGAGTTAATTCATGTCTGAAGAACAAGTGGTAGCCAGAAGCTAAAATCTAATCAACCCTCAACTTCTAATAACAAATTCAAAAATACATAACTTACTATTCTCCCATCTCCACTACCTATATCCAATAAAAGTCCCCTCTTCCCCTTAAGGGCTAGAAAAACATTCTCTATCTGTTTCGATGTTGCAGGAACAAATGGCAAACAAACTTTTCTCAAAGCAGGTAATATGAAAGGAAAACAAAGTATTGAACTCAAAACTGCTGCACCACCTACAAATTAAAAGATGTTTCCAGAACTACTATTTTTTTACTTTTATTATTCATAAGCAACTTACCAACAGATCTCTGAGAACATACGTTTGTCTACACTTACCAGTTATTGTAGCTAAAACTAAACCAGTTTTATTATTGTTATTATTTGGTTTAATAATATCTTTTTCACCTTCCAAAAATTTTAAATCCATCAAAGGCTGTTAAATGATGCCAAAGAGCTAACATATCCTATAAGCAAGGTTTTTCTATAAGTAACAAACTTTTTAACTGCAACAGTACTTTGTTCGGCCGCGTGTTCTAAGATGAAGCTATCATAGCTTTATAGTCTTGTTGGAATATTTGAAGGTAACATAGTATTAACCAGGGATGGATTTAGCGCAAAATTTGGGGGTCACTAAGCCAATGTGTGTTTGGAAATATCTTCCTATCTTTATAATTATTAAGGTAAATAATTTTCAACTCTTGAATGTTATGAAGATTTTTAATAGTCATAGAAATAATAATTTCTTTTTTACGGTGCTACAACCTGGTTACAGGTCTTGCTTCCTCCAAATGTCACGGTCTTGTGCCGACGCTATCCAGTTCAGAATACCTAAGATGTTCCGAGTAACTCTATCAGACCACCTCAGCTTTTGGTCGCCCCCTTTTTCTTTACAACACACTACAAAGTGAGCAATGTTTTAGACATTTCTTCATCTGCCATCCTGGTGATGTCATTATGGACAGCTTAGTCTATATGGTGGTGGAGCTTAGTCTATATGGAAATAATCCGCCTATTAGTTACCTCCTCAGCCGAAAGGAACATTTGTTGGCTGCTGTGATTGTCCTCTTTATTTCAATGTTGGGGTTATTGTCCTCTGAAACTTCACTCGTTTAAATCACGGGATAAAGTGATTGTTCCACTAAATTCAAATATAAGCCCGTTTACTTTGAAATTTCTTTCTTAAAAACCCTGTCATTTTCTTACACAAACCTGTCTGGATTTATTTAGTACTATTATTGCTATGTCGTTTCTCAAAATGGCCTATTTGAAAAAGATCTGTTTTATATCTCTTTTGAGCGAGCCAGAATCGAAAGCTGCTTTCTAATATGCTTATCAAGGCCCTTTTTACTGAAAAGAATGGGATGGAAGTTCTCTAAAATTATGGTCATGGGACCCATCGAAATTGGCCACGTCTAGAAGTAACAACAGTGGTGTTACCATGCAAGACAATGGAGACAGGAGGGTATCTGGTCATGAAACCATTTCCAGTACTCTTTTAGAAAAAAACATTTTTTTCCCAAACTTCAATGGTCGCTGATATATCTGTTAAAGAATTAAGTTGTTATTAATAGTTTTGACTTCTAGTTTATTTATTAATTAACCATATATTTTTATAAAACCATATGTTTTCATTAAGACAGTTGTTACAATGGAGGTTACCTGTGTGCTTGAATAAAATTGTTTATTTCAAATAATGTTAATGCTGATTATTTTTCCCGTTTCCCCCTTGCATTAGCCAAAACAGACAATAACCTTGACCAATATGCAAAATTTCAGCTGAACCAAATTTCAGTGTTGCTTGTATGCAAAAAAGTTATCTCGGAAGAAACAAAAAAGGATGCTGAACTTAGTAATATTCTAAAAAACCTTTACAGTGGAGAAAGCGTTGAAAAGTTTGGTTTTCATGACAACGAGCTATCTCTTCAAGATGGATGTTTGCTCAAGGGTCCAAGGGTCCTCATACCGAAAGCATTGCAGAAGAGAGTTCTACAAGAATTACACACTGGACACTTAGGTATGTCGAAGATGAAGGGTTTGGCACGTTCGTATTGCTCTTGGAAAAACATTGACAAGGACATTGAAGATTTGGTGAAGAAATGTATGAATTGTTGCATGAATCAAAACAATCCAGCAAAAGTTCCTCTTCACCCCTGGGAGGAAGCGACAGGCCCTTGGCAAAGAATTCATATAGATTTTGCAGAACCAGAGTCAGGGAAATACTTCTTAATAGTTGTTGATTCGTTTTCTAAATGGGTCGAGGTTTTCCCTAGCAAGACAACTACGGCCAGTTGGTGTATATCTAAACTGGGGGATTATTTTCAACTTTTGGTCTTCCATACTTAATAATAAGTGATAATGGACGGCAATTTCTTTCTCGGGAGTTCAAAGACTTTCTAAAAATTCATTGCATTACTCATAAGACGACAGCACCGTATCATCCTGCGACAAATGGCCAAGAAGAACGGTTTGTACAAACAATAAAGAAATCTCTTCTTTATGGCAGAAGAAGCCGGAGATGAACTTTCAAAAGTTTCACAACTTTTTACCCAAGCTCCAAACTCAACGGGGAGGTGCTCATATGAGTTAATGTTTGGCAGAAATATTCGTACTAAAATTGACCTGATGAATGAAGGGTCTCAGGAGAAAGTAGAAAAGAAAGAAATAGAAGGTGTTCGCTCGCGCGTTCATACTAGTTCAGGCGCGATCATACTCGATGAAGAAGAGGAAGTGGGAATTCGGCAATATCATTCAGCGGGACGGTGTTCTACACTACTCGGTTAAAATGGACAACGGACAGATATGGAGAAGACATATAGATCAGCTCCTACCATCAAAAATTAGTGGGGAGGACTGATATATCTGTTAAAGAATTAAGTTGTTATTAATAGTTTTGACTTCTAGTATATTTATTAATTAACCATATGTTTTTATAAAACCATATGTTTTCATTAAGACAGTTGTTACAATGGAGGTTACCTGTGTGCTTGAATAAAATTGTTTATTTCAAATAATGTTAAATTATTATTTAGTATAAGAATACTTCAGTTGCTTAATATCCTTATACCATTAATATTACTTATGTATATGCTCCTATTATTTGGGATTTTAATTGATCGATTCAATTTAGCTTTTTTAAATTAGTGATTCATTCTTAGATTTTCTTTATCAGAGCATTTCTGTTTATTAAATATTTTTTTATATGTTTTCAGTTAACGCTGATGAAGGCCTAACAATTCATTTCGCAATAATTTAGGACTAGATATAGTGTGACTTTATCTGTGACTGCACCTCAACTTATTTTTCTACTACCTAATTACTGTTTGTAGGGAAATGCATAAATCGATGCCAGCTCGAACCTCAATGACGGACTGTTTCTCTGACGTGTAGTACAAGCAAAATGAAATTCCAAGTTAATTCGCCAAAATTAAACTGCAATTGTAATTTTTGATTTTCCACCAATGACAGCTCTTTTCCAATTTTAAATAGAAAGCTTTTTGGAATGAGCAGGGGTTAGTAAACAGCTTATGTATTTGTTTTGTATGTATTTAGTTTGATGTTGCACTTAGTTACTCATTATTTTATGAGTCGCTCAATAGTCAAGGTATTATTTCCAAAAAATATAAACTTTTAAGATTAAATTGAAGTGATTAAAGGTGTTAGAAAAGTGTTAAAGCGACTGTAAATGTTTTTTTTTTTTACATTCAGTGAAATATTAAGAAGGTTTATGTTTGTAAATAATTTAGGAACTGGAGTTAACTGATTTGGTGAGTTTTTTTATCATTTCTTTATTGGTTTTATTTATTTTAAAGTGCTAGGACATAGATTAATTTTCTATGATACATTTAGGACATATATTTTTAAATTTTTTTCTTATTTACCTTTGAGGATATATATAATGGTTAGGGATGGGATATATCAATTTATGAAGTAGGTTGTTGATTTTTATTATTTATGATAGGGATTGAGCTATTTATTCAAGATCTTGTAACTTTGTCTTAAGAATTCCTTTAATGTTTTTTTAAATCAATAATTTCACCACTTCAATATGCGGATGAGATTTTTTGAAATGGAATAGTAAAAATATCCAGGTTTGCCCAAATGTTTATGAATGTGACTGATTACCAGACTCAATTTCTTGTGATTAATGGTGGCATACTTTACATCCCTATCATCTTGAGTTCTTACTGTTATTATTATTATTATTTAAAGTAAAATTTCTAAAAGTCAGGCTCAAGCTTCCTCTTGTTACTTCTGGATGTGGCCTCTTCATAACCTTGTGAATTTAATAATATTATCGAACTCTCTTGGCGGCTTTTTTTGATAAAAAGTGCCTTGGTTAACTTTCGCTTTCAACTCCCTCTCGCTCTTTAGAGATAATTTAACCATTAAACGGGTCCTTTTCAGTTGAGGTCAAGGCCACACTAAATGATGCCATATTTTCTACTGCTAGAAGTAGCATAGAGGAACTAGTACTGAAGTTAAGTTTTATTGGTGGACCATGATCAGGTCGTTACTAGAATACATGTTCATTTTGGAAGATTAGATTAAGTTACGGTGTATATTAAAAAACTTAACTAATTGGTCTAAGGATGCAACTAAGCCCTCATATTCAACCCTTTTTTCTTATGCATGATTAATATAAAATTTTACTTGTATGTATATGTAAAAAGAGCAAACCTAAAACTATGTTTGCCCCAAATCATCCCTCCTTGGTTTTGGAATTAATAAATCCCCATCATAGTATTTTAGTTACACAAATTACTTGGAATACACGACCTCCTTTTTTTGAATTTTTCTTTCACAAAACAACCTTGATTTCCTTCAGTCTTTTCCTATATTCTCTGTCCAGACAGTCCGGCTCCATTATTCCCAACCTTTCTTTTTCTTTCTTCATCTGCCTGATGTATCCTACTGATATTTTGTATCCCAGGATTTTTTGGAATATTTGCTTGTTTAGTCTTTTCAGGATCATTTTACCATATGTCCATGGAATTTCAGTCTCCTGATCCTTATTTCTGTTTCTAATCCTATGTAGATTTCTTGATTAGGTCTTAGTCCGTATCCTCTTGGTGTCTTTTTGAAGCCATAGATCCTAGGATTCTTCACTCTATTTTCAGTAGTTCTTCTAGACCAGATTTAGGAAGCATGAAGTTTCCGTCCTGTATAAAACTACCGGTCTAACGACTGTGTTGTATTTTTGCTTTTGTGGACAGGTTTTTCTTGTTGTAGACGTTCCTGTTTAAGAAAGTTGATTTTTCTAGTTTGATTATTCTTTCCTTCATAAGTTCTTTTACCGAACTGTTTTTACCTATAGTCTCTCCCAGGTACTTAAATTTGTACAATTATTCATGAAAACAAATACTTTTTTGAACTGAGCCTTTATCTTTGACTATTCTCATTCACATATTACTACTATATTTTATACCCCTGTTCTGTTTTAGAAACAATGAGGAGAGCTCATGGCAATTATTACCAACCGGTGCCAACATTTGATGGTCCTAGCGGTTCACTCGAAGAGGAAAATGACCAGATGACAAATAAACTGAAAGACAAAATAACTGCTTTAAAGCACTTGTCGATCGACATTGGTGCAGAAGTTAAGTATCAAGATAAGATGCTTCATGGGATGTCAGAAGATTTTGATCGTACTGGAGGCTTCTTAGGAAATACTATGAATCGAGTTTTACGCCTGACCAAAGGAAGTCACAATTATTATATTTTGTACCTTTTTATATTTTCTATTGTTGTTTTTTTTGTACTGTACATAGTATTAAAATTTAGATAAAATTGTCCTGTTTTTATGAATTATTTACAAGCTGGAGTCATTTATCGAGCCTTGTTAACTGTTTTATTAATTGGCCATGTTAAGGGTTATTAATTTATTTTATTTTATTGAATTATTAATCTCTTGTTAAAGGGGTGACACCTTGGATGTTTCTAAGTTCTTTATCAATTCCATCATTAGCTTAAGCCATATTATTGTACAATGAAAAAATGATATTTTGTTAAAAATCAATTGTTAGGTATTGTTCCAAAATTTATCTTTAAAGAAATTATATTTTTTTAAAATTGTGTAAATATTATTTTTTCCTCTGTATAATTTTACTTAAAACTTAGAACTGTAAACAAAACACCAAAAATAAAATAATTAAGTACATTGAAAATATTAAAATTATTTCCATATCAAAATAATATTCCATATGCGGGACCTTGTTAAATGTATTTTTGTTAACCTCTGTAGTTAATTTTTTTGTTAAATTGATTTTAATTTATAATACTTAATTTATTATTTATTGTCAGAAAAATATCTTAGAAGATTTTAAAAAAATATATAAAGAAATTTATGCCTCTTAATTTATTTTAAATTATGAAATACAACAATACAACCCATTTCCTATTAAATCAAGATTGTTAATAATTTAGAATAAATATATCATATACAATTAGAAAGAAAGTACCTTTGATGTTTATACGATTTTATTATAAAAAAAGTCGAATGGCCAAGTAGACAAAGAGGCTTGAAATTGGTATATTATTTATTTATTGCCATCCCTACCGTGCCTAAAAGGCAATATGGGTTGTGGCAGCAGTTGGATGCTAGTCATTTCTGGGTACCTGCTACCTGTAAAACAACAACAGTCCAAGCCTTCCCCTATCCCAGGGTTTATGAGGCCTGTCAGCTTACTGGAGGCGACTCATACCGACTAGGAGTAGGAGTGATATACCTTCCGTTTATCTTCTCGAGAATTGTGGTGTGGTTTTCCAGGATTTCAGTAACCGTCCTGAGGTTTGGTACAAGGACGGTATGCTTCAGGGAAAGAAACATAGGTCCTCAGGGCCTTCTGACTCTGAGCTGTTATAATCCTTGGACAAGTTTGTCACTGTTCCAGAACCCGAGAGCTGATGCCATCGGTGGGAAGGACACTGCCAAATTGGCCCCAATGGGATTGGTATGGAGCTATGGGCAGTCTGCCGCTGCACCATGGTGACCATGGCTTGCAGCAACGTGAGTTTTGGGCTATCCCCTCCAGGCTGTCTGTGCTCCCGCAAGCAATACAAATGTCTGTAAGAAGACTACACTGTGCAGCCACAGGTTTCATTAGGCCTACTGGGCCAACAGAAAAAAAAATGTATTTCCATGGTAACTACATATTGGTATAACTACATAGTGGTTTATAAAATCAGATTTGATTGAGTATTACGCTTGCATTCCCCTATTATAACAAATTAAAATAATAAATTATTTAACAATAAAATTTTTTATTTTACTTAAGAGAGTAAATATGTGATGCTCAAATTAATTAAAGCAGTTTAAGGAGTGAAAACATATGATACAAGATAATTTTTAATAATTATGTTTTAGTTAACAAACATTAGTTCCATAATATATTTGAATGAAATATAAAACAGTAAAAAGTAAAAAAAACTCGACTAGATGAAATCATGATTTTAGAGGACCTTAAAAAATAAAAATTTACCTAATAATAAATCAACAAGTAGTAAAGTTTTTCAATAATTACTCTTCAACTTACGGAGAATAACTAACAGAAGTGGAAAAAGCTATTTTCTGTTAAGTTGCCAAGTTGTGTTCACACATTTGTCAAAACACGTTGATTTCTACTCTAAGTAGGTTGGTAAGTGGAAGTTGTGTGTTGCGCACACTGCACCAGATTGGTTGGTTGTCAGATGGGTCAGAATGCATTGCATTGCCTTTATTTTTATTCAAATCATGTTTTGTTTTTTTTAAATATAATGGAAATATTTTTTCAAGTTCTAAAACAGTGGTTAAGAATTCAATTAGAATTGATTCTGAAAAATCATCTGTAATTAAAATTGTTTGTAAATTACAAATCCGCAATTTATTAGTGTACAATCATAAAATATATCAATAAGAAAATATAGTTTTTTATCGAAACAGTTTATTTTAAATATATTTTATCTCAACATCAACCTTTCGTATTAAGACCTGTGTAAGTTATAAACTGAAATATCTCAATATAAAAATAGCACTTTTACAATTTAAAAATTTTTAAATTTATTTACAATTTCTAATCTAAACTAAAAACCAAAGACACATAACAAGTCATGAAAGGAGAAAAAAAAACAAAAACAACTAATTACAATCGACGCACTAATTTTAATTCATATCACAATATTTATCACCTACTAATAATATCTTTTTAAGACATTAATAATCAATCTTTATTACAGTAACAATAATGGATTTATTTATACAATATACAACAAAAAGGCCCACTTTGATAATGAATAGGTTTCTTGTTCGGGATGTTAGTGTTAATTCCTCCGAGTCAATCGGTTGATTAAGAAATAAGAAATCAACGGCCAGATGAGGATGAAGATGATTGCCTCTTTGGTAAGGCCACCAAAACTATTCGCTCGTTTCTGAAAAAGATTTTCGAATCAATTATAAATAGAAGTAAATATTTGTAAGTAAGAAGTGATACTCCACAAATACAATAAAAAAAAAAGAAGGTATCTTTGAGGTTGCTAACATAAAAACACTACATGTCATTAACTAGTAACTTCTGTCATTTGTAGAACAGTTTTGAAATGTGTAAAAAATAGAATGTCATGATATTAAATTGCAGATACCAGTTATCACTTCTTAACCTTCAAAATGGTTCAATAAGAATATATCGAATCATTTTTTTGAAGTGATGTACTTTCGGTAGTTAGTTTTTTTCTTTTGCTAATGACATGACATCAGCTATTTCTGGTCTACATTTATGTGATCTTGTGGTGAAGCTTTGGTTAGATACTTTGCAAAGAAGTATTGTTTTTGGTGATCAGTTGTGCAAGGTGATTTAAACGTGATCATGCTCAACCGCAAGTTTTAGTCCCAATCTTTTAATTACTTGAATTAGAGTACCAGGTCTGCAAGTTTAAAATGTTGTTTATTTCTTAAAATATATACACAGTAATTTAAAAAAAAAGTATAATATATTTTATTCAAAGTACTGGCCCTCGCTTTCTACACATTTTGTCCATCTCTCGGGCAATTTATGGATACCATTCCAAAAGAATGCTTCATCTTTATTTGAAATCCATTCATCGAGCCATTTTCTTACATCCTCCAAATTGTTAAAGTGTTGCTCAGCCAATGAGTGTCCCATCGATGAGAAGAGATGATAATCAGAAGGCGCCAGGTCAGGTGAATACGGCGGGTGGGGTAGGAGTTCCCAACCAAGCGAAGAAATCGTTTCCTTAGTCAATCTGGCTGAATGTGCAGGAGCGTTATCATGCTGAAGAATGACTTTGGCGTGCCTGTGAGCCCATTCTGGGCGTTTTTCGATCAATGCGTGACTCAAATTGATCATTTGTTGTCGGTAGCGGTCGGTATTGACTGTTTCGCCGGGTTTGAGAAGCTCGTAGTAGACTACTCCCTTCTGATCCCACCACACACACAGCATTGTCTTCTTCCCAAAACGATCCGGTCTTGCACTCGATGTGGATGGTTGTCCTGGCGTTACCCATGATTTTATTCGTTTGGGATTCTGAAAATAAATCCATTTTTCATCGCCAGTTACAACTATATGCAAAAAACCCTTTCTTTCGTGGCGTAAAAGCAGCATTTCGCACACAGTTTTTCGTTTTTCCATCTGTCGTTCGTCCAATTCATGTGGAACCCATTTTCCAACCTTTTGAATTTTTCCCATAGCTCTCAGGCGATCGGAAATGGCTTGCCTAGTGACATTCAACTGTTCTGCCATCATTTGTTGGGTTTGGGTATTGTCTTCGTCTAATAAAGATTGCAATTCGACGTCCTCAAACTTTTTTGGTCGATTTTCTCGTTTTTTACCAGTAACATCAAAATCACCACGTTTGAAACTTTGAAACCAACGTTCACATGTCTTGACGGTTGGAGCAAGATCGCCATAAGTCTCAACAAGAATTCGATGACATTCAGATGCCTTTTTCTTTTGATTGAATAAGAAAATCATGACATGCCGCAAATGCTCTTTATTTGGCTTAAAATTAGACATTTTTAACACCAAAGAAAGGTATGATACGTCCAGGTAAACGACTTAAAAACAACTGACTTTTGTAAACAAATGACTAACAAACAAAATAGCGTTTAGAGATAAGCAAATCCTTCAATAGGCTAAGAGCGCATTCTATTGGAATTAAAACGACATTTTAAACTTGCAGACCTGGTATCAATTTTAAAACGGGCTAGGTATTCCCATAGACCATTTCTTGGCCACAGAGTTAATCTGTAGCATAATAGAAAATGGATCTCTTGCTTTAGCCAGATTCAAACTCAAAACCTTGAGCATAGCAGCTTATTGCATTATCATTTTAACAAACCCCTTCTAATTTAATTATCTTATAAACATCTCCATTACTTTCGCTGAAGGTTAACAAACATTAAAAAAAAACAAAAAAAAACCAACCTTAGAAAAATGAAATTCAAGGGCCTGTATCCTACTGTTAGTAATTGTAAGGTCTCTGCGTAGATTTTCGACTGCTTTGTTCAAAGTTTCACTAACTGAATCTAAAAAAAATATAAATAAATTAGAATTACATAAACACATACAAAAAATAAAAATTAATCATCCTAGAGAAAGCATATTTTATAGTGCATCAAGATGCATGCCAAACAAAGGAGAGTCACAATTATCAACAAACGCTTGGAAAAATATTTACAGACTTGGTATCCAAATGCTTTGCTTTATTCATAATCATAGTAAATAAAACTATATCGGCCATTTGATTGGGGTCATCTTCATTTTATAAAGAAACAATGGATTCTTTCATGGAAAAAAGCAGACCATTGCTAATTCACTTTAGTGTATTGCTCACTTCAGAATAACATTGGAAGCAGAACTGTGCCATATTATCAATCAAGCAGAGCAGTATTTTTTCGGGTTAGAAGAAGACTTGAATGTTGTTCAGATCTAAGGACAGGGACAGTATCAGGGTTTAATAAAGTTCTAAACCGACCCAATAGGTCATCTTCATCCCAACATAATAATTTGAATTTTCTTTGTAAAGTGTGAGAATGTGTATTAAAATATTATAGCAATAGGGGTGATTACATCACATCCATGGAAAATTTAATCACCTGGAACCAGCTGATTCGCCTACCTTGCCACTGAGCATGATTCCAACTACTAGCCTTTTTACGAAAAGTTAATTTGGTTATATCCTTCCTAATGTCGTAAGTATTTCCTGGCAACCTTCCTTTTCCAAGTTATCCGATCCTGCCGTCCATCATATATCTCAGAACTTCTTCATCCCAAATCCTCGGTACATTCCCGCAATACCCGCTCTAGGCCTTCAGATCTATATACACCGGCTTAATGAACGTCAGCTTTTGATAGATCTTTCATTATCTGGTCCACCTCGTTATGGAATTCCATTCCCACTTCCGTAATTCCAATACCCTCTCCACCTTTAAATCCCGCCTATATCATCACTTCATAGCCATCCAGCATCCTTTTTAAACTGATGAAAGTTCTTATTTTCCTTATTATTTTTTTTTTTTTTTTTTTTTTTTTTTAAGGAAATATAAATACTATTTAACCAATCTGTTAATAAGTGTGTAAAAATGAATGTATTATTAGATGAGAAAACTAGTTTCTTTCACCTGAGCGAATATTTAATGTGTATTTTACTTTCTCTTTATACTTTTTTATATCCCTAATTGTTTGTAGTTATTTAGTATCATTTTAATTTGTTTATTTAAACTTTAAGGCTCTAAAGTTTTTGTATATTATTTAAATTTTTTCTTAAGGGACACTTGTCCCAGAACAAATAAATAAAGAATTTATTTATTTATTTACTACTCCACCCCATAATAAGAATCAATTGAAGGGGTCGGGGCAAAATAGTGCCAAGCAACATTTTTAACAAAAATAAACTGTAGCTGCAGTCTGCTGTATATTAAGTAGGACTATATGTCTATGATGGAAATGCCACCTAAAAATGACTATATAGAGCCTCTATAGACATATTTAAGTAGCATTTCCTTCATAGACATATAGTCCTACGTAATATACAGCAGACTGCAGATTGCTTGAAAGAAAAATGGCAAAATCGTAAAAAAAATGGAGGACCTACCTGCAGTCGTATGCCTTCTATTATCCAAGTATCCATTAGGCAGTTTAACCTCTTGTTGAGGAACGCTAATGTTACCGTTCATCTTTATACTCTTTTTCCATACATCTTTGTTTCTTGGTTCAGGTTCAGTTTGCTGAAAAGAAAAAAAAAAAAAAACTGTTTTAATTTCCAAGATTTTCATATCAACAATTATATAATAATTACCTTAATATTGCATAGCATTTGTTTGTTTAACCTCACTTTATGCCACTAAGGCTAATCGGACGATGCTGCAGTGGGAGTCCTAAATTTTCCTATCCAGGTTTAATTAGAATAGGGATCTTTAACGAGTACCTGACATCGTATAGGCTCGGGACCTCCTGTTTACGTCCTATCCGAGGGACAGCATAGTCAAGGATTTTTTACTCCCATTAAAAAATCCTAGGGCCTCCACAGGGCGCGCCTTTAGTATTGTAGGTTGCCATGCAGGTGACCCCGCGCAGCATTTGATAATATCAATAGTAATTTTTATTAAAAGAGATGAAGGATATTTAAGTCGATGCTTGTTACAGTGTATTTACATAAATTAAATAAAATAATAAAAAAGCTTAACAAACCATAAGGTTCGATGCTGACACCAACAATCCCTCCCTACATACCACCATCCACTAGAATCTCTAGATATAGTTTGAAATGTTAGAATTACAATAATTATATTATTGTAATGTTTCAGAATTTGTGCTCTATAATATAAAATAAATTTATAGTTTAAAATTAATTATACTGCAGTGGTGGCTGTCTCTTAGCAAGCAATACACTTTCCAGTTACCAGACAGGGGATAATGCAGCCAACAAAGGTGTCTATTTTGTTAAAATAGATATATGATAGAGACTACTGTAGATAATATCCCATATGTAATATCTAGCAGTGGATTTGGTAAGCCTTGGGGCTTCTACTGTTCTTTTTTTCACTCTTTAATCTTTATAGTCAGTTATGACAATATAATGTTTCAATCTGTCTTCATCAAGGAATCAGTTACTATCATACTTTATCTTTGGAAATACTTTCCCTTAAATACTTACATCCATTGAATCAAGAAAATCGTCGTCTTCCTCTTCTTGCTCGATAGGCCCAGGAGAATTGACCCTTCCACGTATTGGAGATGTATCTCGAGATCCTAAATTGACAAGAAGTAGAATCAATGACAGGCTTTACAAAACAAAAAAATATTTCATTATTTCTCAAAGTAACATTATCATATGTTATAAACATAATAATAACTTAAATTAATATTAAACAAATTGTAGTTAATTTTGGATGATAGATTTTAAGAAAATCAGACACCATTTTTTTTTTTTTTAATACAATATAAATTTAATATTAACAAACTTACTTATTTCCTGACTAATGCAAGATGAACGTGGGTACCTAAATCAGGTACCATCTCAAAAATTCAGTCGATATCCATAAAATAATTTGCAATTTAAAAATAATAATAATAAAAAAAAACTTCAACACTTATTAGTCTCCAATGAATATATTCTAAATTATATGATGTGCCATTGAATGAAACATCGTAAAAAATGACGTATTTAATAATGATTTACCATTTATATTAATAGCTACCAATAAATGTAAATAGAGCAAATGAAATATTTGAATATGAACATGACAAGATTGAGATTAAAATTATGTTAAATAATAAGATATTGAAAGAAATAATTTAGAGGTGAAATAATTGATTAATAGTCAAGATTTTCAGTTTAACTGAAAATCCTGACGATCAATGAACCTACCATAAAAGAAATATTGCAAATATAATATGTTAAAATCAGGGAGTAAATGATATATTTGAATAAAAATATTAATCAGATTTAGATTAAAATTGAGTTAAATTGCAACATTTTAAGAGAAATAATTTAAAAATTATATATAAAAGGTAATTAACAATCAAATGGTACAATAATAAGAAAAATTAAAATTACCAAGCGGTGTATTAGCGAGGGGGGACCCAGGCAGCGACCTGACCTTTTCCAATGCTGGTCCTATGCACAGTTCTAAGTCTTCTACTGGAACATTATTCGTAAAAGTGTCTACGCTAGTGAGGAACTCAGCAACATTGTCTGTAAATGCCATCGTTTCGACAATCTGTAACAAATATTAAACTACATTAACTAATTTTTCAATGAAATATAAGTTAAGAAGTATTTATTATAATACAATAATGGAAAAATTGTCAAAATCTTAGAGATGATGATAATAGGGGCAGTCAAAAATATGGAGTAAATAATGGGGTTTGACCATGTAGCAGGTTTTTCAGCTGCCAAGCTTTCACCCATCTTGCTGTGGGTTTCTTCAGGGCCAATACAAGAATGAGAGTGGAGAAGGGGGTCGGTTACTTATAATCTTCCGTCGGGGGCGAAGTCTGTGTTCCCATTGGCTAGCGCCCGAGGAGGCATAGTCAGGTGGAGGGGGTAGGGGAGGGGGATGTCGTCAGTACTCTGAGATATGTTGTGTTGTCTAATGTTGTTTAGTGCAGAGTAACAGTTTTAAGTCTGTATCCGTCTGTATTTTCTTAACTGCGGCAATATGTTCTTCCAGTCGTGTGGAGATGTTCCTGGACATATGAATCCATATACATAGTGTACAATGGAGACCGAGGAGGACAACAAGCTACATTTCCTGGAAATAATAGTAGAAAAGACCTCACATTAGGACATTCAGTTTATAGAAAACTGACCCACACGGACAGATACTTACACACAGAATCTCAACACCATCCATCACAAAAGAGAAGGATCATTGCTAAACTCATACACACAACATTGACCATAACTGAACCCACAAAAATTTCAAAAGAAAAGTCCGGACAGCCCTCAAAATTTGTTTTGTGAATGGGCGGAAACCTGTAGTTAGCCCTTCCCATTACAATAGGGAAAAATGTGGAACTTTGCCTGGCTATTGCCAGTAAGGGGAGGCAAAGGGGAGGACCAATAGGTGACGAGGTCTTGAATTCAAAGAACATTCCTATCTATGCTCATTGGCGGATCCAGGGGGGGGGGGGCTGTGGGGGCTTTAGCCCCTCCCTTTGGAAAATTTTTCGTCATTTAAAGATAGAATTTGACTTTCCTTAATGTAAAGAAGCAAGTTAAAGAACAAATAATGTGCAGAACAAGTAAAATTTCAGTTGTGGGAAAGGAGGATAAAGGTAAAAAAGCTGATTAGCAGATCCAAATAAAGGGCTGTGGGGCTGCAGACCCCCCCCCTTTAGGACCGCAGCCCCCCCCTTTATGATCTGCTGGATCCGCCCATGCCTATGCTGCCAAATTGAAACATATTCTAGACAGGCAAAGAAGAGCAGTATGAATGAATATGAAAAAAAAAAAAGAAAAAAGGTGGAAGCTCCTCATTGATAGTGGGAATATAGTAGACATACTTCTAACTCCTAAAACCATGTCATAATGACCTTAAAAGGGAATTTCATCTTGTATATAAAAATGGAAAAAATAAAATAAATAATTGCATGATTTAATATGCAATGACCGTATGTTTGTTAAGTACATCGAAAAACAAAAACAGAGAATGGATTGAATAATAAGTTTTACGCATTGTTTCTGTTCAGTCAAATTGTGAAAGTATCCCTATTTTTTAATATCCATAATGGAAAAAATGAATGAATTCAAGGGCGTACCAAGGATCAAAACTAGGGGGGGGCAAGCTAAAAACTAGGGGGGGGGCAAGCTAAAAACTAGGGGGGGGGCAAGCTAAAAACTAGGGGGGGGGGCAAGCTATGGTCGTTCAGGTTGTAACAACTTACCGCGGAAAAGGTGAATGAAACCAAAATTATGTATAATTATAGCACTGCTTTATCAACTAAGTTATTACAATTATTTGCTTGAAAAAAATGTATTCTATTATTGCTTCCAGTCTTAAACGCCTAAAAAATTATTGCTTCCAGCCTTACAGGGGGGGGGGCAGCTGCCCCCCGCTGGGTACGCCCATGAATGAATTAACTAAGAATTGAAATTTTCCCCGACCTTTGTTCATTATTATTATTATTGTGCAAAATGGTAGATTTTTACCTTCAAATCTCTTTTTCTTGTTTCTTCAAAACTCAAACATAAACATTAAAACATCAATCATTATATTTTACACTATTCCTCAAAAGGAGGGGTATAGATATATGAAGTTCCGATATTGGACTCAAGGTTGAAAGTACTTTATGAAAATATAAAAGTCATTCTAGGATTGCACTGTCCTTCGAATGTTGACGTCAACTCGGAAGCGGTGAGTTGAAAAAATTTCTATTTAAACATTTTTTTACAAATAATATTGCTTCTTCAACTACTAAAGATAGAATTATGATGCACTATTCACAGGGCTTACTTAAGTTGTACTTATATTGATTTATTTACAAATTTCGCGCTTTTTAGAATTCAGGATTTATTTTTCTTTTTTTTTTTGGCTGTTCGTACGTATCCTTAGCTTCATGGTTCCCGGCTATAATTGAGAAAGAAAAGAGGAGGGTTAAGTTAAAACGAGGTTAGTTCAGGTGAAACACAGGAAGTCATTAACGAGTCTATTTGCAGAATACTAAAACTCAAGAGAGCGAAATTTGGTAGTTCAGTTTACTGCTGCTATATGAATGGCTGGAACCATTTCAGTGATTTTAGAACGGCTCTTAACAATAATAAGTCACAAAAATAGATAGCATTAGTAACTTTTTTTAATGATAGTTATTATTTTTTCTTCTTGTTTTTACATGTTAAGGGGCGCTGATTCTCGCGGGTGGACAAGGGGTCTCTTGCAGCACTGACCACCAGTCAGGATTCGAGTTTAGGCTGGAATATGGGCTCTGGCGGGTAGGTTGGTATCGCTCCGCACTAGTGATGCAGGAAACCCGGGTTCGATTCAAGGCCATGACCAATCTTTCCCATTCACATAAAATTATTTAAAATATTAAACAACTAAATTTAATACATTGCTTAGCCGTCCTTCGGATGAGACGTAAAATGGAGGTTCCCAGCCTGTGCGATGCCAGGTACCGTTAAAGATAAAGAAAGATTTAGGACTCCCACTGTTTAATATTCTGATTAGCCTTAGTGACGTTAGATGAATATTAAATAAAATAATATATTAAATAAAATAATATATTAAATAAAATAAAAATAATTAATGTATGAAAACATTACTAGTTCAAATGGATAGAGGTAAACTACCCACAGCTAACTACGGATATAACAAATAACGTACAAAAAATAACGAAGAGAATTTATTCGTGGTTGTCAAAAAACAATTAACACGTTAGGTGCGGCATCGGTCCCCGGGGTTCGATGTCTTACATTCCCATCTTAACAGTCGATTTTCACATGAAAATGTCCGAAAGTCCGAACACTTCAAACACTCAATTTAGTCGATTTTTAATGAGATTGCATTTTAGTGCAGACAATATTGCTAACAGCTGAAATTCTGTTGTTTTTTAGAATCGGACTCCGAGGTGCGATTTTTCGATAAAGTATGAAGTAAATCCTGTATCGGCCTTTCCTGTGCCTATTATCACTAGTTCCAATTAGAGATGGGCGTTTCGGTTGTTTTTACAACACGCCAACGAACTGTTCCTTGAAAAAAAACAACTGTTGGAAAAAACGGTTTGAAAAAAACAGGTTGGGGAAAACAGAAAACCTCCTATCTGTGTCTATCAGGTGTTTGTTTTGTGTTGTGTTGTTTTATTGGAAACGTAATAATAGTATTAATTCAAAGTTTAAAAAAATAATAATAATTTGAGAATAAAATCAGAAAATCAGTCACTAATTGTTGAAGCAACAAAATTAAAATAAAAAATCACCAACTTAAAATAATTTTGACAGGTCTTTATCTAGAAAAATGTTAAAATATTATGAATTCTTGAAATATTAAGAAAAATAAACTTCTTTAATATTTAGAATTTGTTTTTCATTGTAATGAACTATATATAATAACTTCCTGTTATTGTAATGTATTCTCATCCATACACAGCAGTTTGGAGATATGTTTTAATTAGCACTTCAATAAACTGACATTAAAAAAAATGAAAGTAAAAGTGTCACTTTAAATTTTAAATGAAATAAATAGAAATTAGAAAATAGAATCCACAGAAAACTTAACGGAAAATCAAACAACGGAGCGCTAATGGTGAAGAAAACAACTGTTATTTTCAATTTCAGTCGTTCTGTAACGAGTTCCAAACCTTTGAGTAGTTGTAAATGAGAACGGGAAGAGAAGGAAGTTCTAAATCCCAACTGTTTGGGCTGGTTCAGGAAAACAGTTTTTTTCCGTTTTTCTATAAAAACAGTTTTTTCAAACAGTTTGGCGTTTTTCTTCCCATCACTAGTTCCAATCCTTACCAAGAGGTAATGCCCTCGAGAAGCTCATTTAATTTACTTTTTAGTCAAAAGAAAACGCTTTCGTCAAAGCATTCCCATCGGACTCCGACGCCCTATATCGTCTATGGCTCATCCCAGCAGTCGGACCCCGGGGACCGATACCGTTCAATCCAGGATACCCCTAAAATAGGCCGCCGCACCTAACTTGTTAAACGAAACATTGCAAAGTTCGCCATGACTGTGTTAGTAACTTGTTAAATCACAAGTTTATTTGTTATTATTATTGTTAGTTTATTTGTGAAACAAATGATTAAAAAAAAAAAAAATTGTTAAGTAGCTATTACAGCTTTACAACAACTACTAATGGACTTCAACATTATCCAATGGGCCGATAGTCACTGTTCAAGTTAGATAGCACAATACTTCAATTACCCTACCCTAAGATCCTATCTTAATTTTTTATCATGGTCCCACCATCACAAAATTGTATACTCTGACATTTCACTTAAATATTGTTCCTTAATCCTCCATTTATAATGGTGTTTTGGATTAAAAAGATTTAACCGCCTAACGGAACCATGTATTTTGCAAAGATAACAAAACCTATTTTCTGTAATGGGAGTGGAAATATTAACCAGCATTGCTACTAGGAATACTATTACCTACTTTATATTTATAGGAGCAGACCCTGCCACGCGTCGCGTTTTTATAATCAAATCAAAATTCACTGATAAAGATAAAACCGTTTCAGCTAATCTAAGAACCAAAGGGATTTAAAATAAATAGAACTGCTAAAGCAGAATAAATTAAAATAGAACTGTTAAAGAATTTAGGTGGGTTAAAGTTATTATTTTTTACATCTTATATTTGACCATAGTGTGTTAATGAATGACACATGTAAAAGGAACTAATAAAGAATATTATTGTAACAGGATTTAGTACAATCACAATAGACAGCAAAAATGTACCAAATTAATCTTTTGCCATAATACACATCAATTAAATTCAGAATATAATAACACATAATTATATGAAATATCAGGAGGTTATACTAATATGTGCACAATGATTTTGGTTAACCTGTCTTTTGCTAAAATAAATAGATTCGATGTTTTCCCCACAAGTGAAAAGGCGACACATAATTTGCCATAGGAAAAACACGGATTTTACTAGTCCAAGCCAGAAAAAATAGATTTATTTTAGATTAGACCCACACAAGATTTATTATTATACTCTAAATATCGAAAGAAAATGAAATCTATCAGTAAATAAATTACACCACCATCTGTAGGAAATTTATAGAACTTACAAATAATCACACTCAACGGTAGTTAATAAGTACTTAATTGGCAATAAAAGAGATATTGAGGCCAATAATCGAGATAAAAACTATCCTATCTTTTAAGTTGGAATAAACTAGTAGTTTAGTAGTTTCTGATTTAACTCCCGACAAACATCGGGACATATATATATATATATATATATATATATATGAAGGGGGAAAAACCACGGTAGTCCACTTTATGTTGATTGAAACAAGTTGTACCATCTGATAGTATAGGAAGTGTGCTTTCTTTTCATAGTTGTTACAGTCGAGAAAAAAAAACGATAGTCCACGAAATATCGATAGTTTAAAATCGATACAAGGGGGGAAAACAGCTGAAGTCCTGAGTGGCGGGGAAAGATTAACAGTAGTCCATTTCTGCGGTGTTGGTCTGTGGTTGAATTATATATAAACAGTGAATTTAGTTCAAGTGAAGATGAATACAAGTCTATAAAATTAACAAAAAAAAAAAAAGAAAAAAACACAGACAAATGTCTGATGTCATGAAAAAACTCATACTTTCAACTCACGAGTCAGGTGAAAACTATTTTTGTAAACGATTTAAGAGTTTTGAAAACGTTCCTTTATCTGCCAGAAACAAAATATTATCTAATTTTAATATGTCGTGAAAAGATGAGCAAAACGCCTTCCTTGGCGGTCTCATAACTGTTATACCTACCAATCCTAAGTCATTCCAAAACAAATTCTGAGGTATCCATGCCAAATAAATCTTATTATGTTTATAAAGTTACAGTGAAAGATGAGAACAATAATTATCAATAAAGTGATATTCAAGTTTGTTTGAAGGTATTTTGTCAATTCGTGGCATTAATGAAACTCTATGAACTAAGTCCGGTTCATTAATAAAAGTTGAATTGATACTAGGATGGGGCCAAAAGATCAACGCGGGTAACATGACTATCGACCTTACAAAAATAGACAGAATAGAAAAACAAATTTATTTTTATTAGGAAATAGAAATAATTTTTTTTATTTAAAGTATAATTGTTTTTTTTGTTTACCCAAAAAAGTAATAATAATCTACAGGTCACAAACAAATAGGCGGGCGCAATCGACTATAGGGTGCGCTAGTAGCATTTTCAAAATGTCGGAAAGAAAGGTGTAAGACCTAGTTGATGTGATAGAGATAATTGGTAATTTTAAAAGACCATTAATTGATGGGCAGGCTATTCTTGATGCAAACCACATATTTACATGTGTAATAATATCTAAAAATAAAAAAACAGTTATTTTACAAGCCTCGTGCCTTTAAACTAGCAATCTTAAAGGACTGCCCCATCAAATAAAAGTGGAAATCAAATTTATTAATAATAATAAGCAATTTTCTTGTCATTGTACGTGTAAAGCAGGTAGTTCTGGTAAATGCAAACACATCATTGTAACTTTACTCGACGTTTTTCGGTTAGTAATAACATTAATTACCTATTCACACAATCATTGTTATGACAGCTTAGATTCTTTGTCATATTATTTATTTATTTCTCAAAACTTTCAGACTTCGCATTGAAAACGTGGAACAATTAAGCACAACGGAGGTAATAGAAAAATGGGGAAAATTAAAAAAGAAAAACAAATCTATGACACTATGGTCTCAATGTTATTTGCATAAAACTAGCATTTTGGAATAATAAAATGTCAAATACTAATATTTACCTGGATAAATATAGTCTCTTTCTTTAAAATAAAGACTACATATCGTCATATGTTTCGAAACAGGCTTATCTATTCTTAATTTTACAATCCACTCTTTAAGAAGCTTTTTATTTTTTGGAAATAAAAGGGAATGACACGTCTTTTGATTTTCTAATTGAACACTGAGGGACCGAGCAATACCTTTTAGACATTTTTCCAACAATTTTTTGCTCAATCGGGTTTTAATAATGGAAAAATAAATTAAAAACGGCAAAAAACCTATGAATTCCAGTCTATTGCACGGCTTCTATCCCCGTTTCTCTAGTTCCTTCTGGGTCCTCAAAGTAGCAGCACCGTCGCTTGCGCTCGCCTATAAGCAATCGACGACAGTGGTTTTTCCCTCCAACAATGAGCAGTTTGGTGATGTTTTGTTATTTCGGGGACATTAATAGCTACTATTTGGTTTTGGAAATATTGTAAAGTCGTAAACAGTTGTCGGGGCTAGAGGAATATGGTTTGTGAAACTAATTTTTACTTTTTGAAAATGGATCAAGGGGACCATAAACTTTAAATTTCATTTTTCTCAGAATGGACTAGGCTGGACTACCGTGGTTTTCCCTATGACCCTTCATATAAATATATCATATATATATGTATGTATGTACATATATATATATATATATATATATATATATATATATATATAAGCTTTTTATTTATTAGTCATTTTAAAACATTCTGAATAAACTATTCGGCCACCGCTATCTTATCCTGACTTTACCTTCATAAATTTCTTGTTGAAGAATTTTCTTTGGGATCTCATCATCAGCCATACGTGAGACGGGGCCAGCCCATATGGGGCTGTTCATTTTGATGAATGTTACCCCTTGCATATTTCCATTAGCTCGGCATGAATCCGCTGTTGCCATATTACATTTAAACTAATTGCTTCAAGATTTTCCAGAATTAATTTTTTCTGTCCATTAAAATAATTTTTTTCTCGCTAATAAGCCTTTTAATGAACACTTGAATTTAATATATTCGTAGCCTCTTTCCTCTCCTCTCTCCATTACAAGGACCTCCATCTCATCTACCCGTTTTCTGAATTTATCTCCGTGAAGGCAATCTTCATCTGTTATCTTATTTCTAGCTAGTTCTTCTTTTATATGCTTTGAATATTCCCCTTTATTATAAACGCTAAGCATTATTTCTAAGAACTGCTTGTTTATTCTTGCCGTATCTATTCTTCTCTTTCCAACGCGCGTAAAGAATTTCAATCTCTTTTCCCCCATCATGGTCTCCACGTCTTCTATTTCCTAGTATATCTCCTGGTTTGACTTTACTCGATATTTTTATCCTATCATTGTGAATCCACTGATCTTTCTTAGTACCATACTCTCGATTTTTAGTATCTCCACTTAGCTCAAGAGGCTCAGTTTCTATTTCGTAGGAAATTATCGATTTGAATTAGTTCATTATCACGAATGATAATTTAGAATTCTCGCAAGTTGTTATAAACGTAATTTACACCACAAATCCGATAGTTCATTACATAGGAGAAAATAAAGTTTATATTATTCTTAACTTTTTTCTTAACCATTTCTAGGGAATAAGTTACACTCAACACCCAAATTCGACTAATGAACAGAATATTTACAAATAACGTTTTGAGGACAACCGAATGTGATCACAACACGTAGTGGGTAATATTGAAATACCCAAAAACCTTTGTGAAAAACACTAAATCTAAAAAGATTTCCTAGTAAATTGCCCAATATCAAATTATAATAATACGTGTATTCTATATGATACTATAATTATAATTACTTATTTAATTAAAATTATTTTTAATATATATATTTTTAATTCATATATTTTTTTTCATTATGTTTTTATTAATTTCATATTTTGTTATATAGAATTAAAACCGATTTTGTTTTCGGGGTAACTTTCTCTCGGTTCAAAAAGTTTTGTAGATGCATTAGTATATTTAAATACTTCATCTCTTTGCATATTTGGAGATTTTTAGCAGCAGAATAAATGTATCAGTATATTGAACATTGAAGGACATAATCTCTTTCATATTAGTGATGGTCGTTTTCCTTTCAATGGGTTTCCTGAATTTGTTTAGGTTTTTCCAAAATTTGGAACATATGCGGATCCAGCCGGTTGTAAAAGGCGGGCTGCAGTTTTAATTAGTATCTACAAACAGATTTAATTGTTTCATATCCTGCTTACATTTCTCGCTGTGTTAACGTTTCTCTGTAAGTTTTTAAATATTATAATATTACCGTAAAATAAAAGCTATTATTATTAAAAGTAAGACATTGAGTAAAAATGCAGAAAAGAAAAATCCCTCGATAAATCATTTATTAAGATTTATAATTTTTAGCAATATATGGAAATTTAATGTTTATTATTTTATTCGAATTTTTTTCAGGCTAAGGTTTGGGGAAAGAGGTAGCAATCGCTAAGTGGGAATGTTCATGTTGGGTTTATCTCTTTGTTTTTATGTCGCCCAAGACCGCTCGTAAAAGCTGCTTGGCCGCCGAGGAGAAGGAATTTTTTTTTTCCATTCATCTTCCTCTTGAACTGTACGATAATAGTTCAGAAGGCATACTCGTAACTTATTCGTCATTGATTGGCACGATAAACTAGATTACGAGCATAAAAAAAAAACCTTAGAAGATTCATATTTGATAATTAGAAGTACTTTTTTAAGGAGTTACTATAGCTACCTTTGCTATGATTTAAAACTATTGAGTTTTACTATCGATAGAATACAACTTTTTATATGTTTGTGATATCCAACGTCAATAGAAGGAGCAGATTGTCTAAGTACATATATACAAGGAAATGTTTCGATGGATCGACTTCAAATGTTTCGATGGATCGACTTCATTGAGCCTGTTGTGCACGGACTCAAGGCGCAACCTCCTTTTGCATTTCTTTCGTCCAAATATGACATCATTTTACATTTTTAATTGGAGGCAGGAAAATCAGTTTCCGCTAATATCTTATGAACTATTGAAAATCAAATTTATAAAATTTGTACCACAAAAAGTTCTAAATTCATTATAATATTTGCGATATCTGAACAAGATTATGATATTTTTATAATTGAAGGGGTTGGGGCAAAAAAGTGCCAAGCAACATTTTTAACAAAAATGAACTGTAGTTGCAGTCTGCTGTCTTTTACGGAGGACTATATGTCTATGAAGGAAATCCCACCTAAATATGTCTACAGAGGCTCTATATAGTCATATTTAGGTGGAATTTCTATCATAGACATATTGTCCTACGTAATATACAGCAGACTGCAGCTACAGTTTATTTTTGTTAAAAATGTTGCTTGGCACTATTTTGCCCCGACTCCTTCAATTATATATTGTATTTATATCATATGTAAATAAAAAAATAAAAATAAAAATGGATTTATTATTTGCAATGATTAAAAATGTATTTTCATAATTTATTTGTCGGTTCCAGGGTTTGAAGGGATGCTGTTGCTTATGATACCAATGTAAATTTTAAATGTGGTCAGTTATCTCGAATATATCTTTTTTCATAATAAGTTATTTTTTTCTTTAAGTATGTGGCAAATGGATGCTTAGAGTAGGCTATCATATTCCCTTTTTAAATTTTTTTTTCCAAGATTTTCGATAGTTCAAAACGATAGTTCTATCAAAAGTTTCACATCACTAATCACCAATGGTGTGGATTGACCAAGATTAAACACCAGCAGCCCCCCTCCCTACCATATCAAGTATTAAGCTTGACACAGACAATGGGGTAATTTTAAAATCTAGATCCAGTTTTCTGTTTAGATAAAAAAATATATATATAAATTTAAACATCTTCAGTTATAGATTTTTAAAATTGTAAAAATAATAAAATGTTCTATACATTTTATGATTCGAAATTTTATTATAATCAGTAGAGGTTAAACTCTAAAAAAACAAATAATATGCAGATCAAGTTGAATGGTAGTTGTGGGAAAGGAACGTGAAGGTATAAGAGCCTATTGACTTATCCAGTGCAAGGGCTTTGGACGCTGCAGTGCGGGGGGCCCCCATTTACAACCGGCTGGATCCGCACTTCCGAACCAAATACCAAACCGTGATTAACGTAGTCACCGCAATTAAATCAAGCACCAGTAAAGGCGACTTTACACCGAGCGAACCTCAGTCTCGAACAGATCCCCTTAACCTTGTCTACTACGAAAGCTATTTACACTGAAACGTGAAGTCGATCGAACAATGATGTCAGACCGCACCTATGCACTTTTATACAAAAATTTTCATTACAAAGAAGTCTGACCTGGTACTAGCGGCTGTTCTGACTTTTGCTCCAACTTATTATGGATGTAAGCAAAGTCAGAAAAATGCAAAAAGAATGTTTAGAAACTCATCGTAACTAACTCAAATGCGACACTAGTGCTATCCCCGGACACCGGATAAAGTACGTGTCCTAGTTCATGTCTTATTTAGATTATCCGAACAGCGGTCGGGACAGCCTGTTTGAGGATGAGGTTCGAGGTTCAGGTTCGCAGAGTATAAGGCCCGATGCACACGAGCGGCAGTTTTCTGCGGTCCGGCCTGACTTGTGGTCAGGGGTACCTGGAGTATAAAGGTGCCTTTACGCCCTACGAACCTTCGAACAGCCTTCACGTCGACTGTTCCGGTGTTCTAGGTACTTCATCTGTTCTCCTGGGTTCGGGGGTAGCGCTTGGGTCACTTTTGATTTGGGTTTTTCCCAAGTGACAGGAGTTGTTTGTGATACTGGTGTGATTTGTGATTTGACGTTGTAATTCGTCTCCTATTTTTTTATTTTTCAGATAATATCAAATATATTGATAATGGAGATTTTTTCTTTATCATAAGCTAGCGTTGGGTGCGTCAGCCCTGTTGGTTCGCTTAACGTCACGTGAAGTATAAATGGTTGTTCGTGTAACGCAGGTAGAGCATGGTTCGGGGGAGAACCTGTTCGAAGGTGAGGTTCGTAGAGTATAAAGGAACCTTAATAGTACAATCCGGTCGGTTCATTATACTCCAGGTACCCCTGACCACAAGTCAGGCCGGACCGCAGAAAACTGCCGCTCGTGTGCATCGGGCCTAAAGGAACCTGTGGTGAAATGAAAGTAATGGTTAGGGCCTGGTTTGGGGTTTGGCGAGGGATATAGGGAAATAAGGCGCTGCTCGCTTAAGACAAACATATAAATTTATTTTTAAATATCAACTGTATGATCAAGAACATCACCTAAATCAAACATAAACCGTGGGCTACCAGGGTACTGATACTCATGTCAGTAGCCAAATTTCAAGAAATGCAAATGAAAAAATAAAATAAAAGTTAACAAACTTTGTTGAGCTCGTCGACGTAGGCTTGCATGGCCTGCTGGCGGGGCATGTTGCCCAGCCTGGCCCAGGCGTCCCACTTGGCTCTCTTGACGACGTCCCAGAAGGCGGGCCGAGGGCTGCTCACCGGACCTTCCGTGGCCTGCTTGTAGTAGGCGTAGAACCGCAGCATGAGTTCGTTCGAGGGTTGGTAGGACCCTAAACAAATAGCATTTTAATATGGTAAACAAATAATAATAATAAGAAGAAGAAAATAAAATAGAGTAAAGTGCAGTAAAATAGCTCTAGACACTAGTGATGTAAAACTATCGATAGTCGCCGCTGTCGACTGAATTACAATTTCAATTCAATACCTTAAATAAAAGTTTAGAAAAAAAGTGTTCCAACTAGAATTTAAAACATTTATAACTCCATTGCTAACAGTTCATTATTATTATGTAAAGGCCGACTCTCCGTTTAAAGGAATTATAAATGTGTTTTAATTTAAGTGCTTATAACTAATTTATATTTTTATATAGGTAAAAATCAGGTGATTTTTTTTTTTTTTTAAAGAAACAATATTGTCGGTGAACTCTGATAAGGGTGTAAAATGTTTAGTTGACAATTTTTAATTTTAAAGATTTTGACTATTTCGTATAAACTGGTTGGTATTTATGGAAGGAAACATCACTCATTTACAATACGTTTACACCTAGGTCTCTGCGTGTTTGTGCCAACCATTATTAATTATATACTATGGATTGTCAATTACTATTTGGGGGAGGCAATTAATAAAACCAGTTAAGTTCTCTTAATTTTCTATTTTTAGGGAGTATTTAGTTGTGCTAGTCCCTATTTGATATAATAGAAATATTTAAAACCTGAGATCACATTGATTTTATCTTCGATTACTTTCTGTTCCTGTGTTCTCATCGAGATCTTATTCGGTTCAAAATGTTTTCACTTAAACTGTTGAACATGTTTCGTCAACTTTTTGTCAATTTTTCTTTTAATAATAGGGTTTTTTCGCCTCCTCGGCTTCGCCTGCTTCGAGGAAGTTAATTGTGTGGATACGGGTGGATCCACGAGATATGCCGATATTGTGTCATTCCCGAAGACCGGAGAGTCGGCTATCATTCTGGATCCTACCGTAAGGTAAGAGACTAATGACCACGATCAGGCGAGCAAAGTTGACGAGGAAAAGAGAGAGAGTATTCCTTCTCTCAAAGAGAGGTTCCGCGAGAGCTTCGGCGAGAGATAGTTCCACGTGGAGGCCTTTGGTTCGGAGCCCGCGGAGCCATACCTAGGCCAACCAGGAGCTTCATGGAGGATCTTGGTGTGGAGATAAAGGACGTAGCAAGCTTGGCGGAGAGTATAGTGCTGGACTCCCTGTGAATAATACATCACCACATATATGGGAGTAGCTGAATTAGAGACTGGTGAGAGGACATCTATGTATATAAGTTATCTATTTATTTATTTATATATTTATTTATCTATCTATCTATTTATTTATTTATATATTTATTTTATGCATGAATTAGTTATTTAATTGTTTGTTAAATTCTAATTTATCTTTATTTCTAATTTTATATGCCAGGATTGAGTACTGATTGGGTTTTATTCTTATTGTTATTGTTGTTGCATGATAGATGTATTTTATTCAAAATTTAGCACTCAAGAGATTGAGTAAAAGAGAGAAAAAAAAAATGAAAATGGAAAAAAATATAAATATTAAAAAAAATATAATCCTGTTGGTATACATATATAAATATGGATGTTATTATTATTATTATATATTGTTACAATAAGATAGTACAAATAGTCTCATATAGACATATAGTATGCTGTGGACAGCACTTCTTTTATGATAAATAAAGTGTTTCTCTCTTATAAATTTGCATATTTGAAAGTTTTATATTAAAAATTGTTTCATAAATCTTTTTTTTTTTTAAGCTTAAAAAAGGACTAAGTTGAATATTCCTTTTATTAGCAATCATTCAGTTAATTTTTACCATTTCATTCTATTTGTATTTCTCAAGTTAGTGTAATAATGCGCTTGTCTAGCTTCCCCCCCCCCCCAAGTTTTTCTTTATTTTTGACTATCGAGAGCGGCGACTATCGATAGTTTCAAGAGTATCGGACATAAAACTATCGATAGTATGATGTGAGGGCCGGAGGGGGAGGGGAGGTAGAATAGGAAAATTTTACATATGAAACGATAGGAGCTACAATGCACGTTTCCATTTGTACTTTTTTCTTTCCCATTTTATTAGGGAATAAGATGAACATTTCTGTAAATAAAGGGTGGGTTGGTCATTATACCTTGAAATAACTTTTATCAGTTTCAAGCTTAGTCGTAACCGCAAAGAATAAAAACTTTATCAAAAGGTCAAAGAAACTGTATTTATTCAACCCTCTTCAAGTAACCATGCAGCCAGGATTCCCAGTTGTCAAAGCAGTTGATTTGACATGACAACATTCGGAACGCATTTCTCTAATGTGTCGGTGTTTTTGAAGAGAAACATGCGTTTCGGTGACATTTATATAGACATCTCTTACTTTGGAACGTATATACTTCAAAAAAATGTTCTCAGGTAGTTGATTAAGAGAGGATTTCTTTATATGCCATTAGCTAAGTAATTTTCAAGTTTATGGACTGTCAGGCTATCAGTTTTTTTGTTTGTACATTGTTCCATCAAGTTGGAAGGCATGTATGAGAAATCCATTCAATTTTTCAGACTTATATTTTTTATAAAAGACTAATTTACAACACGATATTAAAACCTATTTGGACCTACGGAGTAGAACTTTGGGGTTCCGCAAAACAAGTACACATAAACAAAATTCAAACCGCACAATCAAAAATTCTTCGGAAAATCGTAAACGCTCCATGGTACATTTCTAACAACACAATACACCCAGACATGGACATTCCAACAGTAAAATCATACACTCACGACAAATACTCTACCTTTCACAGTTCAACTCACAACCATCCAAACCCACTTGTTTCTTCTCTTTCTTCCCAGTTACCCGTCTAACGAAGATTAAAAAGACAATGGCCGAGAGATATGCTCGAGCAAGTAATTTAAATCAAGCAAAACGAAGATAAATTTCACACTATCCACAAATTTGCTAGGTGCGCTACAGCGCAGGCGCAAATGACTTGAAAAAAAAATATTTTTTGCGTTAATGTTGATGTAACATTAATGAAGTTAATGTTTTTTTTTAAACAGTAGGGGAGAGCGGGGTTGGTTGGCAACAGTTTTCACTTTTTTTATTGTTGAGTCGTTCCTGTTAATATGATCCCAATGGGGCTGATACCACTGTAAACTCCAAGTATTAGAGTACCTCAAGTATTTTTTTCACAACACAATATTTAATACTAAGATCATAGAAAATTGAAGAATTCGTTAATCCAGAATATGCCAACTAACCCCATGTGTGGGGCAGGTTGGCCTAGAAGGTGGGATTGTTTAGCCATCTCATTCAAGTACTGCCTGACACATATTATTGTTATTAAAAGCTGCACTATAATGGTATAATAATTTTGAATAGGTTTTTAACAGGTTTTAAGGGAAAATAGAATGACAAGAAAAGAAGATAAAAGTTTAGACTGTCGTCACTTTTTGCATAAAAAAAAATGCTCTCATCTTCCTCGCTTGAACTAAAGACAATTGGTAGTTTCATCTTTGATTATGTTTACCTTGCTTTTGTGAATTGCTACTATAAGCCAATGGCCAATGTACCCCCTATGCTAACCAACCCCGCTCTCCCCTATATTAACATTTTTTGTTAAAAACATAAATAAAATTACACTGTTACATATTGTTTATTTTTCATTTACATAAATTATATAGCACATGGGTGCTTACAGGTAGAGCTTTCACTTTAGCCTTTAAAAACCTAGTTCAAAACTACCGTTAGTACTATCGATGGTTTTACATCACTATTACGTACATTTTTTTTATTCATTTATACTCTAGCTGACCCGATAGACGTTGTAATAGCCATATAACGAACAATTTGTTTTTGATCGTTTTGAGAAAAGATTTCCCAAGCCAAATATAATCTTAAGAATCTTTACAAAGAACGAAAAATTTTAACCATAAGAGATGATTTGGATTTTCGTCGTGTTTTATTGACTCATTAACCAACTTCGAACGAAAGAGGAGGTTACTCTATTCGATACGTATGTGACTTTTTTTGAGAGAGAAATTTTGTAAACAGTAGATGGTTAGAGAGAGCAGCTATAAACATGTGCAGAAAATTTTAATCATTTTTAAATTTGATTCAGGTTCTCGCACACATCAACAAAATAGGACTCCTTGACCTTTGGACGTAGGGTCCCTTTCTCGATTTTCAGTTTGACTCAACTACTTCGAAAGCCGTTGTATAAGATCCATTGCCTTTTTGATCACGTAGAAAGATCAAACAGTTCACTATTATTTACGTTACTGAAGCTAAATCAAATCATTTCAGCAAATAATTCAGTGAACCGTGTTTTTTCCTCATTCATCACGACGTCCTTGGTGTATGTATGCCTCGACATCCTGAAGTTGACGATAACAATAACTATTCATTATTGTTTCGAGGTAATGTTTATTTAATGATCGCAGTCAAACAGTTTTTTATTGAACCATCCAGAGAGCAATAAATATATAAAAGCCACGTTCCCCAATAAAATCACTATAAGAAACAATTACAACCACGAAAGCCGTTTTTCCTTATAAAACTAAAAAGTTTTGGGGGTCACGTGTGGTGTAGTGGTTAGCATGGCAACCTACAATACTAAAGGTAACGGGTTCGCGCCTCGCGGTGGCCCTAGGATTTTTTAATGGGAGTAAAAAATCCTTGGCTATGCAGTCCCTGGGATAGGACGTAAAATTTAGGTCCCGAGCCTGCATGATGTCAGGTACTCGTTAAAGATCCCTATCCTAATTATACCTGGATAGGCAAAATTCAGGACTACCAAAGTAGCATCGTCCGATTAGCCTTAGTAGCATAAAGAGACGTTAAACAAAAAGGTTTTACTGCCTGATTTCTTCTCACAAAATTTCGTGTGTTTTAAAGTATAATAAAAAAATTATCTTTATAATAAAACTGCCAATATATTCTTCTCAAATACTAACCGGTTCAACAAGATAAAGTATTTTTTTAGGTCTTTAATTAAGTAGGGGGAAGACCAATTGAAATAATTTCAATATCAATGCAAACATTGACTCAATAAATAATTAATTCAATTATTAAAATGTACCGCTACAACCCCTGTAGGGTCTTGGGTTCAGTACTGTTTCTTGCCCAGCGGACGTACAAGGAAGTGATTAGACCGTGATCCCGCTCAACCGTCAAGTTTTCCTCCCTTATTTTCTCAAATAAGGGTACCCCCTTTATAGAGGCTTTGAGGTAGACGATCTGTTACACAATATTAAAGACAGCCTGCCAAGCCAGATTCGAACTCGGGACATTGAGTACATCAAATCAATACCTTACCAATGAGCTACCCCGCTAAATAAATAATAGTAGGGATAAAAAACAGCGAAGTGTTAATTAAACCTGTTAATCAGTAGGTATTGTTAATAGGTATTAAAATAATTTAATAAGAAGTCAAGAGTGATGCTAGTGCGAAACCGAAAAACAGCGGCAGTTAAGTTTGGAAAACTTACAAAGTATATATTTAAAAAAAAAAAATTTAATACTTCAGTATATACCTATTTTTAAAAAAATCTGGTGCGATACGTGCAACACATAACTTTCACTTACCAACTTAGTTATATTAGAAATGCAAGTATAACTAGTCTGATTTTATAATTATCTATGTAGCAGTTGAGAACTTTATTTTTACCGTTACCATGAAACAAATAATTTCCATTAAATTAACATAACATCCTTAATCATAAACAACCGTTTGTCATTAAAGGCTTACTACGCATGCGTGGGCTCAACATGTTTTATAAGTTGATAGAACACTTCTCTTTTATTCTCCTTTATTTGTTTACTTGATTTTTTTTCATATTTCATATTCAGCCATTTCTTATTTCTAGGCGTAACGAGAGACGGTTAATTTCCACATATAAACAAAAACAAAGGTAATTTTTAAATTATTTTATCATAAGATTAAAGATTCGACCATGGCCGGGAATCGAATTCGATTCCCGGCCGTGGTCAAATCTTTTATCTTCTAATAAAATAATTTAAAAATTATAAATTAAATATTTAACCAAAAGACCATAAATACATCAATAAAGACAAAGGTACTTTATAGAAAACAAAAAAGGCCCCTTCCCCATCCCTCAGAACTTTTTAATAATGATAAAGCGTATCTGATATTAAAGAATACTTGATTTTCATTAAACATGACGAGTTTAATCAAAATAGTTACAGCCCCCTCCGTTTGACCAATTTTTATGAAATTTTCACTGTCACCTCGTGGGCATATACATACACCAAATACCCGATTTCAGGTTCGTACGGTTTATAGTTTCTGAGCTAGTCTGTTCACACATACACACCGCACAGACCATTTCGCGGGACTTGGTTATTTGGACTCAGGGGACCCCAAAACGTGTAAGTAAAAATCTTAAGTGAAAGTAAAAATCTAAAAATACAAAAATTTGGAACCAATATTATGGCAATATTGAATGTATTGTAGTTACACTCATTGGATGAAAATTTGATATTTCATATGGGAAGAAAAATAACAAAAATTTAGTTCTTTACAACGCTATCTTATCTGATATTTCTTTTTATAAAAAATATCATGACCCTTTAATCCCCGTTCAGTTATATAACTAAACTATTTAATACATCAATACGAAGTGGAAATTCTTATTTTCATTACATTTTTAGGTTATAATTAATCAATATATAATAAAAAGCAAAGTGTGACGTGCGTGCCGTTAAAACTCAAAAACGTGTCCAAGAATGATAAAAAAAATTATATAGTTTTGTAGTCCCATATCGATAAAAAAGATTAAATAATAAAATGATATATTATAAACAATGGATTAAGGGAGGAATCGATTTTGGCTCCATTAATTTTTAAAACGAAATGTATTTGTTTCATACAGTTTCGTATGAAGACTGGACACGACTACCTACATATCAGGTCTGTAAATATGAAACCGGAAATTTTCAAATAGATAGACATTATTGTGTTTTTTATTCAAGGCACTGTCCTTCGATATCTTTGCATTTTTCCCATTTCTCAGGCAATTTGATAATTCCACGCCAAAAGAATTCATCCTCTTTTGAGTCAAACCAATCACTTAGCCAATTTCACATTATCAAAGACAGTGCCGCCTATGAGACACAAAGCTGAGGGAAAAAGTTCTCTATTGCAGAGTTCACTTTTTGGCACAGAGCGATTTACCTCATTTAAAGAAAACTATTCGCATATCAAATCGTGTGCGGGTGGAAAACGATTTCAGCTCTAGCGTTGAAGAGGAGGTCTTGCACCAGGAAGGCCACCTAAAAGGGAATCAACAGAAGAGGACGGAGCAGAGAGGTTGAAAATCAACAATTTTCGAAAAAATAACCTGTCAAATCTGATCAGTGAGCTACAAAAAAACAAGTTATTATCAACGTCATCAGAATAAAATTTTGGTTATTATGTATAGCTCTGACTCCCGTTTAATCAGCTCTCAGGTTTCAAATAGCAATAGGAAAATAGAAAATAATAATGCATCTATTTTCTACTCGAAATAGGCCTGTTTAAACACTTCTGCTATTTAAACGTTATTAATATCCTAGAAAGCATTTTCAAAATTACTTTATTTCATGAAGACATTTAAGTTCGGTACAAACACAAAATCACACATACAAGCTACTAAATTTTTTGGGTTCTATATTTTAATTTTAAAATATTAAATGTATTTCTGTCGTCTTTAATCGACAATGTATCAGGCTCGATTATTAAATATATACATTTTTAGAGGAAAAAGTTCAACAGGTAGACAGTTCAATATAGGTTTAAGAACTAAACCTCTAGAAGATATAGTTCTCGAATCCAAAATCCATAACAGCTCTCCTTTTTTTTTTTTTTTTTAAATAAACTCTAATAATATCTGAACGGACTCACGGTTAGCTCAGTGGTAAGAGCGCTGCGACGTAGATGCAGAGGACCTGGGTTCGATTCCCGGCCGTGGTCGAATCTTTTATCTTCTAATAAAATACTTATAATATCATTCGTGTTTGGATTGTCTTCTTAAAATTCATTATTTACTACCAAGACAAGTCTCTGTTGAAATAGTTATAGTTTCATTTAATATTCAGGAATACAGAAATGCAATCAGACACTCTTAATAATAATTTTTTTAAGCTTCGTAAATGTCTGGTAACACATAACCGCAACGCAGCATGGGCGTGTATCGAATCTGATTCAAATACGAAGGAAAGATAGTAATCGTTTACATATGCCCGACACCGGGTCAACCGACCCGTTACTATCTATCCTTCGTATTTGAATCAAATCTGATACACGCCCATGCTGAGGTGCGGTTATGTGTGACCAGACCTTAAATCCTTGTTTAAGCTTTACATACGAGTCCTTTTGCCCAAACACCAGTAATATATATGAACGAAATAAATATATGTCCTCGAAGTTAACCAACACCATGTCCATTAAATGCCCCTAGAGAGCTCCTATCTATATATTTTTTATTCTCACCGATAAACGAAAGACTATGCTGATAAATGACAACAGAGTTTTCTTTTATCGTAATTTAATTCGGAATTATACAATTTTAGCGAGTGAATCAAAAAAATTTCCCGCTGCACGACCAAGGTTAGAAAATAAATAAACGAAATCTTCAAGTTATCAACAGCAGTAATAAAAGGGGTCACCTGTGGTGTAGTGGCTAGCAAGACAACCTACAATATTAAAGGTAGCGGGTTCGCGTCCCACGGTGGCCCTAGAATTTTTCAAAGGGAGTATTTATTATTTATTTACATCCCTACCTGGCCTAATGGCCATACGGGTTTCGGCAACAGTGGCACTAAGCTAAAACGCTTAGCATCGCTGATGCCATGGTTCTCTTCTGTTTCTTCTCTTCACTTCTTCCTCTATCACCCCATCACCACCTGCCCAGGGCGGACTTCATCTTCCGGTGGTCTTCCCGGTGGCTGCCCTCGTCTTCTTCCTCGGGCTCCTATGTTAAAGTGTGCAGGCCCCACGATCGTTTTCCATTCATTAATGAAACATTTAAACTTAGGAAAGTTGTCCTCAGTAACCAATTGAGGAAATTCTTCTTCAGTGAGGCTGTAGACCCCTAAGGATCGCATCAGTTTGGCCCTTATCGCCTCAAACGCGGTGCAGGACGTGATCACGTGTTCTACAGTTTCGGGAACACCACATGCTACGCATAGAGGCTCAACATCCACGCCAAGACTGTGGAGTTTCGCACGAAATCCTCCATGACCAGTAAGGAATTGGGAAACCCAATAGTCCGGGAGGACCCACCTAGCGGATAGCCGCGATTTTACAGAGGGAAAATATTTTTTCAGAGTATTCCCGTTCGGGGTTGCTATCCACCGCAAGCTCCACTTAAGTCGCGAAGACATGTCGCGAAGACACTAGTCGCGAAAAAAAAAGCCGTATTAATTACGGTTTTTAAAATTTTAGTTCGCGAGAACTGACAACAGATCGCATTGAAAACGTTGGTCGCGGTAGCCAGGGGGGGGGGGGGGGTAAAACCCACCCGCCCTCCCCCGCCGCTTCACCACATAATAAGGACTTTTTGAATATTTACATTTGCGAGAGGTAATTAGCTAGGAAAAAAAAAACCCATAGTCATTAGTTAATGAAAATTAACGAGTGCGAGAGGTAACCGGAGCGCGGGGACAACTAGTTGGCGACGGTGGTGGTACCTGGTGTCGGGGAAAACCCTCCCCCCCGCCCTTATCTATAGTCTTACCTAATAAAGATTTTTGGACTAATTACCTATGCGAGAGGTAACTAGTCGCGAAAAAAAAAGCCGTATTAATTACGGTTTTTAAAATTTTAGTTCGCGAGAACTGACAACAGATCGCATTGAAAACGTTGGTCGCGGTAGCCAGGAGGGGGGGGGGGGTAAAACCCACCCGCCCTCCCCCGCCGCTTCACCACATAATAAGGACTTTTTGAATATTTACATTTGCGAGAGGTAATTAGCTAGGAAAAAAAAACCCATAGTCATTAGTTAATGAAAATTAACGAGTGCGAGAGGTAACCGGAGCGCGGGGACAACTAGTTGGCGACGGTGGTGGTACCTGGTGTCGGGGAAAACCCTCCCCCCCGCCCTTATCTATAGTCTTACCTAATAAAGATTTTTGGACTAATTACCTATGCGAGAGGTAACTAGTCGCGAAAAAAAGCCGTATTAATTACGGTTTTTAAAATTTTAGTTCGCGAGAACTGACAAGAGATCGCATTGAAAACGTTGGTCGCGGTAGTCAGGAGGGGGGGGGGGGGTAAAACCCCACCCGCCCTCCCCCGCCGCTTGACCACATAATAAGGACTTTTTGAATATTTACCTTTGCGAGAGGTAATTAGCTAGGAAAAAAAAAAACCATAGTTATTAGTTAATGAAAATTAACGAGTGCGAGAGCTAACTGGAGCACGGGGACAACTAGTTGGCGGCGGTGGTGGTTCCTGGTGGCGTCGGGGAAAACCCTCCCCCCCGCCCTTATCTATAGTCTTACCTAATAAAGATTTTTGGACTAATTACCTATGCGAGAGGTAACTAGTCGCGAAAAAAAGCCGTATTAATTACGGTTTTTAAAATTTTAGTTCGCGAGAACTGACAAGAGATCGCATTGAAAACGTTGGTCGCGGTAGTCAGGAGGGGGGGGGTAAAACCCCACCCGCCCTCCCCCGCCGCTTGACCACATAATAAGGACTTTTTGAATATTTACCTTTGCGAGAGGTAATTAGCTAGGAAAAAAAAAACCATAGTTATTAGTTAATGAAAATTAACGAGTGCGAGAGCTAACTGGAGCACGGGGACAACTAGTTGGCGGCGGTGGTGGTTCCTGGTGGCGTCGGGGAAAAGCCATACGTGGCTTTTCCATATGTGGGAGCCACTATCCCACTTTCCATATGTGGGTGGCCATACGTGGGAGCCATATAAAGCCATCTTAACCCCCCCCCTCCTGGCTACCGCGACCAACGTTTTCAATGCGATCTCTTTTTAGTTCTCGCGAACTAAAATTTTAAAAACCGTAATTAATACGGCTTTTTTTTCGCGACTAGTTACCTGTCGCATAGGTAATTAGTCCAAAAATCTTTATTAGGTAAGACTATAGATTGGGGAGGGGGGGCGGGTTAACCCCGACCCCACCAGGTACCACCACCGTCGCCAACTAGTTGTCCCCGCGCTCCGGTTACCTCTCGCACTCGTTAATTTTCATTAACTAATTACTATGGGTTTTTTTTTCCTAGCTAATTACCTCTCGCAAAGGTAAATATTCAAAAAGTCCTTATTATGTGGTGAAGCGGCGGGGGAGGGCGGGTGGGGTTTAACCCCCCCCTCCTGGCTACCGCGACCAACGTTTTCAATGCGATCTCTTGTCATTTCTCGCGAACTAAAATTTTAAAAACCGTAATTAATGCGGCTTTTTTTTTTCGCGACTAGTTACCTCTCGCATAGGTAATTAGTCCAAAAATCTTTATTAGGTAAGACTATAGATTGGGGAGGGGGGGCGGGTTATCCCCGACCCCACCAGGGACCACCACCGTCGCCAACTAGTTGGCCCCCCGCTTCAGTTAGCTCTCGCAATCGTTAATTTTCATTAACTAATTACTATGGGTTTTTTTTTTCCTAGCTAATTACCTCTCGCAAAGGTAAATATTCAAAAAGTCCTTATTATGTGGTGAAGCGGCGGGGGAGGGCGGGTGGGGTTTTACCCGCCCCCCCCCCTCCTGGCTACCGCTACCAACGTTTTCAATGCGATCTCTTGTCATTTCTCGCGAACTAAAATTTTAAAAACCGTACAGTACTAAATTCTTAATTTAAATTAATTGTAGAATTGTAATTAATTTAACTATTCTTTTTTGTAGAATAGGTAAATTTGGTCACGAGGTTTACTGTGATTGTACTGTGACTTTCGATAATTGTGTATTATTTCTATTAGTTTCTTGTTTTGGTTTGTTTTTCTTTGTTTCTTGTTTTGTTCCAGTTCTGTTCTTTACTAGTTATGTTTAATTTTGTTTAATTATGGTGTTTAATTTTGTTTTTATAGTTCTAAATAGTTTTGAAAAATAGGTTAAGTAGACAAAGTGCATTAAACCTTTCTTGTGGTGCAATAAACTGAACATTGGTGTTTTACAAGTGAACAGGACTTGAAGGGAGACATTAGTCGCGAAGACATGTCGCATGTCCGCGAAGACATCTATCTATTACTCCCACAAAGGGAGTAAAAAATCCTTGGCTATGCCGTCCCTCAGATAGTACGTAAAATGGCGGTCCCGATCTGTACGATGTCAGGTACTCGTTAAAGATCCCTATCCTAATTATACCTGAATAGGCAAAATTTAGGGCTCCCACTGTAGCATCGTCCGATTAGCCTTAGTGGCATAAAGTGACGTTAAACAAATCAAACTATCAGTAATAAAACAACCCATAAAGAATAAACAATTTTAATCAGGTTTCACTCAAGTAGCGATCCCACCTTAGGGAGAAAGGAAGAGCTAACTAATTAGTTCGTCAACAATTCAGTAAGCGCATCTCTCGTCAACCATGAGCATAATAATTACTGCTTCCGCCAGCTTAGGGTATGAGATACTGAACCATGGGCGTCACAACCTGGGGAAGGGGACAGAGGGGACGCGTCCACCCCCCCAATATTTTGGAAGGGACAAATATTTACACTCGATCGACTCCTAAACTTAGCATAAATTGGCAAGTTTTATGAATCCAGTAAAAATACATCGTTAATTCATTGTTCGAAGAGGAATTAAATTTCCCAACATTTGTTATTTCGACTTTTTATCAAGCTTAACTACAAACATAACAGAATGGTCGTATCATTTATGTAATTTAGTTTGTAGTTATGGATCAAACTTCCTTGTACCAATATTAAAAGGGATTTAAGATGTTCATCAGTCACTTTTTTAAACATTCTTTATTATTTAATACTAGCTCAGAGCGCGTATTAGGCGACTAGTATAGAAATTATAGATCATTGCAGGAAAATCAACAAGGTGCCCTAGAGTTGCCCTTAAAACTTATTGGAGTAATCATTATGGCCCTATGGCTGTAGAGATCTACACAGCTAACATCCTGTTAGTGACGTCACCAATCGCTACCAGCTGTCAATGACCCATTCCTGCATCCCATATCCTCTATTGAATACCTTGATAATGCTATCAAAATCGGAGAGTTGAAATAATAAATAAATAATCTGTTTTTAAGTTACTTACGCCGCTTAAGTCTTAACCCAATAAGACCGAAATATTCCAAAAATATTTCAAGCACAATATGGAAACTACTTGATGTTATTTACTCAACAATACTTTACACTTATTAGACTTTTACCTTTATATTTATTTATAATTGAGGTCTAAATATACACAAAATTAGACCATAAATTCAAATGTAACATCGAAACTAATAGTCCGATTTTCATGATTCCCTTTTCATTTTGTAGGAAATACGACGACTTTCATTCGTGCCCCGACATGTGCGTTGAAATAATCCATAGTTTTTGAGGTTACACGGAAATTAAATTTTCTCTGGGTGAATAAATTTCGCGTTTTCTGGGTGATGAAACTATTTTTTCGGAGAGGAAAATAAGGATATCTTCAAAATTATACATATAATTCTCAAAAATCGAATATGATCAAGAATCAAGAAACTTACATCATACCGACAAAAAGAAAAACAAATCTGGTGCGTGCGCGCAACACACAACTTTCACTTACCAACTTACTTAGATTAGAAATTGACGTGTTTTGTTAATTGCCACTTCTCAAAGTCACGCATTTTTTCACATTCATTTCTTATTTTTGTTTATATATGTTCTTTAAAGTATACTAATTTGTTTTTTTATTATTAAATAAAAGTTTTTACTTGTGATAATTCGGCAATGCAAGCATAATACCTACTCCAAGTCGTCTGATTTTATAATGCTCTCTCTATGTAGTTGTTGAAAACTTCATAGTTACCATGAAACAAATAATTTCCATTAAATGAACAGAACGGCTTTAATTATAAACAATGGTCTGTCATTAAATGCGTACTCCGCATGCGTGGGCTCAACGTGTTTTATGAGTTGACGGAATATTTTTCTTTTTCTCTCGTCTATATGTTTACTTGATTTTTTTCATATACACAAAAAATATTCAGTTTAATCAAAATCTTTTTGAGAAATTCAAAAATAACGTAAAAAGTTACTAATAAAAGTACCCCCTCCGTTTGACCACTTTTTTCAAAATTTTTGCTGTCACATCACGGGAATATACATACCTACCCTAAATACCTAATTTCAGGTTCGCACGGTTTATAGATTTTGAGGTAGTCTGTTCACACACAGATCATTTCGCGGGACTTGGTTATTTGGACTCAGGGGACCCCAAAACGTGTATTTCCGTTGAAAACCGGAAGTCGAAATTTTTCACGATCGGAATACTTTCCCTTACTATATATTTCATACATAGGTAAGTGAAAGTAAAAACACCTTGTAGAAATAATATATGAAAAATAATATTCTTGACCTACATGTCTGGACATGCAAGGAGCAAAATAATAAATTAAAACGAATATTGAATATTATAGACATGTCGAAATCCTTAAACGACTGATTCAATAACATAAAGGCTCATTTACACGACTTTACTTACAAGACTTATTTTAAACTCAGAGTTGAACTTTGCAGCTCCACAATCAAATTTCAATCGTAACAATCTAAATTTTTTTCACAAATAAAATTATATTTTCCGAACTTAATGTTCCATTTTTATTTGTTCCATCTTGTTAAGAGTTTTTTTGCGAGAGTAGCTTTGAGCTAATATCCTTAGGCAGAAAGGTTTACTACTATCGGTTTGGCGACTTTCTCCATCGTGTCGGCGCAACAAGGTCGAAGTGGTCCACTCGCACTACTTTCTTCGACCCGTACACGAATGATTTCGGTAATTTAATTCTGTCACAGGGAGGAGGAAATCCCTCTCAGTTGAGGATGGAAAACTCTTCCTCTCGCAGCTCGCTCCTTATTGCTTGGAATACGGCGCTACGTGCTCGGCAGTTTCCGGAACACTGCAACAGGTTAGGGAGAGTATGGGGGTATAACCTGATGGGACTTAGTGTTCAATATTTTGTTCAATACAATATTTTTTTTCATACAGTTTCGTATGAAGACTAGACACGACTACCTGCATACCAGATGTGTAATTATGAAACCGGAATTTTTCCGCTATTTACTATGAACTCGTTGCTTACCAGAATTCAATTGATTTCAATTCAATTCTGCTTCCTCCTACAGATATTAAGGTGCCTTTACACTCTACGAACCTCACCCTTGAACAGGTTCTCCCTCGAACATTGCCGTACCGGCGTTCCACGAACAGCCATTTATACATAACCAGACGTTAAGCGAACTAATATGGCTGACGCACCCAACGCTAGCTTCTGATGAAGAACAAATCTCCATTATCTATATATTTTATATTACCTGAAAAATAAAAAAAAATGGGAGACGAATTACAACTGTGCAGTCACACAGTTGAAAAACAAAAACAAATGTCACTAGGAAAAACCCAAATCAAAAGTCACACTAGCGCTACCCCGAACACAGGCGAACAGATGAAATACCTAGAATAGCGATCGTGAAGGCTGTTCGAGAGTTAAGTTCGTAGAGTTTTAAGGCACCTTTAATGGTAATCTTAATAGTCGTTCAAAAACAATCCTCCAGTATCTTCTTATTTACAATTATTACATGAGTCAGGAGCGGATCCACCGCCAAATTTATGTGCGGGGGGGGGGGGGGGGGGGATAAGATTTGCATTTTGCCTGACAGCACTTTTGCTTATAAGAAAAAAAATAATAATCTGGTGGTTAGGAATACTCGGATTCTTATATTATTAATTTATTTGCACCTAATGCATTTATGTGTGCATTTAACTCAAACCCATTTAAGGAGGACAATAACATATCTTTGAAACAGACAATACAAAGAAATAAATTTACAGAACGAAAGATTAAATTTATTTGTTAAATATTGCGAAATAGGCCATTAAATTTTAAATTTTAAGCAACCATCATATGATGGTCCCTATGTAGGAAATTTTCAGTTTAATTTAAAGTTATCTCGAATTCGTCACCTCGGGAGCTCTCGGCCCTACCCGAACCGAACTATGATCAGGTAGGGCCTGATCGGAATACCTTGTTGTTTACTGACGGCGTCCACCATCTTGCAGCTGCTTAACCGAAATAATAACAAAAAAAAGATTTATAGACATATTTTTATAGTATAAGCACAAATCGCTCTGTAAAACCTACAGAGGTAAACAGAGATATTCGAGATAACTACTTATGGACGTCACTTAAAATCGATCCATCGGTCGCCATGGACACAATCAAATATGCACAAAACAACTCAAGGGGCCTTCTTAATCGATACTCAATATACTTATATGTTTTTAATAGGAAAATGTTTGATTTCTGATGATTGATCTAAAATACATACAAAACTACAAATAAAGTCATATTCAATACAAATAGGTATTTAATCAACTAAAAAACGTTTCCTTACTGATTCAACAGCTTAAATTCTTAACCGCTAAGATAACTCTCTTCCTCATAGCTGTAGTAATTGAGTGAAAGTGAAACATGACGTCAGGCTATTGCACAGAACTAATAACTCTAAATCCATAGAGCTAACAATGTACCAGGCAACTAGAAACAATTAATTTGTACATCAACCTAAATCATTCTTGAAAACATTATACCACATTATACTAAAAATAGAAGAAGAAAGTGGAAAGTAACCACGAGCAATAAATCGATGTTTCTTACTATTTAGTATCCTCGGTGTAAGTTGACTGCGGTTGCGTTCAGTTCTTTTAGGTACGTGAGGGGTCATCATATCGCACCTTGATATGATATCAACGAACAGTAAGCACTCTCACGTACCGAGATAAACGCTTAGCCGTTTATCGGTTTCTGAACGGAATAAATTACTCATGCATACCTTTATTATAGTTTTGTTCTCTTATATACATTAAAATCCTATACCATGATCATTCAAAGACTAAGAAAAGCGGAGAATACTATAAATGAGTGGGTACTTACTTTTTTAAAAAGGTATTTTATCAAATGAATAAATGGCCAGGACATACATTTGTGTTCAAAGAACCATTATTAATTTACAAACAGAATAGGTATTTTATAACATTAATATACGTCAATACCATGCATGATATATTAGATGCGTAAATTTATTCCACTAATGTTTTTTTTTTTTTTTTTTTTTTTTTAAATTCCGGGGTGATGGGGAGGGGGTCGAACTTCAATTTGGCTTAATGTTGTGTGGAATTGCTTAGAAGAAATGGCTACGTATGACATTTAACGAATCCCATTCAAGTATGTGTAACTAAATTCCAAACCGGCCTGGTGAATTTTGCAAAAATTTTCAGGATCGACAAAACCTTACTGTTAATTGCAGGTCCTCAGAGAAATATAGGTTTTTTTAATTTTTTATTCAGCGATATCAATTAATACAATACATTAAAATGAGGGCTGGTTTAGCTATATCCAATTTATAGTGCTTTCTGCAAAGATTGATCACTTGCGAAGTTGCTGATTTTTCATAAAGACTTGCATTAAAATGTTTCTCGACATTTTTTTAACAAGGGGGGGGGGGATCACAGATTGCATAGAAAATAAGAACAATGGGAAATAAAAAAATGGACCAGGCCTTATTTTTTACTAATCTAAAATTTTGAATTAATCCATAATCCTTATCATTTTTAATATATTTTGTTACTTAACCTTTAAATTATTCTTGATACTAATATTAATATGGTCCGATCGTAAGCTTGGCATTAAACTGCCGCGTCACTCTCTCACCATTGTAACCAGACAATTCTCAGGCTCATTTGCAAGTAAGGCCACGCATAATTTACGTGATACTAATGATAGTCACCTTGCCAAAGAGGTATACAGGCTAAATAATTGTCCGCTCTCTTTGGATTCTGAACAGCGGCTGAGGACGTGGCATCTTTTGAGAGATTATGAAACCGTGATATTATCGAACCTCTATCAAGTCTTTCAGTTAAAAAGCGTCTTGTTTAGCTTTATTTTATTTTTTATTGTTAGCTCGTTCTTTTGAATCCCACCCACTCCAAACGGGTCCTTTTAGGTTGAGAACGTACCTCACCGAACGGCGTCCAAGAGCCTCTTATCTTATCTCTTCGGTATATAAGCCCATTATTATTAAAGTGGTAAAAAAAAATCAGTTTATTAGTTATTTTGTACCACTAAAAAACTAACTAACTCTTTCGGCCCAATGACCCTTGAAGGCTTGGCCTCCTCCACAATATTTCTCCATTCAAAAAGGTCCTTTGCGGCTCTCCTCAACATGTCCACATACTTGATACCACATTACACTAAAATAAACCAAAAAAATAAAATTTGTAATACAATGTCAAAAATGAATCATTAGATAGTGTCAGTAATTTCAATCTTTATATAAATAAAAATCTCGTGTCCTGATGTTTGTAGGAGGTAAAATCAAAAACTACTCAACCGATTTTTATGAAACTTGGTTCACCGTGTGTAGTTTCGTCCAACTAAAAAGATAGGATAGCTTTTATCTTGATTATTGGCCTCAATATTTCTTTTATTGCAAATTAAATGCTTATTATTCTACAATTGAGTGTGCTTATTTGTAATTCCTATGACTTTCTAATAGATGGCGGTTTAAGTTGATTTATTGACACAACACTTCATTTTCATTCGATATTCAGGGTAAGCAACCAGTAGCCAAATCTATTTTTTCTGGCTTGGACTAGGCCTTTTCAAGTATGGAAAAAGCATTGAATCTATTTGTTTTAGCAAAAGACATTTTTATAATCTGTTTCAGGTAGAACCTACCTATATGATATCTAATCTCACATCATGATGTGTTATATTCTGAATTTAATTGATATGTATTATGGCAAAAGATTAATTTGGTACATTTTTGCTGTCTATTGTGATTGTAACAAACCCTATTCCAATTATATTCTTTATTAGTTATTTTTACATTTGTTTTATTTATATTTGAAGGGTCATGGGCAAAAACCAAGGTAGTCCAATCTAAGAAAAATGAAATTTAAAGTTTATGGTCCCCTTGATCTATTTTCCAAAAGTTAAAATTAGTTTCGCAAAACATATTCTTCTAGCCCAGTCACAGTCACAGTACAGTCATACCACTGCACAAAATTTCCAAAACCAAATAGTAGCTGTTAATGCACCAGAAATAACAAAACATTACCAAACTGCTCATTGTTGGGGGGAAAAAACACTGGAGCCCATAGCTTATTTGTTTTTGACCTTTAAATTATTATTACTTTTTTGGGTAACAAACAAAACAATAATACTTTAATTGACAAATTTGTTTCTATTTGCTAATAGAAATAAGTTTGTTTCTCTGTCTACACATCAGGTATCCCTGAACACCCTCGCACCACCATCTGTAGCTTCGCTGATGATACGGCTTTCCTTTTATCACATAAAAATCCTACTATCGCATCCTTCGCCCTTCAAAACCATCTATATGAACTAGAAAAGAGGTTCGAAAAATGGAGCACCAAAATTATTTCAACCTAGTTCATCGTTTACTTAACTTAAATTAAATTAAATTTAGTTAAACTTAACAAAAACAGTTTTCACCTGACTTGTGAAATGAAAGTCTGAGTTTTTCATGACATCAGACATTCGTCGGTGTTTTTTCTTTTTTTTTTTTTAGTTCTGTACATTGGTAATCATCCAAGTGTACAGATAAGACTAAAGTCATTGTTCATTTTTAAACGTAATAATAATAATAATAAAGTCACTTTTAAAACGTTAAAAACAGTAATAGATTAGAATATAATGTAAACTGAAGAACCAATATTGATAATCTTCAATCACAGACAAATACCACAGAAATGGACTACTGTTAATCTTTCCCCGACACTCAGGACTTCAGCTGTTTTTCCCCCTTGCATCGATTTTAAACTATTGATGTTATATGGAATATCGTTTTTTTCTCGACTGTAACAAGCATGAAAAGTAAGTACACTTCCTATACTATCAGATGGCACAACTTGTTTCAAATCAACAAAAGTGGACAACCGTGGTTTTTCCCCCTGACCCTGCATATAATCTAGCCTCAGCTGGAATAATCCAGTAAGAGCTGAATGAATGGATCATTAATACTTACTATATTCAAACATGAGATGTAAAAAAATAAAAACTTTCTTAATTCTTTACCAAACAATTATTAATTTGGCGTAAAGTTCTATTCTAAATCCCATTGGATTTTAGATTAGCTGAAACTTTTTTATCTTTAATTTTGATTTGAATGTATTAAAAAGAATGTAATGTGATTAGTTCAACGCATTATAGCCACTGAGCAACAGCAATGCGTGGCCAGGTCTGCTCGTATCTTATGGAATTCGTTTAGACTCAATTTTGAGAGTAGTATTACAAGGAGAGACTCTAAGGACGTGGGAACACCAATTTCAAAACTTTTAAACATATTCAACCCATGTCCGAGAAGTTGTTGCCAATCATATCAAGAATAACTGCTAAGAGCCAAGAAAACATAAGTGTTATATAAGCTCATAATTTTTTTAATAATTATACGTTTTACCTTTGTTCTAAAAGGATCTCAAGGTGAGTATATGTCAATACATTGGCTTTTTGATATATTCTAACTAGCATTGCCCGTCGCGGCTTTGCCCGCGAGCCTTTAAAATCAATTCTGTGATCATTATCTTGATATTGATATAATATAATATGTTAACAAAATCAATTTAAAAAATACATTGTTCCAACTAACTGAAAAGTTAATTTTTACTTAGCTTCCGGCTCGTTAGAAGAGAGGGAGACGCGCAATGGAGAGAATTCACTAAAACCGGCGGAAAAAAAAATTGCTTACTCGTCGTGAACGCTTCATTTTTCGGCTGTAAAACATGGTTTTCGACGCCCCGTAGGACTTTCGAGTTAAAGTTGTCGTGTTAACATCTTTAAAATGAGTCCAAATAATTAATTTTTCTCGAAGTGCAAACATATGTGTCCGTTAGAGTTAAATGACAATTTCGCCATTTAAACCCCTTAGGGGTTACATTTTTGAAATTCCTTTCTTAGTGGTTACCTACATCGCGTTTGAAATCTAAATTCCGAACTTCAAGTTTCTATCATTAGTAGTTTTTGCTCTGCGTTGATTCTGTCAGTCAGGACAAAGCCTCTTATATATATAGAGAGATAAAACATACTGCCCATTGTATTAAGCGTTAAAGTGCAGAAAAATATATAAAAACTGAAATGCGCTTCAAGGAAGAAATTCAGTTTATTTTTTAAAACATAAAGCAATACGAATTCCTTTTTTGGCATCCTGTAACCCCATTAAATGTAAATTTTTATAGAACTTGAAAAATAAAACTTTTCTGAACCTATTGTGCCATTCCGCATACTAAAAAACCCAAAATCTGGATTAAACAACGTGTGGTACGTTGTTACGTACTACGTACGTATTACGTATTACGTATTACGTAGCCATGTTGAAGTTACAACTTGTTTTTCAGGTTTTATATAAAAAATGGAAGAAGAAAAAAAACAACTTTTATTTTTTTTAAAATATTATAAAACTATCTATACAATATAATACAAACAAAGGGTTTTGATTTGTAGCAGGGTATAATAAGCTCCGGAATGGAAACTGCCATCCTCCAGAATAAAAGAGAATAAAAAATGAGCAAACTGGTTTCTTTTTATAATGACCCACCTGACCTACGTCACAAGTTCGCTAAATGGTAATAGCTCCGTTTAAGTGTAAAGATTGATTCTTGTGTATTATCTGCAGAATAGCACAAGATTATTTGAACGATATTATAGTGATTTGTATATCAAATTAGGTTGTTGGCGTCTATTCTTCATCTGTTATCTTGAATTATATAAGTGTTCATTCGCATTCACTTTGAAGTTATTGAATATCGATTGTCAGTTCCTAAAGAGCCAGAAACTAAATATTCAATAAAGTAGCGGATCCAGAGGAGAGGCGCGGGGGGCGCCCCCCCCCCCCCTGAGACGTGAGGACATACATAAAAGTTTACTATTTCTATATAAAATGTACTTTATTTAGTCCTTTTTAAGTCCTCAAATTGAGAATGGATTGTATTTAAACATTTAATAGTAATTTACAACGTCACTTAATTCTAATACACTCGAGGTATCCGGAGCGGAGCCATTTAAAATTTGTCTTCAAACTCGAGGACTCTACGCTACGGAGACAATGAATATAATTTTCAGCATTTAACATGTAAGGACATAAACAAATCGTAAAAACTATTTACAGGATATTTCGCTTTTGGTGATATATGACGGTCGCGGCTCGCGGTGTTTTTCATTATTTTTATAGTACGTTAATCTTTTAACATCGTCTATATTTTGTGGTTTTAATTCATCTTTTATTTCCTCAATTGTACTATAATTTAGTTCGGGGCACCAAATAATCTCTTTACTTTGATTTAGTTTCCCATGTGCTTATACTTTAACCGAAAAGTGATTAAGTAGATTTTCACATTTTAGGAGCTTTTCTGATTGGATATCTGAGAAAAAAAAGGGTCCATCTCGTAATTTTTTAGCTGTTTTTACTTCTCCAAATAGATTTTTTATGATTTTATTTATAATAATGATAATAATAATAATAAAATTATAAAAAAAAATTTTTTTCTAAAAATTAATATAAAAAAATATAAAATTTAATTTTTTTTTTGTAACTATGTCTTCTTGAAGTTTCACAAATACATATAACCTAAATTTCATTACAATTCCTTACTTGGTTCTAAAATTTTACTGTATAATATTACGTTTTCAGGGTGTACGGTTTCGCGAATAAGTGGCCTCGAGTTGCCGGTAGGTTACGTCCGAAACGGTGCCGAGTGCAAAGGGTTAAATTAGGTCCTTCATTTCTCTTGAAATTAAAAGAAAAAGAAAAAGTGTGCCCCCCTCAGAAAATGTCTGGATCCGCTACTGATTTAATATACCCTTTTTTATTTATAGATAACTATTCACTTCATCATTTAAAAGCATAATTTTATTTTAAAATTACTACATATATTTGCGTGCTTAATTAGTAATTAATTGCTGATTGCATAAAGTGCAGTTTCAAGGTAATCCACAAGATGTAGAAAGAGGCACCTTTTTTTATATTTTTTTATTTTTCAGAGCTACTTTTTATTTTATTTATTTGTCATATGTACCTACTTTTTATTTTTTAGTCAGGAGGAAGAAACTGGAAAGAAGACGCCAGTGCTGAGCATTATTTATTTTAATGACGGATAACGAATGATTGTTTTGTCGTTTATTATTCGAACAAACTAATAATCAATTAACAGATAATTCGTTTTTCGAGTAACCTTAAAGATATTCGTTATTCATTTCTCTGTTATTTATAATCTGTAAATATTATCGAATCACTAATACAAATATACACGTATGCCGCTCCTGTCTGGGCTGATAGAATGACTGCAACCATGAGGAAAACACTTGTGCAGACACAAAGGAGAGCACTTCTCATGGTTACGAGAGCTTACCGTACCACCTCCACGGAAGCACTACAAGTGATCGCAGGAGTACTACCGATTGATCTGGAACTGGAAAGAATAGTGGCCGAATACCATGCCCGCAGAGGAATGCCATACTCCATTGGAAAGGCGGTCAGCAAAGCCTGGGGGACACTTTCAGGCAAATTTCTCAGCTCTGCATTAATGAATGGCAGCGGAGGTGGGATCATTCAACCAAGGGCCGGTTTACCTATAGGTTTTTCCCAAGTACAGACCGTAGATTGAAGTACTCATGGGTCCAACCAGATTTCTTTTTAACCCAGACATTGAGTGGCTACGGGAACTTCGGCGAAAAACTCCACTACTTCAAAGTGCGGGATTCCCCGATGTGCGGCTGTGGAGAACTGGAATCCGCGGAGCACGTCATCATGGACTGCGTAAGGTACGCGGGCAAACGGGTCAAACTCATTGAAGGATTTTCATTCGTGGAATGGCCTCCAGCATCCTTCGAGGAATTCGTGAAGTGCCAGGAAAGGTTTGAGGCGTTTAAAAGATTTTCTAGGGACATAACATAATGGAATCACACAATATGGTTTTATTATAGGTTTCAGAATCTATTATAGGCTTTAGTATTTATTATATGTTTTAGTATTTTTAGAATTTTATTAAATATTAATTATGTTGAATTTTGTTGAATTTATGTAAACAAATTTAGACCTTGTAACGCAATTATAATATTTTGGATAAGTTGTTAAGATTATTGAGTAGGAATAGGCTTTGCTGTCATCCTCTTGACAGGGCAAGTATCGAACTTTTATTAACTTCACTCACCAACTGATGTCTTAACGGAGCTTCGCTTAGCTTGGGTAAGTTCGGCGAAGTCGGCCCTTTGACAATCAAAATTATTAGCTCAATGGAGACCGCTGGTATGGGGTGACCTAAAAGGTACAGAGGGGGCAGAGGTGGGAATTAAAAAAAAAAAAAATACAAATATTGAAAATTATACATTTATGAAAGAACTAAGGGAATAGTGCGTATCAATGGCCAAGAGTCCAAGCCTTTTTCTATGGATAGGGGTGTGAAACAAGGGGATAGCCTCAGTCCATCATTGTTATGTTATTTTATGTCAGTCCTTTATGGATGAAATCCACAAAATATGTAGGAGAAGAACCACTTGGACCGCAGTTGGTATGTGCAACATGAATACAGTACAAGTACAGGCATTCCTATATGCAGACGATATTGTGCTCGTGGCAGACTCAAAGGAAAAACTGCAACAGGCCATTATAGAATGGCATGAAGAACTCGCTCGCAAGAGAATGAGTATTAACAGCCGCAAAAGCCAAATTATGACCGTTGCCAAAGATGAAGTGGATGTGGGAAATGTAAGAATAGTATGCAATGAAGAAGTACTATCTTACTTGGAAGGATTATCAATAATTCTGGTAAAATAGATCAAGAAGTGTCCAATAGGATAAATAAAGCAAATAATATTTATTACCAGATATGTAACACTATTGTGGGAAAGCTGGAAGTAGGTAAAGACATAAAACTCCACATACTTAAAGCAATATACCTTCCCACACTACTGTATGATAGTGAAAGCTGGGTAACCCAAGATAAGCACATGAACAGAATTACGGCTGCAGAGATGATATTTCTGTGAAGAATATCCGGTAAAACTAGGAGGGGCAGGATGAGAAGGATAAGAGAAGAGCTTCAGATCGATTCTGTGAAATCTGTGATGGAAAAACGGCAGCTCCGATGGTTCGAGCATGTCTGTAGAATGGGAGAAGACTGAGTGCCAAGAAAATGTATGGAGGCGAGGCCGACAGGTAATAGACCACGAGGTAGGCTTAGAAGGGTCTATATGGAGCATATAGACGACTGGGTCTAGAAAGAGGGAAAACGCTAGCCGAGATGAAGATGCTTGCTAGGGACCGAGATGTACGGTCCAAGTGGCTAGAGGCTCCTCCACGCTGAAAGGCACTTAAGGAGGATGAGAAAGGAGAAGAGAAGAAGAAATTATCCACGTGAATATGAAATACTAATGGTATATAGTTTGCATTATTTCTTTTGTCATGATAACATGAAAATTCTTAATATAATTTTAAGATATTTATTTATAAGGGAAAAGATTTTAACCCGGATTTCCCTAGCCACCAGACACATCCCGGTCAAGTCAATGAATATATATATATATATATATATATTATAAGAAGAGAAAGGATTGACTTGACCGGGATATGTGCCTGGAGGCTTAAGTGGCAAGAGCGCCTTACTAGTAATATGGAAATCCGGGTTCATATATGTAGGTATATATATATATATATATATATATATATATATATATATATACATAGATATACATTTAACTTAAAATTTATTTATATATTTTTAAGACATCAAAATTCACCTTTGGTGATAAAAATATAATTAGCCGAATTTGCTTTTGGCTAAAATTATCAGTATTTTTTTTTTTTAAATGTCTAACATTGCCCATCATAAATGTTCTTCAATTAACTACCCACTCATATCAAACTAGAAATAATATTACACAGATAACAGGAACAGATTTGTAAAAAATCTATGTGCACCAGACCGTGGTTTTTATTTGATCGAAAGAAAACGCGCTTTCTTTCAAGTTACTATAGTCAACTCATCTCCCATCATTCTGTATTATTTAACCAGTCATGCCATTTATTTTCTTAACTAGCTTCTCATATAATTTTGTTTTATCTCTTAACATTCAGATAAAACGTTTAGGATTTATCAGTCAAGATAATGGACCTTGAAAGGATGAAAGATCATTTATTATTTAATTCTAAAAACACAATGAAAGATTAATCCAATAGATATTAGAATATATGGAAATTAATGCAGGAATTCATGTTTTCTTTAAATCATCTCTCTAGATAATAAACAGTTTATGTTTGACGAATTATATTTTTGTATGGCTGTCTTCATTAATGAACCTCTTCCAAACGAAAACTCTGTAGGATGTCAACATTTTGTACTGAGCACTCAAAGCGAGATGTTCGCCTAATTTTGTTTTATAAGTTTATACTATGATCATGGCAGTGTAAGTGGGTCCACCGTTCAGGGTTTCTTAAATGAGCACAACGGCGGTTTAAAAAATTTAGGCTGGAAGATTTCAGCCTTAAAGATAAGGAAGGTCGAGGATGGAAGGGGTATCTTGATGAAGATGTTCTGAGAGTCTTGGATGACCTATGACAACCTCAAGTCATCAGATCCAGAACATTTTCTCAAGAAATTATGGAGACCCTCTAATTCAGTAAATAGACCGTCTCTGACCCCATCAACGCAATAGGAAAGGAATAAAGATCAAAATTTGAGTACCTCTTGCATTAACTGACTGCCAAAAAAATTTCCGTTACGAAATTTGCCATAGGACGTCTTTGCCAAAACAGAAACAAAACTTTACTAAACAAGATAGTTATTTTTCCCCCTTCTTTTTAGCCTCTACCATTTAGAGTCATTGGCGTTGAGTTCTGTTAAACTATGTTATAATACTTTGTTTCTTTTATAAGTACTGCAATAGGGTAACTATTATTGTATCCTTGTCTTTTAACAATTCTGTTAGCGTTTTATCCATATTATGTTTGTTCCGGAGATCATTCATTGAACTAAGGACAATCTAATAAAATGTGCTTTACTGTCAGAACAACATTATGACATTTTTGGCCTTTGGGTTCCTCCAGATCTCTGAGAAGGTAGCCATAGGTGAGCTGGCAGTGCCCGATCCTAAGGCGGTACAATATATTTTCTTCCCTTCTAGAGGTTCTTAAGCTTGTCGTCCATTTTTTGCAGTCTTGTTTTATCTCGGCTAATTTTGACAGTTTATTCCTCCATTGCGATTCCCATTTTTCTATCAGAGTTTTCTTCAATGTATTTAGCCAATCTTCAGTTGTGATCTCTTTTAATAATATTACATGTTCCGAATCTTCTTGTTTGGCCAAATTGGCAGCGTGGTCTGCGTTACGGTTGCCTCTGATTCCTCTGTGGGATGGGACCCAGGCTAAACTCTCTGTTTTCGCTCTTAATTTAAGCTCCCATCACTTGTTTATTATATCCCTTATAATAGAATTATTTGGAGATGAGTTGTTCTGTTTAGTTGACCCAAAACAGAAACAAAACTTTTCCAAACAAGATAGTTAATTGTTAAGAAAAATAAAATTTTATCTGAGGCAATTCTAAATGTTCAGGAATGTGCCCGATAAAGAAGAAGCATTACAATATTCCCGAAGCCCCCAACATATTGAAGGAAAGTAATGTTTACTATTTTGTGGCCTTCATTTAGACTGATTCACTACTTTCTTAAATCCTGATGAAAAAAAATCAAAGAAGAAATGTATTGATCCCAAATTGATGTTATACATAAGAAATTGGGATTAATGAAGCCATCTCTGGTCAATCGGAAAGGCCCTATTTTGTTACACCACAACCTTCGTTAATCGATTACCATTCTTTTTAATCCCTAAACCACTTTTTAGTTGGTTATATTGGGTACGTTTTTATTTAGCCTTGAAGTAGCGATACCGTCTTGGTGCACACCCATCCTCTATAAAGTGGATCCTCCATGTTTTTACTTTCACTTACCTATATATGAAATATATAGTAAGTGGAAGTATTGCGATCGTGAAAATTTTCGACTTCCGGTTTTCAACGGAAATACACGTTTTGGGACCCCCTGAGTCGAAATAACCAAGTCCCGCGAAATGGTCTGTGTGTGTGTGTGTGTGTGTGTCTGTGTGTGTATGTGAACAGACTAGCTCAAAAACTATAAACCGTGGGAACCTGAAATTGGGTATTTACTGTAGGTATATGCCCGCGATGTGACAGCAAAAATTTCATCAAAATTGCTCAAAGGGAGGGGGTACTTTATTTAATAACTTTTTACGTTTTTTTCGATTTTCTCAAAAACGGCTCAAACGATTTTGATCAAACTGAGTATTTGATCGATTTATATGCCCGAAATATGACTGTAAAAATTTCATCAAAATTGATTAACCGGAGGGGGGACTTTACTTAATAAATTTTGTATCATTTTCACGTGTTTTTTTTTTTTTTTACTCAAAAACGGTTTTAACGATTTTGATCAAACTTGGTATTTGATGTATTTATATGCCCGAGATGTGACTGTAAAAATTTCATCAAAATTGATCTACGGGAGGGGGGACTTTACTTAATAAATTTTGTACCATTTTCACGGGTTTTTTTATTTACTCAAAAACGGCTTTAACGATTAACAAAAATAAGATATGAATGTAGAAAAATGTGTGACTTTGGGAAATGATAATTAGCAAAACACGTCAATTTCTAATCTAAGTAAGTTGGTAAGTGAAAGTTGTGTGTTGCGCGCACGCACCAGATTTTTTCCCATTCTGCTTGACGCTCCCTCATAGGTTAACTACTGCTGACTTAGGAATCCATGAGAACCAGCAAGAGTACATAGATGTTAACAAACAGCTCCGGTCAGAGCCGTATTATACAATAACTGCGTGATCTTCTCATCAACATCAAGGTTACATAACAACCAGGAATGGATACTACCTGTTCCATTTCACCACCGGTTACGATATGCTACGGTTTCGGTCCCGGGCATTACCTCTTTGTCAATTCAGCCATTGAACGCATTTTAAACATAACAAAATATCTCTTCCTTATCTGATTTTCGTTCAGGAAGCTTGCGTTCAAAATATTAATATCAAGATAAATAATCATCTTCTCTTTTCTTTATATATATATAAAATTTTCGTGTCCCGATGTGGCTCATTGTGTGTAGTTTTGTCCAACTTAAAAGATAGAATAGTTTTTATCTTGATTATTGACCCCAATATTTCTTTTGTTGCAAATTAAATGCTTATTATACTACAATGGAGTTTGATTATTTGTAAGTTCTATAAATTTCCAACAGAGGACGGTGTAAGTTGATTTATTGACACATTTCATTTTCTTTCGATATTTAGGGTAAGCATTTTTTTTTAGGGTAAGGGTTGTCTGGCTTGGACTAGGAATCCGGATTTTTCCTATGGGCAATTATGTGTCGCCTTTTCAAGTGTGGAGAAAGCATTGAATCTATTTGTTTTAGCAAAAGACATTTTTATAACCTGTTACAGGTAGAACCTACCGATATGATATCTAATCTCACATCATCATGTGTTATATTCGGAATTTAATTGATAAGAATTATGGCAAAAGATTAATTCGGTACATTTTTGCTGTCTATTCCAACTATATTCTTTATTAGTTCTTTTTACATTTGTTTCATTTATATTTAATCTCGCCTCTGCTGGAATAATGCAGTAAGAGCTAAATGAATGGATCATTAATGCTTACTATATTAATAATATAGTAAGTATATATATATTAATTATATATATAAGTCAAATATGAGATGTAAAAAATAAAAACTTTAACCCTTCTAAATTCTTTACCAAACAAATTTAAATTTGGCGTAAAGTTCTATTTTAAAACCTGTTGGATTTTAGATCAGCTGAAACTTGTGAAGTGAGGACACCAATCTATTTCTGTCAACAATAATTTTTTAAGCTCCTTAAATAGGGTAACGGGATGGCCGAGTGAGCAAACGCGTTAAAAAATACGCGTTGCCCATGGCAACGTATGATTGAGAACCGAAAGATAGCAAGTTCAAAACCCGGAGCCAGGGGAAAATTTAAAAATAATCGGTATCAATCCCCCCACCCGAAAAAAAAAAATAAAAAAAAAAGGATTGTATTAAAACATTTAATAGAAATTTACTACTTAAATGTGCAGTAACATTTAAAATTAGGTCCTTTATGACGCAAAAATTAGAAGAAGAAAAAAAGTGCGCCCCCCCCCCCTCAGAAAATTTCTGGATCCGCTACTGTCCTGTGAATTTCCTTTTTATCTAAAATTAGCAAAACGGTCGCTTTACTATTGCTTGGTTCATGTTATAAATAATGGAAGAAAAAAATAATTCCCTATTCTTTATAACATTTTTTTCCATTAGGAATATTAACATAAAGGTGAGATATGTTTGATTAAAAAACAACATTCTGCAAAAGTTTCAAATTTATTTATCCACTACGTTTCGAGTTTTAAGGTATAATTAACGAACATACGGCCCTTCCGTTTTCATACATATGTATTGTAAAGTCACGGAAGAGATATCACAGACATAGAGGTATTTTTTTTGTACAGGTATGGATAAGTAAGATAAAGTTTCAAAAATATTGTCTTATTAAATAATATGCAGAGTTTTGAAAAAACTTTCAACGAGGCTTTTCTACTGGAAATAAAAAATGCTTCCGTTTCGATAAAACGCAATACAAAACAGAACAATCTAACAATTTATGATCAATATCCAAATTAGAATTTTTCACATCTTTGATCATTTATCTCATCTCACGATGATGTTGGCTGGATTAGCCGACTGGGCTGACGCGTTGCCCTTGACAACTAACAATGATTGATAACCCGAAGATAGCCAGTTCAAAACCATTTAGTAATAATCGGCATTTTTACTAATCCCCACCCTCTCCACGGGCCGGGGGAAAAAAACCCTGAGTTGTCTGAAAGGCGAGGACATTAAAAAAAAAAAAATTGTTTTTACTATACCGGACCTAACTAAATTGTGAGCAATGTACAAGCCAGCAATCTTACTTTGAATTATTATCAGTAAAATCCATAAACTCTGATGATATCTTAAAATCTAAATTTAAAAATGAACTATAGGCGGGCGCAAGCGACGGTGCTGCTTCTGCGACGGTGCTGCAGGAACTAGAGAAACGGGGATAAAAGCGGGGCCATTACCTGGGATTCATAGGGTTTTTTGGCGTTTTTAATTTATTTTTCCATAATTAAAACCCGATTGAGCAAAAAATCATTTGAAAAATATCTAATAGGTATTCCTCGGTCCCTCAGTGTTCAATTAGAAAATCAAAAGACGTGTCATTCCCCTTCCAAAAATTTATCCAGGTAAATATTAGTATTTGACATTTTATTATTCCAAAATGCTAGTTTTATGCAAATAACATTGAGACCATAGTGTCATAGATTTGTTTTTCTTTTTTAATTTTCCCCATTTTTCTATTACATCCGTTGTGCTTAATTGTTCCATGTTTTCAATGCGAAGCCTGAAAGTTTTGAGAAATAAATAAATAATATGACAAAGAATCTAAGCTGTCATAACAATGATTGTGTGAATAGGTAATTAATGTTATTACTAACCGAAAAACGTCGAGTAAAGTTACAATGATGTGTTTGCATTTACCAGAACTACCAGCTTTACATGTACAATGACAAGAAAATTGCTTATTATTATTAATAAATTTGATTTCCACTTTTATTTGATGGGGCAGTCCTTTTAGATTGCTAGTTTAAAGGCACGAGGCTTGTAAAATAACTGTTTTTTTTATTTTTAGATATTATTCCACATGTAAATATGTGGTTTGCATCAAGAATAGCCTGCCCATCAATTAATGGTCTTTTAAAATTACCAATTATCTCTATCACATCAACTAGGTCTAACACCGTTCTTTCCGACATTTTGCAAAACTACTAGCGCACCCTATATTCGATTGCGCCCGTCTATTTGAAAAATAAATATTTTAATGCAATCCAAAACTTTTACTCTGTTATCAATAAAATATAATAAATTATATTAAAACAAAAGTATACATTTTAAATTTATTTAATCCTGTTGTAAGTATGTGTGAAGAGAATTTCTCGTCCAAATGCCATGACATCATAGGTTCACTGACCACGAACCTGTTTTTAAAAAAACAATTTCTTAAAAATGTCATATATTTGTTAATTTTTTCTCTTTTTTTATATATATATATAAGATTATCATTTTATGCAAAATTTCCCATAACTTTAGATAATCCAATAATTGGGCCATCGTTTCAAAGAATTCTTTCTTTGCCGGCCTTAATAGTATATGTACATAAATACTCTCAACCCAAGATTGGGTCGTTTCCCAACTTAAGAAGAAGTGTTATTGGTATTGGTCAGGAGATAGGCATTCAAGTTCAAACGTTTCGAAACGTCGTTTTTTACTTTCACTTACCTATATATGAAACATATAGTAAGGGAAAGTATTGCGATCGCAAAAAATTTCGACTTCCGGTTTTCAACGGAAATACACATTTTGGGATCCCCTGAGTCCAAATAACCTAGTCCCGCGATGTGGTTAAAGCAACTAGCTGAAAAAAACAAGCAAGCAGTAAAAATAATTCGGCAGTTGATGAAATTATGTCCCTTGAACAAAGAAATAAGCAATAATGAATCGTAAAGTACTGAGAGCTTTCAATTTTTGCGATACAGAAACTCTACAGTATAACTTATGGAGGTATACAAATATAAGCATATAAATGTGGAAAAATGTGTGAGGTTGAGGAAAGGCGTTTACATATTATCCAAACACGTCAATTTCTAATATAAGTAAGTTCGTAAGTGAAAGTTGTGTGTTGCGCGCATCGCACCAGTTTTTTTTCTTGTAGCGACGTTTATTGATTATCAGTTTAAGCCATTGTATGGGGTAATAGGTAGTTGTGAAAAGTGACATTAAGATAAGTGGGGTTATGAAAGTTGGAATCGTTATCTGAAGTTCCAATTATGTCACAACGTGTTCACAATCGTATTTCGGATTCCAATATTTAAATGATGTTTAAAAATATCGACCGTTTGCGGTAATTTTTATTATTATAATTTTAAAAAAATCTGGTGAGTGCGCGCAACACACAACTTTCACTTACCAACATACTTAGATTAGAAATTAATGCGTTTTGTTAATTGCCACTTCTCAAATGAACAGAACAGTTTAATTATAACGCATTGGTTTGTCATTAAAGGCGTACGGCGCATGCGTTAGCTCAAGGTGTTTTATGAGTTGACGGAATATTTTTCTTTTTTTCTCCTGTATATGTTTACTTGATTTTCTTCATATATGATATTTAGCCATTTCTTATTTTTAAGCGTGATGAGAGACAGTTAATTTCTCAATATAAACTAAAACAAAGGTACTTTATAGAAAAACAAAAAAAGCCCCTTCCCCATTTAAGCCCCCTCAGAACATTTTAATAATGATAAAGCTTACCTGATATTAAATAACAACTAATTTTCATTAAACATAACGAATTTGATAAAAATCGTTAAAGCCGTTTTTGAGATAATCGATCAAAAAGGTAAAAATTGGACAAAATTTATTAAGTAAAGTCCCCCCTCCTGTTGATCAATTTTGATGAAATTTTTACAGTCATATCTCGGGCATATAAATACATCAAATACCAAGTTTGATCAAAATCGTTAAAACCGTTATTGAGTAAATAAAAAAAACACGTGAAAATGATACAAAATTTATTAAGTAAAGTCCCCCCTCCGGTTGATCAATTTTGATGAATTTTTTACAGTCATATCTCGGGCATATCAATAGATTAAATACTCAGTTTAATCAAAATCGCTAGAGCCGTTTTTGAGAAAATCGAAAAAAACTTAAAAAGTTATTAAATAAAGTACCCCCTCCCTTTGAGCAAATTTGATGAAATTTTTGCTGTCACATCGCGGGCATATACATACTCTAAATACCCAATTTCAGGTTCGCACGGTTTATAGTTTTTGAGCAAGTCTGTTCACACACACACACAGACACACAGTCACACACACAGACCATTTCGCGGGACTTGGTTATTTTGACTCAGGGGGCCCTAAAACGTGTATTTCCGTTGAAAACCGGAAGTCGAAAATTTTCACGATCGCAATACTTCCACTTACTATACATTTCATATATAGGTAAGTGAAAGTAATAATATTTTAAGAAATCGATTGAATGAAATTCCAGCACTTCCGGTTGAAAGTTAAAAATTCCAGCATGTTTCCCGCAGACGTATAATTCCAACGAGAAACAAACCTAATATTAAAATGAATCGTGTTGCAAACATTATAATGGACCTTTGTGATGAAACAGGGAACGGAAAAGATTATCAAAAAGTGGGAAAAAAATAAAAACACTTATCAAGAAATTAACACATAATAATCCCGCGTTTTGCATATTATAACGAAACCAATGTTTTATTATTCCGTTCACATAAACCAGTAATGAGAGAGCCAAACAGGTATTAGTGATCACAACATCTAACTAAATAATACTACTCAGTGATAGAAACAAGGATTACCGGCTGTTCAACGAGAAAAATAAAATAAATGAAACTACTTAGTTTATACACAGCATTTTCCAATAAGTAATCAAATTCTATTTTCTTATAAATTCTAGCTCTTAGAAATTCAATTTCACATGCCAATAAATTATATAAGACATGTCAAAATAACGCCGGTCTTTATGGCGTTATAATTTTTTTATTTTCACCGAAAATTCTGGAATTATATTCAACTTTGTATTCATTTTTTTTTTTTTTTTTTATTAATATTTTCAAATCTATATAAATAAAGTTGAAATTCTGTTTGTTTGTTCTTTATAGAAATCCATACCGTTTGTCCTAAATTCTCCAAATTTCGCTCAGTGGTTCTTTGATACCAGGTGCGAACACCTGTCCATATTAAAATTGCATAACTTCAGCCAATCTCTTGGTATATTCTTTATTGTTAAAAAATTCGTCATGATCTCGCTTTACAATGGTTTTTTTAACGAAATCGACCGTTTGAGTCGAAAAAACGGCCTAAAAAATCATTTTATAGATTTTGAAGAGGCCAACAAGGCCCGGTAAGACCGTCCCTTGGTAGGCGTCGAGTTCTGGGATTTTTAAACCATATGTTTTTTGTTTTTTTTTAACATCACAACAGGTTTATTTACATGTATGGTGAATTTATTTTTTATAAATGCCTCCTAAGAAGCGAGCTTCAATAGGAGTAGTGAGCTCAAAAGCTTAAAAACAACATCAAATACGAGCAGCTGAAACTCTCGACGAACATCAAAATAGGATTGAACAACAGAGGCTTAGACAGGCTTAGACGGGAAACTGAGTCTGCCCAGGAATACGAGGCCCGCTTTGCGCCACAAAGGCTTAGGCAAGCCGATTTGCGAGAAGCTGAAACTGCAGGCCAATATTTCTGTTTGTTTGTTTGTTTTTTGTAGAAATCCATACCGTTTATCCTAAATTCTCCAAATTTCGCCAGTAGTTTTTTCATACCAGGTGCAAACACCTGTCCATATTAAAATTGCATAACTTCAGCCGATCTTCAGCTGATAGTCTTTATTTTTATAGAAATCGTAATGAACTCACTTTACAATGGTTTTTTACGAAATCAACCGTTTCATTAGAAAAATGAAATTCCCCGATCAAACCGGGTTATACAGCTTAAAGATGAATTTCTGTTAGTTTGTTTTTTCTTAATAAAAATCCATACCATTTGTCCTAAATTCCCCAAATTTCGCTCAGTGGATCTTTCTTACTAGGTGCGAACACCTGCCCATATTAAAATCTCATAACTTCAGCCAGTCTCTGGGTATATTCTTTATTGTTATAAAAATCGTTATGATTTCACTTTAAATTTCGACCTTTCGAAACGTTTGAAATGATCCAAACATAGTAACTCTTTCTCAAATTATATTATCATTATCATGTCATGTCTTTTTAACCATTTGAACAGGGGGTCACCTGTGGCGTAGTGGTTAGCATAGAAACCTACAATACTAAAGGTCGCGGGTTCGCGTCCCGAGGTGGCCATATGATTTTTAAAGGGAGTAAAAATCCTCGTCTATGCCTTCCCTCGGATGGGACGTAAAATGGAAGTCCCGAGCCTATACGATGTCAGGTACTCGTTAAAGATCCCTATACTAATTATACCCCGATAGGCAAAATTTAGGACTCCCACTGTAGCATCGTCCGATTAGCCTTAATGGCATAAAGTGATGTTAAAACAAACAAACAAAACCATTTGAACATGCGTCGAATGTACGAAATAGGCAAAAAAACTCATGAAGGCTTCCATTTACAGTTCGTTGAACATGGAAAAGGAAATCGATTGACTGAGTCACAGTTGCAGCTTGTCGAAGACCGCTGAATATGTCGTAACTGATCAGTCCACCTTACTAAGAAGCATTGAAGTAACACTTCTCAAGGACAACATGGATCTATTCCTGGTCGAAGAGGTTTTACTTCAACTATCGACTAAAGAGGACATAATGTTCTGTAGAGTATTCCTTGGAAGGAAAGAGGTATTTTGATCAACCCAATGGCTCTCAACCATGAAGAAGGACTCATAATAAGGGAAAATGATGACTTGATCTAAGATAAAATAAATTATTTTATTGATACCAGTGATATCAATCAGGTACCTAATGGATTTTAAAATCCCTGTTGCTTCAAGCAAGGCAGGGAGAGACAGAGAGGTGATAGCAACAGGCAGAAAAGCAGTCTAAATAATTAAGAGGTATTTATATTGTGGCTACCTAACAGACTGTCACGCCCTCATAGACACATGGATCATTCAAAATCGATTTTTGCGCGCGACACTGGATAAAAATGCGTGGAGTGGCTGAGTTTTTTGTTCTCAACTTCCATTTCTTACAGTGCGCAATGCATGCTGTCAGCAATCCTGATGATTTGGGAAGCGGATAATCAATATATATTATAAAGCAAAGTGTACAATGTGCGTGCCGAAAAGGCTCAAAAACGACTCAACGCACGTTTAAGAGAGTTATGTCAGCGTGTTGCTATAAAACCCATAACGGAGAAGAAGGTTTCTGTTTTTCTCTTAAGGGTGTAAAATTGAAGAGAAAAGGACTGGAATTTTAAGACTCTCGCACCATTTAATCAGCCTCTCTGAGATTGAGTTACGAGGTTATGAATGAAAAATGTAGTTCGAGATCCAGGCTACCAGGAAGCGTTTTATTGTTCATTATTTATTGTTCATTCATATCATTATTATTTATTGTTCATTCATTCCGTTCAGTTTGTAAAGGTTAAATATTTTTTCAGCTGTTCTTTTTTAATTACTTTTAAAATTGTTTCACCATTTCTTTCTAAATAAAATAATGATTTTACATATCTGCAATCAATTAGAAAACCGACTGGATACCCTACAAAATTAATTTTCTCATAAGAAGGTTAATTGATTTACACATTATATTTAATCAATATATAACATCTACTTTAGTAAATTTAATGCAATATGACTGAACATTTTTTAGTAGTACAATGAGCGAAATAAACAGACATAAAGCAAAAAAGAAGAGCTGAATTGACTGATTATAAATCGAAAATAAAAAGTTTGAAGTGTTCTTATTGTATGCAATTATGAAAAATGGTTTTATTACTATCTATGATGAGCATTCCAGTTGATAAAATGACTAACTCCAATTACAGCATTTTTTCAATAAGATTTTATCACCCCTCATAGTTCAGGATAAAAAGAAATATAGAAATATAGGATTCAGAATCACAGAAACCATCAAAAACGATGCATGACTCGACAAAGTTGCAGCAAAATTAATTGTTCATTGACCATTTTCAACCCCCTTTAAAGTATATAGGGTTCTTTATTTGGGCGGACTCTGCAGATCTCGAATTTTAATATTGAAAATATGCTAAAAGTTTCAAGAAACTGCTAATTTTGTTCTATATTTCCTTTAATTGTAAAGTCTTTCTGTTATTGAAACTACCACACAACTACCGGAGCGAAGCCGGGCACCCTAGCTAGTTAGTTATAAAGTGAGTACACTCCTAACCGACATTGTGAAGACCTAGTTTGAAGAACTGTTATTTTTTTTAATGTACACGCATTTTCGTTTACACCTACCACCTTGACAATAAAGATCGCAGGATTAGAAATTAAAATTTTAACCATTCTAACCGTATAACCTTTATTCAAGAGGTTTAACCAACTTATTCTAACCATGGGTGGGGAGATCGAGATTCCGTGGAGCCGCCACGAAATAACCGATGGAGAATGTAAAAGCGGGTCGTGCTCTAACACGCTCGGCTATCCCGACCCAATTGTGTACTGGCTTCGGCAGTACATACACTGAAATTAAAAGTGTTATATTCCTTGTCGTAGAAAAACCAGCTCTCATTTGTATCAGACCTGGAGCGTTCCCAAGGGGGGCATAAGGGAGGTCAATCCCATCCCCCTGAAATATTGTAAAAAAAATATTAGAAAAATCAATTTAACTTGTTAAAGTTCCTATTATTTTTATAAATAAATAATTGTGCTGTGTGTTTGCTCTAAGTTTCATTAAATTTTTGTTTAACTAAATTTTTATTTTATGGTAGCAAATTTTGAATAAAGTGATACCACACAGTTACTCCCATTAAGGAAGTTCCGTATCCTAAACACGGAAAAAAAATCCTAAAGGATTGGATTATATATTAGAAACTTCAGACAGAAATATCATTACAAAACATTTCTACATTCCTAACAACCAGATACATCAGTTTTTAGTTTGGAAAATTGTATAATGTACATTTTAACTTTGATTGTAATAGCCACGGACAATTCTTTAAGCAGAAAATTAGTGTAGGGGAAAGTGCGCCTTCCTTGGCAAGTTCGTTAATTCATTCGATGCAAAATAAACCGGGATCCATTGAAACTCCTGTTTACACGGTTATTTTTTTACTTTCACTAACCTATATATGAAATATATAGTAAGGGAAAGTATTGCGATCGTGAAAATTTCGACTTCTGGTTTTCAACGGAAATACACCATTTGGAGTCCACTGAGTCCAAATAACCAAGAGTACTGCGAAATGTTCTGGGAGTGTGTGTGTGAACAGACTAGCTCTCAAAAACTATAAACCGTACGAACCTGAAATTGGGTATTTGGTATATGTATTTGCCCGTTATGTGACAGAAAAAATGTCATCAAAATGGATCAAACGTAGAATAGCTTTAACTATTTTGATTAAACTGGTCATGTTAATGAATATCAAGTATTATTTAATATCAGGTACGCTTTATCATTATTAAAATGTTTTGAGGGGGCTTAAATGAGAGAGGGGCCTTTTTTGTTTTCCTATAAAGTACCTTTGTTTTTATTTATATAAGGAAACTAGCAGACCCGGCCACGCGTTGCTGTGGCTCAGTAGTTATATCCTAATATTTTTAAACAAATACAGTGATACCAATATTCATTGATAAAGATGAAAACCTTTCAGCTAATCAAAATCCAACGTGATTGAGAATAGAGCATTACACCATTTAAAAGTATTTGGTAAAGAATATAGGAAAGTTAAAGTTTTTATTTTTTACATCTCATATTTCAATGTAGTTTGATTAAAAAGGAGCTGATTGTGTTTACGACTCACAGGGCTGCCAACACTCTCGCCCTTTTTTGATGGATCGGTATAAACTAACTCGAAATGGCTGTATTTTTCCACTAATTTTAAAAAGGATGACTGAAGTAAGTTTTGGTAACCTCAGCCATTGATCTATTGATTATTGGCCTAACACTACTTCAACTGGGTATTGTTAGTTTAACAACGGGTTTAATTTTGCTCAGGGTCATGCCAATCTTGGTTAACGCGTCATATATGTCCTTTTGATAGGCGTTTTTCTCAATTTCTTTGAGACCTCGATTTCCCGACCCTTCGGCAAATAAGTGTTCGGTAGGAGGGTGGTGTGTTGAAGCTTTTAATTTAGCAATATATTTGAGTGATAAGAAATCTCTTATTAAAGAGGTTTTTACATAATACGATTAAGAATTGTTATTTATTCAAGTACTAATTTGTTCAAAATGTTTTGGGTTAACACAAACCAAAGATTTGATGGTTTCCACACACGTGAGCAGGTGATGCCCATTTCCCACGTGACTTATGCCATTGCCCATGGGAAAAACACGGATTTTCAAAGTCCAAGTGGACATTGTTTGCCCTTGGGATTTGTTTATGGTCATGGCAAAAGCCAAACGAATAGGATATTGAAGTCTTTTAAATTTTATTGAAAATACTGACGGTTCCAGGGGAATAGGTGGCAACAGGACGATATCTCCTATAAACCTTCCAGGCAACATTTTTGCTTCAATAACATTTCCTGTGATCCTTTTAATGACCAAACGTGTACCGTTGCACAATCGAGGTGGATTTAAGTTACGAAGAAGAATGATCGGTGAGCCAATCTTCAACTGGAGATTGTTTGGGTGTATATCCAGGGAATTAAAAAATTCAGATGGGAAATTTACGGCTTCGTTTACATCTAGAACATTGTCAATTGATTTTGGAAGTTTATTTCATCGAAATCAACATTTTTTGCTGCCAAAATAGCACGACTACCCAGCCAATTATAGTCCAAATAATTGTTCAAAATATCAGGAAAAACACTTTATATTTCGTAGACAGTTCATTTTTCGTCTCTACAACAGTTCAGAAATTTCCTGGTAATTTGATAAATTTTGAATTTCGATGCAGCTCTATTTCACCGTTTCCAATAAACAGCAATTGTTTAGACAATATATCTGCCGATGGATCATTTTGCAGTAGTACTCTTATATTTATGGTGGATAAATCTGAAACTTGCGGTTACCCAAATAACAATTATTCCAGTTCAGTAGAGGTGTAATAATCATTGTATGTAAAATTTAAAAAATGCCGCGATTTGTAATCCTTTCTTAATCAACAATCATTTAAAGATAAGTAAAAAACTGTATTCTGTTGAAATTAACAATGAAATATCATTCCCAATAATAGCCTACTTTAAATTAAAGGATTAAAATCTTCGCCATGTTAATTAATCGAAATACGACCTACTGTATTTGCAATAATTCGCTATATAAGAATTATTTTGATCACTAATCAAGTTAAGAACTATCCTATCTATTAAGTTGGCAAAAACTATATACATTGAGCCAAATTTCATTAAAATCGGTTGAGTAGTTTCTGAGAAATAGAAAGACAAACATCGGGACACAAGATTTTTATATATATAAGGATTAACTGTCTCTTGTTTCGCCTAAAAAAAAAAAAAAAAAATAAGAAATAGCTAAATATGAAATACGAAAAAAATCAAGTAAACATTATAGGCGAAAAAAAGAAATATATTCCGTCAACTCATTAAACAAGTTGAGCCCACGCATGTCTAATCGAAATATTTTGTCCAAATAAAAGATTCCAAATCCGACTTATAAATCATTTAGGCTGGTGTTCCACAAGGCTCAATAGGGTAACTGAACCAATAGTTGACAGTTTAAGAAAAAAAAATTATATTATTGACACTGTTTACCAATATATCGATGTTACGATAATATTTGTTATAAATTTAGTTAGGCCAATTTAGTTACTGCGCCTTAATGATTGTTCGTAATTAAAGACATTCGGTTCATTTAATGGAAATTATTTGTTTCATGGTAACTAAATGAAATTTTCAACAATTACATAGAGATTTATAAAATCAGACGCGATGGAGTATCATGCTTTCATTGCCAAATTATCACTAATAAAAACTTTTATTTGATAATAAAAAAAAAAGATTAGTGTACTTTAGAGAGCAAATACAAATAAAAAAATCTGGTGCGATGCGCGCAACACACAACTTTCACTTACCAACTTACTTACATTAGAAATCGACATGTTTTTTTAATTGCCATTTTTATAAATAATATAAAAAAGATCACTTGATTTTGATTAAAAATGATTAATTCAATCAAAATCATTAAAGCCGTTTTTGAGATATTCCAAAAAAATGTAAAAATTGAAAAAAAAAAAGGTATGAAATAAAGAGCTCCCTGCATTTGACCAATTTTGATGAAATGTTGTCTGTCACATTGTGAGCATATACATACACCAAATATCCAGTCAGATAAAAATCATTACAGCCGCTGTTGAGTAAATAAAAAAAACACGTGAACATAAGAAAAAGTTTATTAAATGAAGTACCCCCTCCTTTTCACCAATATTGATGAAATTTCTGCTGTCGCAACGCGAGCATATACATACATAAAATACCCAGTTTCATCAAAATCATCAAAGCCGTTTTTGAGAAAATAAAAAAAAAACGTAAACAAAATGATACAAAATTCTTTAAGTAAAGTCCCCCCTCCCGTAGATAAATTTTCATGAAATTTTTACAGTCGTATCTCGGGCATATACATACATCATATACCCAATTTGATCAAAATCGTTAAAGCCGTTTTTGAGTGAATAAAAAAAACACGTGAAAATGATACAAAATTTATTAAGTAAAGTCCCCCCTCCGGTTAATCAATTTTGATGAAATTTTTACAGTCATATCTCGGGCATATAAATAGATCAAATACTCAGTTTAATCAAAATCGTTAGAGCCGTTTTTGAGAAAATCGAAAAAAAGTAAAAAATTATTAAATAAAGTACCCCCTCCCTTTGAGCAATTTTGATGAAATTTTTGCTGTCACATCGCGGGCATATACCTACACTAAATACCCAATTTCAGGTTCCCACGGTTTATAGTTTTTGAGCTAGTCTGTTCACACACACACACACACACACACACACACACAGACCATTTCGCGGGACTTGGTTATTTTGACTCAGGGGGTCCCAAAACGTGTATTTCCGTTGAAAACCGGAAGTCGAAATTTCTCACGATCGCAATACTTCCACTTACTATATATTTCATATATAGGTAAGTGAAGGGTGGCGGGATGGCCGAGTGGGCAAACGCGTTAAAAATAGGCGTTGCCCATAGCAACATATGATTGAAAACCGAAAGATAGCAAGTTCAAAACCCGGAGCCAGGGGAAAATTTAATAATACTCGGCATCAATCCCCCACCCTCTCCCCTGGCCCGGGAAACCCCGTATAGCCTACAAGGCGAGGAAGGGGAGGACCAATAAAAAAAAAAAAAAAAATATAGGTAAGTGAAAGTAATAAGTAAATGAATGTGGAAAAATGTTTGAATTAGAGGAATGGCATTTAACAAAACACGTCAATTTCTAATCTAAGTAAGTTGGTAAATGAAAGTTATGTGTGGCGCGAAGACTGATCAAAAAACTTAACAGGAGGAAGAGGAATATTAGGTTCATAGTAATCGCCACTAGCGGTCAAAAAGCGAAACAATATTTGGTTCCGAACTTCATTCACAAAAATTTGACCGTGTAAGGGTCTGGCCACACATGTCCGCACCGGATCCGCACCGTAGCAATAATACAGGTTATGTTCAGAATATTTTTAATTTATCTTACATATTACCTTTAGTTATGCCTAAAGTGGCCTGTGTCTGACATGTGTGGCTTGAACTTTAGGCAAAACTAAAGGTAATATGTAAGTTAAATTAAAAATATTCTGAACATAACCTGTATTATTGCTACGGTGCGGATCCGGTGCGGACATGTGTGGCCAGACCTTAAAGAGGCCTTTTAAAAGATTTAATTAATTAGCTATCTTATGTTTTTCATGATCGCAGGTAAATTATCATCCGAGGGGTCACCTGTGGTGTAGAGGTTAGCATAGAAACTTAGTATAATATAGGTCGCGGGTTCGCGTCCCGATGTGGCCCTAGGATTTTGTAATGCGAGTAAAAAAACCTTGTCTATACCACTCCTCGGATAGGACGTAAAATGGAGGTCCCGAGCCTGTAAGATGTCAGGTACTCGTTGAAGATCCCTATCGTAATCGTACGTGGATAGGCAAAATTTAGGACTACCACTGTAGCACGTCCGATTAGCCTTACTAGCATAAAGAGACGTTAAACTAACAATTATCATCCGGTCTATGAAGTAGTCTAATTCAAAGTGACTAACTAAATGAAATATTTTAATAATTAATATAATTATTTATTATTGCTTCATTCCCCAATCGTTTTTAGATTATTTTATTTTTTTTTTTTGTTTTAGACACTCAACAACGTACTTAAATACTATATGTAATAAAAATATCTGCTTCGAGCAGAACAGCCACTGAAAGCATAACAGACCAGCCTCTCTCTCCTCCGTAACTACTACTGACCAACCCTACCGGGTAAGTTTCCACGTGAAATTAGAAAGTTTCGCTAATGACTACTAGAGGTCATGACGAACAGAATAGAAATTTAATTTTTTTTTTCATCCATTGCTGTGGCAAGGGTATAAATTTGGATAAATTGAACAAGTTAATATATATTGAAAACTTAAAAAAATAAAGCAGGCGAAATATTTGCTAGTTAGATAGCTAATAATATGTTTAACCATTTAAAGAAAATTAGCCACGCATATTTCACTGCAATCGGCATTGTTCTAAATAAGGCGATATTTAGTTATCCGCGGGAAAAATTGTATTTCTTTAGTGCCAATATGCTTGAAATTCCTTCTTTCCAAATTATTTATAGCGATAGCAAATGATGCCTTAACGAGTAAGTGGTGTAATATTTTACAGTTTTTGAGATACAGATATGATTTTTTGTTGGACTATGCACCTTCAACAACTGATCATATATTTTCTTTTAGAAAATTCACATACGTAAGTATCAATAGATCTTTCAATTACCTAAAATTTATAGAGATTTTTATTAAAACTAAAGTTTTGAGTCTTTGTATCTTCCTTGACTCAGAAGCCCTATTGAAGATCCACAAGTTGGATCGAAACGATGGCTTTCGAAAATAAAAATGTTTTCAAACTGATAATCCTGATCATCATTTAACAACCTATCGTAAAGTTTTGATACATTTTTTTTTTAATTTAAATGGTTAATTTCTACTGGAATTTTATTTGAAACGATTTTTTAAGACCAAATTCTTGATGGATAAGATCTATGAACATTGGAATGAATTTATTTACGCTCGTGGTACTTAGTTAAGAGGAATTTCAGAGTTTTATACTAAAAATAATCTTAAAGTTTTTTTCTTCAGAAAATCCAAACTGAATCCTAAGGAAATTAGTATTTTTATTGCACAATAAAAAAAGGAATGACAACAAAAATATAAAGTTTACAGAAGAAAAAAAACTATTAAAATTACTTCTTTTAAATACTGGCTTATCATGTATGGTTCTGAGAACGGAAATGATTAAGGCAGGTGCAGAATAAGGTGCGTGAGGGGAACCAATTTTTTTTTCAATTGTTTAATCATGCTTTGAAATTGTAAACAATTTAAAACAATGATAATTCCATTTTTTGTTTATTTGACATTGCATTCATACTGAAATCCGTGACATTTTTTTGTTAGATTATGACTAAACAACTACTTATGGTGACATTTTTTTAAAATAAACTTTTAACTGTTGACAAACAGCACGCAGGAAAATCTAAACTCCTTTCATTTTGAATATGTTACTTCATATGAACTTATCAACGTTCATATTAAGAATAGAATGAAATTATTATAATTTTGTTGTTTGAGTACTTGCTTAAATAAGTACAGTCCCAAATAGTACTGTATTATTTTTTTATTTTATACTACCATTCTATTTTTTTGTTTTTTGTTTTAATACTCTTAAATTGTTAATTGAGATTATTACTACATCTGAAATATTATAATCCCTATTTCATAAATAATCATTAAAAACCAATATGTATTATTAATGAATAATAATTTATTTTTTTACTAACCCAATCATTTTTAGATTAAAAAAAAAAAAATTCCACTTCAGAAATACTATGCCTTCATTATCATTTGCAGGATAATTTCTATTGATTAAATCAATTTGTAAAACAGTGAAAATTCACATCTTCCATTAAAAAAATATATATATATATATATATATATATATATATATATATATATATATATATATATATATTAATCTAATCTTAATCTGTGGGTGACCACATTTTTTAAATTATTTTAAAAATTTATATTAAAAATTTATCTATTTATTATTTATTTATTTATATTAAATAAATTATTAAAAATTTATATTAGTTTCAAAAAATAAATTATTTATTTATATATATATATATATATATATATATATATATTTTTTTTTTTTTTTTTCAATACATTACAATATTATCACAAAGTTTCGAGGCTTTAATGCCTCATCTTTAGGTGTACTCCTCTCTAATCCCAATTAACAATATTTTAGTTAATAATTTAATTAAACAATACATCAATTTCTTAAAAATCTTGTCAATAGATAATAGTCAAATTATACCTCTCTCCTAGGCCACCACAGTGTTTTACAAATTGGAATAATATAGACCAAGTCTTCCAGTAAGTTATAAACTATCAAAAACTATTAATTAAAATTATTTTTAGAAGCAGAATCTAACAATATTGTTTATTTAAAACAATTAATTTTATTAATTTATTTTTAAAATGCTTTTTTTCAAGCATTATTTACATTATTGTGATAAAACAAGTTATTAGACTGGAATAAGATGAGCTACTCAATTGGGTTTTATTCTCCAGGTCAAACCACAAGTAGGGAACATTCACCACAGAATTGAACCAAGGCAATAAAACCTATCAGTCAGTAAAACCCACCACAGCGAGGCATGTAGGAGCTGATAAGTGATTTTTTTCTTCTTTTTTTGTTTTCAAAATAGGCATCAGCACAGCACTATATTATATCAATGAGAAAAATCAATTACAAATGATTAAAAGTCCTTTCTCAGCACCATTTAACTCTATTTTGGCATATTAAAAGGTAAATCGACACAGGCAATAACAAGAGAAACATCAAGTTACACACAGCAGCAAAATTTTATTTAAAAATACAAGTATGAATTATGATAATAAATTAAGAAAGGGAGGAAATTCAAGAAATTAAAAATGATTTTTTTTTTTTGTAATGAACTTTAAAATATCGGAACAATATAATTCTTTTGACGACCTTGTTTAAAATAAAATAATTATAAGTGATCATTAATTAATGTTGATATTAAAACTACCTATATCAACTGGTCAATGAGATGAAATAATTGATTCATTCCGAGGCTATTGTCATTATAGTAAGCATTTTACATACAATCAAATGGCACAAAACTACCATAAAAAGATTATAAAAATTATTTATGTTTATCTTAGAGTAGTGAACTATTCATAAAAAATATAATAATAAACTGATGAGCAAGATTGAATCATACTTTTACAAAATATCTCTTAATTGAGATCTTTGAATAAAATGAAACGTAAAGTATACAGTTATGGAAACATAAAATATAATCTACACTTTAAATCATTAAATTAAATTAATAAGAACATGATTTCTAATTTTAGATTATCTATAACACAATTAACCAACATCCGATTAAAACCTCAGGTGTCATTAATGAAAAATAACATTAAATGTAATAAAACACAATGTTTCAAACGAGTATAATTGACAAATAACATCTCACCATTTTTGGGAAGATTTCTAATGACGCTAACAGCGGCATTGAATTTGTCTTCACACGACATAACAGAGACTGTGACACAACTTCTCTCAAAACGCGATAATAAAACGAAATTAACACAAGGAGTGACTTCAGCAAAACATTATTTACATGACGATGGGGTAGAGAAGCTCGACCATTGACATTCCAAACCGAACACCATCTGTTAACTGAGGGAAGGGGGCGTTGACAACTGCCTTTAAAATCAAGGGGAGGGGGTATGGCTATCGAATTCTTATTCAAATATGACGTCCACTTTTAATAGATAATAATAATTAAATGTCATTCATTAAGTTTAACACAATAAATAAATAAAATATCGGGTCAAACCAAAACTAATAAAAATATTTTACAACCAAAAACATTTTATAAAAGAATATATCTTTGTACAAATTTAACTTAAAAATTAGAAAAATTAAATAATTTTATCAGGATGATGCAGAATCAGGATATTAAGGAATTTCTTTAATACATATACTAAATATAATTCACTACAAAATTAAATAAATAAAATTATAAATTAACAAATTATTTACTGAGCTTTATAAATTTATTTTTATAAAATGTTTTAAATAACAATCTTAAAGCAGATAACACCCCTGCAGAACATAAAGAAAAATATTTTACAAAAATAAGTCTACCTAATGCGTAAGAAATTATAAAATCAAGTAATGTGAAGTTAGAAAAAATTATTTATTTTCTTTTCCTTATTATTTAGGATCTTATTTCGAATAAATTGCTAGTGATGCTATTTTGGTTATTGTGTTTTTAACAACTGAAAAAACTTTTTCTTCAGTTGTTAAAAACAATATAGTTTTCAACAACTGAAAAAAAGGATCAAGGTAGAAAAATAGATTTAAGGAAATCAGTTTGAAGTATAAACTAAATACAAATATTATTGTTTTTTCAATCTTTCAGTTATCACAACTGATTATGTATAATTTTAAAGATCCATCGAGTACCCAAAACATCTGTATTACTACTTCTTTTATTATTTTGATTTATGCTGTTCGTATTTTTTACTTTTTACTTTCTTAGTATTGCTATTTATACATTTTACTATTTTCATTTGTTTTATTTTGTTCTCTCACTTAATACTTCCTTTTTGAGTTCTAAATGTTTATTGCATTTGATGTTTTTTAAAATACATTTTTTTCTTTATGTTTGGCTTTAAGATTCAAAATAAAATGCATTTTAACAAATAAAATATTGTATCATTTTAAGCAAAAATATCTAGTTGAAACCTTGAGACCAATCCATAATGGAAATTCGTACCGTCTTCTAAAGATTCAATTTCAAAAGTCTAAGAAACAGCAGTTACATAAATAAAAGGCAATGTACACAAGAGACATTTGTACTTTGCATTTGTTAACTAACGCACAATTTCATACCTAAGGTATTTACCTGAATAAAAAATGTCATGGTGTCAGGAAAAAAAAAGGTACCAGTAACTCTATATTACTTCTGGGCATGGCAAATATGGTGCTATTTAGTGAGACAACAATCTCAACTGAAAAGGAGCCTTTTCTTGAAGAGTGAGAGTATCAAGGAGTCAAAGGCTAGGATCTTATAATTTAGGAGATCAAACCCTTTTTTAACTGAAAAGCAGGTGATGGGAGTTTGACTACAATAAGATCTCATAAACTTTTGAAATAGACCATGCCTATAAGTAGCGTAGCGATAGCTTTAAAAAAAAAATGATTAAAGAGTGTGATTTTATTACCGTTAAATTATTTCGAAATCGCATTGCCTAAATTTTCAATCAGCATCAGTTAATCCTTTGCCGTAATATAGTGAAATTTTTACAGTAAGTCTTTGTGTTATTATGTTAGACTCAATAAAATATTAATTCATAAGTAATAGTTTGCATATATAAAAAATAAAATCTATATGTTAAAGTAAACACCAATTCGTCTCAGTGTTCAGTAAAAAGAGTGCTTAGGATTTTCTACTTTCTAGATAGATGACATGAATAGCTATCGCTAATTCCTAAAAACACATGCACCTAAGTTATTAATTAGGGAACCACCAAGTGGCAAACAATCCTTAGATGGCTACTCAGTCAAAAGTAATAACAAGTTACTAAATCTTGACCGGAATGCACTTAAAAAAAAAAAATGTGACAGTATCTACCAGTGTAAACTCAGAAGTCATATGTTCACATTCAAGATAGCAGAATCACCTTTGTGCAGATTCCGTTGAAATAAGAGTGAGACAGCTGATCATCTGTTGGTGTGATCAATTTTAAACGATCTGGTCGCCCCAACAAGCTCTATCAAATTTACTGATATCCTTAGGATAACTTTTAAGGTCCAGGCATTAACTAGGGCGCACAATAGACCCAAAGTGGTCAAGGTGCACATGACCACATAAAAATAAAAAAATAAAAATATTGATGACACATCAATCAACTAATCCTTCATTACATTTAAGATTTTTTAATATGTAAGTTATTCAAGTAAATAAGTGTTGAACAAAATTTTAATCCCATTGTATACTTTTGTAGTAGTAGTTAACAACAACTGATCTCTAATTTCTCAACTGAAAACATCTGAATGTTTTGTTTCACATACTGCAAGATTTCTGAAATTTGTCATATGGCAACTATTGTGGGTGAGGAGCGAACATTAATGAAACACATAGCCTAAAAGTTGCTGAATTTTTGAGAGTTGTTAAGAATTATTTTCTTTAGCCATTTTTACATTAATACCTTCTTGTTGAACATAATAACAAAATACATGATTATAAAAGAAATATATAATAATACACACATATATAATAACAATAAAATGTATTAATTTTATTGCAATACAACATGATTACAATTTAAAAAATAATTATAAACTCTAAATGTGTTTTATAATACATTTTATCATAAAGAATTTATAATATATAACTACAAAAGAAGCATATTACAAATTAAAACTACTATGTAAAAAAATGAGGTAATACAGAGAATTTGCACATTATTAAAGGGTAAAAAAAAACTTTTATTAATGGTTTTATAGATATGAATTTTAGATGTTTTGAAATGTTGATGAAATAATATTGTGTTTAAAAATCCCAACTGACAGGTTCCAGCTCTAGGCATGTCAATCTCTCACTGGCCATGATGGATTCCAAATCCTCTAAAAACAGATAAAGAATAATTAATATGTGATTTCAAAATATTATTTCAATTGATATGGAGTGTTCAATAAATTAAAATATACATATATGCCTAAAATTATTATTTTAAATAATCTTATCAGAAGAGAGAAGTTTGGCCATGAGTCGAACCATATTGATTCACAGTTGCAGCGCTCAAACTAACTTAGGCACCAAGGTCTGTACCCCAACCATGAGACATTGTCAGCCATTGATAACTTCCCTGCAATGTGGGGGGATCAGCCAGTTCTTGGTATCATTTAAGAAAGAATATTTGGCTGGGGTAAGACCTTGATGCCTCTGTTGTTTAGAGTGCTGAAATGGTAACGCAGAGATCCAGGTTCAAAACACGGCCAAACTTGCATAACTTAATATTTCTTTCTCAATGGGCCCAAGCAATGAATCTTGACACACACAAACTCTGCTTAATATCTGGCAGCAAACCTAAAGTTTAGCAATTAGCATATCCAACGACTACACAGAAAGTAGCAGGTCAGGTGCTCATTCAAGATCCCTGTTTGACTTTGGCTCCCAACAGACAGTCTGGGTTCAAAATCTGTATGGCTGGTTGAAACTCTGAATATAAATCAAAATTGACTGTATGAATTAAAGAAGAAATTAACAAAAAAAAAAAAAAAAAAAAGAAACCCTATTTTTTTTTCTTAAATTTACAATTTTAAAGTAGAACAGACATTAAAAAAACGGATACAAAACAAGTTAGCAGTTATACAAATTAGTAGACATTTGGAAAAAATATTTTATGGAATTGCTGGGTTTTACAGATGACATGGACGATCGTGGAGACGGTGCAAATGATGAATAAAGTTGGGGGTGGGCCATCATGGCGAGAAATTAAATTTGCACATGACTTACATGTTGATGATAAATGTCAGGCCTGACAACATGCTTCATTCTCCCCCCCCCCACCCCCAGGCATCCCCATGGGGCAACTTCTTTCTTCTACTCAATAGTGAGGTGAAGAAGATGAGAGAAAAAAAAAAAAATTGACAGGAATTGGCGCACGGGGATGCAGTGCCAGATCCGGGCTCTCATCGACGTGTGGTGCTAGTTACATGCCACCTATGAGAGCGCAGCAGTGCAGCACCAGATAGTCCCGCAACCCCAATGGAGCGAATGCCGAACAATCCCAATCCTAATTAGATCTGGATAGGCAAAATTTAGGACTCCCATTGTCATACCATCAGATTAATCATCACAGCATAAAGTGACGTTAAATAAACAATGCAATTATTATTATAAAGGATCACAAGACCTACTGGCCTGTTGCCAAACCACCAGTAACAGTCATAAGTCATAAATTAAGGATATTAAGAAATAAGTGCAAACAAGGTCTGTCATTTTTTTGTTTTTACTGGATTTAGTAAGTATAACACCAAATGACTTTTAAAAAATTGAGGGTAGATTAAAAAAATATTAACGTTGAGTTTTGTAAAATAATAATAATTGTCTTTTTAATAACTAACCTTTGTTGTCTGGTAGTGTAAACGAAGTAAAAGGAGCAGCAGGGATTATGAGATCAGGCAATGAGGAATGATGACAAGATTTCAAGAATGGATGCGAGAGGAGTTGTGATGATGTAGGTCGATGGGTCACATCTCGTTCGAGGCAGCTTTCCACAAGATCATGGAAATTATCACTGAATTTCCTTTCAGCCATCACTCTTAAACATTCATCATCTCCGCTACCTTCATCTAAAGAAACGAAACATATATAAAAAAAAAAAAGTCATCAGTCAATTTTATAATGTAAAATAGAATAAAAATTATGCAAAGTTAACTTATTATTATTTTCCAGTAATTTTCCCAACCTAAAACTTTTTTCTCTTCCATTGCCATTTCTTTTTGTTTGGCTTAGTTTTATAACTTATTTAAAGTTATTCCTATTTTGATAAATATAGACAATAACCTTGTTAGGTTGCAGTTAGTTTGTCCTGCCGAAGAGCATATGGTTTGAAAAATGTGAAGTAGAAAAAAAGGCTATTAACATGAATGGTATTGAATTTGAAGAAAAACCAATTCAAATTAATTGTATGTTATGTAGTAATTAGTTATCATCAGATAATTAATTTATAGTTTTTAAATTAGTTAATTAGAAGATAAAAGATTCAACCACAGCCCGGAATCGAATCCAGGTCCTCTGCATCTACGTCGCAGCGCTCTTACCACTGAGCTAACCGTGGGGCCGTACCAGCCGTGATCGAATCTTTCTCTTCTGAGATCCCTTCCACCAGGTCTCGCCACATTGTAGTGAAGTACCGGGGGGCTGAACAATTGTCCAGACAGACGGGATCTAGTTGGCATACATGACATACTTCAAATAAATACTTTGTATGTTGTTATGTAGTAATTAGTTATCGTTAGATAATTAATTTATAATTTTTAAATTAGTTAATTAGAAGATAAAAGATAAAAGATTACTACATAACAACAACAATACAATGAATTTATTTTACTAGATCCCGTCTGTCTGGACAATTGTTCAGCCCCCCGGTACTTCACTACAATGTGGCGAGACCTGGTGGAAGGGATCTCAGAAGAGAAAGATTCGATCACGGCTGGTACGGGCCCACGGTTAGCTCAGTGGTAAGAGCGCTGCGACGTAGATGCAGAGGACCTGGGTTCGATTCCCGGGCGTGGTCGAATCTTTTATCTTCTAATTAACTATATTCTTCTAATCAGTACTGAAACAAACCTCTGTCATCTACTAACCTGTTACCTAACCTCTTTTATCTTGTCCTGTCTGTCTATTGTTGTTTTCTTTTGTTTATTTAGTAGAAATAGTAATTTTGTTAATTTCTTAATTCACTAAAGTAACTGTTGTTTTTGCTGTTTGAAATTTGGAAGTGCAGCTTCTGTTCATAGAATATTTGGTACCATTTAGTGTGACTACGTTTACTACTGATAAGGACCTCTTGGGGGGTCATTTATTCTTTTTATGTGGGCAGATTTCAAAAGCTGGGATAAATTAAAGTTAAGCAAGGCCCTTTAAAACTTTATCATCATCATTGTGGCCTGATCTCCACTGAAAGGGAATGCTAATTGGTTTATTAATACCTTAAGAGCGAGTGGGAGTCTAAAGCTAGGATCTGAAAAAGGCCTTATTTTATTATATCATGTTTTATAACTTATTAAGGTATTATTATAAGATATTTCAATTTTTAAAAATATAAACATTTTTATTTTTGCTTTTTTAAATCAAAACATATTTAACACTAAAATTACAGATAAAGTAAATCCAATTAATTTTACACCAGAAGACTGCTGCCACTGCTTGCAAACACCACAACTCAGAGTAAAAAAAAATATACTTCTAAGATAATTCTATCAAAAACATACCTCCACAAATATAAGTAGTTTGGTCAATCAAATGTGGACAATTCCCACGCACCTTTTCAGCCAACATGAGGGTCGTTGGTGTGTCAAAATAGGGAACTATACCATTAGCCAATTCGCAGGCAGTAACTCCTAAACTGTAAACATCAGACTTTTCATTATATCCCTCCAGGTTCTGCAAATAAATTAAATTACATAGCATTATCAATTGACATACGAGGAAAATAATGAATTGTCACAATTTTTTTTTTTAAATTATGGATAAGCATTCATATTCAATGACATGAGAAGGTGAGTGCAAAGCATTAGTTAGTAAAATACTTGTTGCCAACATCTTTATATTCTTAAATAGACATTAAGATTGCTGTGTAACAATCTAATATCCCAACCTCGGCAAGAAGATGGTACAACTCAAAAAATGTTTTTTTGGATAATCACATGTGAAGTTTCAACTGCATTTTCATTTTTACTATGTACCTACAAACCGAGACTATGGAAAATAGTTTTTGATCACTAATAGTCTACCATTAGGACAATTACCAAAAGTAGCCAGCGATCACCCCCACCGTAAGAGAGTATAGTAAATTAAGCCTTACGCGAACAGAACTATTCACACCATTGTATCTACATTCTGGCATTGTAGATCTCGTCATTTTTATTCCAGCGGTATGCATAACTCAAATTCCGAGTTGTAATATTTTAAATATTTTGAGTTGAACCATCATCTTTCTGACTGTAATATAATTGGGCAACATTTCATTTCAATAAAGCGTTTCTCTTTGGATTATATCATTTAAAATAATTAAGACTAAAATGACAGTAAATAAAATATTCTAATGTGGGAGACAGATTGCATGTCAGAAAAATCAAAGTCTTCATCATAAGAATGCTACCTGTTCAAGAAGTTCTGGAGACAACCAGTTCAGGTTCGGTGCAGTAGTTGAAGGAAATGAATGCACTTTCCTCTGCCATCGCCCACCTTCAACAATCAAACATGAATACCGTAATCCTGACAAACACACGTGACCATCAGCAGCAATTAGGATATGACTGGCACGGATTGCCCTGTAATCACAGTAATTTTGGCAATCAAGAGCTTAATTTAAAATTAAATAAACTAAACATAGCAATATCTTCTTTCTTAACCTTCAAATATTTAGTAAAACTTCTAATTGTATCATAAATGTAGCTCAATCCGTTAATTTTTTTAAAAATATTACATTGAATTTTAAGTTAATTAATCAATATATATTATAAAGCAAAGTGTACAATGTGCGTGCTGAAAAGGCTCAAAAACGACTCCACGTAGGATTAAGGAAGTTATGTCTTCGTTTAGCCATATGACCCCTTACGGAGAAGAAGGTTTCCGTTATTCTCTTAAGAGTGTAAAATTGAAGAGAGAAGGACTGGAATTTTAAGGCTCTCGCACCATTTAATTAGCCTCTCTGAGATTGAGATACGAGTTTATGAATGAAAAATTTAGTTCGAGCTCCAAGCTACCAGGAAGCGCTAGTGTTCCTCAATGTTTATTGTTCATTCATTCAGTATGTAATCGTTCTATATTTTTTCAGCTGTTCTTTTTAATTACTAAAAAAATAAGAGAAAATAATTAGTTTGCGTTTCAAAATAAATTAAGTACTTTACATCTCAGCAATAAATTAGAAAACCAACTGGATTCCTTAAAAAAATAGTTTTCTCATAAGAAGGCTAATATATGATCAGCACATTACATTTAATCTATTTATAACACATACTTTAGTAAATTTAATGCAATATGAGTGAACATTTCTTAGTAATACATTAAGCGAATAAAGTTGGACATAAAAAAAGAGATTTTGGTTTTCACTTAGTAATAGTAGTAAGATTCGAGATATGCAGAAATCATTCAAATTACGGGGGATAGCTTAAGGGAGCTTGAAATGGAAGAAAGGTCTTAAAAAAAGTTTCTTTGAATCTTCGGTAGTTTCTATACTTCTGGTTCAAAAAGGACCATCATAGTAGTCAGTGCTTAAGTTTTACTCGACATATAATTTTTTTAACTGAGATACCAGATTTTTCAACAATAACCTAATAACTTATTATCTTCTGACTACTTGAAATGGGCTTATAGGATTCAGAATCACAGAAACCATCAAAACGATGCATAACTCGACAAAGCTGCAGCAAAATTAATTGTTCATTTACCATTTTCAACCCCCTGTAAATTATACAGGGTTCCTTATTTGGGCGGACTCTGCAGATCTCAAGTCTGCAGAATATTGATACCAAGTTAAAACCGAATTTTCAAGAAGGTGCTAATTTTGTTCTATATTTCCTTTAATTTTAAAGTTTTTCTGGTATTAAAACTACCAAACAACTACCGGAGCGAAGCCGGCCACCCTAGCTAGTTTTTAATAATTATTAAATCCTTTTATCTGAGGTGAAAAGATTGGCCCTGGTCATGATTAGAACCTGGGTTACCGCAATACTGTTGCAGTGTAACCTTCGCTCTTCACAGGTTCCTGGTACAATGCAGCTAAGTAACTGGAGGCTTTAAAGTTCTATCATTGTCCAACTGATAGGACCTAATAGTCAGACAGTCATTTTTAAACATTTATTTGTTCATTTTTAACATTATATTTTTTGAAAATTTTTTATCTGAATCTCCAAACCTGTCTCTTCAGATAAAATTATTGAACTTTATTAATTACCTAAATTATAATTGCAGTAGAATCTCGATTATTCGTGGTAATGGGAGGGGTTCAAAATAAATGAAAAACACGCCTGATCAAGATACTTTTGAATCAATGAATTACATACATTAGCATAACAGTGACAATCATTGCATTGATAGCGCTGGAAATATTCTTATCATTCATTGATTTTTGATACTTCAAATGATTTTTCTTATTTCAGTTTCATTGTTTCTAAAATAGATAATTTCACAGGAATAAAAATTTTCCTGTTTTGCTTGCAGAAGTTTAGAAGGCTATCAAGTGCTTCTTGGTAAATAGTTCCCATTCTTCTGGGCAAAGCCAATATAGTGCCTATTTCTGTGGCAGTGATGTCAACTAAAAAGAACCTGTTTGGGAGCTTATTTATTAATGACGATCAAGTGTAGCGAGCTAAAGTCGAAAGCTGGGCTCTGATAAATCTGATCAAGGCCCTTTTTAACTGAAAATAATGCGGTGGAAGTTCACTCGTATTACGGTTACAAATCTCCATGAAATAAGCCACGGATAAAATAACATGGAATAAGATTTACCCTTCTCTTAGCAATTTTGTTTTGCTAGTGATCATGGTTAACCACAAACATAGTTAATCGGTGTCCTACGGCACATTCAATAAAAAAAAGAGCAAAATTTTTAATTCCAAAGTTAGTTTGATAATAACTTTAAAGAAACTGATATACTAACCTGTGAATAATTGCTTTACTATGAAGGTAACTTAGAGCATGAATAACAGCTTTCAAAATACAAGCTATTGCTGCTTCTGGTATACCAGTCGGAAAATGCCTCATCAAAATATCATTACATGATCCATAGCCCATTAAAGGTAATACAGAAACAATTTCATTGCCAGTCACAAATGATGCTAAACATGGTAGAATGTTGCGATGGTTTAGTTGTCTCATAAGTATTATTTCATCCTTAAATAATTAAGAACAATTGAAATATTCTGATAATCCATACACAAAATTTAAAGTACAAACTTATTGTATATGTGCAAAGTTTAAGGTCTTACAACAAACTAGAGGCTTATAAGTTCACTTAAAATACCTGAACTAATTTGATTTCTTCTCTAGTGAGTTTTTCGACATTGCATTTTTTAAGGGTAACTAAAGTCCTAGATGGAATATGTTTGGCAATGTAGACTGTAGCTATATTAGTCATACTTTGGCCCAGAAATGAGCATATTTCATAATTTGTAGGATCTGTATCATACCAATCAGGCATTTCAAGTCAGTTAGTAACCAATAAATTTTAAGTTTTATCTGTTCTGAAGCTTTTTCCTCCTTTCAAAATCTACATCTCCGATAAAACTCGAGATGGACATTATAAAATAATCATTTGCCTAACTTAAAAGACCAGTAAACAGAAACTATAACTTGAGCCACAGCTGTGTAGAAGCCCTGTCATGTTCAAAGCACAATAACAATTATAACCGCCATGTAACTGTCACCGTTTATCTGATACAGAAAAAGTAGGTCATGAAGCCAACCTTACTCTATTGTTGACATTACCATTTATCATTCAATAAAGGCTTTATTGAAAACAAAAAAAGGAGAATAAAAATAGCTCTTGAAAAATAATTAGGGAAAGAAAGTATAATCAATAGTTTTGTTTTTAAGCAAAATTAATCTAATTTCAGAAGCGAATGCGGGATGCCCGCCAGATCAGTTGCCGAAAAAAACAAATATATTTGCAACAATTTCCTACAATCCTACCAGTGACGGATCCAGAAAATTTCTGAGTGGGGGCGCACTTTTTTTGGTTTACATTTCATGTGTAATGAAGGCCCTAATTTAAAATATATATTAGTACATAATGACGTTATAAATTAATGTAATGTTTAAATACAATTCATTTTCAAATAGTCGACTTGAAAAATGACTAAATATAGCTCCTTTCATATAGAAATAATAATACTTTATGAGTGTCCTCACCTCTCAGGGGGGGGGGGGGGGGCGCCACCCGCTCCCCACCCCTAGATCCGCTATTGAATCCTACAAAATATATTTGTACACTGGTATATTTCAAAATTAAAAATACGAAGAAAAAAAAAGCCAGACTACTATGAGTAAACAAAAATTGATGATGGAAGATAACACAATGAACCACCAAAAATATATATATATTCAATACAGAATTAAAATATTTCGAATTGATAGATTTCTATGGTGTGAATGAAAATTCTTCACTTTCTCCTCCAGTTAAATATTCGAATAAATATTTCACAAGTGAATAGATGAATAGATGGAGGTGGAAAATCTATTCTTTAATTGTCTTTAATACATCAGGGTTAAAGCCGATATAAATGTTTATTTTTTATTAATTTGTTTGCTAATTAATAAAACCTAAGTTAACCATCTTCAACCTGCTTGTCCGAAATGCTCGGAGAGTTTGCTGATGACCTGTATACTGTCACAAGGTCCTTTGAGCCCTTGGAAAATGCTTTTATCAAGATAGTATAGGATGCGGAGGATATAGGGATGTTAGTAAACCAGAAGACGGCAGAGTCATTGGGAGTTGTACCACCAACAAAGACCCCAGACCGACAAACAGTACTAATGTGCCCAGTCACGTCCTAGAACAACAACAATTGAACTAGTCATCGACAGATCAAAGCTAACAGGTGCCAACAAAGACACCCTATAAGATCCTACCTCTTCCGCCTTATCAATTACTTTTTGTATGAGACCCTGATTCTGTCTTAACTTACGGATGAGTGACCAGTATCCTCACTCGTACTGACGAGAGAGCAATTCTCAAACTCAAAAGGAACGTCTTTCAACGGATATTAAGGTCAGCCGAAGTTGGAGAAAACAAGGTGCGAATAAGGAAATTCATCAACTTTGTGGCGAGTCTATATTCAGGAGGCTCATTAAGTTGGGAAAACTGGTTTGGAGTGGGCACGATGGACACATGTCGGAGAAGAAAATACTTATGAAGCTGCTACCGCTAAGATGGCAAGCACTACCGTCAGAGAGGAAAAGGAGGAGTTCAGCATAATTGCCAGGGATTCCCATCACCAACTGAACACCTGCAAGTGGCAATTGCACGAAAATGATTGGGCTGAATGAGGCGTAACTGATGGGATCCTTGGCCTCTTCAATCAAATAGGTTTGTAGCGCGAAGGAGAAGACGGATATTAAAACATTTTGTTATAGATTTCTATCGTCTCATATTTAAATGGTATTTTGTTTCGGATGCTATGGAAGACTCAATTTGGTTGAATAATTGAATCTTGAGACCAATCCAAAGGTCACTAGAAGCCAAAATCATACTTCAGTCCGATTACACAGCTTCTTCAGAAGAGTTTGCACAATTTAATAAAAACATATTCTGAACACATTGCAGACTAATGGTTAATTTATGTTAATAAAAAATTTGAGGAAGATGACGCTTGTTACAACAACTTAGTTTATTCACTACTGTTTTTTTATCCTTTTCAGGGCAGATTATACGTTGAATGTTTATAAATTTCTTATGCAAACATCATTACTCCAAATTTAGTGGAGTAATTATGCGACAAAATCGTAGGCCATCCCATTCATTTTAAAATTTATTAGGAATCGTTAACTTTTAATTATTTCAATTGTAAGTAGGAATTAGAATAGGAGTTTAATAAATAAATGTATAACCCAGTAATTAAATAAATATATTTACATGAAAACAAAAAATAAATGAAAATTGACTGCGACAAAATTATAGGCCCATCATAAAATTTATTTTTAACATTATTAATATTTTTCTAAAACTGAAGGGATTTAAGAAGTTGTTTATATATCTTTGGCCCAAATGAAACCACTAAGTTTAAATGTTGAGCTCAGTTCGTCCAGAGGAGTGAATTTCCTTCCTGCAGCGAATACCGCCCTACTCAATTATACTAAACAGTTCTCGATTTTGTTGGGATCAGGAGAAAAAGCTTCACGAGGCGAAAGTGAAATATTATTCTATTCAAAATATGTTTTAACAACCAATACGTGTTGACTGGGGCATTGTCTTGCTGGGTAATGGACCTTGCTCGGGTGAGCTCGTTTACATGCACCATTATTGGCTCTCTTATGTTTCCAAATACTTTTTAGCATTAATTTTACAATTAAAGTACAAAATTTTATTTTACTTTGCCACGATAACTATTACTGACCCAAATGATGACACCACCATCACCCATTTTCAGCGACTTAAAACCCTTTAATTTTCTTGGTGGTCATAAAAATGATATCGGAAGCCATCATAACAATCTAAATTGGCTGCTTTTGATTATTAAATATAAATTTCCTCAAACTTTTCTTTCAACCAATATTATTCAGTACAAACTTTACATTCGACTTTGTGAAAAGGTTTTTTTTCTTTTCTTTTTTTCTGAATTCTCTGCCGTTTCCACTGTCCTGCACTTTGGAGAATTGTTTGCACATATCGGATGTTAGTGATCACAGCAGCTAACAAAGCGATTTGTTTAGAGGTTCCTGCAGAATTGAATGCTTCGCATAATATTTTCTTTCCTTTAGGGATAGTGGTTACTATTGGACTATCAGGGCATTTTTTAGTGTCGTCCTTACCTCCTACTCTTAAATAATTTCTAATCACGAATTGAGCTTAGACAATTGTTGAAATTATTAAATTTTTTCGCGTAAGGTTTCAATTACATCAATTTCACGGCACATAAACTCTAGCCATTTCAAAATTTATTGCCAAACAGTTCAGTAATTAAACAGACAAAAAATTAATTTAATAGCACGAACAGGTTGATTGGATATTTAATAAAAGTGTGAGTGGCCTATATTTTTGTCGCACATGAAAAAGCCTTATATGAAGATAAATGATTATAGTAGTAACTAATGGGGATTCATTTGTTAATATAATAATCTACACACCAAAGATGCAAAATAAGTAGGTATAATTACTTTCTTCTCACTTATTTATTTATTCTTGTAACTGAAATACCATGGGGTGGCTTATCATTTTTTGGCATAATGAAGGTACTTAAACGTCTCTGGAAGGAATTCTCATTTAATATCAAGTACTGATTATTGCCGATAACAAGAGGAATAATCATAGTTAGAACCTTGAAGGGAAAATAAAGATATGTGGTAAAACTTTTTTTTTTAAATTAAACAATACATCTTATTTTGGTTGGTCGAGTTAGGCTCTAACGAGGTCCAATTAGCAGTCCACTGAAATGTTGAAGGAAAATTACCTGTTCCTTTAAGAATGTAATCGAAAGGAGCAGTTGTATATTAACTGACAATTTGAATTAGAACTACAGACAGAAAGTTGGATCCGGGAAATATAAAGTTTTTTTTTATTGTTTATTTATTTAAAAGACTGAATCAAACCAATCACGATCCTCTTTTGATGCCAGACAAATTGAGCGAAAAGCAATATGGCCGCCACAACTCGGCATGATTTGGGAGGGTGTAGGTGCGCTCGTTACTGAACAGGTTATTATGGATTGAGTTGAAGTAAGTGATGAAGTGTGATGTATTATCAATTATTAAAATAATATATGTATGTGAGTAGGTTTATATTTTTTCTTATCCGACATCATTCTTATCTGTTAATTAAATTTACTCTGGTTTTCTGTTGAATTTTTTCTTTGTAATTTTTTGTTTGTATATCGTTCCTCGCCGGTTATTCCTTGAATAGTTTTTGTTATTGACAGTGATTTCATTAGCATTATAATTTATTAGGTTGTTACCTGCTTAACTTAGATGTTGCCTTATATGGAGGCAAGTATCTGGATTGGATAAGTATAAGTGAATTAGAATTATAAACATGAGCTGTAAGTTGTTGAGTTTATATTTTGTTATCATGTATGCTCCATAGAATCTGTTAAATGGTTCTACCTTGTATTGTTGATTTTATGTGGTACTGAGATAAATTTCTTTTATATTAATGGTTCAAGGTACTAGAGTTGAATGTCTTGCACTCTTTTACAATACTTACTGCATTATTTATTAGCTTATTTTGTTGGGCTAATTACTTATTAAGCTTTTGTTATTTCTGTTTTATATTAATTTGAAATGTGATAAATTGGACTCATCTAATTTCATTAATTTTCTAAATCATTTTGTACATCTTATTCGATCAATGTTACAAACATTGATGACATGCAGTCAGCTCTAGAATTCATTTGATGGCCGTTCATGTCTTAGAAAAATGAATTACCAAAACTGTTGACAGTGCCTTTGTCACATTGCCTGGATGTTAGTGTGTCAGTTTAATTGACCTGTTAACAAGCATTGATTATTGTGTTATCTCTATAGTTGTTCCTTACAAAATAACTTTGTTGTGTAGAGAAAGATGCTAAAATTGTATCTCATTTTTATATTGAATTTTTCTTGGATTTTATTTTAGGAATAGTTCGAATGCCTTACCAAATATGTATGTGAAAGTGATATGGTACATATCTTATTTCATTTGAATTTCTTTCACTTCTTTTTCATAATCATTTAAGGACTTAAATTAAAAGTAATGATTTCAAATGCTATGGTTAAAAGTGTAAGTTATTTAACTTTAATGTAAATTTTATACATAATAACTCCAGGATCGTACATTTGATGAAAATAAACCAAATTTGTTTCTAATTAACGCTATGAGGTTTTATGAAATATAATTTTGCATAAAATTATTTATTATAAACATGTCAAATTGTTTGGGATACTCTACGGTATTCTTTTGTTGACCCAACTTTACATACATAATTTTTCGTACGATTATATACAAGGGGCATATCAACTTTATGTTTAGGACAAAAAATGAAAATATTAGGTGATAATGGTTGCTAATATTATTCCTTTCATACATCTAGATAACATAAAGTTATTAATTGAATTCATTCCTTATTATTTGTAAGTTGTTGTTTTAATTAAGTATCTTTTTAATTGAAAAACTGAATTAGTAATACTATTGTGTCTGTAACTAAAAAGTGAATTCCGTTATATTTATTGTTCATTGTCAATCAAAAAATAAAAATAAGCCTTGAAAAAAAATTCCTCTGTATAATTATTGAAATTGACTGGTGTACAGTACTTTAATGACGGATAACAATGGAAGAACTGTTATATGAAAGAGTGTCCAATAGGTGGCTCACTTTCATATATTTTCTCTTTGTCAATGTATACAACATTTAGTTAAAAGGCCAGTCTCTTTAATAAAACTGAGAAACACTTCTGCTTCTAATTTTTTTCTCATTAATTGCTGATTGATCACATGGGAATTATCTTTTTTGATGACTAAGCACTTCATAAAGTTTCATCTACTTTTCATTCAGTCAGAGTTGTTCAGATATTCAGTGTGCTCGGATACTGTTGGTTGTTCCTTTCATATGTTGTTTCCTGGGTTCACTGCAAATGAAGGTAAACTCTGATCATATTTTAATGCGGTTTAAGGGTTTGGTAAAATTTTAGTATTAATTTAGTAATTATGAAATAAACTTTCTCGGAGGCTTTCTTGCTTTTATTCATCAGGTTGTTGTCTGGTAAATATAATTGACTCATATATCGTTTTTATGATATATTCATAAATGATAAAGTTATAAATATATTAGCTATTTCGAGTTAGTGAATTTCTGTTTTTTTTGTTTTCTCCCTTGTGAAAATATTACATAATTAAATTAATCTATATTTATATATGTAATTTTTTATAGCCAAATATGGCATGAATGTCTTATTGAAGTTATCCACATAAATGTGATGTGTGGCTAACAAATTTTTACACTTGGTCTTTGTCTAAAAATTATTGTTTTGCCACATAAATCAAACAATAGGAGCTTTGTTTATCTTTTTATGTTCTTAATATTTGTTGACTCCTCTTTTTAACTTTAGATGATAACTTTATACACGAGCCAATTATTGAGTAGAGGCAAGTAATCATATTTTAGAAAATAGTAATAGTATTTCGCACTACCAAAGCTCAGTAAATAACAGCTGTTGAGTTTTAAATTTTAAGTTTTGGGAAAACCAGGAAGTGGAGGATGGTTAGAAGGGTGTGGCCAGTCTGGTCCAATGGCTTCTCTTCAGGGTTGCCATCTAACTTCAGCTGTGTCTTTAGTAGGCATGGGTTGATTCTTGAAATTCTTGTATCTGATACAAATGATACTGATAATTTTTTGGATCTGATTGATACTTTTGTATCTGATACACAAAATTGAATGACCGTTGCGTTATAATTGAATAAATGAACTACGGTTCAACGAAACTTTATACGGCAACGAATTTTTTACTAAGTAAACATATTTTTACTTTCACTTACCTATATATGAAATATATGGTAAGTGGAAGTATTGCGATCGTGAAAATTTTCGACTTCCGGTTTTCAACGGAAATACACGTTTTGGGGTCCCCTGAGTCCAAATGACCAAGTCCTGCGAAATGGTCTGTGTGTGTGTGTGTGTGTGTGTGTGTGTGTGTGTGTGTGTGTGTGTGTGTGTGTGTGTGTGTGTGTGTGTGTGTGTGTGTGTGTGTGTGTGTGTGTGTGTGTGTGTGTGTGTGTGTGTGTGTGTGTGTGTGTGTGTGTGTGTGTGTGTGTGTGTGTGTGTGTGCGTGTGTGCGTGTGTGCGTGTGTGCGTGTGTGCGTGTGTGCGTGTGCGCGTGTGCGCGTGTGCGCGTGTGCGCGTGTGCGCGTGTGCGCGTGTGCGCGTGTGCGCGTGTGCGCGTGTGCGCGTGTGCGCGTGTGCGCGTGTGCGCGTGTGCGCGTGTGCGCGTGTGCGCGTGTGCGCGTGTGCGCGTGTGCGCGTGTGCGTGTGCGTGTGCGTGTGCGTGTGCGTGTGCGTGTGCGTGTGCGTGTGCGTGTGTGTGTGTGTGTGAACAGACTAGCTCAAAAACTATAAACCGTGCGAACCTGAAATTGGGTATTTAGAGTATGTATATGCCCGCGATGTGACAACAAAAATTTCATCAAATTTGCTCAAAGGGAGGGGGTACTTTATTTAATAACTTTTTAAGTTTTTTTCGATTTTCTCAAAAACGGCTCTAACGATTTTGATTAAACTTAGTATTTGATCTATGTATATGCCCCAGATATGACTGTAAAAATTTCATCAAAATTGATCAACCGGAGGGGGGACTTTACTTAATAAATTTTGTATCATTTTCACGTGTTTTTTCTATTTACTCAAAAACGGTTTTAACGATTTTGATCAAACTTGGTATTTGATGTATTTATATGCTAGAGATATGACTGTAAAAAATTCATCAAAATTGATCAACCGGAGGGGGGACTTTACTTAATAAATTTTGTATCATTTTCACGTGTTTTTTTTATTTACTCATAAACGGTTTTAACGATTTTGATCAAACTTGGCATTTGATGTATATATATGCCAAAGATGTGATAGTCAACATTCATCAAAATTGGTCAAACGGAGGGGGCACTTTATTTCATCATTTTTTTTCAATTTTTACCTTTTTGATCGATGATCTCAAAAACGGCTTTAACGATTTTTATCAAATTCGTTATGTTTAATGAAAATTAGTTGTTATTTATTACCAGGTAAGCTTTATCATTATTAAAATGTTCTGAGAGGGCTTAAATGGGGAAGGGGCCTTTCTTGTTTTCCTATGAAGTACCTTTGTTTTAGTTCATATTGAGAAATTAACTGTCTGTCATCACATCTAAAAATAAGAAATGGCTAAATATGATATATGAAGAAAATCAAGTAAACATATACAGGAGAAAAAAAGAAAAATAATCCGTCAACTCATAAAACACCTTGAGCTAACGCATGCGCCGTACGCCTTTAATGACAAACCAATGCGTTATTATTACCTATAGATGTTCTGTTTATTTGAGAAGTGGCAATTAACAAAACGCATTAAGTTCTAAGCTGAGTAAGTTGGTAAGTGAAAGTTGTGTGTTGCGCGCACGCACCAGATTTTTATTTTTTAAATTAATTATATTCCTCTACATAAATGCATTGTAAAATTTAAACCATATTTTGTTTAAATAAAAATGGAACATCAAAAAATATAAACTTGTTCTTGTTATAATTATTAAATTATATTTATTACATATATATTTATGAATAGTTATAACTATTTAATTATTTGAATCATTAGGTTTGAAAATCGTATATGAGTATCAATCAGTAATTTATTTTGATAAAAATATTTCAAGTTTACAATTTTATTTAGGTTATTACTCTCTATTATCTCATTATTGTTACCATCTAAAATAAATTAATAAAATTACCAAAGAGCCTGTTGCTGAATCAAGGGATCAGGTATTAAGTAGTTTGCAAGGAATACTTCAAGTACTAAATGATTCAACTGTATCGGTAGAAGCCAGTATCTGGATCATAGTCCGGGGTTAGCTATTCCAAGTATTCATTGTATTAGTACCTCACACTAAACTGATACCGTGTATCAATGGATCAGTGAGTATCAGTACCCGGTTCATTTTGGCTGGATCAACTCCCTGTATCAGATACTTTTCAGTAGCTGATACAAAGTATTTGATTCATACAACCTGACCAATCCTCAGTCTTTAGAGTCCAGGTCTTGCTAAAGTTACAATTCACTGTAATTTTAGTTTTCTTTATCTAGTTTTTATTGATTGCTTAACACAATAGTGTTATCTTAGTTAATAGTATGATATAATATTTATAAAATTCATTAGAATAGATTCCTTTTTTTTTATGAAATCCTTTTTTTTTAGTGTTTAAAAAAAAAGTTAGTACATAATATCAATTCTCTGATGTGGTCCTGAATTTAAGAACTATCAGATTTACCATTTGGCAAAGGCCTTTTGTACCTCCCCTGTAGGTCTTTATATATCGTTATAGTATTACAGTATCATTATATGTGCAATATATATATTATGAATTATATTATATATATATATATATATAAATATATATATATACTCACACATATATACACTCACACATACTTTTTTTTTTTTTTTTTATGGATAATATTTCTACTTCACAATATTAGGTTGTGCAAGGATATATTCCTTAAAGAAGTAATTTTATTTTTATTTTTTGCGATATTCTTTGGTAATTTTATAGCATTAAAAAAAGAAATTGTTAGCAAGACAAATTACCTTTCATGTATTTTATTGTCTCCATGCTCTATTGATGTCATAGATCTTCCAGACGATATTACATAGTAATATTGTTTTTCTGTATAAACAGAGAAAACTTATAAGGTTGCTAAGTGTTGGCTGTTAACACGTGAGGGCTGAGTGGAACAAGTTAGGCTATAGATATGGCAATGCTGACCGCATTAGGCATATCCAGAGTAATCTTTCCATATCTTGAGAACTATACATTTGTACATGATCAGTCGCTTTCTAAGTAAAGGAAAGCTTTGAGTAAGAGTACGAGAGTTGCTGTGGACTTTTGACAGTGCCCAATATCAAGCATCAAATACCATTATAACTAGTTATTTTTAATTATTTAATTTATTTATTTAATGCGATTTATAATTGTGGTATGTTACAGCTACAAGACGAGTTTAAATGAATTTTAAGCAAACCTGAGCTTGAAGAATAGTTCTTCCTCGCACTCTCCAGTTTTACTTATATTTTTTTATTTCATCAATTTATATAAATAGGTAATTTCATTTTGAGAAACTTTATTTCTTTATTTTTATATTTAAATTACCTGTTAATGCTTTTAAAGTTTTTAAGTTCTTTGGAGAGTAATTAATATTGTTACTAATTATTGTAAACAATATAAGTTACTCATGTTTTATTAATGTTCCCCTGTAATTATTATTTAATATTGGGTTGGCAAACAAGTCCTTTCGGTTTTCCAGAGGAAAATAAAAAACTCATAAAACAGATTAAACTGTATTACTGACATAAAATTTATTTTAATCTACATATATTGACCGTTATTTAATATGACTTTTTCCCTTCTTTCCACTAACTGCATTATGCCTTGTTCATGGATGTCTGAGCTTTATTGTTAAAAAACTGATCCAAGTGGTTTTGATGTCTTCCTCCTTTAGGAATTTCTCTCCATTCATGGAGTTCTGCAGGGACCGGAATAAGTGGTATTCCTTGGAGCCACGTCTGGTGAACAGGGAGGGTGGGGTAAAATGTCAATACATATATTTTTCTTATTTTCCTAATAATAATACAGTTTTGATCCATGAAAGCAAAGTGTTTCTCATTTAGTCGCAATCAAATAAAAAGTTATTAATTAACACTCTGCCTTAATAACATTTAGTGATGAATTAATCTCCTTATATTCCTATTTGATTTATAAACGACATGTTTCAAACTTCATTGAAATCGGATAGACCAGTAAAATTTTGATGAAAATAGAAACCAAAGGCAAAGTGAATGTTAATATAAGAAAACACATTTCTAAACTCATATGGGAAAATTTCATAGATCAGTAATAAAAAAGATAATTTACTATTGACTAACCTTCGTTTTGTATAATTAAGTTGTGTTTATAAGAAATGTTCACACATGTTGGAACCATAAAATTGCATTGCGCATGCGACTGACAATTTACTGATCGTGTTAGGACAGTCTTACAGCAATGAAAGTACAGACCTAAAAGAATGAGGAGTTGGGGGTAATTCAATTTCCTTTTGAGAAAAAGAGAAATTTAAATGAAACTTAAGGACATAATTGAAAATTTACAGAACGAGAAGTATTTATTAATCTCTGAAATGTAAATAAATAAACTGACCTATCAACTATAATGATATAATACTAAAAAATCTGGTGCGTGCGCGCAACACACAACTTTCACTTACCAACTTACTTAGATTAGAATTTGACATGTTTTGCTAAATATCATTTCCCAAAGTCACACATTTTTCTACATTCATATTTTATTTTTGTTAATCGTCAAAGTCGTTTTTGAGTAAATAAAAAAAAAAAAAAACGTGAAAATGATACAAAATTTATTAAGTAAAGTCCCCCCTCCCGTAGATCAATTTTGATGAAATTTTTACAGTCAAATCTCGAGCATATATATACATCAAATACCAAGTTTGATCAAAATCGTTAAAACCGTTTTTGAGTAAATAAAAAAACACGTGAAAATGATACAAAATTTATTAAGTAAAGTCCCCCCTCCGATTGATCAATTGTGATGAAATGTTGGTTATCACATCTTTGGCAAATAAATACATCAAGTACCAAGTTTGATCAAAATCGTTAAAACCGTTTTTGAGTAAACAAAAAAAACACGTGAAAATGATACAAAATTTATTAAGTAAAGTCCCCCCTCCGGTTGATCAATTGTGATGAAATGTTGGTTATCACATCTTTGGCATATAAATACATCAAATACCAAGTTTGATAAAAATCGTTAAAACCGTTTTTGAGTAAATAAAAAAACCATGTGAAAATGATACAAAATTTATCAAGTAAAGGCCCCCCTCCGGTTGATCAATTGTGATGAAATTTTTACAGTCATATTTCAGGCATATAAATAGATCAAATACTCAGTTTAATCAAAAACGTTAGAGCCGTTTTTGAGCAAATCGAAAAAAAATTAAAAAGTTATTAAATAAAGTACCCCCTCCCTTTGAGCAAATTTGATGAAATTTTTGCTGTCACATCGTGGGCTTATACATATTCTAAATACCCAATTTCAGGTTCGCACGGTTTATAGTTTTTGAGGTAGTCTGTTCACACACACACACACAGACACACACACACAGACCATTTCGCGGGACTTAGTTATTTTGACTCAGGGGACCCCAAAACGTGTATTTCCGTTGAAAACCGGAAGTCGAAAATTTTCACGATCGCAATACTTCCACTTACTATATATTTCATATTTAGGTAAGTGAAAGTAAAAATTACTTATCCTTTCTTATACTAATTTATTTTTATTTATATTTCAGTTATGGTATCCGAATTGGTGCGGGCATGTATGCTGTGCTTATTATGTGCCACGCACGCACACTGCTCCTCACATCACAATGTTTACAAAACTCACCTCGGAGGAGGTCTAAAAGCTTCTTATGAAAATAGTAGAGAAAACAGTTTACAAACCTCTCCCGATAATAATGTCCAACTTGTCGAAAGGTGTGTTAATGTTCCTTATTGCTAAATTTTTTATAAATTATGAAGAATTGTCCCATGCTTTTTTGTTAATTGACTTCGTGTTTGTTGATTTTCAAGTTTAAAAATTCATATATGAAGAAATGTATTGATAATTTTTGTTTATATATCACTTAATTTACTTTGAAAATCTAAAAATCAATTTTTTTGACTTACTACCTTTTCCATATCAGTGCCTTAATTATTATAATATAAGGTTCAACAATGGTGAAAGAAACTATTTTTGAACAAATTATATATAGGATTTCCAAATGCCATGATGATAAAAAAAAAATTTTCATCTATTTTTTTTATAGTTATTAGGTAAATATTTCATATTTAAATTTTGTCCTTGTAATGAACAAATTTTATTTTGTAAATTTAGATCAAAACGGACCGTCTCAGAAGAGGACTATGTAAAACTTGCATTTGATAAATTTGGTGATGGAGAAAAACTCAATTTGACAGGCTTTAGAAATCTGCTTGCTGCTGTCGGTATTAAACTTATCAGCCAAGGACCTTCACCTTTTCACAAAAGTAATTGATCATCATTTGCATTTATTTTATTACTTACTTTTTCCTAAAAAAAACAAAATAAAACTTATGTTTCGATGTTACATATATAACACAATAGTGACGATGTTTCAACCCAAATTTAAGTGATTGTTCTACAGAGGTTCTTATTTGAATGGTGTTCTCACCTATTTACTCGGCTTCCTCTTACACATATCTTTGTTACTTTCGTATAAGAACCTCATTTAAACTACCCCTGATAAAAACCTGAAATTTGGGTCAGTTACATCTTCATATAACTGTTATTTTTCTCACTGTACCCCAACCGTTTCCACTATGTTAATTTCAGTGGTCAACTATCTTCCATAATCTTGGTAAAATATTAGTAGAATTATCACTTCATTATATTTTTTAAGTAGAGATCTTTGATCAGTAATCAATGTTAACAAGTTAAAAATTAATTTTTGACATTTCAATTAATATTGTCAGAATATAACAACTATATTTAATTGTAATACATTGTTCTAAAAAATATTTTATGGTGTATGTTATTGCTTGAATTTCTTGGTTATAAGGATCTCTTAATCTTCTTTTATAATGAACCATTTACTATAGAACACTAGGGTAATAAACAATAGGATAAGTTTTTGCACTGATAAACAATTCTTCATTTTAATAATAATATTATTTTTAATTAATAAATTTATTTGCATCTGTTTTAGCATTAACGGAAGAGAATAACAACTCGACTGATGCAAAAAGTTCTAAGGTAAGGATTTATAATATTTATTTATGATTAATATATAAATTAACATAAATAAAATTCAAATCAATGAATAATAAATAATTAGATAATTATCATTTTAAAATATAAAAATAATACAATTAGGATAATTTGCCTGAATATAGACTCAATTTTTTTCTTGATCCCCAGCTGATGTAATAGAAAAGGTAATAACCTGTCAGTGCTACACTGATCCTGAGACCTTACGCATTGTAGCACAGTGTCTTAATAACTGAGTTGTATCCTAATTATCTAAATTATTTAGTGTAAAAAAAACAGCTTGTTGATTGAAAGCATTAAAAAAACAATAACTGCTTGTTGAATGAAAGCATTAAAAAAACTAAGGAACATTTTCTATTAATTTATAAAATTCTTTTAAATTGTGATGTTTAATAGGCTTTATTTAAGAAATTTCAGTCCTTACTTTTACCGAAAAATGTCTATCTGTTAAATAAGAAAGTAATATTTAAAGTAATATTATAAGTCCTGGGTCCCATATTATTTAATATATATATGTCAGATCTATCAGAACACCCGAATACACTTCTGGCCACTTTTGCTGAGGATACAGCAATTCTTTGTTCAGATAAAAATCCTTTTATTGCATTTAAAACTCTTCAGAACCACCTAGACGATATTGCTGACTGGGCAGCAAGATGGAAAATTAAAATGAATGAGAAAAATAGTGTGCATGCAGTCTTCACACTTAATCATGGTCTTTGCCCCCAAATATTCTTCAAAATAATAACAATTTCAGAATCTAATGAAATTAAATATTTAGGACTTTATCTGGACAAAAGACTTACCTGGAAAACTCACGTCAGACTCAAACGAAAAGAATTAAATAGACGCTTTAGACTTTTATCTAGATTACTTGACAGATGATCAAAATTATCCCTAGCTTACAAACTAACCTTGTATAAAGCTCCGATTGGATAAACCGATATGGACTTACAGTGTAGGACTGTCGGTTTCTGCCAAGAAATCCAACGTCCAAAAAATTCAGTGCTCTCAGTCGAAAGTGTTATGAAAAATAGTAGACCCGCCATATTATGTCAGCAATGATATTATCCATGCGGACTTAAATATTCCAACAGTTTTTGTAACAGCCAAAGACAACTACATTAACTTTCACCAAAGACTGGTCTACAAAAATAACCCACTGACAGACAATTTAAAAAACTTAAACAACCCTTACAGCCCACCCCAACGACTACGAAGGCGGTGGCCAAGAGACCATCTAAATTAATTACTACTCCTGCATAGGAAAACTGTCGAAGCAGCTCACGAACTTAGCTCATTGCAAAGCAATTTTGCAGATTGCAAATTTTAAATCTTGTCAAATGAATTGTATTTAATAAATAAATACATAAAAAAATTGTGATGTTGAAACTTAAATAAGTTTAATATTTTTTGGCTTGGAATCAGATTTTTTCAATAATTAATTGTAGTTATTTGTAATTTATAGACTAAATGTGAACCTCTCGACCATGCCTTGATCGACCCAGTCAATATGACACAGTCCAAATTCAAGGAAATTTGCCCATGGATAATTTATGAAATAATTCATTCAAATTCCCACACGGAATCCCCATGTGATCACAGCCACGAGCACTCTGAAGAAAGAAGTGAAGAAGCAAGTCTCATTGTCGGTTTGTATTTTTTTATCACTTAATTTTTTTTTAAAGATTTATTTTGCTTTTAAATTAAATCTTTTTTTTTTTTTTTTTTTTTGTAATTATTGATTCTTAAGCAATGATGTTCATATATATTGTTTTTTCTCCCAGTTTGGGTATATGCTAGCATTTCGGTGATTTTGATCAGCCTGTGTGGTTTGCTTGCCGTGGCGGTCATACCGTTGATGCAGATGACTGTCTATCAAGGCCTTCTTCAGTTTCTGGTCGCGCTTGCTGTTGGTACACTTTGTGGCGATGCACTTTTACATCTCCTACCTCATGTGAGTTTTATCTGCAATTAATCAAACAGTAAACAAAAATTTTAATATGCTTCATTTGAATATACTTCTTATGTAGAATAAAGAATTATACTGACTTGATCAGTTGATTCCGAGAAGCAACATTTTATTTATAAAAAAAAAACACAAATTTTCAGAAAATGTGATTTTGAATTTGAAACAAATTAAGTGGATCCGTATTACTCTTCAGGTGTATTTTATTTTATTTTCTAGTTTATTAAACAGTTTATCAAGTATATATTTGGTGATTTGTTCAACTTTCTTAAATCACATTTTTATGTTTATACATTTGTATATTTCCTTTAGAAGGTGCTGAAGTTTGGATAAATTGTGAATTTCTGTCAAAATGCTTGAAATAGCTTCTATGGCTAAACATGAAAAAATTATTCAGTTCACTTCCAATGCTAAGATTTTCATGGGGTTTTCCACCTAATGATAAAGAAAGACTTATACTTTCAGAAAAAGAAAAAAAAGTTAAATATAAAAAGCCTGAAATAGATATAATCCTCTTACACAATTGTGGCTTATGAAATGGCCATTAATTAATAATTAACATATTTATTTATTTTTAGATTTTTTTTTTACAGACTCCCTGGCAGTGGATCGTACTGTCAAAACTAAGCAAATTTTGATAATTAATATATTCTATTAATCTTTAATATGATTAGATAATAAATGATAAGATAAAGGATGAGGTTTATTAATTAAAAAATAATTTAAATTTTAAGTATAATTGTTTTTTTGTTTTTTTTAGGCCATGTTAATTAGTCATGGAGCTCATGACCATGGCGGATGGAACAGCGATTCGAAAGAACATGATGATCAACATGATATCAATCTGTGGAGAGGATTTATAGCAGCTTTGGCTGTTGTTTTCTTTTATTTCACTGAGAAATTTTTCTCAATGTTAACTGAGTGGCACAAGAAATGTCAGAGAAAAAATAAGGTAATTACATTATTTTAACACATAAAAGAAGTTTTATAATTGTGGAATAAATGATTCGAGGAGGTGGTCGAAAATTATAACACTTTGTAACTTTCAATTATTGTTACAAATGCTACCCTTCATTTGAGCTAAAATCTTGTTCATTTTGCCCAGATGATTACCTGCATATCTGGCTTTAAATGTCGGCTAAAATAAAATAGTTACGTACTATTTACATTTTTTATGTAAATTTTTGACCCTTGTCCTAGATCATGTTTTCCATTAAGACTTTTTTATTTTACTGTTGCTATCAGTCCTTAAATATAATATTAAACGCATATTGTTACATCTAATTTAACTAGATTATCGATTGCATGATTAGACAAAAATGGCTGAATGCAGCAATGCCAAAACTTATCCAACCCCAATTTGGAATTTCGCGCCATGATCAATGTGACAGCTACAAATACATAAAACTTTTCAACAGTTAACTTCTTCCACCGTAGCAGCCTTTTCGATGATATATTCAGCTCCGATATGGTGTAGTTATATTAATCATTTGTTTGATCACAAATTTATTTAACTAAAGTTAAGTAAAAAAAATCAAGGAATGAAGAATCCTTGGTGAAAGCAGTGAACCGCTGGGAATTTCATTGTCCACTTCCGATTCTGGGTTCTCGGTCTGTCCGTTTGTGGCAAAACGGATTCAATGATTTGTGGCAAAAATAAACTGAACACTCATGTTAATTGTACAAATTAATTATAATATTCTTGTTCATGTAATTTTTTTATTGAAGAATTATAACGAACTTACTTATCTACTCATTATTTATATCACTCATCGCATGAATTATAATTAAAATCCCTTACTAATATATCTTTGTAATTCCAGGCCATTTTACAATATCATATATATGCAAAATAATTTCTGCTATCAATTGTTCAATATTTCAGAAACCCGCTACAAGAGTTCACGTTGTGCGGGAAGAGACTCAGTCTGATCAAGAAAACCGTGTTGGTGAAAAACTTTGTAAACATAAATACAGCTCTTATCCTTATTGCTATGGAGAGATTACAAATTCTGCCACAGGTATGCAGTATTCGAATTACTCAAATTTAAATTTTCATTATCTTTATTTCATTTGATGGTACAATTTCAGATAATATTCCTCCGAACGGCTCTTGCTTCGGCGATTCAGAAATCAATAATATACGTTTGATGAGAGAGGAAAATGGTGGTGTAACCAAACAAGAGGTAACTATTATTTAACTTTTTTTTTTTTTTTTTTTTTTTTTTGTAGATAATTGAACCTTCATGTTGTGATATTTTAAAAATAACTGACGTTTTTGTTTTGATATTTGACATAATCATGGTTATTGCACTTAAAATAGTTTGATGAAGGTTTAATGGCTGAAATTGGTTGAGCAAATAAACTAAAACAGATATCTTTTAGGTGTATATTACTTGTGATATTAACCCTCAGTTTAAGTATTGACCCTTTAACAGCTAAGCGCTCAGAATGAAAGTTGCTCTGAGAAGATAAGCGGGTTTGCCGGCTTTTACATTCCCCAAGCTAAGGCATTCAGGCCACTCTCCACCGCTGACTATTTCAATTTCTTTAACTCCTCATAACCTTCTCCGACTTTTTCTTAATGTTCTATTTATTTTTTGATGATTCTATAATACCTTTATCATTATTTCAATAAATTAAAATGCTAGATTATCGATTGCAATAACAGATTATGTGAGTGCGAAATAAAGCAGTAAATATCACCAAAAAACACAGAGGACTATCGCTCAGAGCATCTAGAACTCGAAATGAATAATGGTAAATATGTCCTTCAAGACCCCTGACGGTAGCCGGAGGAGGGATAAGGGACTGAAAAAAAAATTAGCAGGTAAAAAAGGGGTGAAACGGGCTTCGCCGAACGGAAGACCCAGATGATAGGCAGCTCCCTGAAACAAATATTTCCGCAATAGAGACACCCCTGCAGCCTAGTGGTCGCTAGATGTACTTATTAAGTCTCCGTGGATCCGCTAGGATGTGCCTCAGTAACAAGTTATCTCATGTAAATCTGAGGACGTTAAATAAGTGAAAAACCGATTGCGATATATATATCTCATTTAGCTACTGGGGACCGGTGGCCCGCGGCGAGTTATCTCGTCTTTAGTTTGTGGGGACCGACTTTTTTTTGCGAGATATATTGTCTGGAGCCATGAAAGGGTTAAAAATAATAGATATCTATGGCAATCCTACGACAGAAATGTTTTCTTCAACCACTGTATTCAATTATTTAAAATAGCAATAAACAAGGACAAATGCCTGCTTCTTAGATAAGTGGTCTAATATGATGGATCTATTATGCCTCAGTGTTTTTCGGAATAATTTTTATTTTTTGTATACTTGTTAATAAATAATTTATCTTGAATAGATTTTAATTTTTTTTTTTTTTTAAGGAAATAGATCCACAAAAAGAAGACGTTCCCTGTTCGGAGAAGCAGTTGCTCGAAACTACGGACCAAGTCCCAGAATACACAGTTATAATAAGGTAAAATTAACAACTCTGTTTTCCTAAAGTAAAATTATGTTTCTATTACCAAATTGAATAATTTTATTTGAATATTTTAACTTTTACTGTTGACAATAATGGAAACATAGTTACGTAGGAGAGCATTTTCTTCCTTTTTTTTTTGTTTATTATTATCTTAGTCTCTATAGGCAAGAGCAGTGATGTGGGAGTACTGCACCAACTAGATCTTGCTTTGCCACCCACATTTGGGGGGGGGGGGGAAACTGTTCTGGGTTCTAATAATAATTTTTTTATACCTCTTTTTTTACATTTTTTGTTTATTAATTTTTAAAATGATAACGGAAATAAGGCCATAAGAAACTAAGGAATCCAGGTAGATTGGGCCCTGTTTAACAGACCTATCCAAATCCTAGAGTATGCCGATAACGTTGACATCCTGGCTAGATTAAAAGGGAGCCGATGGAAATACTGGGAAAGGCAGACGAGAAACTTGGGCTCAGTTTCAATTAACAGAAGACCAAGTTTATCGATTCGTGTGTGTTGACAACGTCGTCTACTTGGGGATGAGATAAAAAGAAGAATTAATTCTGCCAACAGGTGCTATTGTAGCCTATGTAATCTACTTACTAGCAGGTTTCTCTCAAAGCAAACAGTGTTCCTGATCTAGAAAACACTGATTCAACTGGTACTCACATATGGCTCAGAGTCAGACAAAAAAAGGCTCTCAATATTCGAGGAGGCTATCGTAAGAAAGATTTTAAGACCTATAAAAGTGGGTGAAATATGGAGATGACGGTGCTACAGAGAGATAAATTATCTATAAAAGACCTGAGATTTTGTCCCAACAATGAAACTTGGCCGACTAAGAAGGTCAGGTCACATGGCGAGGTAGGAGGACCCTCAAATTCCCATGAAGAAGTTCTCAGAAGTAATCCATGGTATGTGTACCATTATACCCAGAGAGTGGTTAGACAAAACGTGAGGTGGATGGAAGCTGTGGAGGATGCATGATCCCTTCTTAATGTTGGGAGCAGGAGCTATGCTGCAGAGGATAGAGGTCATTAGCGGAGAATGCCAGAGGCTGCATATACTATATGTTACAATATATATTTTGGATCATATGTGGTGTAATGACTTACATAACAGCCTTCTATTCCCAAAGGCGAGGGTGTGCAGTCTGACAAGTTGCCTCATAATTTTTTAAGAGAGTAAAAAATCCTTGGATATACCGTTCTTTGGAGGTTTCATTATTGAACAGAACTTGAAAAAAAAAAATTATGTTACTGAATAAATATTAAGTTTTATGTTTTTTGCATATTTATTTAATTTTAATTTTCTTTAAGGGTTTGATCAAGTTAAATTGATCATAATTTTTTCAGTTAAAATAGACAAAACGTGAACTTTCTGTGTTTTTAGGGAACATGAAACGAGACATCATGGGCACGCACACACTCATGGTCACGTACACTCAGCCCCCAGCTCGCTGAGCTCTGTTGCTTGGATGGTGGTGATGGGGGATGGCTTACACAACTTGGCCGACGGCTTGGCGATAGGGACAGCTTTTGGTGCCAATGTGGGAGGAGGCATCAGTACTGCGGTTGCGGTATTTTGCCATGAACTTCCCCACGAGATTGGTAATGTTGGTTTCATACATCTTTGTATCCATTGTTCTATTTATGTTTGTTATAATTTAATTAATAGATTAATCTAGTTTAGTATAACTTAAATTTTTTTAATAATTGATCAATCTTACTATCATCTTCACCTTTAATATTTTGCCACCGGATCTACTATTGGTAATATTTATAATAAATAAGAGTGTACCGTACAGTCCTACAGCCAGTGGTAACATATGGGAGCGAGTCCTGGACGCTTACACACAATGATGAAAGGCTGCTAAGCACATGGGAGAGGAAAATCCTCAGAAGAATTTTTGGCCCTACCAAAGAAGGGGATCACTGGAGGATGAGAACAAATGCGGAGTTAAGAGATTTGTATGGAACTCCAGATCTTGTTTCCACCATCAAGAGTGCCAGGATAAGATGGTTGGGGCACGTACAAAGAATGGAAGGTGGTAGGCTCCCGAAAATGATGATGGAGGGACACCCTGGTGGTAAACGGAGTAGAGGTAGACCAAGACTACGTTGGCTGCAGGATCTGGAGGAAGACCTTCGGTCATTGGGTGTTTCTGGATGGAAAAGGGCAGCTGCGGACAGGTTGGAGTGGAAGAGGATTGCTTAGGAGGCCAGGGTCCTGCAAGGACCATAGCGCCGTTAGATTAGATTAGATTAGATCTACTATTGGGTTGTCTGAAAAGTTCGGAGAGATTTTCAAAATAAAATTTACCTTTTATTTTTTCTACTAAAAATGAATTCCAAAGCTAATTTTTATTTATATGCCTTTAATCCTCATGGAATTAACTATGTTTACACTCTGAATTCGTCTTTATTAAGGCTCAGTAGTGTAGTTTATTGCAAACCAACATGAGTGACGATTCAGTTCATTTTCGGCATATTATGCTGATCTTTTTAAAAAAAAGGGAAAAACGCAGCCCAAACTGCAAGAAAGATTCGTGCCGTGTATGGCAGAGATTCAATTGCTGATAGCACGGTTCAGAAGTGGTTTTCGCGGTTTAGATCAGGAGATTTCAATTTGGAAGACCAACTTCGGGCTGGCCGGAGTGCAACTCTTGACATCGAGGATATTATGACGGTCATCGCAAACAATCAACGAATTACTGTCTGTGAGATAGCTGCCGAGTTAAGAGCCTGATTTAAACGGCCAGAGTTGGCAAATCGGGAAGGAGTGCTATTCCACCAAGACAACGCTAGGGCCCATGTGTCTTTAAGGACTCAGCAAAAGTTATTAAGCTTCAGACGGGAGGTTTTACCTCACCCGCCATACTCTCCTGACATTGCTCCTTCGGATTTCCATCTTTTCCGTTCCCTCGAAAATTTTCTACAAGGGAAATCCTACTCTTCAGAACATGACCTCAAAAGGGACCTTTTATTGTTCTTCAAGGAGTAAGGACAGTGATTTTTAAAAAAAAGGGATAATGGACCTTCCAAGCCATTGGGAAAGGGCAATCGCTAACGCTGGTAACTATTTTGTAGATTAAATAAATAAATTTTAAGTTGTTCATCAATTTTAATTTTTGTCCAAATTTCTCTACGAACTTTTCGGACAACCCAATATCTATCTTAATGTCAAGGACTTTAAGTTACTTAAAACTATCTTACTCTTATGGAAAAACTGACTAACAGAGTGTACTTATTATGAAAACACTTTATGTGAAACACGTGTACTTATTACACCTGACATGGTCGTAAAGAAACTGCTATGCGATTACTGTATTGTTTACTTACTTATTGATATAAATTGGTAGACAAATCTAGGTTTATGATAAACATTCCAGAACTAGTGCTGTCCTGATTTTTGAATAATTTAAGCCATTTCAGCTGCTTTTGAATATAATAAACCTCAAAGCTACGTAAACTATTATTGTTAAAGTTTATTAGATCATCAATTCATAAGACCCTTTATTAAAAACAAAATATTTCATATAATTATTATACAGTAAAAATATTTATAAATCATAAGATTTTTATAGTAGAATACTAGCATAAAATAGGGGTAAAATCACTGCAGTACATTCTTCTTTACTATTGGACAATTCTTTATTTTTCAGGTGACTTCGCCGTTCTATTGAAAGCAGGGATGTCAGCTAAACAAGCGGTATTTTATAACCTACTTTCTTCTATCTTATGTTTCTTTGGCATGGCATTGGGTATCGCTCTAGGGCATAACGACGCTATGAAGCAGTGGGTTTTTTCGTTTGCTGCTGGAATGTTTTTGTATATTGCGTTAGTAGACATGGTAAGTGAAATATTTAAACATTTTATTTTTTATAAATATATTAAAATGTAATGACTAATTTATTAGGTTATTCGATTATTTTAAGAATTCCTATGATCAGGAGGCCCTCTTGAACTCATTCAGCTTTGTTAACAAGAGTACTCTTACCTAGTAATTTAGAGAAGAACTTGCTGGTTAAGCGTGATTTTAGTAAAATAACTTCCTGACCAAAAACCATTATTAAATTATTTGAAATATGTAATTATTTTGATTATTTAATATAAAATTATATTAAAATTAAATTTAATTTAATATAATTTTTTAATCATTGTAAATCAAGTTGTTGATTTCCTTTTAAGATAATCAATCAAGATAGGCTGTGTTAGGCTTTGCTGATGATCCAGCGTAGTCTGATGAATTGATGAAGAAGCTATTATAATAAATTGAACATTTGGTGGATGAGAGAAAGAATTAGGCATACAAATAAGTTTCAAGAAAACTAAGCATATTATTTGTGATCGAAACTAACAATTTTAGTGATCTTGAATAACTTGAACAATTTTCTGAAATTTATATTTAACTAGATTTTTTTTTTTTTACTTTTACTTACCTATATATAAAATATATAATAAGGGAAAGTATTGTGGTTGTGAAAATTTTGAACTCCAGTTTTCAACGTTTTGGGGTCTCCTGAGATCAAATAACCAAGTCCTGCGAAATAGTCACTTTTTTGTGTTTGTCTGTATGCTATCCAATTGTAATCAGATTTTTAAATTATAAAATTTCAAAACACCCATGGTGTAATGGTTTTAATTTTCTCCAAGAAATATTATTATTATTTTTTTTTTTTTTCAGGTTCCGGAATTGTCTAGTTCTCATTCGAAAGAAGGAGGTTCCATCTGCCAGTGTGTTCTTCAGTTCTGTGGTCTTATCTCAGGCATTGGCATCATGCTGATAATAGCACTCTATGAGCATGCACTGATGGAATCATTTCAGCATTCGTTTTAAGCCGTCGTTTTCAATTTTCCTCTCTAGGTACAAATTCTATTTTATTTTTTTCATCTTATAAATACCTTGTATGGCAGCCCCTAGTGAGTAAGACACTGTGAAGGCACGCCGATGCCTTTTCAAAAAATCGGGCACCCTAAAATATTTAAAAATGTAGACTGGCTGTGGTTAAAACAGCTTTGACGAGTATGGTAAAATTTTTTCTTAAGTTTTCACCTTAATTTACATACATTTAAATAGAAATATGATTTTTTGTCTAATGTAATGTTTGTGATTGCACTTGTTTTTATATAATTTGCATGATATGTGTGTTTTCTTGGTACTACTTTTGCTATTCCCCTTCTGGCTTTGACAGCTGATAAGCACACTGCTATCTGTTGGTCACCATGTGAACTACTAGGACTGCCATCTTTCTCCTATTTCCCCTCCTGTTTAAAAAATAACCGTTTTACCTCAGCATTATGTCATTTTTACGTCACACACTATCTCACCCCACCTGAAATTTACACATCGATTTTGTGTCAGTCGATATAATAATCTAACTTTTAAAAAGCCCGCGTCTCCCCACCCTTTGCTCCATCATACGTCACTTTCTATCCATTTCGAACTGTATTCGGAGTCGCTGATTAATTCAAACCTATACTATAACGTCCTTTTTCATTTAACAATTCATTTTTAAAAACTACTTTGATTACTTTTTTAATAATAAACCCTATACATTCCATGAACATGAAAAATGGGAAAAAATTCATATTAAACATTATTTTTTTATAAATGAAGAATGGTGAAATACTTCTTCCAAATTTCTTTTATTAAAAATTTATAACATATACATTAATTTGCCGACGTTTCGGACTATTCGTCCCTCTTCAGGTCAAATTTCTTCTGCCAACAACTAGTAATCCTTACACCTGACAATTTTTGGTGGCTAGGTCCATCTATTTCTATATTACAGTTATATTCCATTACCTAAGTAAATTGGTCATTTTATATAAAAAATATATATATTCACATGACTACCACTTTTTACTACAATATTCTTATCACACTCTGACTCACAGAGTGTAAATGTATAATGTATATGTTATAAATTTTTAATAAAAGAAATTTGGAAGAAGTATTTCACCATTCTTCATTTACAATATTTAGATCTTCCAGTACATATAGTGTATTTAAGATTACATAGTATAATTATTTTTTTAACATTATTGTTAAAAACCACTTCGATCACTTTTTTAATAATAAACCCTAGACATTCCATGAACATGAAAGATGATAATAGGTTGGTTACACAATGTATATGTTACAGATTTTTAGATATTTTAAAATTTGAAAAAAAACTGACATCCTTTCATGTATGTCAATGTATGATTTTTTTGTAAAGTATGTAAATGTCAGTTCTTCAAAAAACTATAGGCATAAAGAAAAGATAATAGGTTACAGAAAAATTTTATGAAAAAATATTCTTAAAAAACATATATTTTGAAAACAATATGAGGAAATGTATTTGAAATGAATCAACCATCATGAAATATTTAAGTTGGATAAGGAACTTATAAGGATAACGAATAGTTACATAATTACTTGTATTTGGTATGGTCTAGGTTCAATATTAATATTTTACAAGCTCTAGAATAATAATAGTTCGAAAAATGATAAAATTTCGATGAAAAGTAATGTTTGATAGACGCAAGGGTGGGGAGACGCGGGATTTTCAAAATTAATCATATGTACAGAAAGTATGATTACTCGATGTTTATTTGCCAGGAATAGGTGAAGGTGGTTGAGTTGACGTCAAGGTCCGATACTACTAAAAAAAGGCGTGTAATATAATTCTAACCTAGCCATAAATTCGGACTTTAAAGGCTAAGAAGAGAGGTAGTGGGGATGGTAGTTTGCATGGTGACCAACAGATAGCAGCGTGCTTTTCAGCTGTCAAAGCCAGAAGGGGAATGGGGGAAGTAGTACCGTTTTCTTTTCTTTTCCAAAGATAATCAAAATTGTATACTATTTGCGAATGGATCATAGAAATTTTTATATACATTACTGATTTTTTATTTTTTTTTATTATTTTATTTTTTTATTTTTAGGTTTCATCAGGTGAAATGGCCCAAGGAATTAGTGTATTGAAAATGTAGGCTTGTTAATGTTGAGTATCTTGAGTTACTCATTAAAACTGTATTTAATTTTCTAGAATTCTTTCAAGTTGCTTTTCTTTTTCTCGTTAATTTAGTAATATTTTATTTTAATTGTCTTCCACGGCTGAGTGCTGATGTGAATTCTCTAATAGGCTGCTAATTTTATTTTGATTCAATATATTATATTATATTATATTTTCTCAATAATCTGAAAGACTGCTGGTTTATGGAAATATGTTTGCGATTTGGCTCATTTATATTTTTACTGTTTTGTCAAAATGACCTTAATTCATGTAAAAATCTCAACTTAATATTTACTTTATATATATGTAGGTATAATATATTAAAATGATTGGGGGAGGTGTGAACTATTTTTGAACATGTGTAAGAGAATTTGATCATATAAAATAAAAGGCTGTGAGTTCCTTTACTTACTCTTAATGTAACAATTAAAAAAAAAAAAAAAAAAAAAGAGAAAATTAAAAAAGTTACTAAGAAAAAAAAAATAAAAAAGAATAATTATATTAGAATTTAATATAATAAGTATTTCAGAGATTTGTGTATTAGTGTAAATAATTGTTTTTTATTGTAAAATTCCATATTTTATATTTGAAAACAAAGATCTAAGATTGAAAGGCAACCTTAGCTGTTGTATTAGCGACTGACTGTGCAAGTTGTCTATTTATATATATATATGTGTGTTGGAAGAAGAATATAAAACTGTATATGTTGCCATTTATTTTTTTTAGTTCGAACAAAGAAAGAAATCGACAATTTTATGTATGTACTTATTAGAGTTTTGTTGACTATATTTTTTTATAGTTTACTTAATGATTTTTTCCTCCCTATTTTTCATTTTTTTTTTTTTAGATTAACTGTAACTAGTAATTTTTTTAATTTGAAGTGTATTGATTTAAAATATTTAAATTTATTTTTAATTTATGAAAGTATTAATAAAGAATAGTGTAGATTAATGCTAGTTAAGATTTTGTAACAAATGTACTTATTCTCCTCCGTGTCTCAACTTGAAACTTTAATTTTTTAGAAGAATATTTATTCTAGCGCCTAAAAGAATTATAAATTGTACTTTACTATTACATAAATACAAATCTTTCAAATCTTAAGCTGTGTGATTCCTTTTATCTTAAGAAAGTGAGGTAGTTATTATTGATAAACTTTATTATATTATATTATGATAAATCTGCACACGGGACTTTTTATTTACAGATTCTGCAATAATAAGTTATATACCACATATTGATCTCAGCTCATCGGATTTTTTAGTTTTCCGCCCCTTTTAATTCCATGCAAAGCCGTTAAAGATTTATCGTTTTAATCTACATTAAATCCACCGACTGATAGGGAATATTTGCAATGTTTTGTCTGTATGGCCAAACTTTTTTCTTAAAAAAAGATATATACCTGGATAACTGGAATCTCTTGGTGACAGAATTTTAATTCCACTTACAGAGGTATTCCACTTAAACAAGGTTTCACTTATCCAGGGTGCAGGTATCTTGTTAAGTATTACAGCACACACTTAAAAACCGTATATACATAAAATATTGATACAATTATTTGATATTTTTTGTAATGTGAAAATAAAATAATGCAGATTACTAGAGAATTATGTACAAATGTATTAATGAAAGTATTCACTTATTTTTTTCCTCTACTTCACTTTGGCACTTGAAAATATTTTTTTCTATGTCATATAATTTATCAAAGATTTCACCTACAGCCCCTTTATTCATTTCAAAAAAAGTCTGCAACTTCTCAATAATATTTAATGCATCATTTTTCGTGACTGGTAGCCTCCCTGGCTCTTCTGAATTTTCATTTCCCTCTGCTGTTTTAAATTTTTCAAGGATATCTTCATCTTTCAGCTCTCCTGCTGTTATAATTTCATCATTATCATGTGGACATACTGTTTGAATATTGGAAGCTTCTCATTGGTATCTCCTATAACATTTTCCCAACCCTGTGGCTGAACAGGATAACCCTTCACGTTTTCTTGTAAATGTGGATTCCACTTATAGAGGTGAATACAAAAATCATCCCACTTACAGAGCTAACTCCCAAAAAAATTTATTCCTTTATAGAGGTGAAAACATTCCAGTTAAAGAGTTCATTTAAGGGAAAAATGAAGGGACAACAAGTTTTGTACCACTTACAGAGGTATTCCACTTAAGCAGGTCCCACTTAGCTAGGTTCGACTGTATTTAACAATAGACGAGAATTGAGTATTATTTACTCCTAAGTATATTTTACCCAGATTTACAAAATAAAATAAAACTGTATGGCAATTATAATTTGTTAATTGCGTGTTTACCTGTCATGGACTAAAATGAAAAAAAATTGTAAAATAAACATTTTGGATTAACAAGCCAATGGTGCACACATCATTATATTATAAACATCGAATAGAAACTTGGAAGTTTCCTAAAATTGAATTTAAATAACAGATATCTACACAAGTCACTAACTATAAATTACAAACTAAATTGTTCTACTTTCTCATTAAAGAGAAGTCCTGGCACCAAGAGACAGTAATAGCTTTTCTTATCATGTTATCTGTAGGTGCTCACTTGGCTTAAACTGATTGGTGGGCTCTAAGAACTGTGTTAATAGAGGCACATAATAGGCCCAACGGGGCTGCGGTGCACTTGCCACAAATATATAAAAAAAAAAAAAAGACTTAAAAGTCTTCTAATGCTACCTGATGCTTAAAAAAAAATATGTTTTAATGAAATAAAGGAACTGATAAAGCCGCCATATATGATTTTAAAGACACAACTAATATGTATTTCTTCATTTTTACTTATCTCTTTATATAAACAATTTCACAGAATACTTTCTTATTTTGTATGTCAATCGCTAATATGACCAATTTGGAAAAGGCATGTTATAAAAACTTAAAATGCTTTTCATATATAAATATATATTTTCTAACAGTATAAACGTATAAAAATATGTTGTATTAGATATATAAATTAATGTGATAATTGACTTACAGGAACATCATGTAACAAATATAGGATATCAACGTTGTTATTAATACATTTCCAACTTTGTTAACTTGATTTCCACCATTATTTGTTGTTGATACCATTTCAGTTAAGTTAATAGTAAGTGGATTATTTTCATTCAATCCAGATGATTTCGAAATAACTTGTTTTTCTTCTTCGCTGTTAATAAAATCAGTGACGGAAGAAAGCATTGGGTAACTTTTATTGTGACATAAGCCGAGGAAATCGTCCATATCTACTGACCACAACATGATGCCTCCGAGACCACGAGTGATCACCAGTTTTGCCTTGAAAGAAGAAAAAACAGAGTGCTTTTAAATAATTATATTGCTATGTTTCGGTTATTATTTTTGAAGAAAAATAACGAGAAAAGACTGGGTACAAAGAAAGTACAGTGAAACCCTCCTATGGTATGGATTGATTATCATTAGATATTTTTTCTAGGGCTATGTGTCATATTTACCTATTTACTTTTAATGTAAGGTTTCACAAAGTTTCATTAACTAGCTACATGATTCTTGAAAGTTATATTTTCTACAATTTGAGAAACTCTAAAAATAGCATTTTAACTTTAAAATTGAGGATTTTTTTTTTTTTATAACATTTTCTAAACAAAAAAAAAAGCATAAAAGCTTTGTATATGTTGATTTTTTCTCTTAAAAATAAAAAAAGTTTTAGTGTTTGTTTTTGTGAGAGAGGTGAGTAAATTAATAAGATTTAAAATTCAATAGATACATTCAAATACTAGAAAATGATTTATATATTGAGAGGTCTATATAACATTTGACTGTTGATTGTCATTGATTGTTAAGCAAAATAAATATATTTAAAATTTTTATATTTAAAGGATTGGCTCCAAAAAACAAATAATTTAATTCAAAGTATAAACATTCAAAACTTGATAAATTATTATTTTAAAAAGGATGATGACGCATAAAAACAACAAAAAGCTACAAATTTAACTTGAACATGGGTCCTTGTGGGCTTTTCTGTGATTAAAGACTATAACATCTCAATTTTTAAGACAATTCGCTAATTGCTCGATTTTCTTGATCTACATAAAACAGTATAAACATTTTAGCTCGAAAAACAGTTTTATTTTTAAGCCCGCTCCGATTCGCTCAGAGCTTTTCCCTTTGCTTTATTTAATGTGATGACAAACAATGTTGATGGGAAGCTGAGCTATACTTTTCGAAATGTTTTTCCATTCCACAGAGTAATCACACCATTTTATCAGGTTTCCTTTCCTGAATAATGTGGGCAGGGGATAGATCCCCCTCCCCCCCCCCCAAATTTAGAAAACCAAAGGATTACTGAATTAAATTTATGTATCATTCTTACAAATATTTTAGTACAATACTATTTATTTATAAGAATTTAATAAAGTTCTTATTGTTTATGTAAATTAATAAGTATGCAGTATTTTTTATAAAAACTACTCCTGACCCCTAGAATTTTAAAGTCAAAATTAAATTTAAAATGTATTTTCAATTTATTAGAGAATTTACCTTTTCAATCAAACTCTTTTGATTGTCGAAACTGACAAAGATATTGTCTTTGTAAGCAATTGGTGTGAAAGAATCTTGATCAAATCCTTCAGTCCAACCACTATCATTTTTTAGATTCATGCATATCTGTAATTAAAAATATAGTTTCAATGTTTGTGATTATGTATCGTATGGTTATAATAAATAATTTTAATCACTGTAATTGTAAATTACAATCACAAATAGCATTCATTCTGAAATACAATATCATATAATAACATACATTATTAGGGTAACATACAATAATATCACTGGTCTGTAAGTTCCTGCAGATAACAGAGTACAAAATTGTAATTGAATATTGATTAAGCTGAATGCCTATTGTTTATTCCTAAAGAAGGTAGATATACTCTTAAAGAACTAATAAATAAAAATTTGATAGGTAAGAATTGTCTTGTTTTTTCTTCCGATCATCTCACAAGTAGGGAGAGCATTGTCAGAACAGTCAAACAAAAGATTATCGTTTAAATACATCAAATGAGATGTTCAATTCCATAACCAGCCAAGTCCAATTACCATTTTTAAAAACTTATATTACTCAATTTTGCTTTACCAGATTATCATGATGTGAGTGAACTACATCCAAAGGTTTAAACGACACAAAACTTCTTTTATCAGAAGATAAACTATAATTCAACTTTGCATTAAAAAAGGAATAAAGAAAATAGATTGGCTGGTTTTGAAAATGAAACTATCAAACATTAAATATAAACTCCGATGGCCGAGTGGGCAAACGCCTCAGGAAATACGTGTTGCCCTTGACAACCAACACATGATTGGGAATTCGAAGATAGCAAGTTCAAAACCTGGAGCCAGGGGACATTTAATAAGACTCGGCATCAATAACCCACCCTCTTCCCTGGGCGAGGAAACCCGTACAGCCTAAACGGCAAGGAAGGGGAGAAAAAAAGCATAAAATATATTTGTATAATATTTGTGATTATAATTAATAATTATGATAACTTTAATTGTAAATTATAATCACAAATATTATGATTTATTAATTATATTCCAAATGGATAACATAAATTTATTTTTTTAGATGTTTTGACAACTAGACTGCTTCATTGGTAATACCCAACTGTCTTAGGGACCTGAAATGTAATATTTCGAAATGTTTTAATTCAGTTATTGTCTTCATTTCTTATAGTTTTTTCTTTTTTTTGAAGTGACAAACTTTTCTTTTTCTTTTTTTCTTGATTCTAAACATTAAAGTGATTCACTGAGGAAAACAAAGCAAATAAAAATTCATAATGGCAAAAAAGCTCTCAATCATACTGTCACCTCGCGTCTAAAATCTATCAGCAAGTACCCTTTAACATCTTATGACACACGGAACTTTAGGCAGGGACGGTGTTGTAACTACAACAAACTAAAACTAATTACATAGTTTATTTTGGTACAATTGACATTCTATCAGGTCTCAACTACCAGAGGGGGTCTCAGAACGTAAATATACCTGAAAAGACTTATACACATGAATACATCGACTCTAATCTACTAGAGACTATCTACAGCCTCCAGGCCCAGGCTCGAACTCCTGGCTAGCAGTATTCTCATCCCAGACCCAGACTGTCTCCCGACTCAGACTGTGCCACTACTGGCCTAGTAGTACAGGAGCCAGATGCAAAAAATCTCACCCATAGAACATACACCTACAAATTTCAGCATAGTTAGAAACAACAGAGTTAAATGCAAAACCGATCGTCTGGCAGCGATAAAATTCTTACTACTGCCTTAAAAATTGATTTGAATAATTAATTTTTTCCCAAAAATTCGCCCATAAAACATACGGCTGGAATATGGCTAACCGTTAGGTTTTTATTTCTATAGAAAGAGAAAAATTCGACTGGCAGCGATAAAACTCTTACTAGTGCCCGCCAGACGCGCGCGAGCGGTGCGCGATAATCACAAAAAACTCACCCATAAAACATACGATTCATTCTTGTGCCAATTGATCAAAAAAGGTTCCTAAATACAAAATTCAGTCGTCTGGCTGGTTAAAAAGTCTTACTAATACACGCCAGACACGTTCATTAGTAAAAAAAATCGTCCCGATCCAGGTGAACATTTGTGTTATTTTTCCATTTAATTTAATTTATCCGCATTTGCAAATGTTCTTAGAAATTATTTTTAGGGTCCTATCATTCATATTTAGCAAAAATAATTATTACTATCGATGCTAATTATTTATATCGGAGTTTAAAAGCAGCAGATGCATACTACCAATTATTATTTCTTGGGACGACGAGGAGTTATTGTGTATCACCTTATTTATGTACAAATTATGTTTAGAGTGTTTAATTATAAGTACTTCATTGAGTAGATTTAATGTAAAATTTTCATTCTGCCATAAAAAGAAATAGTGTTCTAAAAATATTAAAAAAACAAAAACCAACTATTTTATTATGAAATATGAAAAACCGGAATCATTCACCTTTATACTATGCAAACCTTATTATTAAATACCAACAACCGAAATAAAACAATAATCATTGTAGGAAAATAAAAACCGTATATATATATATATATATATATATATATATTATCTATATAAGAAACGAGTTTTTTGTTAAATACCAAAATATAAACATTTAAAATATTTAAAAAAAATGAATGTCATAAATTGATAAAGAAATGAAATTAGAGGAAAGTAATAATAAATATTCGCCATCAATCAACAAAAATGTGTGGAGGGGTCAAAATTTCTAAAGCGCAGCCTGCATTTCGCAATTTCTCCGGTTGCAATTTAAGAAGACAAAATGAAGGCTAAACCAGTATATTTTAAGGAAAATATAAACTACATACCTATATTTAGTGTATAAGAAACGATTTTTATTGATCTTCAAAATATAAACAAATTAAAATTAAAAAAATTGCACTCCTCTTCACATACGCATTGAAATGAAACGAAATTGAAAATATTCGAAAACTTCATCACCAAATTACCGATTTGGTCATCATGTTCTTAATTCGCTTTTGGGTTAGTAGGTTTATAAGCAAAGATGTATTTTAAGAAGAAAAAGCGTGCAATGCAGGCTGCACTTTAGAAATTTGGACCCTTCACTTTTCACACATTTGTGTTGATTACGATTGATGGAGAATATTCATTTTGACTTCCCTCTAATGTCATTTCTTTACCTGTTTGTGATATGCAGTGCAATGTTTTAATATGCCTAAGTCCTCAGTGTTTTGTTGGGGGAAAAACGCCTTATTGACGTTTCACCATACTTATTCAACGTTCATTTTTCATTTGATTTTGTTAAGAAGAACTGAGTAACCTTAGGGGTACGCTGATATATCAACTGCTTTTTGTCATTTTAATGATGAAAACTCACCTTTCAATTCATATCGAAATAATAATCTTATTATTATACTATTCATATGTATAATAATCTTGTTTTATCTAAAGACAAGCAGCTAACACCATACAAAGGGCAGATAAATTGTTCTATACCTTTTCGATCAATTGAAGATAGAATGCTCTTTGAACACGATGTAGGAAATTCATTAGACCTTCGCATTATAAAATAACAAATTCCTGCCGAGTTAAATTGCAACCAGAGAAAGCGTAAAATGCAGACTGCGCTTTACAAATTTGGTACACCACACTTTTTTCACAATTCATTTATGTTGATTACGACAGATGGCGAATATTTATTATTACTTTCTTCTAATTTCATTTAGAATTAACCATTTATAATGTTAAATGTTTATATTTTGGTATTTAACACAAAACTCGTTTCTTATATAGATAATATATACGGTTTTTATTTTCCTACAATGATCATTGTTTTATTTCGGTTGTTGGTATTTAATAATACGGTTTGCATCATATAAAGATGAATGATTCCGGTTTTTCATATTTCATAATAAAATAGTTGGTTTTTGTTTATAAAAATAAACTCATAGGTGACGTAATTACTATAAAGAATTTGCTTACAACATTATATTTATATATTCACATTGAATAATCAACGATCATACAGGAAGTTATTTTGGGGCAAAAAAAATACATCGACTGGATAATAACTCCTCATCGTCCCAAGAAATAACGCTCGGTAGTATGCATCTGCTGCTTTTAAACTCCGATATAAATAATTAGCATCGATAGTAATAATTATTTTTGCTAAATATGAATGATAGGACCCTAAAAATAATTTCTAAGAACATTTGCAAATGCGGATAAATTAAATTAAATGGAAAAATAACACAAATGTTCACCTGGATCGGAACGATTTTTTTTACTAATAAACGTGTCTGGCGTGTATTAATAGAATTTTTAACCAACTAGACGACTGAATGTTGTATTTAGGAACCTTTTTGAATCAATTGGCACAAGAATGAATCGTATGTTTTATGGGTGAGTTTTTTGTGATTATCGCGCACAGCTCGCGCGCGTCTGGCGGGCACTAGTAAGAGTTTTATTGCTGCCAGATTTTTCCCTTTCTATAGAAATAAAAACCTAACGGTTAGCCATATTCCAGCCGTAGGTTTTATGGGTGAATTTTCGGGAAAAAAATAAATATTGAAATTAAGTTTTAAGGCAGTAGTAAGAATTTTATCGCTGCCAGACGATCGGTTTTGCATTTAATTCTGTTGGTTCTAACTATGCTGAAATTTGTTGGTGTATGTTCTATGGGTGAGATTTTTTGCATCTGGCTCCTGTACTATAGGCTTGCCTCTTCTAGGAGTTACCCCTTTCTCTCTCTCAGGGACCTAGGTTCAATGACCTACTTAGCTTTTTTGGAGTAATTGTCCACGTGACAATATTTAAAATCTATTTATACTGAGCCTGTGCGATGTTAGGTACTCGTTAAAGATCCCTATCCTAATTATACATGGATAGGCAAAATTTAGGACTCCCACTGTAGCATCGTCTGATTAGCCTCAGTGGCATAAAGTGACGTTAAAAAAAACAAACAAACAAAATCTATTTATCTCAATTAGTATATTAAACATCTTGTGCACTGAGCGGATCACATAATTCACAGATGAAGACAAGAACTTTCGGACAGGTGGGTTATGTATTTTATACTAATCTATCATTTTTACCAAACAATAGTAGCCAAGAGAGCAATGTGGGAGGTTAAAAAATACATAATAAAGAGAGGGGAGATACTTGATCTATGGGATACTCTGGAGGAAGAGTAAGAAAGGAATGTTTATGGCTTTGGTGTGTCCTGTAAGGAAATATTGGAAACGGAGAATATAGCTGTATTTCAATTTATTGTGAAGGATTTGAAGGTCAAAGTACCAAATGGTTTAGAAAAGTCTAGCAATAATAAGAATGTTTATTTTGTCCATAGCAATAACCATTTAATTTTTTATATTGAAGAGACCAGATAATTTGAGTTAAATACTATGATGTAAATACCTCTTTGTAGGCTATTATTCCTGGTTCATTTGTCCATGGTGATGCATATGCCTTGTCAGAGACCATTCCGACATATTTTTCACTCTGGACTTTTTCATCAGTGATATAGGCATGTCCATAAGTTGGGAGCCCTAACAATATTTTGCTTGGTATTGTACCTCTAGCGAGAATGTAATCAACCATGAATGTCTGAAAGAATAAAAATTTCATTGTGATAACAGCAAAACAAGATCTAAGGTTATAATCCATGATTAATAAGAAGACCTTAATTATATAACATAAAGTAAATTAGAGAAATATACTAACAACACTATTTCCATTTGAAGAATTTAAAGGAGCCATGATTCCTGTAGTCCTGTCCCAGGGTCCATGGTACTCTACGGCAGCTAGGTTGATATAATCAACAATCTCAGAGATAGCTTTCACATCATATCCTTCTAATTTAGAAAGGTGAGCAACGATGTGAACTGTGAGGAGCCATCCCTCTGGTTTGAATACCCTTTTGATATCCTAAAAAATATTATTACAATTGATTTAAAGTATGGATCCAGAATAAATAAATTGTTATAGCAAAAAGCAGACTGAATCAGTTTGAAATAAATAATTAAATCTATATACTGTCATCCAGTGGCGGGTCCAGGGGAGGGGCACATACCTTCCCCTGAAAGTTGGGGGACACCAATTAACTATTACTATTTCTATATACAAAGGAATATTTTTAGTTATTTTTTAACTCCTTAAAATGACAAATGGATTGTATTTAAACATTTAATAAAACTTTACAATGTACTTAACTATGCACTAATATTTTAAATTAGGACCTTCATAATAAAAATTTAAAAATAAAAAAGTGCGCCCCCCTCAAGAATTTTCTGGATCTGCTACTGCTGTAATCAGACCTAGATAAATATAGGTTTTGATTTGAACTTCACTAAATATTAAGAATGTTTAAAGACAGGATATTTGTGTTAATTTTCAAAAATTTAATAAACTGTTATAGGATTTTATAATATTAACATATATATATTTCTGGATCTGCTACTGCTGTTTTTATATAAAAATAAGATCTAAATATATGATAGTTTATATATATATATATTTTTTTTTTTTTTTAAATGTGACAATGAAATCAATCTAATGCCAAATAAATGTTAAAATAAGAACACGGACAGTTGTATGTCCATATATAACAAATTGTATTAATGACAATTGGCAATAGAAAAAATTACTGTTAGAAAAGGTAATTATAATACTAATATATAAAATGTAAAATCCTCATACATAACATAACTATTGTGAACAAAAATAATAATTATAAAATATTAAAATATATAGATAATCCCAGAGGATGGGCCAACAGCCCGAAACGGGATAATTAAATATAATGCAACAAAAATATGGAAGAGACTCCTTCATTAAAAAAATCCTATATATATATATATATATATATATATATATATATATATATATATATATATATATATTTTTTATATTAATCATCACTAATCTAAACTATCATTAATCATCACCTATAGTCTTAATTTAATTATTTGTTTTTCTTATTTTTTATTTGCCAAAATCCCAATTACCTGTTTCCACCAGTTACCATATTTTATTACAAAAGGAATAAACATAATAAAAACAAATATTTATACAAATAATTAAGGGCGTTGATAACTAATAGGTTTTACGCCCTCATATCCAAACAACCAACCAGCCACTTCAACCAGCCTTTTCCACCTCTGTCTATCTTGAGCAATATCTTTCCAATTAACCCCTTGATGTTCGGTGGCTTCCTTCTTGATTCTGTGAGCTCATCGCTGTCTAGATCTCCCATGTGGTCAGGTACCAACCACTGCTTCATTCATCTGATGTTGATGGAGCCTGATGGGTTGCTTCTTGCCCCGTTTCCCACCCATTTTAACCTCTTAGTTTTCATATTGTGTACCCTTGATTATCAGGTTCCCCTATAATCCCGTCTTTGCCTTTAGTTCATTAATCCCCATCGGGCCTATAATATCTTTACTAATTTTTGTTCAAATCTATCAGACTCTAGTCTCTAAGGTGCTGCTGACTGTTCACGTTTTACACCCATAAATCAGCATGGGTTTGATTATGGTTTTATGCCCCTGATTTTAAAAGGGTGGCATATTTTATTAGATTAGACAGGTTATTCTTTGAACGACCTCTGATTGTAGGTTGTTTATTGAAACTACTATAGATCCGAGGTATTTGAAGTATTTTGCTTTGGGGAAGGTATAACGCCTTACACATAGATTGTTGATTACGCTTAGGTTCCAGTTTGCAATCATGTCTTATCTTGGTCTTATTTTGATTGACTTGTAAGTTGATGTTCTTAGCTGAAGTGATCAGGTATCCGATGAGTGACTGAATGTCTTCTTTCTTACTTCGGTCACATTGTAGTTTCTTACTGTTACATTTCATGTGCATATATAAGGAACTTTTGCATTTTTCCCATGAGCACTCCATGATGCCATGATGAACCATATCAAGGAGAGGTAGTCCCACAGTTCACAGTATTTTACAATGACGGCTCCTATCAATTGAGTCATAGGCTTTGAATCGACGAATAATGTGTGCACATCATGATTTACTTCATATCATTTCTGGAGTATCAGTTTTAGGATGAAAATATGATGGAAAGTGCTTCTTTCACTTCTGAACCATACCTGATAGTCACTAGGGTCTTTTCATAGTATGGGTTCATTCTGTTACAGAATTATGTAGGTAAGGATTTTGTATAAGACTAGGCGCAAAGCAATTCTCTGGAGTTTTCACATTTGTTGATGGATCCCTTTTTCAAGATTGGGCATACGAGACCTTTGTTCCAACGGCCCGGTATCTTATACTCTCTCCATATTTTCAAGATGCTGGTGTAGATGGCTTGTCAGTGAATCACCCCCTTCCTTGAATACCTCACCAGGTAAGCTATCTAAGGTGAGGTATCTTTATAAGGTGGTAGTTATAACTACCAAAAAATTCCCAGGGGCTTTTCGCCTCTTTACCTTATCAATTTATATCCAGTAGATCCGGTTCCTCTACCACATCGCTGGGATGGTCCTCAGCATGGTCCATGTCCTCGTCCTCTGAAGGATCTCCACTGTTCAGCAGCTGCTCAAAGTAATCCTTCCAGATTCCGAGCACTTCGTCTTTGACTGCTGTCAGTTTGCCTTGTTTTTTTTTCATTTGAGTGCTCCTCCCCAGTTCTTTCTTTCCTAATGTCAACGTAGAATCCACATATCTTATCTGTTATCTTCCCTATCGTTACACTTTTGAGACAAAAATTCTCTCATTGCCTTTCTTAATATCTTGTTTACTTTTTTCTCAGCAGCTTTGTATCTGTTTTGGGATTCCTAGGCTCCTTTGACTAGGCTGATAATCTTCAATGCCCTTCTATTCTCAACAGCCTTACGTCATACCATTTCTTTGATTGACATTTAGCCTGAACTCCTGTCAACTCATAGGCTGTCTCCTTTAAGACCTTTTCAATGTCCGCCCAATGACTCTCAATTGGTGTAATCTCTAGGCCGAGAAAGTCGAATTTATTGAAGAGTTGTATTTGGAATCATGATTGGATCTCAAAATCCTGCTCTAGTTGTTCCAAAAACATTTGTTTGGGGCATAGAAGTTCTGGATGAAGATTTTGAACCATCTTCCCTTGATTCTGAGCATGCTTATCCAATTGTTAATCGAAACCAAGTTTAGGACTGATTTCTTACCCTTGGTGCTTACTACAAACGCAGTTCCTCCGGTAAAGTTTAGCATGTTCCTTCTGCTGGAGAATATCGTTTGCAGGTCAATAGTGAGTTCACCGTCTCCACAACTTACAAAAGTAATCAAAATTGTTTCTCAGCTCCTGGAGTACATTGGCAAGAATCCCATGCATGTTCCTAATATTTTCCCATCTAACGTCATAGATTTTCCCCACAACTATTTGAGAGCGAGCTACAGACTTTAAAAATATACATATTTAATTTAGTATACTCTATTTTACCTTTAAAAGATTTTTAAAATTTTTCCTGTCATATGACCTTCCTCCCCTCTGTGCAGGATGCTGCCAACAAATGTCAATACCGTCCAATTCCCAGGCCCTGAAGAATCAAAAAAGATTTTAAATTGTGTGTGTGCATAGAACTAAGCATAAATTAATATTAAAGATAAAGAGGGGTACAAATAATCATTATAAAATAATGAAAATGAACATGAAATACTTTACCTTATGAACTTTAAGAGACTGTTGATGAAAGAGGTTGCTAATACAGAACTTTTTGCCATTTCTGAAAACTTAACTGATCCCTGGAGATATCCTCCAACACTTGCGAGGATTTTGAGTTTTGGATTTAAGGTCTTCAAAGCTTTCAATTCTTTTAGCTGACCTGCAACAGGAAAAATCAATCTAGCTCTCCCTTACACCTTTCAGTTCTAGCCATGCAAAAAAACAAAAACAAAGGGGAAACATACAACCAGAATTAAAAAAAAAAAAAAAAATAGACAAAAGAGTAAAGTTGTGATGTTGAATGGAAAAAAAGAAGCATATACAAAAAAACCTGCATCACTAAACCCATGCAGTTCTTTGAAAAGAAGTACTGTTAGTTAATCAATGATGGTTAATAAACACTCAACTGCCAGTACTCCCCTCTGAATAATTATATAATTATTGAATTGAGATTTCTCCCTTTGTAGAGGATAGGTGTGTCCATGCACAATCTTCCTCTAGATTACAGTAGATCCAATTATGTTACAACAGAATTTTTTAATTTTATATATTTTTTGTGAGTGAAATTTTTAAGTTTGGGGGGGGGGTTTAAAGTATTATGATTTTTTAAGCACATGCATAGATTAGAGTTTATTACCTAACCTATAGCTTTAAATTGACTGGATTCAGTGACTTATAAAAAATAAACTAAGAGTGTATAATGTTCATAACAGTTATAACTACCAAAAAAATAAATAAATAAATAAAATTTAAAAACTTACCTTTGCCTTTCCCTTCAGCTTCCAAATCTAACAAAGGATCAACGCTCATAATTTCACTTGTGTTTTCATTTATTCCCATAAACGCATAAATAACATGCGTGCAGTGCTCTGTGTCTATATCTTTTATACTAAAATTTCCTCTATAGGAGGCCCATGATGCCACATAACAGGTCACTATTGGTTTTTTTGCTGTAAAGCATAGTTTATTACATTTATTGATTTGTTTGTTTATTTATTACTAAAACTGTTCGACAAATTTAATTAAATGCAGGATTTCTATAAGGAAGAATAAGCAGGAATTTAAAAGAAATTGGCGATATTATCATTCCCAAAGAAAAAAAATACAAATATAGTCTAGGAAAACAAAAGTAGCCATTTAAAAACTAAAGGGTGAGATTGCTTCCTTAAATAACCTGTAGACACAGTTTTTTGAGAGGATATGAGTTTAAAAAAAGGATAAAAAAAATGGATGGAGAAAAAAAATTAATGATGTGGAAAACAATTATTATTAGGGTAAACCATAGAGTTATTGACACTCCATACAGTTATTGACACCCCAACATTAACTTAAAGAAATAAGTAAACAAGTCCTAATTTTATTTCAAGATATACATGAATCTAATGTTTGAAGAGTCCTCTAAGTCCTCTATGAAGTAAGACTTTATCAGACTAACCATAGGGAAGATTTCACAATTAAATCCAAAGGGTGTCAATAACTAGTTTTTGTACTTTTAACAATAAATATTGCCATATGGTAAAACTATTGTACTTTTGACCCAAAAAAACCTCTTGAGTCTTTATAAGGATAGACAAAGAGAAGCTATAGGAAGTTTCAACTAGATCCCTTCATAAAAAGTATTTTTTTTAATTTCAACACAGAAATGTAGTCTTAAGGGTGTCAATAACTGTACGGTTTACCCTACTATTTATAAAATTAAAAAAATTATTATCTTCTAAAGAGATAACAGTGTGATTCATTTAAAATAAGTTTATCCATTTAACCCTAAATATATAGAAAATATGACAAAAAAATTCTTAATTTTGTTTAGTTAAAATTATAAATATTTTATTGTATATCAAATTTTTGATATTAGTCTTTTATATTTTTTAGATTTTAGCTAGATGGTCAAATTTATTATAAAAACTCTGAAACCTTTCTAAAGGAGATGAGCTTCATAAACTTATATTAGGTATTCCATTGTACATAAGGTAAATATGAATATGAAAATATCAATAAAATAATTAAATAATAAGAATTATATACTGTTCACATTTTATAAATGTAAATTTTGTTTTATGTAGAATTCATTTTTATTTATCATTAAATGTAAATCCAATTTTATTAAGATCATATGCTAGAGTAGGCACTTACCCTCTATAAAATCAACATTAAACAGAATTACTGCCCAAAAGTATAAACATAGTTCCATAATTCCTGCCATTTTTTAATTATCTCATGAAAACTAAAAAAAAAAGATGGATTAGAATACTAGAATATATTTATAAAAGTTTTGGATAAAGAAAATAAAAGAATAATTGAAATAAACACAAACACACACACAGACCACACACAGTTTTAGGGGATCCTAAAACCACGGGCGTCACCGCCAGGGGGGCCCATCCTCCCCCCCCCGATATTTTGGCAGATGGGGACTGTCCCCCCCCCCACCCAATATTTTGGTAGGAGAGGACACAATGTAAAAAATGAAATAAAAATGCGATTTTACGAATTTATCCGAGTTTAACCAATCAAATTTAATAAAATATAAATATAAAATATTAGTTAATTACAGCACATTCTGTTGATTGATTACATCCAATTTTTCTATCTGATACTTTATTTTCACAAATTGGCGCTGCGTCGCTTTTTTAAAATCATAATCAGCGTATTGTATATTTGATGAATTATATATTTTTTATTTCAGCTTGAACTGGTCTCCATTTCTTTTTTTTAACAAAGCAACTTGGCCTTACTTTCCATCAATTCGATGAAGCCTACAGAAGTTGAAGGAAAGCAATGAAATTAATAGGATCAGGATCATAATGCATTTTGAATAAAATGCAATCGAGAAATTCCGGCCTACATCCTTCAACACTAAGCCTTAACAATTCCCTATTTTATAACTGAGGCATTAATTGACAATTTTTAAGAGACTATGAATACCTTGAAAATACATCGTTGGAGGATGAATTAAATATCCATTGTCATTACTACTTATTATTTCAACTTTTAGCCCCTCGAATTTTACCTACCCTATCCAGGAAAATATCGAGCTGTTCCCCCCAATAATTTGGTCCTGGTGACGCCCATGCCTAAAACGTATATTTCCGTTGAAAACTGGAGGTCGAAATTTTTCACCTCTTCCCCCAGTAGAATTCTACTTCACGCATTTCGGTCCAGCGCTAGCTGCTTCCACCCAATGACGCCAACTCTCGCCAGAACTTCCCCCAGCCATCGTTTTCTGGAATGTCCTCTTTTTCTTTCTCCTGACAATATTTCCTTTGTCATCCTACAATCCTCCATCCTATGCCACTGAACTAAAATTTGCACAAATCGCTTAGTGCGAAAAAGAAATTATCTAGCAGCGTTACACAAAATGGCTGCCGTTAAACTCTTCCCTTAACTATACAGAGGACCAGGGGGATTTTCTGCCCAGCCAGCACGTCTCGCATGAATCATTAAAATAATTCAATTTACGATACTTACTTTGTAATAATAATGTCAGATGGAGGGGCCTTTATATATATAACCCCCTATATAGGAGCTTTTAATTGTAATTGCAATTTTTTTTTACTTTCACTTACCTATACGTATAGATATGAAATATTTCGACGGTTTTCAACGGAAATACATGTTTTGGGGTCCTCTGAGTCCAAATAAGTCCCGCAAATGTTGGTGTGTGTGTGTCTGTCTGTGTGTGTATGTGAACAGACTAGCTCAAAAACTATAAAACTGGACGAACCTGAAATTGGATATTTGGTATATGTATACTCGTATGCACGCGATGTGATAGCAAAAAATACATCAAAATTCGTCAAAAGGAAGGAGTACTTTATTTCATAACTGTTTATTTATTTTTTTCGATTTTCTGGAAAACGGCTCTAATGCTTTTGATAAAACTGGGTATTTGTTCTAAGTACATGCCCGCAATATGGCAGCGAAAAATTCATCAAAATTGATCGAATGGTGGGGGAACTTTATTTTATAACTTTGTTTTCCATTTTTATGTTTTTTTCGATTTTTCAAAAATAGCATTAACGATTTTGATTAAAATCGTCGTGTTTAATGAGAATCAAGTATTATTTAATATCAGGTAAGCTTTATCATTATTAAAATGTTCTGAGGGGGCATTAATGGGGAAGGAGCCTTTTTTGTTTTCCTGTAATGTACCTTTGTTTTTGTTTATATGGACAAATTATCTGTCACTTGTTTCGCCTAAAAAGAAGAAACGGCTAAATATGATACATGAAAAAATCAAGCTAACATATACAGAAGAAAAAAGAAAAATATTTTGTCTACTCATAAAACACGCTGAGCCCATGCAAGCGCAGTACAGTACGCCTTTAATGAAATACCATTGTTTATAGTTAAAGATGTTCTGTTCATGTAATGGAAATACTTTGTTTTATGCTAACTATATGAAGTTTTCAACAACTACATAGAGAATTATAAAATCAGACGACTTGGAGTATTATGCTTGCATTACCGAATTATCACACGTAAAAACTTTTATTTAATAATAAAAAAAAAAAAAATAGTTTACTTTAAAGAGCAAGTACAAAGAAAAATAAGTAAATGAATGTGGAAAAATGTGTAACTTTTAGAAATGGCATTTAACAAATTACTTCAATTTCTAATCAAAGTAAGTTGTTAAGTGAAAGTTGTGTGTTGCGCGCATCTCACCAGAATTTTTTATTGCAATTAAGTGTTTTATTTCTTTTCCCTCATACCTTATACATTTTCTATACCAATAAGAATTTTCATGGTTGCTATTTTTTGGTCCAATGCCACCATTACGCTTTAAAATATAATAAAGAAAAATTAATTTTAACTATCTTAAAAAATATACCCTAGGTTTGTCGATTTCGTAGAATTAACCAAATACAACATAGAAAGTTGCCAAAAATTCTTTAATACATTCTGGTCCAATATCTTAAAGTGGTAAATATTTAGTTAACGCGATTGTTGTACATGGGGCGGATTCAGCACGAAATTAGGGGGTCGTGACCCCTCAGTCTCATAATCACGTGACTGACAGCACCATTATTAGATGAGATTATTACCTTGTATTAAGGAGGACTGCGATATAAACAACCCAAAGTATTGTGTTAAGGGCCTGGTAACTACCAAATTGAATTATTCGCTTAAAAATACAAAAAAGTTGAAAAGCCAAAATATTTTGGGGGGTCATGACCCCTGTGACCCCACCTTTGGATCCGCTCTTGTGTTGTACATAGCTTGTAGTTTAAAATCTCTCTTTGTGTATAGAGATTGGAGTTCCGTGGTTTAAATAGAACGTTAGAGTTACGATGTTTTCATTGCCCACCATCAATGTTTATCGATACAACAAAAGTGATGTCTATTGAGTCAAGCGTAGAAAAACCTTGAATTTTATATTCGATCAATCAAACGTCTGTAGTAAATATGTCAAGATTTATGCCATTGTGCTTGAAAAAAAAAAAAAAAATATTTATTTGTCTACCAATGTTTTTATTTATTTATATTTACTTATTTTGCGTAATCCAAAAAAATGTGGAGAATGCAAAGTTTATCTTCGATTTGATTGATTTAATTTCCGTGCTCGAGCATATGCCTTTGCCATTGTCTTTTTAATCTTCGTTGGACGGATAACTGGGAGGAGGAAAGAGAACAAGTGGGTTTGGTTGGTTTTGAGTTTAACAGTGAATTATGTAATTTTCACGAATGTATGATTTACTGTCGGAATGTCCAGGTCCGACATTGTGTATTGTATATAAAATAATCTTAATTTTATTTAAAATAATTGAAAAAAAAATTATAAATGCCTAGAGAGGTCCATTGTTTATTATTATTATTTATTATTCACGCTACAAAGGAAACCCTATGTTTATCATAAATTATAAAAGTATTTTTACATGTAAAAACGTTTATTTAATAATAAAAAAAATTAGTGGTTTTCATAGAGCAAATAAAAACAAAAATAATAAATGAATGTGAAAAAATGTGACTTCGAAAAGTGGCAATTAGCAAGACATCAATTTCTTATCTAAGTAAGTTGGTAAGTGATCCGCGCACGCACCTGATTTTTCTTTTATCTAATTTTAATAAAGATTGGTAGAATTTTGGCCGCAAAGTCATAAATGTTTCCCACTAATTATAGGAATGATTATAATCCGCTGATGGTTATTATTCATTCTTATTAACCGGTTGATTAGTGAATTACAACATTTTCACGCCAAGATAGCTAAAAAACTCAAATGAATAAACAGGACTATTTGTTCTACTATAATCGCCCCTAGTTATAAAGCTAAGCAACGTTAAGTTCCAAACTTCGTTTCAAAAACTTAAAACTGTAAACAGGCCTTGGTACTTTAAATAATTAATTCATAATTTTTAAACAATTTTATTAGAAGAGAAAAAAATCGAACACTCTTGGAAATCTAACCCAGGTCCTCTGTATAAATGTAACAATGTTCGATCTTCATACAAATGATGATGCAAATAATCATAAAAAAAAAAAAATGAAAAAGTCAAATAATAAAAATGAAATATTTACTTTAGCTCGCGTGGTACAGCTTCCTGGAGGATGTTCTATCACTGAGCTGGAGGCGGCTGTACGGAACTACTGCGCATGCTCGCGGACACCTTGCGAATTTATTGTCAGTTGTTGTTAATTGGAATGGAATTGGTTTCAATCAGATTTTATTATTGATTTACCGAGAAACGATAGGAAATTTAATCAGCATTATGTACGAGTATTAGATCTCATTGTCAATATTCCTGTTTCAGTTCTAAGAATGTGACGATTGACAAGTGAGTCAGTGTTGTTACTTTTCCTCGTCAACCTGCTAGCTAACTACATTCAGTGCCGGTTTAGAAATGTTTATCAGTTTTTTGCTATGCAGCTATTCTCACGAGGCAAACCATTGGCGGATCTAGGGGGGGGCTGAGGGGGTCATAACCAACCCCCCCCCCAAATATTTTGTCTTTTCAATTTATTTGTACTATTATATGAGTTTAATAGTGTTCTGTCATTCGTGAAAATGAATTGGATTTGTAAAATAATTGAATAAATATATTGAAAAATAGAACTTTTAAAAACTTTTGGGAGCAAATGCGGCTAGAACCATGATTGAGGAGTGTACACGGAGAACCACGAGCACTTGTCCCTGAGACCTACACTCCACGACAAAATTATAGGCCACCCCCCATTTTGTTAGTTATTATTTTTATTATAAATTTTCCTTAACTCAAAACAATACATACCATTGTAAATGCACAGAATCTGTATCTGACACCTATTTGTATTGAGTTCTGATTGTTATTGTTTACGAATTAGTGAAAATGTCAATATTTACATGCGACAAAAGTATAGGCCACACTCAGTGCGTATCTTAATCCCGTTCTATAAGTAATATAAGTTGTATAAAAGTTGAGTTTTGAACCATTTAATTCATTCTGTGAATGCTAATTTGCTATAATTTCAGTTATTAAATTAAATATTAACAATGCCAAGGGGAAAAGTGTTATCAGAAAGTGAGAAGGCGGTTATTAACAAATTACTAGAAAAAAATTAGACAATTTCAAAAATTGCTGTAACTTTGAATAGAAGCAGACACCTTATAAGAAACTTTGTTAGGTTGGGCAATGAATATGGCCGAAAGAAGAGAACTGGCAGGCCCCTGGCAACGACTGTTCGAGAACGGAGAGCTATCCTACGCCAAGCGTCCAACTCTTCAGCCACTGCAAGGGAAATTTGTGAGCAAGCTGGAGTCCAAACAAATATTAGGAATGTTCAACGCATTTTGCAAAAAGCCAGCCATTTGAAGCGGCTGAAACTTAAGACAAAACCCCCTCTTTCAAAAGCTCACAAGGCCAACAGGAAATGATTTGCAGCCGAACATGTCTCATGGGGAAAGAGGTGGAAAAAGGTTATCTTCAGCGATGGAAAACGTTTTAATTTGGATGGCCCAGATGGATTCCGATATTATTTTCATGACTTAAGAAAAGAAAAAATATTTTTGAGCAAACGTCAAATGGGCGGAGGAGGTATCATGGTGTGGGTTGGGATAGGCTATTATGGAAAAACTGATTTAATATTTTGTTCGGCGAAAATGAACGCAAAAAAATATATCGAAGTAATCCAGGAACCAATTGTCCAAAGAGGAGAAGAGCTGGCCAGAGGAAGATTTATTTTTCAGCAGGACAGTGCACCGGTCCGCACAGCGCGCATAGTTAAACTTTTTTTTGAAGCCAAAAATATTTCCGTCCTACCATGGCCAGCTCGATCACCAGATCTCAACATTATTGAGAATTGTTGGGGAGAACTTTCTCGAGCTGTATATGCTCAAGGGAAACAATTTAACTCTATTGAAGAACTCAAAACGTGCATTTCAGAAAAGTGGGCCAATATTCGGCAAAACTATGTCAAGAAACTTTATAAATCTCTTCGAAAACGAATGGCGGAAGTCTTAGAAAACAACGGGGGAGCAACCCATTACTGACTGGTACAACCACTGAGGTAATATATAAAAATTATGAAAAGTGGCCTATATTTTTGTCGCGTCGAACTTCCATGTTTTTTTGTTTTTGTTTGATTTGTATTTGAATACATGATAAATTTATATTAATAAAATGTTTTTCGTTTAGTATTCTCAATTCTATAATAACCTACATCTTGTTTAAAAAGTTTTATTTACTAGAATTAATGATTATTGCAAAAATTGGGGTGGCCTATAATTTTGTCGGGCAGTGTACATTTCCGTACTGTTATGTTAGGTCAGAGTCACAGCAGAATAACAAGGAAATGTGTTGGTCACAAATCAGTTTCAAGAACAGTTTCTGAACGTTATTAAATAAAATAAACATCGATAAAACAGTACGACAGAAATTGATAGATCCAACTTCATGAAATGGTCATAATATTACGTATTGGTATACACTGTATAATATTTTCGAATTTTACGTATCCGGAAATATAAAAATGCACCCGCATTTCAATGATTGTTTCAACAAACGGTCTGATCCCGGAGACAGCGGTGAAATCCATTACCGAATTAGATCTTCCTCCTAACAGCCTGAAACAGATGCCGAAGGCAGTGTTGCCTGGAAGTGCGAGCGATGTTACGAAATTTTTGAACATTAATCATTAAATTTGTATAGTGTCACCCTTGACCTACGTCCGGGTAATGTGGATTACCGGTGAAAAACAAATAAATAAATAAAAAATAATAAAAACAATAAATCAATTGATTTAGTTATTGGTACCTAATTTGTGTTTAGGTAGAAATGTTAACTATATATGTAAAATGTAAATAAATATTATTTGTTGAGTTCCCGGTTAAGGGTTAAGCTGTCTATAGCAACGAAAACATCAATTTAACAAAGTATTAATCATAGTTTTAAATCAATAAGTTTATATGTAACCGACAGACAATAACATATTAACTGCGACGTATGCTGACGACACTGCTATCATTACAAGAAACACAAATCCTATAGATGCCACCCTAACATTACAACACATTCTTGACAACATATAAAAGTAGTTTATGAAATGGAAAATAAAGATTAATCAAGAAAAGTGACATCACGTTACAATCACTTTAAGACACGAAACATGCCCTCCAGTCGACATGGACAATCACCCATTACCACAAACAAATACAGAAACTTACTTGGGACTTACTTTCGACAGAAGGCTGAAATGGTGCCCACACGTCAAGATGAAACGAAGAACGTTAAATTTCAGCCTGAGACTATTATACTCCACCGTACATAGACGTTCCAAATTACCCCTCAGACAAAAACGTAACCTATTTACTAAAACCTATATGGACCTATGCCAGCCAAATTTACGGACCCGCAAAAAAGACACATATTAAAAAAAAAAAAACCCATCAATCCCAATACTTAAGATTGATTACGAACTCACCAACCTACATTTCAAACGAGACCCTTCACGTATGAATTACAAAAGGTTTTACGACAAATTACATTGACATACCAACAAATTTGTACAAGATATGGCAAGACGTGACATTCCTGAAATACCGCGGCGAAGGCTGAAGAAGAGATGGATGAGGGAACTCCTTGTCTGGCAACGTAAATCTTTTGAATGCCAGGAGGATGCACCACTGGTCCATATTTCACTCATGCCTACAAATGCCATTTGTAACTTATTTTAGCACATTTGCTTATTATAATTATACAGGTGCAAATAAAGGTATCGGGATTTATACGATTTTTAATAAAAAATTGGACATTGTGTTATTTACATACGGGATAAAGAAATAAGATTTAAATTAAATTATTATGAATATTTTACCTTAAAGATAGGAGAAGGCAGGAAGTTAGTCCACACGAGTACGCTGCCAAGCACGTACTAAATAGATTCGTCAGAAAAACCCAAAGAGGCTTGGTGTTGGGGAATACCAACAGAGGGCAGGATAAGGGTGGGGGAGGTGACATACATGGGGGTTTTCAAAACGACACAAAGACATTTTTCTTATATTATTTTTTTAATATTACTTTTTTCAGAAGAAGTTTTCCAATTGTTTAAGAAAATAAAAAGGTTCTTACATTCCCTTTTCTTTCATAAATCATTTGATTGTTTAAGATGAAAAATGTCTGTTCTATTAGCCCATTTAAAAACTACCATAATGAAGGGCGTCCGCATGATTTCGTCTAGGGCGGTGGCAAGGGGGGGGGGGGTAAACATTTTATAATCGGGGGGTGGCTGGCAGGTGAAATTCTTATTTCTGGGGAAAGGGTCAAGGTATTCTGACTAACTTAGGCTCTATTAATTGTTCAAATAACACTTATTGAAATTTAAAACATAAAATATGTGTTTATAAAATCTATGTAAGATGAAATTCTGTTTGTTTGTTTGTTAGAAATCAATACCGTTTGTCCTAAATTCTCCAAATATCGCTCAGTGGTTCTTTCATACCAGGTGCGAACACCTGTCCATATTAAAATTGCATAACTTCAGCCGAACTCTGGGTATATTCTTTATTGTTATAAAAATCGTTTTGATCTCGCTTTACATTGATTTTTACGAAATCGACCGTATGAGTCGATAAAAGTCTCACTTTATAGATTTTATAGATTTAAAAAATGAAATCCTCCGGGTGAAACAGCTAGTGCTTAATAAATGTAGTAAATAAACAAGAATTCATTTAATTTTTAGCTTTTTTTTTTTCAAAATTTCTAGGGGTGGCGGATGCCACCAAAATTGTGATTTACGATTATTTTAGAAGGTGCATTTCTGCTTCACTATTTGTTCGATGACTTTAAGAATCATTTTTCAACATGAGCACAAATCTGTCAAATATTTCGTTGAGGTGAAAGAGGTCCACTTCGAAGTTTTGGTGGGAGGGGCCAGTAACCTATCGTTTAGAATATTTTATTCCGTTTTAATAATTTATTCTGGGTAATAAATACTCAACTTTCGTTTCAAAACTAAAGGGTTGTGCATTTTTTGACAACTATAACTAATAATTGCTTGTGCATTCCATAACTAATAAACAATGACGTAGGTAGGGTAAACCGGACAGTTATTGACACTCAGTACAGCTATTGACACCCCAAACTTTAAGTTAAAGAAATAAGTAAACAATTCCTAAGTTTATTTCAAGATATACATGAATCTAATGTTTGAAGGGTCCTCTAAGTCATCTATGAAGTAAGTGTTTAACAAACTAACCATAGGGAAGATTTCACAATTAAATCCACTGGGTGTCAATAACTAGTTTTTGCACTTTTTACAATAAATATTGCCATATGGTAAAACTATTGAACCTTTGACCCAAAAAAAACCTCTTGAGTCTTTATGAGGATAGATAAAGAGGAGCTATAGGAAGTTTCAATTTGGTCTCTTCATAAAAAGTTTTTTTTTTTTTTTAATTTCACCGCACAAATTTGTTTTAAGGGTGTCAATAACTGTCCGGTTTACCCTACGTGGTAAATATTCTTGTTAATTAAATTTTCTGGGTTTTTAACTTGCTATCATAGGGTTTCCAGCCATAGGTTGCCATGGGCAACGCGTATTTCCTAACGCGGTTACCCCACTCGGTCATACCGCCACGCTTCTATTCTATTAACTGGAAAAAAAAAATAAATCAAGGGAAATATTGGGGTTCCTAGGGGTTCACTTTTAACTTAGAACCCTGACCTCTTGTACTTCAACAATCTGCGCATATGATTCTCAAAGATGTTTTGCTTACTTGTTCTCAAAGATTAAGACAGAAATATTTTCATTTGTAATAGTGTACCTATCAAAAGTTTACTTACTTAAGGAAGCTATTAATGGTATATTAAATCGTGATTCACTTGTGTATGATTCAGTCAAGTAATGTTGGAAATATTCGATATTCAAATTTAATTATTAATCATCATATTTAATTATTAATTATTTTAAAAAATGCAAAATAAAGGTTACAATAGGATTTGCGTGGTCCCTGGATGTTTGGACAATGAACCCATATATTATGGTTCTAATCAAGTTTGATTATGTCATAAAATGATTATAATATTTTTTAAATTATAATGAAGTTTTAATCATTGGTACAGTTGATGAATATCAACTGTCATACAAGTCAGATTGAGCCTGGATAATGTCCAGGTGGCTAAAACGTTGTCGATTATTTAATAAATGAAAATTTGAGGTGTCCTAATGTATGCCTCAAACCGATTGTTTAGCACAACTAAATCCAACAAACATACTGTTTATTGGATTTATTTATTTTATTTTTTATTTTTGGAAAAAACGAAAACAAATATGTTTTAGAATGGTTCTAGAATAGTTCTTTTGTTGGAATGGACTAACAGTGGGAACAAACTGTAATAGTACATGTTTGTGACTACGATATTCGAGTACCATCTACGCTGGGCCTCGAAGGTTCTGGATTGTTTTTCTTATGACTATATATAGGTGCCTTTACACCTTACGAACTTTACCTTCGAACACCACCCTCGAACAACCTTCGTGAAGCCTTCACGTCGACTGTTCGGGTGTTCTAGGTACTTCATCTGTTCGCCTGGGTTCGGGGGTAGCGCTAGTGTCACTTTTGATTTGGGTTTTTCCTAAGTGAAAGGAGTTGTTTGTGATACTAGTGTATTTTGTGAAACGTTGTAAATCGTCTCCTATTTTTTTATTTTTCAGATAATATAAAATATATTGATAATGGAGATTTTTTATTTATCATAAGCTTGCTTCGGGTGCGTCAGCCATATTGGTTCGCTTAACCTCACGTGAAGTATAAATGGCTGTTTGCTTCACGTCGGTACGACAAGGTTCGAAGGAGAACTTGTTCGAAGGTGATGTTCGTAATGTGTAAAGGCACCTTATGAGGAGGGTTGAACTGGAGAGTTAGTTGTTGTTCTGAAGCTGAAGTCAAATGGTTATTTCTAAGTTTCTATGTTACAACAGTGATAATTTTTTTAACCTGTAATATTTAATGTAAATACTATATAATACAAATGAAGGGTCGTGGGGAAAAACCACGGTTATCCGATCTAGTCCAATTTGAGAAAAATGAAATTTAACGTTTATGGTCTCCTTCATTTTTTAAAAGTTAAAATTAGTTTCGCAAAACATATTCTTCTAGCCCAGATAATTGTTTACAACTTTACAAAATTTCCAAAACCAAATAGTAGCTGTTAATGCCCCAGAAATAACAAAACATTACTAAACTGCTCATTGTTGGGGGGAAAACCACTGTGTAGTCCATTGCTTATTTATTTGTGACCTTTAAATTATTATTACTTTATAGGGAAAAAATTAAACAATAATACATTAAATAAAAAATTTATTTCTATTTGCTAATAGAAATAAATTTGTTTCTCTGTCTACACATCAGATATCCCTGAACACCCTCGCACCACCACCTTTAGCTTCGCTGATGACACGGCTATCCTTTTATCATATTAAAATCCTACTATCCTTCGCCCTTCAAAACCATCTATATGAACTAGAAAAGAGGTTCGAAAAATGGAGAATCAAAATTAATTCCACCAAGTTAATAGTTTACTTAACTTTACAAAAACAGTTTTCACCTGACTTGTGAGTTGAAAGTCTGAGTTTTTCATGACATCAGACATTCGTCCGTGTTTTTTCTTTTTTTTTTGTTAATGTTGTACACTGCTAATCATCCAAGTCTACAAATATGATTAAATTTTACAGGATAAGACTTAAGTCATTGTTCATTTTTAAACGTAATAATAATAAAATCACTTTTATAATGTTAAAAACCGTAATAAATTAGAATATAACGTGAAATAAAGAACCAATAACCAATATCGATAATCTTCAACCACTGACAATCACCACAGAAATGGACTATTGTTAATCTTTCCCCGACTCTCAGGACTTCAGCTGTTTTTCCCCCTTGTATCGATTTTAAACTATCGACTTTATGTGGACTATCGTTTTTTTTCTCGACTGTAACAAGTATGAAAAGAAAGTACACTTCCTATACTATCAGATGACACCACTTGTTTGAAATCAACAAAAAGTGGACTACCGTGGTTTTCCCCCTGACACTTTAAATATTTAATGTAAATATTTGTCTTATAATTTGTGTAGCATTGAAAATTGTCATTTTTCTTTGAATAAAAATTGTTTAACCCACGTAAGTATTCCAATACAAACTTTTCAATAAACGTTTTTAGGACTAATAACGGAGGGCATTTTGGTATATTAGTAACAATGTACCGATTTATTACTTTCGACCAACACATACAAACTCTTCATTCGGCTTTTATCTAATAAATTACGGAAATAACAATGGATGCGATAACGTCATGGATATAAGTGACATGGGTGATATTAGGGGACTGAAAAGAAAAAGGATGAGAGACCTCGTCATGCTTGAGAATGCCACCAGTAGCCCGACATATGTAGGCCCTATAGTATGCTCATTTCGGCACAGTAAGTTTTAGTAAATTACGCAATAATTGCATTGAGGAAAACATGAGGCCAAAAATAGACTATCTTCACGAATGACGTCACAAGGAAGAAATGTCTACATCCTTGCCGTGTCACTCACTATCCTTCTGCACTGACCTGATAACTTGTTCCGTATTGATATAAACATGTATATATACACATAAAAACAACACATATATACATATTACATTTCCTTATATTTCCTGATGTATCAGGAAATACAGCGTTTTTGCCGGAAAATAGGTTGAGACGAATTGTTACTGTACATAAGTATCTACAAAATTTAATCATAAGTTTAAGCATAATGAATATATACATTTATTAATCATGATTCATCAGTATAAACGTGTACCAAAATAATATGGTTAATTGAAAGAGAGTTCTAGAATCTTCAGTTACATTCTTGTATAAGAACCTTATCCCATTTCGGACTAAATGTAAGAAGCGATGGACTAGGGGCTTGTCATGCCTTGAACATCGAAGCATATATTTACCTCGTTACTTTCGAGTAACTGTTTTGTCACTGGTTTACAACGGTAACGTTTTGTTACCGTATTACTAGTTTGAGCTTTAATCATGGGTCGAAAATATAAGTTAACTTTTATTTTAAAAAAGTTTAAGTTAAACATAAATTTAACTTTAACCCTTTCCATTAACTTTTTCATTGCGACAACTTTTTGCTAAAGTTATATTAAAAATTTTATCCAAATATCTTTTTCCATATAAGTTCATTTCAAACAGTTATTCTGAAACTTATACATAAAAAGTTTTAGTCAAAGAAAATAATTTCGGAAATGCAAAAATTTATTTAATTAAATTAGTGGAATCAGTATAGTTATTTATCATGGATATATAATGTATGTATAATATCCTAACACAATATAAAAATATTTAGATTATTATTCTACAATCATCATTTAATTTAACAAGTAAAACATAATTTAAGTAAATCATTTACACCTACAATCATCAATAATAAATTTCAAAGTAGTCCCCATTTTACACAGCTATCTAATAACATTTCTTTGCTTATTTTTACTGATGGGGTTTTTAATTTATTCTTGCTACACTTCAAGTCACTATTACAGTCTTATAATTCGTCGAAAGCACTTTTATGGAATCTAAATAAATGGTTTTTCAAATTCGTTAAACAATAACCTATAATAATTCTTTCACAATAGTTGTCAGGAAGTATTAGAAAAAAATCTGAACACTCGGTCTTTTTTGCTCACCATCGTAATTTGTGAACCGTTTACTCACAATTAATAATTAAAACTAAAATAAAACAGTCTGGAGATATGAGATAGGTAATGACTGAACACTAGCCTTGTTTTGATTCGAGAAGAATGAAATAATAGAATAGAAATAAATATACCTTAAAATAATTTTTTTTTTTTTTTTTTTTTTTTTTTTTTTTTTTTTTTCGGTTGGCGCATTAGGCCTAATGAGACCTTTGGCCGCGCAGTGTGGTCTTCTTACAGACATTTGTTTTGCTTGCGGGAGTACAGACAGCCTGGAGGGGGTAGCCCAAACCTCACGTTGCTGCAAGCCATGGTCACCATGGCACAGCGGCAGACTGCCCATAGCTCCATAACCAATCCCATTGGGGCCAATTTGGCAGTGTCCTTCCCACCGATGGCGTCAGCTCTCTCGGGTTCAAGGACAGTGACAAGCTGGTCTAGGTCCAAGGATTATGGTAGCTCAGAGTCAGCAGGCCCCGAGGACCTATATTTCTTTCCCTGAAGCATACCGTCCCTGAACCAAACCTCCGGGCGGTTACTGACATCCTGGAAAACCACACCACGATTCTCGATGAGATACACGGGGAAGGTTCATCACTCCTACGCCCGGTCGGTGTGAGTCGCCTCCAGTAGGCTGACGGGCCTCACATACCCGGGGGGTGGGGGTAGACTTGGACTGCGTGGCTTTTATTGGTGGGTGGTCACCCGAATGGAGCGGTCACCCATCCAAGTACTGACCACGATGGACGTTGCTTAACTTTGATTATCTATTGCAAGCGCCCTTGTCCACTCGGCCATCCCGGCCCCTATTAAAATAAATATACCTTTAACTAATCCTAACATAGGATTATTCATCAAAATAAACAACAGTATAAGTAAACAAACTCTTTTCTTATGATAAAAACTTTTATGATCACAATCCACGGCGAAAAAGTTATTGTTAAACTCACTTTAATTTTAATTGCTCAAAACGTTTAGGTGAACCTTGAACTTTTTGAAGAAAAACTTTTAACATGAAGTTATTTGAAAACTTTTATTGAGAAAACTTTTTCGCAATAAGTTTTTAAATACTTTTAAAGTGATACTCGACCCCTGGTTTTAATTGTTTGTTTGCCATTTTTATATTATAATTTTACGTCAATAAAATTATTTAAATTCACATAGGTATCACAATACAATTTACAAATTCTATCAGGAAAGTCTATCGCCTGACAAATCATTTAATTTCCTTGTTGAAATAAAGATAAAAACAAATGAGTCATATTTTTCCCTGTAACTCTTTGTACCGAGAATATTCAACATTCGTGCCACGGATTGGACAAAAAAACATAAACAATAAGATGATCGGGTAGAATTAAAAAGAAGCTAACTTAAAATTGCGAATATTAAGGAGGAGTGATTTTCCCCGATCTAGTCATCATTGGCCTAACAGGAAATCTTGATATGTAAATATAGCTGTTTGTTTTACTGTGGTTATGAGTGTCCCGAGTATTAGTGATTTTTTATGTATCACTTCCAAGTTTAATTTTTAATTTTCCAAAACCGAATAGGGGTTGTTCCAAATAGAATTTAGTATTTTCCAAAGCAATTAAAATATTTGGGTCTTTTTTAGATTAGGCCCGCCAATTACTTTTAGTAGTAACTGCTACCATTTGCTAAATAAAAAAAAGTTATTATACTGGAAACATGTGTTATTAAATTTATTGAAATATGCATTTTTAATAATATTTAGAATAAATAATTGGTAATACCTCTTCTTCTTCTTCTTTTAACTTTCTGCAGGCCAGTATTCCTTTATGTCTAAAATTATTCTAGAGAACAAATCTACGTGGTTCTTGCGAACAAATCCTACGTGGTTCTTGCGAACAAATCCTACGTGGTTCTTGCGTCTTGAAAAACAAGACTCGTCTATTTCGACAGTAAGACCTTCTCCTCCAACTTGCGTTGGCATTCTTAATCAACTGGCGGCACATACTTCTCTTAGGTAGTTTTTCCAGTCAGTAATTGTGGCGGTCGATATTTTAAGTTCTTTCAAACAGAACTGTGTTGTTGAATATTCGTTCGCCCACGAATATATGAGTAAAAGGGTTTTATTTAACGGCAACCTACTTTCGCAGAGCCAGGTTCCAGCATATTTTCCTGCCTCTTGCCGGCATTCCCTCTTGTTGCATCTCCATTTTTCTCTTTTATTATAGAACTTCATTTCGTGTCCATTTTTACATTTTAAAACTTCTGGGAGTATCCCACTATTTATGTAAAATAGACGCGCACTAGCTTCATCTATGTTTTTTTTCGTAGAGTTCAAAAATATTTTGCATATTTGTGAACATGTATATTTTTTCAAATAATCTCACTTGAATGATTAAGGTTTATTATTATAACATGTGTTCGATTAGATTATCTAAGTGCCTAGGAACAGCAAATAGTAACAGTTACTACTAAAAGTAATTGGCGGGCCTAATCTAAAAAAGACCCAAATATTTAAACCAGATTTAGAATTTTTCATTTCCAAATCAATTTTATAATTTTCTTAGTTTGTTTACCTTACGCCACTAAGGCTAATCGGACGATGCTATAGTGGGAGCCCTAAAATTTGCCTATCCAGGTATAATTAGGATAGGGGGAGGTCTTTAACGAGTACCTGACACCGTACAGGCTCGGGACCTCCATTTTATCACCGATCCGAGGGACGGCATACAAAAGAATTTTTTTACTTCCTTTAAAACGGGACGCGAACCCTAGGCCTTTAGTATTGTAGGTTGCCATGCTAACCACTATACCACAGGTAACCCCGATGATTTATATAGAAGAAGTTCATTCCTTGAACGTCATAAACGAAGATTCTTCTTTTAATTTCTTGTGTAAAATCCTCATCTATATTCACCGCGCTTCTTGAAATTCTCATATCAGATTGAAACCATAAAAAACCGCTCGACGCTACAACACTTACTGGACAAACGTTCAAAACTACCAATCATGTACAAAAGGCTCCTTTATATGACATATATAAGAATTATTTCGACTTTCCTTTCGAAACCTTCTACTTCCAATCCTTACAATCCAAAATCCTTATTTTGTTACAAATAAAATAATCCCCAAAGACCTTAACATTCCATCCGATTCAGCCCGATCCAGATACCAGTCTTTTCATATTAAACTCCTGACCCATCCGAATCCACCTTCGCTTCCTCGTCGATTCCAAACAAGGATTCGAGTATTGTAGGTTGCTATATCACTGGAGTAACAGTACACTTCTGAGTTACTGTATCGTTATAAGTAGTTACTTTTTGAAACATTGTTAATAATTTGAATTTTTATTGTTTGTTTGGTGTTGTAAATTATAATTTTCTTGTAATAAAAATTATTTAAACCCACTTAAGTGTAACAACATTTATTAACTTTTATAGCTCACTGTTTGGTCTTGCATTGCTAATCATGTAGATTATTAGCCATCTTCTAATAATGTAGATACAACTTTTATCAACCAATCATGATTTTTTTTTTAATTCATTATACCCTATACCTACGGTGACCATATTTTTACCAGTCAAAATCGGGACAAACCTACTGTTGCACAATGCCTATATATTTGTTCATACATATTTGTAAATTTGGAAAATAACGAACAAAAACACAATTTTACATTATTATTTATTACACTTTATTGCACAAGACTTTGAAATATTTATATAATGTACCTATTATACAACTCAGGTAAAGAATTATGAAAATTAGACTGTTTGAAAAAACAATTTACATGTAATTAAGGTAAGATAATTAAGGGTCTAACAAGAAGGCTGGCTTTTGTTCCAATCATATTTTTCTGTAGAAGCCAAAGCTTTCAACAAGGTCTTGCTCTTCCTTACTTTATCATACATTTCTAAACCCGGCTAGAGAACTATTGTGTGCGTGATCAATGCGCTGAACAAATGTGCAAAAATTACTACTTCTTACAAAAATTACTACTTTTTCCTCAGATCTTCAAAAATCGGGACAAATATATTATATTTCGGGACGCCGGGACAAAGCTCTATAAATCGGGACTGTCCCGATTTTTTCGGGACGCATGGTCACCGTACCTATACCTCCTGTTCGGGGAACGAACATCAGACGCGATCTAGCGGCGCACAACTGGAAGCAGTAGCTGAACAGCGCTAGTTTCGCGACCGGAATATTCCTGCAGACTGGCCAACTCTGACAAAAAGGCACATCCTTTTCGTTCGAAGTTTTTCTAATTAAATTCCATGGAATAGAGAAAAGAGGCATCCCGCGGGTGCGAGAGAACATAGGAAGATGGTGAGCGGTCGCAGCGAGTCGAAAACTCCAATAGAACATCAACTTAACAAAACCGCAGTGTGGTGAAATAACCATGCGCAGTTCCAGATATTTATTTCTTTGGTTTTTCTGACCTCACTCTGAAAGTCCCGAATAAATTTATTTTCTTTATGTATGATGGTTAATCGATAGAATAAAATCAGTTTGTTTCTTTCATATTTTTTTCTTCATAACATTTTATACAGTCCACTCATTATTTAATCTGTATCCATTGTAAAATTAATTCAGCACAAATTATTCTATTGCAGACCATTAAAAGATGATGCAATGGAATAAACAAATGTGGTCCTCCGGGCCGGATCCATAGACGCTGATTCAAATCCGGCCCGGAGGACCATTTGTTTATTGGTTATTGAAAAGATACACCTATGTATATTTACATTAATTTCAAATATAAGATTCATGTTTTAATGAATACCAATACCCAAAAATGGTTTTTGTTAATAAAAAATATCGCTTTTAATGAATGATATGGATCAAAGATATTTAAACATTTATAAAGTAAATATTGATACAAGTCCCGATGTAAATCGATGTAAAAAAAGTCTGGTGCGATGCGCGCAACACACAACTTTAACTTACCAACTTACTTACTTTAAAAATTGACGTGTTTTGCTAAATTCCATTTCTTGAAGTCACACATTTTTCCACATTCATTGTCTTAGTTTTGTTTGTATTTGCTCTCTAAAGTACACTAATTGTTTTATTATTAAATAGAAGTTTTTACTTGCGATATTCCGCAATGCAAGCATAATAATCCAAGTCGTCTGATTTTTAATGAATGATTTTATAATTCTCTATGAAGTTGAAAACTTCATTTAGTTATTATGAAACAAATAATTTCCATTAAATGAACAGAACGGCTTTAATTATAAAAAATGGTCTGCCATTAAAGGCTACTACCGCATGCGTGGGCTAGAGAGACAGTTAATTTCTCCATATAAACAAAAACAAATGTACTTTATAGGAAAACAAAAAAGGCCGCTTCCCCATTTAAGCCCCCTCAGAACATTTTAATAATGATAAAGCTTACCTGATATTAAAGAAAGAAGAAGACTTGATTTTCATTAAACATGACGAATTTGATCAAAATCGTAAGGGCTGTTTTGGAGCATAACATTGGAAAAAAAGTTTTGAAATAAAGTTCCCCCTATGTTTGGTCAATTTTTATGAAATTTTTGCTTTCACATCGCGGGTATATATATACTGACACCAAATACCCAATTTCAGGTTCATACGGTTTATAGTTTTTGAGCTATTCTTTTCGCCAAATAACCTAGACCATTTCACGGGATTTGGTTATTTGGACTCAGGGGACCCCAAAACGTGTATTTTATCAAACAGATTTGATAGAAATCGGTAGCGAACTTTTATGGGGCCATATTGTGGGGAGCTGGGGAATGATATGTGAATCTAGAAGTAGTTTTAGTAAAAATGTATTTATTTAATAAAATACAAATAAATATAAAAATAAAATACATGAGCGGCATCCGAATTTCATTTTCCGTATTCGGTTGTAACCTTCTTTGCCGGTTTCCCTTTGTCCCCAATGCACTGCGGCTCTGGAGGGGGGGACTCATCTTCATGGTCGAGGTAATCGACAACACCTTTGAGGAGGGGGTACTTCTCGTCGCTGCAGAGGCCGAGGAAATCGTCCATGTCCATCGACCACAGCATGATACCTCCGAGTTTGTGTACGTTGACTAATTTAGCCTGAAAATAAGGTAAGACATTTACTTGAAGAAATCGATGCATTGTTCTTGATCTGTTTAAAATATGAGACAAGCAGAGAATGGAGTAGGGTGACGGTAAAGGCCCGGTGCACACGGACGACACTTTTCTGCGATGCGGACTATAAGCCAGGTCAGGGATACCTGGAGTACAATGGACCGACCGGATTTACCATTATACTCCAGGTACCCCTGACCTGGCTTATAGTCCGCATCGCAGAAAAGTGTCGTTCGTGTGCATCGGGCCTAAGCTGCCACTCACGAAAGGGCATTTTATATTTTTTAAAATATAAAATGACAGGTTCATGCTCCTGAAAACAACATGATAACCGAAGTTTAACAATTCAAGTTCCGAGTGCCGAGGAGTATTAACCAATTCGGCATTAATATCCGGCCCACCACCCGTCACATGACCCCCCCCCCCCCTCTCCCCGTTTAACCTAAAGGGCTTAAATAATTGTGCTAAATTGTTTGTCACTTGAGACGGTTGACAGGATTAGTTTTGGACCGTCATTTCATAACCATTCTGTATTTCGGAGGTTAAATGAAGGGTCATGGGGGAAAACCACGGTAGTCCATTATGAGACAGATGAAATTTAAAGATCCTTTTTCATGAAATTTAAAGATCCCCTTGATCCATTTTCAGTTAAAAAGTGCCTTGATTAGCTTTAATAGATTCTAGCTTTCGACTCCCGCTCGCTCTTCAGAGATAAATAAACCACCTAAAGGGTCGTTTTCAGTAGAGATCGTGCCTTACTTAGAAGGGCGCCTTAGGGAACGACGCATCAGACCCACTTCAGTACTTGTACCGATAATTGTTTACCTACCACAGCACAAAATTTCCAAAAATAGTAGGTATTAATGCCCCTGAAATAACAAAACATCACCAAACTGCTCATTTTTAGGGGGGAAAACCACGGTAGTCCATTGCTTATTTGTTTGTGACCTGTAAATTACTATTACTTCTTTGGGTAAACCATTGGCGGATCCAGGGGGGGGGGCTGTGGGGGCTGCAGCCCCTCCCTTTGGAAAATGTTTCGTCATTAAAAGATAGAATTTGACTTTCCTTAATGTAAGGAAGCAAGTTAAAGAACAAATAATGTGCAGAACAATTATAATTTTAGTTGTGGGAAAGGATCATAAAGGTAAAAAAGCTGATCAGCAGATCCAAATGAAGGGCTGTGGGGCTGCAGCCCCCCCCCCTTCACGCTCGACTGGATCCGCCCATGGGGTAAACAAACAAAGCAATAATACTTTAAATAACAAATTTATTTCTATTTGCTAATAGAAATAAATTTGTTTCTCTATTCTGTCTACACACCAGATATCCCTGAACACCCTCGCACCACCATCTGTAGCTTCGCTGATGACACGGCTATCCTTTAATCACATCAAAATCCTACTATCGCATCCTTCGCCATTCGAAACCATCTATTTGAACTAGAAAAGTGGTTCGAAAAATGGAGAATCAAAATTAATTCCACCAAGTCTAATCAAGTCAGTTTTTCTTAACAAATATCGACTTTTCATGAGGTCCATTGTTATGTTTCTCGCGTTGATCTTTTGGCCCCATCCCAGTATTAATTAAACCTTTATTAATGGACCGGACTGCAGTTTCATTAATGCCATGAAATGACAAACAAACTTGAATATCACTGTATTGATAATTATTGTTCTCATCTTTCACTGTAACTTTATAAACATAAGAAGATTTATTTGGTACAGATACCTCAGAATTTGTTCTGGGGAGCGGGTTTGGATTGGAATAACAGTTATGAGACCGCCAAGGAAGTCGTTTTACTCATCTCTTGACGGCATATTATAAAAATTAGATAATATTTTGTTTCTTGCAGATAAAGGAACGTTTTCAAAACACTTAAATAGTTTACAAAAACAGTTTTCACCTGACTCGTGAGTTGAAAGTCTGAGTTTTTTCATGACAACAGACATTCGTCCGTGTTTTTTTCTTTAATTTTGTAGACTTCACTTGAACTTAAGTCACTGTTCATTTAAACTTCAACCACAAACACCACAGAAATGGACTACTGTTAATCTTTCCCGACACTCAGAACTTTAGCTGTTTTCCCCCCTTATATCGATTTTAAACTATAGAGTTTATGTGGAATATCGTTTTTTTCCCACAAGTATGAAAAGAAAGTACACTTCCTAAACTATCAGATGGCACAACTTGTTTTAAATCAACAAAAAGTGGACTACCGTGGTTTTTCCCTAGACCCTTCAAATGCTATTAATGTGTTTTTGGGTTTTTAAAGTGTAATATTGATGTTGAATATTTTAAGTTTTGAATTCACATTATGGACCAACCAGTGAATATTCTATGTATAGATAACAATAAACGAAGAAATGAACCAATACCTTCTTGATATCTAAACCATTACTTGATATTTAAAGTGAAATCAAATCTAAAGGTGCCTTTACACCTTACGAACTTTACCTTCGAACACCACCCTCGAACAACCTTCGTGAAGCCTTCACGTCGACTGTTCGGCTGTTCTAGGTACTTCATCTGTTCGCCTGGGTTCGGGGGTAGCGCTAGTGTCACTTTTGATTTGGGTTTTTCTAAGTGACAGGAGTTGTTTGTGATACTAGTGTAATATGTGATACGTTGTAATTCGTCTCCTATTTTTTTATTTTACAGATAATATAAAATATATTGATAAAGGAGATTTTTTCTTTATCATAAGCTAGCTTGGGGTGCGTCAGCCATATTGGTTCGCTTAACGTCACGTGAAGTATAAATGGCTGTTCGCTTCACGTCGGTACGGCAAGGTTCGAAGGAGAACTTGTTCGAAGGTGAGGTTCGTAAGGTGTAAAGGCACCTTAACCATGAGTTTAGATTTGTGCTCTTCATAAATTAAAAACAAGATACCCATTGTACTCCTTAAATAGCTTTTTTTTTCTAATTTTTGCCACAATGTCAGTAGAATTTTTACTTTGTCAGTTTGTAAACCTACACACACCAACTTTTTTTTAAATATGTTGATCGAGGATTTTTTTTGTATCAATAAAGGCATGCAATAATAATCATTGCTAAAATGGATTACCTTTTCAATTAAACTTTTCTTATTATCATAACTGACAAATCTGTTTTCATAATAAGTAACTGGCGTAACTGAATCCAAGTCCCACTCCTCCTGCCAACCTTGAACTGTTTTCTTTTCATAGCAAATCTGGAACAAAAACATTATAATTGAATTATTTCTACTTTTAATCTTAATTTTTAGAAGAGTAAGCTACTATGGTATTAACTATTTAAAGATGGTGGCTGCTTTGGAGAAATTAGAGAATGGTCTAGGTCTAGTAGAAAAAACTCAAAACCTGGTGAACAAACATTAATGCTTCGTTGAGGTTTTTACGTTTTTATTTCTTCAGGTTTTTACCTCTTTTTATTCCCCCAAATAGACTGAATTTCAAGAGATGGCTAAAATAGCCGCGTAATGGATTTCATATTCGCGGGCGCAAGCGACGGTGCTGTTTCTTGACTGGAACTAGAGAAACGGGGATAGAAGCCGGGCCAGTACCTGGGATTCATAGGGTTTTTAATATATTTTTCCATAATTAAAACCCGATTGATCAAAATATTATTTGAATAATGTCTAATGGGTATTGCTCGGTCCCTCAGTGTTCAATTAGAAAATCAGAAGACGTGTCATTCCATTTAAATCCAAAAAATAAATAGCTTCTTAAAGAGTGTATTGTAAAATTAAGAATAGATAAGTCTGTTTCGAAACATATGACGATATGTTGTCTTCATTTTAAAGAAAATTACTATATTTATCCAGTTAACTACAGTAGCGGATCCAGAAATTTTCTGAGGGGGGGGGGGCGCACTTTTTTATTTTTTTAATTTTTGCAAAGGACCTAATTTAAAATATTAGAACACATTTAAGTAGTAAATTTCTATTAAATGTTTAAATACAATCCATTTTTCATTTTAGAAGTTTAAAAAATTATTAAAGATATTATAATTATTAAGCCCTTTTTATTCAGAAGTAGTAATAATATATTGGTGTCATCTTCTCCAAGGGGGGGCACATGCCACCCCCCCCCCCAGCCCCTCCCCTGGATCCGCCACTGGTTAACTATTAGTATTTGACATTTTATTATTTCAAAATGTTAGTTTTATGCAAATAACAGTGTCATAGATTTGTTTTTCTTTTTTAATTTTCCCCATTTTTGTCTTACATATGTTCTGCTTAATTGTTTCAAGTTTTCAATGCGATGCCTGAAAGTTTTGATAAATAAATAATATGAAAAAGAAACTAAGCTATCATGAAAATGACAGCTGTCATAACAATGATTGTATGAATAGGTAATTAATGTTATTACTAATCGAAAAACGTAAAGTTATAATGATGTTTGCATTTACCAGAACTACCAGCTTTACACATACAATTACAAGAAAATTGCTTATTATTATTAATAAATTTGATTTCCTAGTGGTATTTTCATAGGGGATAATTAATTAAAAAAACAAACATCTGAAAAATCCAATCCTATCTAAAGTATTAAGAAGAAGCATGGACATATCATTCTAGATGTCCAATAACTTGGACATCCCATCAGTCTTAGGACACTGCTACAGAAAAAGGGTGTTGCATGATTTCGTCAAGGGGGCAGGTTGGTAAAATTTTCATTTAGGAGGAGAGGCTGATAAAATTCTAATGATCAGAGGAGGGGGTCCAGATTTTCTGACAATGTTAGGCTGAATTAATTTTTCAAATAGAACTTATTAATATTTAAAAATTAAAACATTTGTTTATATAATATTTAACAAACATATTAAATGAATACAAATATATTTAATTTGTATTTTTTTTATTTCATATTTTCTAAGTTGGAAATGGACAAGTATGAGCTGACATTTAGAAAATATGTAACAGTGATTTCTAGCATATGACATTGATATAGTATTATAAAATTTATTAAAAGACTATCAAACATACAATTAAGAAATTATTTATGTTTTGAGAATGGGGACACAGCCCCAAAACGTTAACAATGTTGTAAAGTAGAAAATAAATAGATGTTGAGGAAGAAAGGAAGATACATTGCTAGTTAATCATAAAAAAAAAAAATAAATAAATTAACACATACATCCAACCCCGAGGCAGTCGCCAATAGACTTTCTGATAATATAAACATTATGGGATGAGAACAGATTTGCTTATTGCAATAATGGCAAAATAATACCTGTATAAATAATGACATTTCAAAACATATAAGTATGGTGTATATAATAAATGAGTGTATATATAAGTATGGTAGAGAGAGAAACACTTCATTCATTATAAAAGAGATACTGCCCAACTACATTGGGTTGCTAATACACAGCATACCATATATCTTTCTGAGACTATTAAATTGTTTTGTAAAATCTTATTGTAATAATATACAATAATAACATGCATGCATATAGATACCTACAGGGTTTTATTTTTATAATAAATAAAAGTATGATGTAAATACCTCATTGTATGCTATTATTCCGCGTTCATTTGTCCACTGTGAGAGAAATGCCGAGTCGGAGACCAGACCAAGATATTGGCCTTTCTGAACATCATCCTGAACAACGTAGGCATGGCCGTAAGTCGGGAGTCCTAACAATACTTTGCTCGGATTTGCTCCCCTCTGTATGGTATAATTAACCATGTAAGCCTGAAACAAAAACATAAATTGATTTAAATTGTTTTCGTAATTGTTTTAAAAAAACTTTAAGCCGAAAGCAGTAGATGGAATATGGGGTGTCTTTGAATTTTTATTCCCAGAAATTGTAATTTTTCAAGATTTTTTCAGAAATTTTAAGTTATACATTAATTTATGTACTTATTATGTAACTGTATATAGTAGAGCATCTAATCATTGCCAGGTCTAATCTCGATACTAAAATTTTCCTGAAAATAGACTCAATAACATAAAATGGAAAAATGGTTTTACATATCAATAATTTTAACTTTCCCCTTAAGCATTTTACTAAACTTGTTTTCAACAAAAACAGACACAAAATCACTTTTTACTATGCCATTTGATCATAGGCAGATCCAGGGGGAGGGCTGTATGGGCTGCTGCCCCCCTACTTTAGGTAAGTTTTTGTTATTTAAAGATGGAATTTAAGTTTATTAAAAGTAAGGAAGGAACGTAAAGGATAAATCATATGCAAAACAAGTAACATATCAGTTGAAGGAAAGTCTCCCATTTTGGGACTGCAGCCCTCTTCCTTTTCAACTAGCTAGATCCACCCTTGCCTTTGATTATTAACTGTGGTGTAAATCAAAACTCCGGTATGTCATACTGGACCAGAGGCGAATTTATCAGGTGAATGATGTATTAGTAACTATGTAAATGACATATTTCTTTCCAAATACAAACAAATATGAACAGCCAGAATATTTGTGGTAGGTCATGATTTAAAATGGTTATTTAAAATGAAAAGTAACATTTTAATTTTTTAACTTCCTCAAATGTGTTCATGGTGCAAATATATACAATAAATCATTAAGTTTTACAATAGCTTATTTAATTTTAAAATAAAAAAGTTTCAATCGATAGTCACAGATCATAAAACGGAAACCAGAGTTTACAAATATCATTTAAATGTTTAAATACATAAGCAAAAAGATTCATATAAATACACTTACAACATTATTTTCATTTGAGGACCTTAAAGGAGCCATGATTCCTGTAGTCCTGTCCCACGGTCCATGGTACTCTACGGCAGCTAGGTTGATATAATCGACAATCTCAGAGATAGCTTTCACGTTATAGCTTATATCTATGATGTATTTTTTCGCCAAGACATGTACTGTGAGTAACCATCCCTGAGGCTGGAATACTGATTTTATTTCCTGTGAATGACAGAATTATAAAGAATGTGTACAATAAGGATTTTGATTTCTTTCTTTTTTTCTGGTAAATAAAAACATTGATAAATAATGATTAATTATTTCAGAATTTTGTTGTTGTGAAAGCAGGGATGTGCTATGTAATTAATACCAATTCTTTACATTGAGTATAAAGTAGAGTATTCTTTACCTTGAACTTAAAGAATTCTTTTATTTTTTGTACTTTTATTTGTTTGATGTGCACTTTATTTTCTAAACTAAGGAAAATGAAATACTAAATAAGATTACAACTTCAAAATAATTAAATTTGAGCCAGTCATTTGAGAAATCCATGTCCATTTTATAGTCCATTATATAAAATTTATAATAAGAAAATTTAGAGAACGGATGAAGAAACATCCGCAAAAATTGTAATATGTAAATTATAACATATCCTACATATTATTGTTGCTTATTTTGTGTTCGCACCACAAAAACAATTTCTCTATTGACTAAAGTCAACCATCTTCCATCATTATAGTAAGGTGATATGATAGTATTGTGATAGACAGTGAGTGTAATGAAATTGAATCAGAGTTATCAAAGGGGAAAAAAATTGTTTTTCAAGATATTTTGAATTTGAACATTTTCTTTAAAAACGAAAATATATCTACATACATATCTACACATGTATATCTACATATAATATGAATGAATGAATGAATGGTTTTATTTTTTTCAATATTTACATTATTTACAATGATTATCTACAAAAACCTCCACGATGGACTAATTGTCCGTCTAGCTTAAAATATTTAATAAAAATTATATTATAAAAGAAATAAACAGAAAAATAAAACAAACGAATATTCTGAAATATTGAATGAAAAATTATGCAAATACGGCTCAATAAAGTAACAATAAAAACAATAATAGCTCCTAATTCATAGTATTTACTAATATATACAAGGGAAAGATTACTTAAATACCAAACCTTCTTTGGTATTTACCCTGCATTGAGATAAATAAATGTTAAATGTTGCCAATCAATATTTAAATTCTGTAGTAAGCAGCTTTCTGTAACTATAAGCCTCTTTAATGTAGCTATATAATCTAACCCAGTTTTCACCATTCAGGTACCCTATAACTGAACTCCCGTCAAGAACCGATTTTCCTAACCATTATCTCCTGAATTCACTGAGTATAGTGCATTTTCCTAAGAAATTAATTATGGTTTCATTTTCATTTAGATTGCACAAACTGCATTCTTGGGTTCTGCTCTGGTCCCACAGCTTAGCGTTTAAGTTCAGAAGTTCCCCCCTTGCCTTAAAAATTGACTTCATAAATTGTAATTTGTGGTTATCACCAATATAGCTATTATTGAGGTCTGTGTCCAGTTTTTTATAAATTAGGTGGAATTAAGAATTATTTCGGGATTGTTACAATTATTAGTAATTGTAAACTACATTCATTATCATACCAGGCTTGACGTAAAGTTAAGGGTCTAGGATTCCCTGTGGAGTTTTTATTATGTTCAGAAGATTGAAATATAAGTCGGATTAATTGGTCTAAAGCTTCCTGGGGATCCCTTATGTCATTAATGTTTGCATTATTAATATTACATTCTAATTTATTTTTAAAATACTTTTGGCCATTCTTTGTCCATTTAAGTTTTGGGTTAGTTGCCTGAAGGGAATCTTTTATTAATTTGTTTTTTGGGATTTTCAGATTTATGGCAATCGGCATGTGGTCGGAAAGATTAAAAGGAATAACAGAGAAATCTTTAACAAAATCCAATAGGCCATAAGAAACAGAGCAGATATCGATGACAGAGCAACCCTGAGGTCCAACAAAACTAAATTCCCCTTCCTTGTCCCCGATACTTCTCCCATTTAGAATGGCTAATCCATTGCTATTGAAAAGATCAATAATTTTCTCCCCTCTTTTATTTATGACTTTATCTTTAGAGTTTCTACGGGGGTTAATTCTTTCAAGTGATATGATGCAATTTTTTAAAATTTAACTTTCACCGATTCTTGCATTTGTATCCCCAATTAAGACAAACAAATCTGTTGGTTTGCTATTCAGAATATCTGAAATATCTACATACTGACTGTCCCATGAGCTACCCATATACAAAGGAAAAATAATAAATTTAATTTTAGTGCTCCTAAATAATATTAAATCATAATTATTAATTTTTATAAAGCTGAAATTTTTGCTTAAAGGTGATCTACATATAATATATATACATATCAATAACATGATTTGAAAAGGTTGTAATTTGCATTTTTCACTAAAATGTGATTATTGATTCTCCTGACTCTTGTTTAAGATAAAAGGTGTTGTGTTTAGTTCAAGAAGCTAAATTAGAACTAATATATAGTAGCGGAAATATTAAATATTATATTAATATTTGACCCTATCAAGAAAAAAAAGTTGAAAAATATCCTATCTTAAAAATAACTGAAAAATATCCACCGATAAGAACTGAAAAATATCCTTCCTATTTATGCATAATTACATTTTCAATCAACTCCATCAAGAAATTGTAAATTGTTGATTGTGATAACATCCAAAATCTTCAAAAGTATAATTTAATATTGTAAATATGAAAATAAATAAAAACTTTTTCTCTTTATTTTTGAAGAGAAAAGATTGGGCTCCTCTGGGAGTCAAACCTGGGTCTCCCGTGTGACATGCACAGTATGTTAACCACTACACCACAGAGCTCGCTTCCAAGCAAAGCCATCGCGAGATCGGGGGAGAGGTATCAGTGAAGAGGAAGGATTGGCTCGCTTGGAAGTGTTTAACTTCGCGGTGTAGTGGTTAACATACCGCACATGTCACGCGGGAGACCCGAGTTCGACTCCCGGCGGAGCCCAATCTTTTCTCTTCAAAAATAAAATATTTAAAAATGAATTAAAAAAAGGTGGTTACCCACAAATAAAGATTAAATTAATAAAAAAAAAACGTTTTCGCTCACACACACACACACACACACTCTCTCTCTCTTTCTCTCTCTCTCTCTCTCTCTCTCTCTCTCTCTCTCTCTCTCTCTATGATAATAAATTCACTCTTCCCTAATGAGGTTTGCACTCGACCTGGTCCTTATGTTTTGAATGTCTTTGGGCCCATTACTTGATATGAGCCTTTGGGAGGAGGAAGTCGACCCGGCTGAGGATCTTGCCCCAATCGTGGGCCCCTGGTGAGGTGTGTAGGAAAGGATAGTGGGGTGCTGAGAATAGCTCATATAAACGCTGAGTCTCTGATGGCGCATATCGATGAGGTGAGGCTGATCTTTCAGGAGGTTGAGCTTGATGTGTTGGCTGTGAGTGAATCTTGGCTCGTACCGTCCCTCTCTTCGAACAGCGTGGGTGTTGACGGATACAAGCTATACCGGAATGATAGAATCGGAAAACCAAGAGGAGGTGTGGCAGTTTATGTCAGGAATGACTACCCTGTTGTTGAGCTTGAGGCTTCTGCTTACATCGAAAATCATCCCGAATACCTTTTTCTTGAGGTTCGAACACCTGGTGGGAGTATTTGTGTCAGTGTGGTATACCGCCCTCCAAAAAGTGGCTACTTTTCTGAAGTTGAGGACGTCCTATTACGTCACAGAAGCCGATACTGTAATATTATACTGCTTGGAGATCTCAATACGGATCCTTCAGCTCGTTCATTCAACTCCAACCAAATGGTTTCCGTATTTCGAGGGTTTAAACTTACATATACTCCCTTTCCAAGCTACGAACCACACTCACACTGCGACAGTAGACTCCGAGACCTGGATCGATCATATTGTTGTATCGGATCCTTCAAAAGTTAGGCGTCATGGACAGGTCCATGTTCCGGGAATCTCGACCCACGATTTTATCTTCGCCTTATACAAGAAAGGCCCTTCATTACTCAATATTTCTCCTGGACAAAGCAGAAACCTAAAGAAGATAGATCCGGAAGCTTTTAAAAATGATATTCAGACGATTGACTGGTCAGATGTATTTGATAGTGTTGACGTCAACGATAAGGTTGAATTGTTCAGCAGGAAGGTGGCAGAACTTTATGATAAACATGCACCAGTGCGGACGTATCGACAACGAAAAACAAAGCCCTCTCCTTGGATGTCTGAAAGTATCCGGTCCCTAATGGCGAAAAGAGACTTTTTCTTCTGGATGTCCATAAGAAGCGGATCTGAAGAGGATTCTTTACAATACAGGCTTTACAGAAATAAAGTAAAGACGGCTATACGCGATGCTAAAAGAAGATGCATAACTAGCAGTCTCGATAGATGTTCGCACTGCGAGGTTTGGAAAGAGCTGAAAAAGCATAGAGTCATTGGTGTGAGTGGAAATAACGTTGATATTATTTGCAACTTAGACGAATTAAATCGCTTTTTTGTTTCTCATCCTCTTGGCCCTGGAAGAGCGATAACTGAACCAATGCCGACTAATGAGGATGTTGATGACCTTATCTTTGATGAGATCACCGAAGATGATGTGGTTTGGAGTCTAAGACGAGTGAGGACTGGTGCAGCGGGGGAAGATGGACTGACTAAGACGATGATTGAGAGGTTGGGAGCCACCCATGTCCTGGTAGATATCCTAAATGCGTCCCTGCAACAATGTAGTTTCCCTGAAGCGTGGAAGCGCACCATCATCAGGCCCATTCCTAAGAAACCAAAGCCCAAGACTCTTTCTGAATACCGGCCTATTGCTCTCCTACCCGTGTTGTCGAAGATTCTAGAGAGGATAGTAGAGAGGGATTTGAGAGGATTCTTTGAAAGCAATGGCCTTCTGTCTCCGCACCAATCAGGCTTTAGACAAGGGCGAAGCACGTGCACAGCGTTACATACTGTTTTGACCGATATACGAGTAGCCATGGATAAACGTATGGTAATAATATTCGTCTCTCTTGATTTCGAAAGGGCTTTCGACTCTGTCGATCATGAACTATTACTAGGTAAACTCGGAAGCTTTGGTGTAGGGGAGCAGGTGCTCCAGTGGCTTAGTTCATATCTCAAGGGACGAAAGCAGCAGATCAGAATTCCTAACAGCCATTCTGAATGGCTGGAGAGCAGTGCAGGCGTTCCGCAGGGATCTGTTCTTGGGCCCCTGCTTTTCCTAAGTTATATCAATGATATAGTTAGGGCTATCAAGTACTCCAAGATCCACATGTTTGTAGACGATGTGGTGATTTGGGCATCTAGTCTACCGGAGGATGTAAATGCAACCATGGAACGAATCAATGAAGATATCAGGGATCTTCACCGGTGGGCCTCAACTAACAGACTTCGCCTCAATTGTGGAAAATCTAACTGGATGCTGGTAGGTAGCCCTAAGCTTATTGTAAAGGCCGAAAAGAATGCTTCGCTGCCTCAGCTGATGATTGTTGACCAGATCATACCCAGATCTGAAAAGATAAAATATCTTGGTATGGTGGTGAACTGCTCCTTGACATGGAGAGACCAGGCTAGCCTCGTTGTGGGTCGTGTTCACGGAGTCCTGCACTCTCTCACAAGATGGAAACGATTCTTATCAGCCGAAGCGAAAAAGAAGATAGTCTCAGCTCTGATACTCCCCATTGCCTGGTACTGCGACTCAGTCTATATAGATATTCCCAACTCGGAAGATGGCAGAATACAGAGACCGCTCAACGCGGCTATACGGTTTATCTTCTGTATTAAAAGAGATGAACACATTAGTCCGTACATAAAAGAGTTATTCTGGTTGCGAGCTAAGGAATATAGGAGGCTCAACCTGATGTCCGTAGCAAGAAGAATCCTTGATTCTGGAACCCCCGAAGACCTGCACAATCGTTTCGAAACAGTAAGTAGCGAGAGGCTTCAGGGCAGATTCAGGATACCGGCAAGCAGGACGGAGATCATGAGGAATGCATTCCACGTTGCGGCAGCGAGAGAGCTCAACAAGCTTCCAGTAGAGGTGAGATCGGCGTCTTTCTTCCGCAAGGCTTGTCTCCGACGATTCTTGGACGCGGGCCAGTCGAGTGCACCTTAACATCTCCCATCCATTTCAAATTACCCAATCCCCTTCCTTCAACCCCTTTTCCATTTGCATTCATCCTACATTGATAATTATTATTTATTTATTTATTTTTTGTTGTTTTTTTTTTTATTTTTTTTTTTATTTTATTTATTTATTTATTTTTTTTTTTAATTTCTTATATATTAATTTTTCCTTAGAGGTGTGTTTTTACTTTACCCCCATAAATATAAAGCAAAATAAAAAAATAAACGAAGAAAGGCAGTGAAAATGATATTTGTCTTTATTTTTATGTTTATTATCTATCTATAAGCTCTCATCTTGATGTAACACTTTACTTTATCTTATTAAATGTATTATGTTTTTATTCATTGCTGTAACCATATGCATATATTTGTCTGTAAGAAAGGGCCAAAGGCCCTAAGACAATAAAGAATCAATCAATCAATCAATCAATCTCTCAACCAGAACAAAACTGATACATTTCATTCATCTTGAACAAAGGGCCAGTCTATCAATTGTTTTCCTTAAAGCGAAGGTTAAAGCAGTTATGTTTTAAAACCAAGCCAAATAAATTTCAATAGAACTGCCATTTTTTTATTTTATTTTTTATAATTCTGTTTTTATTTCTCTTGTCAATAATGAAAATAAAACTAAGGGATCTGTTATTTAATTTATTTTTGGATTACCTTTAAAAGTTGTACAAAATTTCTCCTGTCATGTGATCTTCCTCCTCTCTGACCAGGATACTGCCAACAGATGTCTATGCCATCCAATTCCCAATCCCTAATAAAATCAATAATCCATTTCTCAATTATAATTTCTCTTGATGCTAAATAATTAGGAAGTAAATAAAATCTTTGAAATGAGATGATCAAAATAATCTTTGAAAATACCTGATGAACTTAACAAGACTGTTAATGAACGCAGATTTCTTTGAAGAAGAGCTTGCCATTTCAGAAAACTTGACTGAGCCCTGAGAATATCCTCCAACACTGGCTAGGACTTTGATGTTTGGATTAAATGTCTTTAGGACTTTTAATTCTTTCAATTGACCTGTAACAAAAGGTAACCTTTTAGGTAAATGAATAATTGAAAGTCAAGTTGAGCGGGTATAAGATTCCCCTGAAAAAAAAAGGAGCAAAATAATATAAAAATCCTTAATGTCTCTGATAATTTTTTTGTTTTAAACTTAAACTGTGAGGGTTTTTTCATCTTCAATTTTTAAAGGAATTATTCATTGTAAAATCTGATTCAAAATCAAAATATCTGGTTCAAAATAATTCATAACGAAACTAGTTTGATTTAAGAATCCGCCAAAATTAGGCTCCAGTTAAAATTGGAATATGTTAGGGCTTAAAATAATATCCCTTGTGGACTACTGTTTATCTACCTAAGTGGGGTTAGCATAATTACAGCATTGACAATCTTATCAATTTAACTCAGAACTTTTAAATATTAGCTAGTTCTAATAATAACAAGATATGTACACAATGAACCCAAAATCCAACTGACATTGTTTATATTAGTTAAGCTAAGCCTTTTTTTTCTTTATTTTAATTTTTCAACCCTTTTTATGTATAATATTAAAAAAATATTGTAAAGTAAGTTGTTTAATGCAACAATTATTTTAAGATATAGAAGGCCGGCCCTGGAAGTCGGGGGTAAACTTAAAATTTTATTTCAAGATATGCATGAATCTAATGGTTGAAGGATCCTCTAAGTTATCTATGAAGTAAGACTTAAACAAACTAACCATATGGAAGATTTGACAATTAAATCCACAGTGTGTCAATTACTAGTTTTTGCACTTTTAACAATAAATATTGCCACATTGTAAAACTATTGAACTTTTGGCCCAAAAAAACCTCTTCAGTCTTTATAAGGATAGATAAAGAGGAGCTACAGGAAGTTTCAATTTGATCCCTTCATAAAAAGTATTTTTTTTTTTTTTTTTAAATTTCACCTCAGAAATGTATGGCGCTGTGCCGGACAGTTTCAATGTTCTCCGCGGGATCCGACAGGGCTGCATTCTCTCCCCTACACTATTTATCATAGTCTTAGACCGGCTAATGAGGCAGGTCTTAGGTAGAAGGAAAAGAGGGATCCAATGGACATTACATGAAAGGCTCGAGGATCTTGACTTTGCCGATGACGTTTGCCTTCTAGCACAACGGTTTTCTGACATGCAGACAAAGTTGAGGAAACTAGAAACCGTTTGCAAAGTTGCGGGGTTAAAGGTAAACGCTTCCAAGACCAAAGAAATTCGGTTAAATGTGGAAAATGAGGAGACCCTACAGCTAAATGATGAGGTCCTTGAACGGGTTGATGCTTTCACTTACCTGGGAAGCATTGTGGGGAGAGATGGAGGCACTGACCAGGAAATAGTTTGCCGGATCCGCAAAGCAAATGGAGCCTTTGTCCAGCTATATCCTGTATGGCGTAACAAGAATATATCCCGCAATACTAAGCTAAAACTGTACAACTCCAACGTAAAGTCCGTCCTCCTCTATGGCTGTGAAACTTGGAAAATCTCCAAAAAGGTTCTGAGCCAGCTCCAAGTTTTTGCGAATCGCTGCTTTAAGAGAATTCTCTCGATCAGCTGGGACGATAAAATCTCAAATGAGAGGCTGGCTCAATTGTCTAGACAGAAGCCATTGGGGGAGCAGATTGCCACGAGAAAGTGGAAGTGGATTGGACATACCCTTCGTAAAAGAGATGGAGCCATTGAGAAGACGGCTCTTGATTGGAATCCCCAAGGATCAAGAAGTCGGGATAGACCCAAGCTGACCTGGCGAAGAACAGTAGAGAAAGAGGTCATTAGAGCTGGAAAAACATGGAGAGAGGTCAAGGCCCTAAGCGGGGATAGAGACGGATGGCGAGTTTTTACTTCGGCCCTTTGCTCCTACTATGGCAGCCATAGGACATAAGAAGAAGAAGACCTCAGAAATGTAGTCTCAAGGGTGTCAATATCTGTACGGTTTACCCTATGTTATGGAGAAAAAAAAATTAGTAGTAGAGATTAAGATCCAAATTATCTTTCCTCATAACTAGGAAGTTTCTAACCCCTTTTTAAATAAATAAGTAATTGTAAAGCAATGTTTTTCTACATTGTTAATTTAAAAATTTAGGTTTATAATGTTATATTTAGTTCGGTACCAACTTGTTAAATGAAAATAAAAATTTAAAAGAGCTTACCTCTGCCTTTTCCTCCCATATCGAGGTCTATCATACGATCGACACTTTCTATTTCACTCGTGGTCTCATTTATTCCCATAAATGCATAAACAATATGTGTACAGTGCTGTAGATTAGAATCTCTCACTGTGAACTTGCCTTGGTGCTCCCTCGTCGAGGCCCAAGCAGCCATGTAGCAGAGCGCTGTAGTTTTCTTTGCTGAAATTTATTATTTTTATTCATTACATATAATTAAAACAATGTTTATCTTATCATTTTCTAAAAGAATATTTTAAAAATGAATAGTATAATATAGTTGTCCATAGGAAAAGTCGCTAATTATATTTGTGGACCTTTTAAGACTATGGTCTAAGTGACATTTTTCAAATACTTGAGTTAGTTGCAGAATATGGTAGTAAAAGTGCCACTCTTTAGATTGGTGAAGTGTATTCAATGACAGTGATAATGTTAAATAAATTTGTAAAAAAACAAAAAAAAATAAATGTGTCAAAATCAGTTGGGCAGTAGTTAACTACATTTGTAATTAACTACACAGACAACTACATGTAGTTTGTAGTTGGAAGCGCGCAACTACTATTTTTCAACTACCAGTTAAGTAGTTGTAATTTAAAACTACAACTACAGTAGTTGGGAAAAAGTAGTTGGGAATGACAAATACAACAAGTAGTTGTAAATGTAGTTTAGAGCGGCAACTACATTTGCTAAGCAACGTCTAATTAAATCACATGTTTTTGCTATTTTTATTTTGTGTTTAGATAAATACTCCATAGATAAATGGGCTCCATTATGGTTGATAATCTGTTTTAAAAATAGTACAATACATATACATAATACAAAATTTTTCCATGATTTCCGGCAGTCAATTATTTTTTTTAACCTTAAGTTCTCGATCAATCCCATGTTTTATATATTAGCTGAATTGCATTTGATATACTCCTTATTGATAATACTAGATATCGATAATTACTCGTTATCAATAAAAGTAGTTGTAGTTTCAGGCCCATAATTACAGTTGCAACTACCAGTTGTAGTTGTAAAAATGCAACTAATTTTTTGAAACTACAGTAGTTGTAGTTGTGGTCCATCAACTACAAATTATAAAAGTAGTTGTAGTTTCAACAACTTCCCAACTACTGTGTCAGTAGTTTTGTAATTTGTAGTTCAACTTCTTTTTGCCCAACTCTGGTCAAAATACATTGAAATAGCATAAACCATGAAAAAAAATTAATACTTCGCTCACCTCCTTCTCCCAAAATCTATCCATGATAAGATTTATCTGTAACTAACATTCTTATAATATTATAACACATTAGAAGGAAATGCAAATTTCATCGAAATCGAATGACTGGTAGGAAGATGAAAATTTCCCCCCTCCCACCTTTTTTTCAGATGTTATAATACTCATCCTGATATTTGGGGTAAAGAAAAATCAAACAATCCTAAATATCAGACCAGATGTTCTTGATTTATAAATGATATAACTAACCTGACTTTGTTTTATTTATTTATAACACATTTTAAAACGCCTCAAACTATAAATACTAAACAAGTTATAACTGATATTGTCACGTGTGGTGTAGTGGTTAGCATAGCAACCTAAAATGCTAAAGGTCATGGGTTCGCATCCTGCAGTGGCCCTAGGATTTTTTAAAGGGAGTAAAAAATCCTTGACTATGCCTTCCCTCGGATACGACGTAAAATGGAGGTCCTGAGCCTGTACAATATCAGTTACTCGTTATAGTTCCCTATCCTAATTATATCTGGATAGGCAATATTTAGGACTCCGACTGTAGCATCGTCCGATTAGCCTTAGAGGCATAAAGTGACGCTAAACAAACAAGATTTTCAGATTATATAGAAAATTAATAAATGACAAAAAATAAGATTGATTTAAAATTGGAAAAAAGAATTGCATACACAACTGACTGCACGTAAAAAATGATGCGTGATACCGTTAGAATACCAACATGAAACTTTGTGTGCTATTTATTAAAGAGGTTCTGAATAATACAATTGTTTAAAAAAAAAAAAAAACTATTACTCAATTGAGTTATTAACTAATTGCCAACATATCCCGAATTTCCAATATATATTATGATTATTTATTTAATTTACCTTATACGACTTAAACCCAGACTATCCTTTGCTTGAAACTCAACAGTCAAACATCAACTCAAGTGTGAGAAAACTTTGTTTTCAGTCTAATTTATAGAATTATGCTTATGTACATCAAGAATATTAGATACTTAATAATAATCTTGACGTTAGTACCAATAATAGAATACTTACCATGTGTGAATTCTGCATTAAATAATACTACTGCCATAAAGCAGAATGATAATTTCAAAAGTATTCCCATATTTCTTTTGATAAGTTACTTTCACATTAAGGCTATATTTATTCTAGACAAAGGAGAACCCTATAAAATAAATATAAATTATTAAAACAGAAAAAAAATCAAGTTGAAAGTATATAAAAATCGTCTTATACCTTACAATAGTGATTTGACCAAGAGCATGCTCAATAAAGTGAATAGTATATATTAATAATAAATTCATGGGTTATATAGGTGTGCGTGTTAGGCATATTGTTTACTATTATTGGTGGCCTTTTCTAAAATGAATAAAATTTTAGTTTCATACATTATTTCGAGATAAATTAATAAATACTTTTTCATATTTTCTAGGTCTCTGAATTGAATGAGACCATTGCAGATGCAGTCAATAGTTCAAAAGCTATCTATGATTATAAATGAAAAAAACATATTATCGATAAAATGTTTCTCTAAATGTACATGAGACAAAACTTTCATTTCACACTGATCATTTCTACTATGTTTGCATTTATTTATAAATTACATTGACTTTATTGGTTTAAGAACAATTTATGAATTATTTATGAAAAACATTGGTTGAAGCAATTTATTTAAGAATGAATATATATTTACAATATAGTTTTATAGTTCAGTAAATTGTTGTATGAATTAATTGATGAATTAATTTACGATTGCATATATATATATATATATATATATATATATATATATATATATATATACATGTACATGTAATAATGTATAACTTAATACATTAATTCTATAAATATTGTTAGAGCTTATATTAATGTAATAAATGGATGTAAATAAAAAAAGGGAGATAGTTAAATAATCAACACATTTTAAATTATCCAATGAAAGATAAGATAAAATATAAAGCTCCCCACCCTCGACTTGTAGTTAAGCGGTTTAGTGTTGAGTACGTAAATATCTATTAAAATATCGTAGCGGTTTATGCAACACCATCTACCTCAATTTTTGCAAAAATGGGATTAAGCACAGACTTCACAGATTTTCACTGATCCATAACGCAGCCTAATTCAGAAGTTGAACTTACAACATTTGAAATACCACAAAAATTTGCAGAAAGTATTTCATTATGAAAAAAAAAGTTTTTGAAGCCTTCTGAAGAGCTTTTAAGAAAATTGGCCCAATTTCTGAGCGTGGAAGGACTTCTTAACATAGCTCATTAAGTTTCTTGACTATCAGTCGAGAAACATGAGATCTGGTGTTATTGTGTGAGAGGTCCTTCTGATTAACCAATGCAAGTTTTTTTGTTTTGTTTTTGTACGTTATGTCAATAACTCTGCAGAACGATGTGAATACAATTTTTTCACATCTTGGTAAAAAAAAAAAAAAGAATTATTCCTGCCATTGACCACCACAAGGAAACCAAAAAATCGTTATATTTAAATTTTTGATTGGCATGTTTCTCATTCTTTTATGATCATGTATAATCCACTTCACACATTACGTCCATATGGCACCCTTAAATCTATTTTTTTAACTTAATCTTAAAATGTCAGTACACATTTATTCAATAGTGCTGCAAGCTGTGTAACCGTTTTTTAAAGGTTTCTAAAATAATACAGAGAAAATATATGGCTTACCCATAATTTATTCAATATTTTTGTTGTTTTATGTAATTTTATGTGCAGAGAAAAGTTTTCCCATGCTGGGACCCGCGCTCATGTCACCAGCATTAAGGTCTGATCACATAACCACACAGCAACACAGTGGCGGATCCAGGGGAGGGGCGCGGGGGAAGCGCGCCCCCCCTGAAAGGTGTGGACACCAATTAACTATTACTATTTCTGTATAAAAAGGGCTATTTTAAGTAATTTTTTAACTCCTTAAATGAAAAATGGATTGTATTTAAACATTTATTAAAAATTTACAATGTAATCAGCTACTAATATTTAAAAAAGGACCTTCATGAAACATAGAAATAAAAAAATCTGGTGCGTGCGGCAACACACAACTTTCACTTACCAACTTACTTAGATTAGAAATTAATGTGTTTTGTTAATTGTCACTTCTCAAAGTTATACATTTTTCCACATCCATTTCTTATTTTCTTATTTGCTCAAAAAAAAAAAATTAATTTCTTTTATTATTAAATAAAAGTTTTTACTTGTGATAATTCGGCAATCCAAGCATAATACTCCAAGTCGTCTGATTTTATAATTCTCTATGTACTTGTAACAAATAATTTTCATTAAATGAACAGAACATCTTTAATTATAATGCATTGGTTTGTCATTTAAGGCGTACGGCGCATGCGTGAGCTCAAGGTGTTTTATGAGTTGACGGAATAGTTTTCTTTTTTTCTCCTGTATATGTTTACTTGATTTTCTTCATATATCATATTTAGCCATGTCCTACTTTTAGGCGTGATGGGAGACAGTTAATTTCTCAATATAAACTAAAACAAAAGTACTTTCTAGGAAAACAAAAAAGGCCCCTTCCCCATTTAAGCCCCCTCAGAAAATTTTAATACTGATAAAACTTACCTGATATGGGGTCACCTGTGGTGTCGTGGTTAGCATGGCAACCTACAATACTAAAGATCGCGGGTTCGATTCCAGCAGTGGCCCTAGGATTTTTTAATGGGAGTAAAAAATCCTTAGCTATGCGATCCTCGGATAGGACGTAAAATGGAGGTCCCGAGCCTGTACGATGTCAGGTACTCGTTAAAGATCCCTATCCTAATTATACCTGGATAGGCAAAATTTAGGACTCCCGCTGTAGCATCGTCCGATTAGCCTTAGTAGCACAGAAATGGACCTTAAACAAATAAACAAACAAACTTACCTGATATTATTGAACACCTAATTTTCATTAAATATGACGAATTTGATCAAAATCATTACAGCCGTTTTTGAGATAATCGAAAAAAAGGTAAAAATTGGAAAAAAGTTATGAAATAAAGTGCCCCCTCCGTTTGATCAAATGTTGGATGTCATATCTTTGGCATATACATACGTCAAATACCCAGTTTGATCAAAATCTTTAAAGCCGTTTTTGAGTAAATAAAAAAAAAAAACACATGAAAATGATACAAAATTTATTAAGTATAGTCCCCCCTCCGGTTGATCAATTTTGATGAAATTTTTACAGTCATATCTCGGGCCTATTAATACATCAAATACTTAGTTTAATCAAAATCGTTAGAGCCGTTTTTGAGAAAATCGAAAAAAACGTAAAAAGTTATTAAATAAAGTACCCCACCCTTTGACCAATTTTGATGAAATTTTCGCTGTCACATCGCGGGCACATACATACACTAAATACCCAATTTCAGGTTCGCACGGTTAATAGTTTTTGAGCTAGTCTGTTCTTACACACACACACACACACACACACACACACACACACACACACACACACACACACACACACACACACACACACACACACACACACACACACACACACACACACACACACACACACACACACACACACACACACACACACACACACACACACACACACACACACACACACACACACACACACACACACACACACACACACACACACACACACACACACACACACACACACACACACACACACACACACACACACACACACACACACACACACACACACACACACACACACACACACACACACACACACACACACACACACACACACACACACACACACACACACACACACACACACACACACACACACACACACACACACACACACACACACACACACACACACACACACACACACACACACACACACACACACACACACACACACACACACACACACACACAGAATAGGTGTGGAGGACACAATACAGTATTGAATCTTTCGACGTTGCGCAATTTTTTAGTGAGTAGGAATCTCACACTGTTGTGGACTTATAGTCGCACAGCGTCTTATGTAAGATTTTTCCCCTACCCAAAAAAAAAAAAAAAAAAAAAAAAAAATCTGGTGCGTGCGCGCAACACACAACTTTCACTTACCAACTTACTTAGATTAGAAATTGACGTGTTTTGCTAAATATCATTTCCCAAAGTCCCACATTTTTCTACATTCATATCTTATTTTTGTTAATCGTTAAAGCCGTTTTTGAGTAAATAAAAAAAACCCGTGAAAATGATACAAAATTTATTAAGTAAAGTCCCCCCTCCCGTAGATCAATTTTGATGAAATTTTTACAGTCATATCTCGGGCATATAAATACATCAAATACCAAGTTTGATCAAAATCGTTAAAACCGTTTTTGAGTAAATAAAAAAACACGTGAAAATGATACAAAATTTATTGAGCAAAGTCCCCCCTCCGATTGATCAATTGTGATGAAATGTTGGTTATCACATCTTTGGCATATAAATACATCAAATACCAAGTTTGATCAAAATCGTTAAAACCGTTTTTGAGTAAATAAAAAAAACATGTGAAAATGATACAAAATGTATTAAGTAAAGTCCCACCTCCGGTTGATCAATTTTGATGAAATTTTTACAGCCATATCTCGGGCATATAAATAGATCAAATACCCAGTTTGATTAACATCATTAAAACCGTTTTTGAGTAAATAAAAAAAAACACGTGAAAATGATACAAAATTTATTAAGTAAAGTCCCCCCTCCGGTTGATCAATTTTGATGAAATTTTTACAGCCATATCTCGGGCATATAAATAGATCAAATACCCAGTTTGATTAAAATCGTTAAAACCGTTTTTGAGTAAATAAAAAAAAACATGTGAAAATGATACAAAATTTATTAAGTAAAGTCCCCCCTCCGGTTGATCAATTTTGATGAAATTTTTACAGTCATATCTCTGGCATATAAATAGATCAAATACTCAGTTTAATCAAAATCGTTAGAGCCGTTTTTGAGAAAATCGAAAAAACGTAAAAAGTTAATAAATAAAGTACCCCCTCCCTTTGAGCAATTTCGATGAAATTTTTGCTGTCACATCGCGGGCATATACATACACTAAATACCCAATTTCAGGTTCGCACGGTTTATAGTTTTTGAGCTAGTCTGTTCACACAGACACACACACACACAGACACACAGACACACACACACACACACAGACCATTTTGCGGGACTTGGTTAATTGGACTCAGGGGACCCCAAAACGTGTATTTCCGTTGAAAACCGGAAGTCAGAATTTTTCACGATCGCAATACTTCCACTTACTATATATTTCATATATAGGTAAGTGAAAGTAAAAAAAAAACACACACACACACACAGACCATTTCGCGGGACTTGGTTATTTCGACTCAGGGGACCCCAAAACGTGTATTTCCGTTGAAAACCGGAAGTCGAAATTTTTCACGATCGCAATACTTCCACTTTATATATTTCATATATAGGTAAGTGAAAGTAAAAATAAAAATGTGCGCCCCCCCACTGAAGAAATTTCTGGACCCGCTACTGCCGCAGCACGGGCGTGCATCGGATCTGATTCATTTACGAAGAATAGATAGAAATCGGTCACACATGCCCGACACCGGCGCAACCGACCTGTTACTATCTATCCTTCGTATTTGAATCAGACCCGATAAACGCCACTGCTGCGGTGCAGTTATGTGACCAGATCTTTACTAGTGCGGTGTGTTACCATCCGCGCCTCCGGGGAGCTTGTTCCAGCCATTGCCCACCTTCATTGATCCTATGTTACAACAATCTACTTAATTTAGTTTAATAATTTTTTTCATTTGACACTTCTTTTAATCACTGTTATACTCTCCATAGATCGACACAGAGGTGAAACAAGTTGCATTCACATTGTACTGCAGAGTTATTGACATAATGTATCAAAACTTGTAAAAAAAAAATACAACCTGTATGATTAATGGGAAGGGGCTTATAATCTGATTTTATTTCTCCACAAAATATAAATAAAAACTGAATTTTTTAGTTTTAGTATTGAGAATGTATAATATGGTATTCAATTCTAATACAAAATGTATTCAATTAGAGAATTGGGTATTGAATAGCTGCCCGAAATTCAAGTATTTTGGAACATGGATATCTTGTGAAGGTACATGCGATGAAGATATCAAGCATAAAGTACAAAAAGGGAAACAGCTGATAGGCTGCTTGAATTCTGCATTATGGAATAAAGAGGTGTTTTTAAAAACCAAAAAACGCATATATAATTCCATAATAGAAGGTATTGTCCTCTATGGTTCTGAGACTTGGACAAGAAAAATGAGAGAAGAAAAAGCATTGTTAGCGTTGGAAATGCACTTTTGGAGAAGGAACAGTAGAATTTCAAGGCTGAATCACGTCCCAAACGCAGAAATAAGGAGGGATATTGATTAAGAAGAAACTCTATTATTCTCTATTGAAACAAAGTAGCTTAGTTGGTATGGACATGTGATGCGAATGGGAGCTGAAAGATGGTCAAGATGTAGGCTGGAATCCACCCCGGAAGAAAGAAGAAAGAGAAGCCTTACCAAAGAAGCAATGGACAGAGGGAGTTAACGCGGGAATGGCTGCGCGAGGTTTGGAGGGAAGGACAGTGGAAGGATAAAAGGTTTTGGAATAAAGTTCTTTTTGGGGACGACATATGAACAACTTGTTTGTTGTTTGTAAATAAAGTCGTTATAAAAAAAAAAAAATGAGAATTTGATGACACTTTGGGGAAAATGAGTAGAAAATGAAGATCAAAATTTGAAATTTTTTTTTTTAATTTCAAAAAGTTTTTTTACTAAATAATCTATCCTATGAAAAAGGATAATTCATATGAAACGACCCAATAATTAACAGTTAAACCTATCGATACGTAAAAAATGGTTTATATAAATCAAATCAACCCATTTTTTTCAGTTTGGAACAGAGTGTTTTTCGTCTGTTTGGATTCAGATTAATAATAAATTTTATCTGACCGTTGTGATAAGAAGGTCAGAAAAATGTGGGATATCTTCAAAGTAAATCATTGAAATAATTAAAATGATGAGTTTTATTTTCAAATTTATTTAGATATATTTTAAAATAAGAATTAAGTAATTTTTGTTGACATTAATATGGTAACGAAATCTATCTTCCTTTAATGCTCCAATATTTGTATTTGAGAGGCTTCGCGATTTTACTTAAAATTGTTATTTGAATTTCTTTAATTTAAACCGTTTTATTATTTTCTTGTTACTTACCCTCTTATATCTCAGTCATAGATGTGTTATTTTGTATTTATAAACAATTTACCATACTATTAAAATACAAATTGTTAACAGTTTATTATATTCCAAAGACGCAGGATAACCTTTAGACAATTTCTATCAAGTATTATTAAATGATGTATAAATAGGGATTCCCTTGTTTACATTTTACAATAATTTGAATCGTTTATGTTCTTCATATCAGAATTAGTTTTTAAATTCTATTTAATTTGTATATAATCCGTGGCGGAGCCATGGGGGGCCATGTACTCCCTGTCTCATAATCACGTGGGTGAACATTTTTGTATGAGATTATTACCTTGTATTAAGAAGGACTCCGTTCTAAACGACCGGAAGTGTTATGTTTATGGCATGGTAACAACCTAAATGCATTATTCGTGTAAAATACAAAATAAATGAATACAATTTATTTCATTATTTTTTTTTTGCCTCAGATCGGAAAGCCTGGTGGAAGATCTGCCAAACCTCTACATCTACCAGTCGAAGAAAATCGGATTAAATAAGTAAGTTATTTCTAACTTCTTGTGATTTTTACTTTCACTTACCTATATATGAAATATATAGTAAGTGGAAGTATTGCGATCGTGAAAAATTTCGACTTCCGGTTTTCAACGGAAATACACGTTTTGGGACCCCCTGAGTCGAAATAACCAAGTCCCGCGAAATGGTCTGTGTGTGTGTGTGTGTGTGTCTGTGTGTGTGTGTGTGTGTGTGTGTGAACAGACTCGCTCATAAACTATAAACCGTGGGAACCTGAAATTAGGTATTTAGTGTAGGTATATGCCCGCGATATGACAGCAAAAATTTCATCAAAATTGCTCAAAGGGAGGGGGTACTTTATTTAATAACTTTTTACATTTTTTTCGATTTTCTCAAAAACGGCTCTAACGATTTTGATTAAACTGAGTATTTTATCTATTTATATGCCCGAGATATGACTGTAAAAATTTCATCAAAATTGATTAACGGGAGGGGGGACTTTACTTAATAAATTTTGTATCATTTTCACGTGTTTTTTTTATTTACTCAAAAACGGCTTTAACGATTTTGATTAAACTGGGTATATGATGTATGTATATGCCCGAGATACGACTGTAAAAATTTCATCAAAATTGATCAACCGGAGGGGGGACTTTACTTAATAAATTTTGTACCAATTTCACGTGTACATATTTTTTATTTACTCAAAAACGGCTTTAACGATTTTGAAGAAACTGGGTATTTGATGTATGTATATATCAAATATGTAAAAGCCAACATTTCATCAAAATTGGTCCAACTGAGGGGGCACTTTACTTCATGACTTTTTTTTCCAATTTTTACCTTTTTTTCGATTATCTCAAAAGCGGCTTAAACGATTTTTATCAAATTCGTCATGTTTAATGAAAATTAGGTTTTCTTTAATATCAGGTAAGCTTTATCATTATTAAAATGTTCTGAGGGGGCTTTTTTTTGGGGGGTGGCCTTTTTTGTTTGTTTATTTCTTTCTTATAAAGTACCTTTGTTTTTGTTTACATGGAGAAATTAACTGTCTCTCGTTACGCCTAAAAATAAGAAATGGCAATATGAGATATGATAAAAACAAAGAAAACATAAAGAGGAGAAAAAAAGAAAAATATTCAGTCAACTCATAAAAATCGTTGAGCCCACGCATGCGGAGTACGCCTTTAATGACAGACCATTGTTCATAATTAAAGCCGTTCTGTTCATTTGAGAAGTGGCTATTAACAAAACGCATTAATTTGTAATCTAAGTAAGTTGGTAAGTGAAAGTTGTGTGTTGCGCGCACGCACCAGATTTTTTTTTTTACTTTCACTTACCGATATATAATCAATTGTATTCCCTTACTATATAAGGGAAAGTATTGCGTTCTTGAAAAATTCTGACCTCCGGTTTTCATCGGAAATACACGTTTTGGAGTCCCCTGAGTCCAAATAAGTACCGTGGTCCGTATAAGTGTGAACAGACTAGCTCAAAAAATATAACCGTACGAACCTGGAATTGGGTATTTGGTGTATGTATATGCCCGCGATGTGACAGCAAAAAATTAATCGAAATTGGTCAAACGGAGGGGGCACTTCATTTTTTAAAAAATAAATTTTGTCTCATTTTTATGTTTTCTTCTTTTTTCTCAAAAACAGCTCCAACGATTTTGATCAAACTCGTCAAGTTTAATGAGAATCAAGAATTCTATAGTATTCCGTAGGCTATATTATTATTAAAATGTTCTGAGGCTGCTTACATGGGGAAGGGGATCTTTTTTGGTTTTATATGGGGAATTTAACTGTCTAGACCATGGCTCAGTAGCTATAATGCGTTTTATATCCTATTTTTTTTTAATGCAGTCAAATCAATTCACTGTTAAAGATAAAAAAGTTTCAGCTAATCTAAAAACCAACGGGTTTTAAAACAGAACTTTACGCCAAATTTAAAATTGTTTGGTAAAGAATTTAGATGGGTTAAAATTTTTATTGCTTACATCTTAAATTTGACCAGAATCTGTTAATGAATGATACATGTGAAAGGAACTTAAAAAGAATATAAATTGAACAGGGTTTAGTACAATCAAAATAGACAGTAAGCAAAAATGTACCAAATTAATCTTTTGCCATAATAAATATTAATTAAATTCAGAATATAACACATGATGATATGATATATCGTATCAGGAGGTTATACTAATAGGTGCACAATAATTTTGGTAAACCTGTCTTTTGCTAAAACAAATAGATTCGATGTTTTCCCCACACATGAAAAGGCGACAAATAGTTTTCTATGGGAAAAAATAGATTTATGCTTTCCCTCCCTAAATATCGAAATATGGTAAAGTGTTGTGTCAACAAATCAACTTACACCGCCCTATGGTGGAAATTTATAGAACTTGCAAATAATCGAGATAAAAACTATCCTATTTTTTAAGTTGGACAAAACTATACACAATGAGCCAAATTTCATCAAGATCGGTTGAGTAGTTTCTGAGTTTACCTCCGTCAAACATCGGGACACGAGATTTTTCTATATATAAAGATTAACTGCTTCTCGTTATGCCTAAAAATAAGAAATGGCTAAATATGAAACCTGAAAAAAAATCAAGTAATTATATACAGAAGAAAAAAAGAAAAATATTCCCACGAGTCATAAAACACGTTGAGACCATGCATACGCTGTACGCCTTTAATGACATAGTTTATACTTTGTTTATAATTAATGACGTTCTGTTTATGGGAAAGAGTTGTCAACGTGTTCTGAAACATAGGTATTTAATGGAAATTATTTGTTTCCATGGTAACTAAATGAAGTTTTCAACTAACTAAATAGAAAATTATAAAATTAGACGAAATGGAGTAATGTGCTTGAATTACCGAATTATCACAAGTATAAACTTTTATTTAACAATAACAATTGTTAGTGTGCTTTAGAGAGCAAATACAAACAGAAATAAGTAACTGGATGTGGAAAAGTGAGAGAATTTGAGGAATGGCGTTTAAATATTTATCAAAACACCTCAATTTCTAATCTAAGTAAATTGGTTAGTAATAGTTGTGTGTTGCGCGCAACGCACCAGATTTTTTGTTTATACTTCCTTTATGTTGTGAGAGGTAAGGTATTACATTTCTGTTGTTAAAAAGTATGTAAATAAAATAAATTAAAAAATATTTTTATAAGAAAACTAAAAAATTACAGGAGTTAGTATATGAATCTTGAAGGTGTATTCTGAATCGTCCATGAGTAAAATACTAATGAAAGAAGTAAAATAATAAATAATGTCTGAAATTTATTTAGAAAAATACTATAAAAACTTTAAAGGAAAAAAAAGAATAAAATCAATTTGTCTCAGCGAATTTTTCACAGATCACACTAGCTGAACCTGGACACCCTGTGCTGTGTCTTTAGATTACATGGAAGTAAATATGGTATAGAAATAATTCTTTATTTTCGAATTATTTAATTAAGTAAACTCTTATTTATTGTTAAAAAAACTATCAATAGTTTAATGTTTTAATAACAAATTCAAAACGAGTGATATGTGTTACAGACTAATATTTTGTTTATTTGTGTTCAAAAACGGCTTGGTTTGTTATCTTTGAGTTTGATACAATAATTTATTTTATATTTTATTAAAGTCCGTTTAAGTTATATAATAAGACGTGGAAAGTATAATTTAATAAGAGGTTGATCTTATCTTATATTGATTGCCATTGCTCACGAAGTAAAACAAAACAAAAAGGTGGTTAGCATGGCAACCTACAATACTAAAGGTCGCGCGTTTGCGCCCCGTGGTAATGGGAGTAAAAAATTCTTAGCTATGCCGTCCCTCGGATAGGACGTAAAATGGAGGTCCCTAGCCTGTACGATGTCAGTTACTCGTTAAAGATCCCTATCCAAATTATACCTGGACAGGCAAAGTTTAGGACTTCCACTTTAGCATCGTCCGATTAGCCTTAGTAGCATAAAAATGGACGTTAAACAAAAAAAAAAAAAAAAACATAAAGTTTTCGTTAATTTCAAGATAGCCGTTATTAAATATGCAAATTATTTGATTGGGTTTAATATAAATGAAAATGTTACCCTAATATAACTTAAACTTTCAATGTTGTAATGAAAAAAAAAAGGTAGGTACGGTGTTTGGTAAATAAAATCAAACACAATCACCCAATCAAACTACAGTTAGTTCATTTGAGTTGTTTTTTTAACTAGACCCCATTTTATAACTGTTACTATTTAATCCCCAAAATGCAGTTGATCTTTTAATTTTTTTTTTTTTTAATTTAAATAAGGTATTTTGGTTGCCTTTAATTAAAAATTGATGAACTGTGAGCAATTTTGCAATCCTTTTCATAAAGAAAGGCGTTGGGTTACTAAAACGAAGATTTTCAGGATGTATAGAAAATTAATAAATGACAAAAAATAAGACTGATTTAAAATAGGAAAAAAGAATTGTTTACGCAACTTACTGTACGTAAAAAATGATGCGTGATACCATTAGAATACCACCATGAAACTTTGTGTACTATTTACTAAAGAGGTTATGAATAATACAATTGTTTTTTTAAATAAAAATAAATTAGTTCGTTTTATAACCATTAACGCTGTCCGAACTTTTAAAATCAGAAGTTTTAACTGTAGGTATATGACAAATAGTTTTGGAGCAAACATCTTTAAAAATATACTTTTGGAATTCATAAAATATTTACAACAAAAATAATGGAAATGAAATGGCAAATGTTGATAGCTTATAAGCCACATATTAAAAAAATCCTAAAGATCTGATATAGGATTTTGACCATTGGTTAATTTTATGTGGAATTACCCAAAATACAATATACAATAACAAAAATAAATTTTTCATGAGCTCAAAGAATTAATATGAATGATTAAGAATGATGTTTGTAAAGTAAAATGGTCACTTTACCTTGAGTGGTTCAGCTTCCGACGAGATTTAATCACTGAGCAGAAGCCAGCTCTGGAAGATATACATAGATCGCTGCGCCTGCGCGTCGACGAGGAAAACACGTCTTGCGAACTTCTGGTTGGCTGTTGATGGATTTGAAAATTTTGTAATTTTTTACGTCAAACAATTTCTTCGTTACTAGCAGATTGTTCGTATGAACTATCAAACATTTATACGAATGACGTATTGGTTATCATCCCTATTATAGTTCGTATTTTGGAGTTTTATAGTTCTGCAATGTCAATAAAAGAAGCAAAATATAAATAAATAGTAAAGAAATGAGAAAAAGTATTATTTGAAAGAGGATTAAAAATGAGCGATTTGTATATAAGTCAATCAACGTTTACTGTAGTACAGTTTAAAGGGCTTTGTTGTAATAGGCGGGCGCAATCGACTATAGGGTGCGCTAGTAGCATTTTCAAAATGTCGGAAAGAACGGGGATAGACTTAGTTGATGTAATAGAGATAGTTGGTAATTTTAAGAGACCATTAATTGAAGGGCAGGCTATTCTTGATGCAAACCACATAATAACATGTGGAATAATATCTAGAAGTAAAAAAACAGTTATTTTACAAGCCTTGTGCCTTCAAACTAGCAATTTTAAAGGACTGCCCCATCAAATAAAAGTGGAAATCAAATTTATTAATAATAATAAGCAATTTTCTTGTCATTGTAAGTGTAAAGCTGGTAGTTCTGGTAAATGCAAACACATCATTGTAACTTTACCCTACGTTTTTCGGTTAGTAATAACTAGAGCTCGGATTCCCGTGCAATTGCATCTTTTTATTGGTAAGTCAGAATAAAGGGAATTCAAGTTACTTATCCGAATCAAGCCTAATGGGATGTTTTAATGAAGTTTTATACTGCACGAAATTGCACGTTTTGGGGTTTACTGCACGAAATTGCACGTTTGGGGGTTACTGCACGAAATTGCACGCTTTGAAATTTTATTGCAAGAAATTGCATCATTTGATATTTTGAAGAAAAAAAATTATTACAATTTTTAATTTTCTTATATACACATCAAAAAATTGGTGGAATTATAAATTGGAATTAGGAATAGGAATAAAAAATAACAGAAAGGAAACATAGGAAAAATATAAAGGGAACTTGGGAGATGTAAACAAACACAAACCTCTAATTTCCAAGAACTAAGGGCTCAGTAGTTCCTGGATGTTTACATTTTGTTTCTTAATTCTTATCGTTCTGTTACTATCAATCTAGCTTCCGTCGGATATATTGTTACTTAAAATGCCAAAAATTGGAGGTGTCTTCGAATATTGCGGGATGGTTTAAAAAATATCCTGACTCAAAAGGGATGGTAGTGTAGTGTTTTGCAACACCCTTGTGATAAAAATATTAGATGTGAGAGGAAATCACAAATTGATGCCCACTGCAGCACAAGTAAGTACCTAATTATTTTTAACTATAGAACGGTACCAGGGGTAGTGCGTGTCTTCAGAGGGATTTAAAATTAAGCCTACGGAATTTAAAATTAAGCCTACGCACCGGATATTGCATCTAGTGATTCCATAATTTGAGTAGCATCTTTCCTTTATAAGATCTCCCTATTTTCAATATAATTACAGCTCACTTGCGAGTGTTATACTCTTTATTCCAAATCTTGTTACTATTTCAAATAAATATTTTATATTCTGATTTTTTTTTTTTTTTAACTGAAATATTTTCAAATATAGAATTGCAACCATTTTGATGAATCCAACCATTCAATCTGATTTGGCATTTATTAGATCGAATTTAGCAGCTTTGCCGGTTGCTCTTACAGAACTAGAGGAGAAAAATATTTCTCTTTATGACCAAATAAAAATAGTTAAGGACGTTGGAAAATCATTGAAAACAATCAAGAGCGAAAAAGGAATTATCATTTACGAAAAACTTCGAAAATTTGTATTAAAAAATAGGCGGGCGCAATCGACTATAGGGTGCGCTAGTAGTTTTGCAAAATGTCGGAAAGAACGGTGTTAGACTTAGTTGATGTGATAGAGATAATTGGTAATTTTAAAAGACCATTAATTGAAGGGCAGGCTATTCTTGATGCAAACCACATATTTACATGTGGAATAACATCTAAAAATAAAAAAACAGTTATTTTACAAGCCTCGTGCCTTTAAACTAACAATCTTAAAGGACTGCCCCATCAAATAAAAGTGGAAATCAAATTTATTAATAATAATAAGCAATTTTCTTGTCATTGTACGTGTAAAGCTGGTAGTTCTGGTAAATGCAAACACATCATTGTAACTTTACTCGACGTTTTTCGGTTATTAATAACATTAATTACCTGTTCACACAATCATTGTTATGACAGCTTAGATTCTTTGTCATATTATTTATTTATTTGTCAAAACTTTCAGGCTTCGCATTGAAAACATGGAACAATTAAGCACAACGGATGTAATAGAAAAATGGGGAAAATTAAAAAAGAAAAACAAATCTATGACGCTGTGGTCTCAATGTTATTTGCATAAAACTAGCATTTTGGAATAATAAAATGTCAAATACTAATATTTACCTGGATAAATATAGTCTCTTTCTTTAAAATAAAGACTACATATCGTCATATGTTTCGAAACAGGCTTATCTATTCTTAATTTTACAATCCACTCTTTAAGAAGCTTTTTATTTTTTGGAAATAAAAGGGAATGACACGTCTTTTGATTTTCTAATTTAACACTGAGGGACCGAGCATTACCTATTAGATATTTTTCAAATGATTTTTTGCTCAATCGGGTTTTAATTATGAAAAAATAAATTAAAAACGCCAATAAACCCTATGAATCCCAGGTAATGGCCCAGCTTTTATCCCCGTTTCTCTAGTTCCTGCAGCGCCGTCGCAGAAGCAGCACCGTCGCTTGCGCCCGCCTATCCTGAATACAAACTATTAAAAAATTTTAATGATTGCCTGAACGGAAATTCAGTCACTATTGAATTGAAGGAGATCCCTAGTTGCTGAGTCACTCTAACGATTGTAGAAGCTGAGATAAAAAAAAAGCCTGTACCACTACAACCCATAAAGGGTCTTGGGTTCAGTACTATGTAAGGAAGGGTACTGTTTCTTGGTCAGCGGTCGTGCAAGGAGGTGATTTGACCGTGATCACGCTCAACCGCCAGGTTCTTTCCCCTTAATTTTTCAATTAAGGGTACCCACTTTATAGAGGCTGGGTTTGCCCCAGGAGGGTCTCTCGACCCACGAGGCGAACTGTGGCGAATAATGAAGATATCATAAGCCATGTCAGATTCGAACTCGGGACCTTAAGCACAGTAGTCCACTGCCTTACCAGTGGGCTACCCCGCTCCCCCAGAAGCTGAGATATCTTTTTCTAAATTGAAAGAAAGTTTAAGTGAGAGGAGGCACTGTTTAACAGAAAAAAATTAGAAATGTAGTTAGCTAGAAACTTTGATTAAAAAAATAATGAAGTGTAGTTACATTTCTAATGTATTCCATTAATTTTTCTTAACTAATGAAAAAATCATTATTTAACAAAAATCTATATTAAAACTAATATTTTAAAAATAAAAGATTTTACTTCAGTATACTCTCCGCTACTTATTTGTTTCAAAATTAGCTATATATTGTTCACATAAATAATTTAATTCATGATTTTCAAGCAATAATTTTTTTTTTACATGTTTTTGCACGTTTTAAAGTTTTTATTGCACGGTTTTGCACGTTTTTAAGTTTTTATTGCACGTTTTCAAATGTTTACTGCACGGAATTCCGAGCTTTAGTAATAACATTAATTACCTATTCATACAATCATTGTTATGACAGCTTAGATTCTTTGTCATATTATTTATTTATTTGTCAAAACTTTCAGGCTTCGCATTGAAAACTTGGAACAATTAAGCACAACGGATATAAGACAAAAATGGGGAACATTAAAAAAGAAAAACAAATCTATGACACTATGGTCCTAGTGTTATTTGCATTAAACTAGCATTTTGGAATAATAAAATGTCAAATACTAATATTTACCTGGATAAATATAGTCACTTTCTTTAAAATGAAGACTACATATGCTCATATGTTTCGAAACAGGCTTATCTATTCTTAATTTTACAATCCACACTTTAAAAATTCATATAAAAAGTAAATTCGTCTTAGTTTAATGCATAATTTGATTCCCTATAACCCTTAATAGGGATATTTTTTTGATATTGTGAGTTCTTAAAGAGATTGATCGTTTAACCACAAAACGTTTAAATATGATACGTTGAAGTAATAATGTGAAGTAATTAAAACAATAAAACCTTTTTGTAGCAATTAATGTAGATTTTTATTTTTGGTTTTATTCTACCGGATTTTGAATTTAATAAACTCTAAACTTGGAACAATTGGTCTAAAAATCACGCGTCAGGTCTCATTCAATGGAGAACTTAATCCCGAATTACCCATATTTGGAAGATGTTTTTGATATTGTAAAACCAACCACCATAGCATAAGTATCCCAGCGGGAAAACCTAGGATAGTCATATTAGAATACAAATAAAGCCTTAAAACCAACCTTTTATGGCAATTTTTGCTGATTGGTCTAAATTTGTGGTTCTATTTTACTTGAATAAATATTAATCTTTATACTATTTCCACTAATCAATCTCTTCCACTGTTTTCCCGTCATTACTTAACAATCAAATGTCTTAAAAGTTACATTTCTTGTATTTATTAATTTTGAACCTTTTCAAGAGTCTTATTTTTTAACTAATGGTTCCATTTTAATGTGGCTTTTATGTCCCATCTTAAAAATCACCGCTCATAGGGAAAAACGTGCGTGGTGTCCACCCTTCTAATTACTGCCTGACGCGCTTTATCGCTCTTGACCTTGCTCCGATAAAATATATATAGAAAATTTGCTTATCAGAAATTTCATGACCACAATTTTCAGTCCAATAAAATTTGTCGCAAGGACCAACTGTTTGAAGTTATGGACCGTTTGAATGAGAAAAGTCACGTTTTGGCTAAATTTTGAGCTCCTTTTTCTGAATCTTCAAAAACCGCACAGATGAACAAGTTGAGGGCAATTTTTAGTATTCTTTAGATCTTGGGCTGTAAAGTTATGACGGGAAAACAGTGGAAGAGATTGATCCACGGAAGAAGATAAAATGGGATATTTCTTGATTTGCATTGTTCAAGGTGAAGGAAGGGGTTGAGTAATAAAAATTTCTTATAGCCTATCACCTTCTCGGGGAAATCCTGAATATTTAGCAAAAAACCCATCACAATAGGATGAATGGTATGGTAACGTAGCCGGAACGATATGGATATATTAACGAACATTGCCTTATATATTAACCCTTTGCACTCGGCATCAGTTCGGACGTTACCTACCGGCAACTATACGCAACTTATTCGCGAAAACGTACACCCTGAAAACGTAATATTATACAGTAAAATTTTAGAACCAAGTAAGGAATTGTAATGTAATTTAGGTTATATGTATTTGTGAAGCTTCAAGAACACATAAGAAATTAACTTTTTAAATTTTATATATATATATTTTTTTTTTTCTGTTATCTTCGCCTATACCCTATAGGGTCATTGGCGGTATGTTCACTCATATTTTGTTGTAATACGTGATTTCTTTTAAGTATTTTAACAAAGTTTCTATATTTTCCTCGTCGTCCTTTAACAATTCGTTTAGTGTTTTTCCTATTTTTAGTTTTTTCCGGACATGTTTGTATTTAGCACAGTTTATTAGAAGGTGTTTCACCGTTTGGGCACGTTATCACATTCTTGGCATGTGGGTGCCTCAAGTCCTCGGAGAAGATATTCGTGCGTGCATTGGCAATGCCCGATTCTGACTCGCCATACTATGACTTCTTCCCTTCTCGAGATTCTCATGCTTGTGGTCCACTTTTTGCAATCTTCTTTAATTTCCGATAGTTTGGACTGTTCGTTCCTCCACCTTAAATCCCAAATTTTGCTTTGGTTTTTTTCAATTGGTGGAGCCAATCCTCTTTTGTGACTTCTTTTAATGTTATCACATTCTCATATTCTCCCAGTCTAGCTATATTTGCTGCTTGATCGGCTGCCTCATTCCCCTTTATTCCTTTGTGGGATGGTACCCAAATGAAAATTACTTTTTTTGCCATCGACTCCAGTTCCCACGATATGTTTATTATTTCTCGAATAAGAGAGTTACAGGGGTTCTGATTGCCGATCGCCTCTAAGACGCTTAGGGAGTCCGTAATGATAGCATAAAGGTATCCTAAAAAATCCTATAAAATTGTAGGCATAAAAAATCCTAGAGCCACCGCAGGGAGCGAACCTGCGACCTTTAATCTAAAAATCTAATTGGAGAAGTAAAAACAGTTAAAAAATTACGAGATGGGACCCTTTTAATTGAAGTTTTCCAACCAGAAAAGCTCCTAAAATCGGAAAATCTATATAATAACTTTCCGGTTAAAGTAGAAGCACATGGGACACTAAATTAAAGTAAAGGGATAACTTGGTGCCCTGAACTAAATTATTGTACAATTGAGGAAATAAAAGATGAATTAAAACCACAAAATATAGCCGATGTTAAAATATTAACGTACTATAAAAATAATGAAAACCCCCGCGAGCGGCGACCGTCATTCAACACCAAAAGAGAAATATCCTATAAATAGTTTTTATTTACATTGTCTCCGTAGTGGAGCCCTCGAGTTTAAAGACAAATTTTAAATGGCTCCGCTCCGGAGACCTCGACTGCAAAGGGTTAAATAAAAATATATGAGATATATCGAGATACTGCTATTCTAACGCTAGAAGCAGAGACAGTAGAAATGAAACTGTCACATATCTAAGTGAAGTAATAACTCATTTTATTCAAAAAATAAATGTCTGCTTGAAGGGTGGTCAAAAGCACCCTTCAAAAATATCTCATTTTCGCCAGAAATGTCAGTTAGAACCTTTCCAAACCTAACTACCGAATTGTTTACGTAGAGTAAACGAAGTTAATGGTATGCCAACCTACAATACTAAAGGTCGCAGGTCTGCCCCTGGCCCTAGGATTTTTTAATGGGAGTAAAAAATCCTTAGCCATGCCGTCCCTCGGATAGGACGTAGAATGGAGGTCCCGAGCCTGTACGATATCAGGTACTCGTTAAAGATCCCTATCCTAATTATACCTGGATAGGAAAAATTTAGGACTCCCACTGCAGCATCGTCCGATTAGCCTTAGTGGCATAAAGTGACCTTAAACAAACAAACAACGAAGTTAATGAGCTTTTGTAACTGAGTATTCCGTTACTATATTAATATCTATAAAAATCGAGATAAATATATTGTTTATATTTCATGAGTATCTATAAAAATAAATTCACCTTGTTTGTTTTAAGTAACAGTCAGGATAGAAATGGACAAAGAAAATCTGGGAACACGAGTTCGTAATTACTTTGCAGGTTTCCAGTTTCTATTTATAGATTTTCGTCATGAGGTAATTGAGGAATTATTCTAAGTCTTCAGATATTGAAGATGTTTTCATTTTGGATTGTCGAATAAAACAAATGATTGTTTAATTATCTATGTTTATTATGTCATAAAAAAAAAATTTGCTATGCATCTGTGCCATACAAGTTATGTATATACACATCTATACACACAAAAAAAAAAAAAAAAAAAGCTTGATGATACTTTTATCTATAGGAAATAATGGTCAGGCTTTGCAGTTTGAAATTTTTTTTATTTTCGAGAGCCAACGTTTCGATCCAACTTGTGGATCTTCATCAGGGCTAAAAGAAAACAAATATATGCTAAAGGATGACAATAAATGAATATTTTACAGAAATAAATTTTCATTTATTGTCATCCTTTAGTGTGAGTGTGTTTACACTCAAGCATAGATCTTGAACTCATTTATCTTTTTACCAATGTTTCAATCCCTGCACTGAAGACTGGTTTTAAAAATCCAGGTAGCTGAAAAGATAATTTGATATAAGAATATTTGTACAGGTTAAGTTATTCGATTTTTGTTTTTCGATTTTATGTTCCGATTTCATATTTATAAGGTTTTGTTGTTTGGTAGCAATGTTGACTGGAAATTCTATCCGCTTGTTTTTAGAAATATAAATCAGTCCAAATCAGAAAAACATAGCGATGACTTCGGCGAACCGTTATATTCGATAGCAAGACGATCGATCAATCTTAACTAAGAGATCATTAACGACCCAATCAGTGTCTCGGTTTTTATATTACATCTCAAAAATGATATTGCAGTTATATAAGTATTTATTTGTTTATTATTTTAGCATTAATATCTTCTCGATTACTTATGAACTATGTGTATCATTTCACGAATGATTCATCACGAACCATATCAAATTGGGCTTTAGAGATGATTATTCTATTTTTCGAGATTTAGACACACTTATTTTCCTGGTTACACAGTTTTTTTAAAAGTGATTTATGAAAGCCGTAACCTTCAGCGATAACCTCAAATAAGGAAAGTAAATAAATTGCTTTTCTTGCCCCCTAATCATCTCTGAAATCGATATCGAATTTTGGTACTGATTATTTTTTACTCAACGTATCAAATAGTAATTTATGGGCTAACAATATTTGGTTTAGTTTTTGATAGGCAACAGAAAAAAAAAATCCCTCAAATATATTTAATTAAACTACATTGACCCATGAATTTGTACAAATAGATTTATGCAGGGGCGGATTTATTACGAAATTTGGCGGAGGAGTGAGGCCGCCCTGTCTAATGATCACGTGGCTGACAGCACCATTTTTATACGAGGTTATTACCGTGTATTAAGAAGGACTGCGAACTAAAAAAACAAAAAATATTATGTTTCATGCATAGTAACTAGATAATTGCATTGTTAGTTTAAAAATACAAAAAAATTTAAAAACCAAAATATTTGACGGGGGGGGGGATTATTACCCCGTCACCCCCTCCCCTGGATCCACCCATGAATTGATATGTATACTATTATAACTATCATCTATGTTACCTCCATTCAGGGGCGGTTACAGAAAAAAATATTGCAGGTCATCATGGTGATTTTAAAGTTTCAACAGTTCTTAAATATAATAATAAACAAGTTGCCTTCTTAAATGTTCATTATATCCTTTTTAAAAATATGTTTAAAAAAAAAAAAATTATTATCATAAAAAGAATCGTAGCATCTCATATATAAGTTTACCATACCAATTTCGTTTATATCGCGTAATTTATAATAAATCGATACCTGAACGTGGATGTTGTTTTAGGCTTCCATGGTCTGAATCCATTACATGCATTTCTTCTTTAGGGTTTTTCAACTGCCAAGCTTTCACCCACCTTACTGTGGGCTTCTTCAGGGCCAATACATGAATGAGAGTGGAGAAGGGGATCAGTAACGTATAATGTTCCTTCTGGGGCGAAGTCTGTGTTCCCATTGGCCAGCGCCAGAGGGGGCGTGGTCAGATGGAGGGGTCAGGGGAGGGGATGTGCTGATCTCTGAGATGTGCTATCTAATGTTGTTTAGTGCAGGGTACCAGTTTTCGCTAAGTCAAAAATCAGTAAGTAGGTACTTTGTAGGAGTTTTCAATCGCTTGAGAATGTTGAACAGCCTCCATTCATCTGTTTTGTCTGCAGTTTGCTTTTGGTAATTGTCTGTTTGGAATATAAATGACTCCGTGATCCCCAACTTTCTGAAAGAAGTCACGTTATGTCCACAAATTTTTCGGCATTCATAAATATCATCAATAAAGTTGGCTGAACCGTTCCAGGACATAACCTCCCAAACTTGGACTTTTCGACCTCTATGCTCAACAATGAGCCTTAAATGTTATTGAGTTTACTTCCTCCTAAAAATACAACATGATTCCTGATTTCGAGGTCCTTCTAAACACAGATTTTCGGCAAAGTCGAGTCGACGCTCACATCCGCCCTCTTATCATTTTCCCTTTGGACCCTGTCATGATAATTAAATTTTGAATATGATTTCATAATGTTAACCTCCAATGCCTGTATACAGAAGTTGGCATTGGAAGTTGATGCCACCCCTTTCTGCTATCCTAGCGGCCCATCTTGCACGACTAACAGGCTTATGCTCCTTTGTTCCCTCTCAATTAATTTTTTAATATCCTTCCTGAACGACTCTCGTTTAAAACATAATTTCCAATCACCAAAGGCCTCAAGCAAGGCTGCTCGCTCTCCCATTTATTTTATATATGTGGAAGGAATCCATACCCTATGGAAAAGAAAATGTAATAGTATGTGAATAATGGTAGGCGATAAATGCCTTTGCAATTTACAATTTGCTGATGATCTGGTCATTATAGCGGGTGATAAAGAGGATTCAACGTTTATGATGAGGAAGTTGTTGGAAGCATATGCATCGGGAGCACTGAAAATCAGCAAAGAAAAAAGTGAGTTTTTGGCATTCAGTAAAAATGGATAATCCTCGCTAAATGTTGGGGAAAAAGTATTGACCCCAACTAATAGCTTTAAATATTTAGGCATGTGGGTTCTGAAGATTGTCGAGAAGCAAGAAAGGCATTAGTGAAAAATTAACCAAAGGAAGAAAGACTAAAAGGACATTGAATTCTGTTCTTTGGAACAAAAACGTCAATTTCCAAACAAAAAAGAGAATCATCCATTCATTTGTTGAGAGTTCAGTGCAGTATCCGCGGAAACCTTGATAATCTCAACCGACTGAGCTAGTAGTAGTTGCAGAATATTTAGATTACAACAAGTCACTATTAACTCAATTAGGAAAAAATTTGAAGAACCCCTCAATTTCATATACTCCTTCGAGACAAGAAAGCTGAGCTGGTTTGGCCACGTCTTGAGGATGGTGTATGACCGATGACCTAAAAGAATGCTCAAGCAAGTTCCATGGGGAAGGATGAGAGAGGTCAACCGCAGAAGAGGTGGATGGAAAGGTTAGACAAGGCGATGGCAGCCAGAGGACTCTGCGAGATAATAAGAAATGGCAGCAAGGTTTAATAGGCAACTATTTATGACTTTGGGTTATTGTTAGGATTATATATATATATATATATATATATATATATATATATATATATATATGAGGAAGCACTCAATAACTTATTAAAATCAAGACATAAAATGATAGAAACAAAAGTTTCTTAGACTTTAAAGAGGCAGGGTAGCCGAAACATTTCTGATGAATTAATAAATCGAAATTGAAGGATTTCCTGGAGTATGTCTCAAACCGCGTTGATCAACTCAACTGAATACAATAAAATTTATAATTATCTTTGAACCAAACTGAGGTGTGATTTGAGTTTTTATCGATGTATCTGTGGACTTCCTGTACACACTGGCATGCGAAGCCAAAAATATAATAATCTACTTTATGATATTTTATTTTATTGATAATTTTTTATTATAGTGTTGTAGAGATATTCGCAAAAAATAAATGTTTGTGAAGCCTCACCTGAACGGCAGCCAGACCAGAACTGGTCCGACAGGAAGAGCTCGTGGAGTGGGGGAACTGCGAAGGTTCATCACTTACATGTTTAACATTAATTGCCTATTGGAATACTTTTGCTGCTAAAATAATATTAAATTATTCTTAGATCTTTAATGTGAAAACCGACAGGGTTTCCAAAAACAAAATAGTTTTTTAATTTTTGCTTTCATAAATACTTCATATTGTGTGCTCGTTTATTACTTCGATGGAGACTTTAGTATATGTCATACCTAAGGCCACCTATTTTTTTTTTTATTCCACTGCTATTTATCGCTGTTCCAACAAGCAGTCCTGGACTATCTGCCATAACATCCACTCCTAATCGTGCAAATAACGATGCTCAAACGAAGCTCAAGCCATAGTTCCAATTTCAGGCATGCGCATCGAATGAAACCCGTAAACACCTCTTACTTCGACCGCTATCACTTGTTGCCTTCATCAAAATGATGAATGAAAAACAATTTATTTCAAAATTTATTGAAGTATATAAGTCCTTCCCATGTTTGTGAAGTTATATTCTGCACGCAGCAGTTATATTTTTACTGCATCTATTGCGATAAATAAATGTATTGGTGTTTGTTAGCATATTTTATTTATAAGTATTAAACATGTATATTAAGCTTAACCGAAGGGTATTTATTTTAATATTTTTATCGATCTAAAGAGAGTTTGAATGTTAAAGTTAATTAAAAAAAAGTTATCCCCAGTTATAGTTATTATGTAAATAATTCATCGCAATAATAAAATAAAATAATTCATAATAATGTCACTAATCTGGGCGTTTGGTTTTTTATGATTTTCTTATATATCCAGTGGAGAGATTTTATGACTTCGCAAGATTCGTCGCTACTACATCAACCTTCGAAATGTGATAAACTGTTTTGTTTTTCAAATTCGGTACCTTGCGAAGGCATAGGATATTTGGAAATAGGCCGGCTCATTTTGTTTGAATATTGAACTTGGTTTTTCTTACTTGAAAAGTACCAATTTTCACTAGTTTGACGTAGAAGTGGCGGTACAGTTGATTAAATACATTCCCAAAATTCTAAATTATTTCTAAAGGCTTAATTTTTTTCGTGAATTCTATTGTGCTACCCCAAAATTTTTATCGAATATTTTGCCGAAAACAATCACCGTTAGGTAGTCTTCAAAGGTTCTCGACGTACAAATCATTTAACATTTCCTTCAGCATCATAATTCATCTTATCTAATAGGTCAAACGTTTTGTGTTCAGTCTTATTATCGGTGAAATCATCATACACTAGGGTTTTAAACATTCGAACTTTAGTTTTACATGAAGTCTAATTACTCTTTATTTTATTATACTCTTTATTTATTATATTACTCTTTATCAAGCGCCAAAGCGACAAATATGCTGCATTACCTCACAGTTTTTATTTTTACTTTCACTTACCTATATGTTTTTTTTTTTTTTTTTTTGTTCGGTACCCCTTCCTGGCCATGTGTGGCATAGGCATAGGCAAGGTTACTCTAGAGGTGTAACCAACCTATTCTAACCATGGTGGGTAGGTCGAGATTTATTCCGTGGGGCCTACACGAAATAAATGTCAACCATCCCAGGGCGAAAGAAGTAAATAAACGGAAATATTTCATTCAAACCATTGACACAAACCAGTTTGCGCAAGCCAGTTTGTGCTATTGGTTTGAGCGTGTAAACGCACCTTAACAATATGTAAATTTGATATTAATGAAAGAAAAAGAATGTAGTAAACAAGCATCTATAGAAATTAACCATGACACTCTACTAGTATTTTGAACTTAAAAGGTCTCAAGGCTTTCTTCTTTTTTATCATCTATGAGTATTCTCGGGAATAGAGGTTAGGGCTAGTCAGCGCTCTGTGGATTATCCATTAAAAATGTATTTATTTTATTATATATACATTTTATTTTTTAAAAATAATTTTGTATTTTTATAAAAAGAAGGAGCGTTAAGGATATGACATTGCAAGGATAGGAAGAGAGAGGAATTTGACGGTTTCTGGAAAAGCTACAGAAAGTATGTTTTAGGTATTTGTAATTTTCGCGATTTCAAAAAGGAAAATTTTATATTGTAACACTTATGTGGGTTCAAATAACTTTTATTTACCGAAAATAATAATTCACAATTTTAGGCAAACATAAAAATACAAATAATTAACAGTGTTACTAAAAGTATCAACTTGTAACCACACAGTAACACAAAAGTGACAATATGACTCGATCTTCAGAGCAAGACCCACTCTCCCGTACATCGCTCCTAATACAATGGATATCGTTTATAACGACGTACCGCTAGTAGCGACGGAAATCTTAAGTCCCAGGTCCCTGAGGTCATAATTTAATGAATCTTTACCCGGCTATTACGACCACGGTTATTGCGACTGATCGGCTTTAGCGACCCATTTTGAGTCCCCCGGTGAACAAAAAGATCGTTTATAACGTCCGGCTACCGGAATGAAGTCTTATATCCGGCTTGCGGAATATTTCTTCCTGGGACAGGAAGACAAATCTATCACCTTTTCTAGGAAACTCCCTCTCCCGATTGTTTGTGTTTTTATTCCTTCGAACAAATTCGAATCAGTTGCGGCTTACTTCTCGAATAAAAAAACTTGAGCGTTGCTGTGGCGGATCCAGAAATTTTCTGAGGGGGGGGCGCACTTTTGTTTTTACATTTTATGAGTAATGAAGACCTTAATTTAAAATACATATTAGTACACAATGACGTTATAAATTACTGTAAATGTTTAAATAGAATTCATTTTCAATTAGTGGACTTGAAAAATAACTAAATATAGCTCATTTCATATAGAAACAGTAATACTTTATGAGTGTGCTGACCTCGCACACTCATAAAGACTTGAATGAATTGAAATTTAAAGACTTGAAAAATAACTAAATATAGCTCATTTCATATAGAAACAGTAATACTTTATGAGTGTGCTGACCTCGCAGGGGGGGGGGTGCCCCCCCTTATTGGGGTTATTGTAAAATAATATCAACGAAAAACCAAATGAAGAAAATTCAACCGGGAAATGTGATCATTCAAGAAGGAGATATTGTGCGAGTCAGCCATTAATCTTAAATCGGTTTTTATATTTATTTTTAATTTTTTTGAAGGATTCCCATACTTTCTTTTTGTTTATTTATACGGTCAACTATCTCCACATTTAATGGATAATTCGTTTCTATAACATAACAAGTTTCTTATGACTGAAGATTTGGTTTGTGGTCTAATGTAACTTATTTGCTAATTAATGTTAATTAATTAATGATACTTAATGTCTCTTGCTATAAACTTGAATTAATGTAACCAGCTGATTGCAAAGAGGGACTGCAAATTACCAAATATCATTTCATAAAATCTTTTCATCACATAGGAGCTGAAAGGAATAACACTGTGAAATTTCGGATATTTAATGAAATTTTTATTGCTATAAAATTGAATTAATGTAACTTATTTGCTAATTAATGTTAATTAATTAATGATACTTAATGTCTCTTGCTATAAACTTGAATTAATGTAACCAGCTGATTGCAAAGAGGGACTGCAAATTACCAAATATCATTTCATAAAATCTTTTCATCACATAGGAGCTGAAAGGAATAACACTGTGAAATTTCGGATATTTAATGAAATTTTTATTGCTATAAAATTGAATTAATGTAACTTATTTGCTAATTAATGTTAATTAATTAATGATACTTAATGTCTCTTGCTATAAACTTGAATTAATGTAACCAGCTGATTGCAAAGAGGGACTGCAAATTACCAAATATCATTTCATAAAATCTTTTCATCACTTAGGAGCTGAATGGAATAACACAGTGAAATTTCTGATATTTAATTAAATTTTAATTGCTATGAAATTGAATTAATGTAACTTACTTGCTAATTAATATTACTTAATTAATTAATGCTACTTAATGTAACTTGCTAAAAACTTGAATTAATGTAACCAGCTCATTGCAAAGAGGGACTGCAAATTACCAACTATCCTTTCATAAAATCTTTTCATCACATAGGAGCTGAATGGAATGACACAGTGAAATTTCAGATATTTAATTAAATTTGTATTGCTATAAGCCTGAATTAATGTAACTTACTTGCTAATTATTGCTACTTAATGTAACTTGCTAAAAACTTGAATTAATTTAACCAGCTGATTGCACAGATCATAAAATCTTTTCATCACATAGGAGCTGAATGGAATAACTCAGTGAAATTTCAGGTCTTTAATTAACTTTTAATTGCTATAAAGTTGAATTAATGTAACTACCCCCCCCACCTTTATTTATATTAGGACTGTAGCCCAACAGTCCTTCCCCTGGATCTGCTAATCATTGAAGCTTTTTTATTTTTATGTTCCCTTCCCACGTCTAAAATTTTACTTGTTCTGCATATTATTTGTTCTTTAACTTTCTTCCTTACTTTAACATGTTAGGTGCAGCGGCGTATTTTATTGGTATCCTGAATTGGAGAGTGTCGGTCCCGGGGGTCCGACTGCTGGGATGAGCCACATACGATATCGGGCGTCGGGGTCCGATGGGAATGTTCTGACGAAAGGGTTATTTTTATGCTGAAAAGTGAATTAAATGAGCTTCTCAAGGGCATTATCTGTTGGTAAGTATTGGAACTAGACATAATAGACGCAGGACAGGCCGATTCAGGATTTACGCCATTCTTTATCGAAAATTGGACCTCGGAGTCCGATTCTAAAAAACAACAGAATTTCAGCAGTTAGCAACATTTTCGCACTAATATGCAGTAACCTAATTAAAAATCGACTAAATTGAGTCTTAGAGGTGTTCGGCCTTTCGGACATTTTCATGTGAAAATCGGCTGTTAAGAAGGGAATGTAAGGCATTGGACCCCGGGGACCGATGCCGCACCTAACTTTAAAATTTAAGCACAGTTAAATTCTATCATTCAATGACGAACAATATTCAAAAGGCTGCAGCCCCTCAGCGTTTCCCTCGATCCGCTTAAGTCTTCTCATTACCCTTCATATAATAAGTAGTTGATTATGCGATGGTTGTCCATTTGATCCTGGTGGCTTCGAGAGTGGTGGAAGTGAAAGGTGCACAGTGGCTCACCCTGGCGGAAGCATGCTCCAGTCTACGGCCATGTCTTGGATCTGGATCCTCGCTTCTCTGGTCGTTCTGGTATCAGCGGCACCAAAACGTGGTAAGTCTATCGATTACCACACGAATATCAATCATATTTAATCTTAAAGCACTCAAAAGGTCGACCTCTATGTCACCCGATGACCTCTTTGTATATCAGATTGTTGAGATCGCTCAGATCTGCCGTGTATAGTGTGTATAGATACCGTTAGTTTCGATGTGATGTGCAACATTGTTTTCCTCTCATTGTATATTAACCCATTCTTTTCCAAGGTTAGAAATTATATGAATTTTTGGTGTTTCTTTCTATTTCTATGTTAGTAATTTAAAAAAAAAAAACCGTGATTGGTAAACTTTAAAATGATTGAATCTGGAAGATATCGGGAAGACTGGTTTTTGGAAAAGTACCTCAGGACATTGAGGGGTTAATAGTGAAAACATTTCCAAAAGTTCTAAATTTATTATCCTTATTACTGTTGCTTTGTTTTTGTTTTTTCAAAATGGGCTCTTCAACCACTTGGGTCATTTTAACCCCCAAAGAACAGTTGCAAAAGTAGGAAGAGAAATATCAGAGTAAAAAATATAATAAAAGAATAGTAGCGTAAAAATTATGGGTGACAGAAAACAATGAAGAAGGTAGTGTTGTTATTAAGAATTTAGATGTTGCTTAGAAAGGGAGACTGCTGTAAGGGATAATAATATAAATGAATTAAATTGAAAAAAAGAAAGAAGAATGAAAGATAATAAGAAAATTATTATTACTACTTATTACTGTTAAATTCCTTTAATCAAGACTAGACATACAAAATATTTTAAATGCGACAATTTCAAACAATCACGAAATGATTATTTCTATTAAAGACTTTTGAAATATTATAAAAAAAAGATTACAATAACTTTTAAATAACCTTTCGTTAATTATATTCTTCCATAAGGTTAAGAAATAAATATCCACTCATAATCTGTCATCCCAGTGAATAAATTTTTATACCGAATTTAGCTCTAAATAGGTTCTTTGTAGTAAATAAGTCAGGCGTTCATTTCAAATTTAATTATCCTAATATTCGCTAAATCTGTTTTAATCGGTCAGCGAAAAATTATTTAACTATAATGTCTCATTACTGATAAGGTCTATTAAATTGGTTTAATGGGCGCTATCAGTAACCACTGTTGTGGTATTTTTGACGAAATTTCAACGATTGGAAATGAAAACCTAATTTTATAGAAATACTGTTCACTCACTAAACTCGCACACTTTGAAAAGGAAGGAAATTTGACTTAACAAATTATTCACTGAAACGACAGATATTATATATATATATATATATATATATATATATATATATATATATATATATATATATATATATGTATTTATATATATATATATATATATATATATATATATATATATATATATATATACATACATTATATATATATACAGCTGGTGTGGTGGACTTGGTGTCCCGACCTGTGGTGATTGCTTTCACTTTTTAGATAATCGAGTTTTATTGGCGACCTTTCTCTTAAATATCATGGGTCAACCGGTTCAAGATTTAAAGATAACTTTCATTATCAATTGTATTAATTACATAAATAACATCGCTCTGTATTCTTTTAGGTAAGATATAGTTAATTTTACTGTTAAGCCGTTTTATAGATTTATTGCTATGTTTATAGATTTTTAAGGTTTTCAACTCCTTTGAATATAATTTAGTAGTCCTCGATGTTATAATAATATTTAATATTTTAACATTAATATGTAAAAAAGTACTAAAGATGGGGACATCTTAGTTAAAGTGGCAAAACAATCAATGCGAGAACGATATTTTAAAATATTCCTCGTTAAACAGAAAAGAAAAACTCTTGATAAACGACTGAACCTACTTTAACCACTTTTTTTTTTTAAATCCTCAAATCGAAATCTTAAATAAAAACTAAATATTTACTTAAGCCTTTATGGACATACTGCTCAAAAATCCACGGCCAAAAAACACATTTACAAAAGCAAATATTACTACTCATTTAAAAGCACCTTGGTACGTGACTAATCAAACCTTACGTACTGACTTCCACATTCCAACAGCCGACCAACACATAAAACTCTTTACAAACGTTTCCACACATACACGAACGTATTAACCTCCTTATACGAGATATGGCTACAGATGTAATGCCTATAAATGTTAGGAGGAGATTAAAAAGGCATTGGATGAGAGATCTCCTTCTTTAACAGATCATATAGTAACTAAAACAAGCCAGACAAGAGGTGCTGCTGGGTGCCACCCTTCCCCATTCCTGATATGCTATACATGTCCATTTAAAAACGCTATCAAATCTGCTGTCGACATGTTGTTGACAGGTGCAGATTCACATAGGAAGTTAAAAAAAAACAAAAAAAAAATCTGTGCTAATTTTCGTAAGATGAAACTATAATTAAAAAAAATTGTGAATATTTTATTTTTTCAGCTAAAGTATCTGACTTTTCGGTTTTAAGGGTTCGAAGAAACTTCAAGCAATGTTTCATAAAAATAAAAATCACAACATTATAGTTTTGTCTGTGGACCGACGAATACATGGGGTCACCTGTGATGTAGTGGTTAGCATGGCAACCTACAATACTAAAGGTCGCGGGTTTGCGCCCCACGATGGCCCTAGGATTTTTTAATGGGATTGAAAAATCCTTGGCTATGCCGTCCCTCGGATAGGACGTAAAATGGAGGTCCCGAGCCTGTACGATGTCAGGTACTCGTTAAAGATCCCAATCCTAATTACACTTGGATAGGTAAAATTTAGGACTCCCGCTGTAGCATCGTCCGATTAGTCTTAGTGGTATAGTAGTGGCATAAAGTGACGTTAGACAAACAAAAACATCAAGTCGAATTTAGCTTAAAATGGGCAAAATTGCTAAAAAGAATCATTCAGGCGGTTTCTTCGTAGGGGAAAAGTTTATAAATCAGGCGTTCATTTGTATGTGTTTGTATTATAACTGCATATTATAATTTGTGTTAAATCGGTGATAAATTATTCAACTCAAATATCTCATTACTGATAAAATCTATTCATTCGGTTTGTTGACCGTAAGCAGTAGCTACAGTAGCTATATTTGACGATATTTCGCCGCTTGACAATGAAAACCTGATTGAATATCGATGAAGTTCAAACTTTAAAAGTCGTTCCCTGAAAAGTAAGGAAATTCGAAAAAAATATTTATCACTGCGATTTATTTCCATTTGTAAATATTATTAAGTTTTAAGCTGTATATCCCGGTTTCACCCGGAGAATTTCAATTTTTAAATCTATAAAATCTATAAACTGAGACTTTTATCGACTCAAACGGTCGATTTTGTAAAAAGCAATGTAAATGTAAGGAACCTTAATTTTTCAGACACACAAATACTGCTGCACTAGGAAATTTGTAATAATAAGATGTTTAAATGTTTTCCACTTTTTTTGTGGATAATTTTTGTTCTCAAAATTTTGTGGTTCTTGATTTATTTTATTTTATTTTATTGAAGTATAAATATCCCCCCCCCCAATAAATTAAAAAAAAAAAGATATTCTAAACCGGGGTTTTACTTTAAAAAATTATCGTGCTCTAATCAAATATTTATCATTGCAGCCAATACTTAGTTAGTAATAATGTTTATTGAAAGAAAAATATAATACTATATAATCCAATTTGTACATACTAAAACATTTTACGGCATAGCGAACTGTCTACCGTATAATGTTATAAAATAAGAGTACACAAAACGTTGTAAACCAAAAATAAAAGTTTAAATACAATCCATATTCCGATTAATGACGTAAGCTATTAGTAAATAATAAGGATTATTATATATATTTAGTTGTAGTTCATTTTAACCTTTATCTCTGGGGGGGGGGGGGGGCACTGATGTATTGTACCACATACATTTTAAATTTTATTCATTTAATGGAGATTTACCTTACCTGCAAACACTATGTTTGTGAAACAGCCATGAATGATTCAAATTAAACGCGGCCGAATACGTTGGAGACAGCTGAGATTTGATAAAGCTGAGAAGATGATATGTAAAATTGAAGTTTAATTTACCTTTCTTGACTATATTACTGAAAAAAAATAAAAGATTAATTAACTAACATTAACGCTACTATTTTCCTTGGTTTGTAGTAAAGAAAGGGAATGAGAAGAGGAATGTGCTATTGCGCTTTAATTGTTATTTACTATTACATTTCATTGCGCTTGTAAACTACAATAAAAGTAGCGAGTATTGAAAACTTTCTTAAATGGTGTATATAGTGGACTACCAGACCTACAAAAAGGTCGCAGGTTCGCGTCCCGCTGTTACCCTAGAATTTTATAAAGGGGGAAAAATCCTTAGCTATGCCGTCCCTCGGATAGGAAGTAAAATGGATGTCCCGAGCCTGTGCGATGTCAGGCACTCGTTAGAGATTCCTATCATAGGATAGGCAAACTTTAGGACTCCCCTAGTAGCATCGTCCGATCAGTAGCATCGAGTGACGTTAACAAACATAAATGAAAAATCTATCTGTATGCATGTCTATAAAATTCGATTGTCTTTTTTTTATTTTGGAGCCCCTAGCAAGCCGATACATATAATTGAAATGAGTTAGATTTCTAATCATAGTTCTGATAAGACTAAATTAAGAAAGGATAAGTAATTTAAGTTCGGGGGTTCTCTTTGTGGGAAAGTAGAAACTTTTCTTCCCTTCTTCATACAACTACGGACATGTACGGTTTCTCGAACTACAGATTCAGATTTAAGTATTTTGAAGATTAATCATCATTAATTATTTATCTCTTATTTTAGAAATTATAATTAATTACAAATCTAAATAAAAAAGATGTTTCTTTGTTTGTTCTTTATAGAAATCCATACCGTCTGCCCTGAATTCTCCAAATTTCGCTCAGTGGTTCTTTCATACCAGGTGCGAACACCTGTCCATATTTAAATTGCCTAAATTCAGCCAATCTCTGGGTATATTCTTTATTGTTATAAAATTCGTTATGATCTCGCTTTAAATTGGTGGAGAAAATTTAGGAAAATGAAATTCCGGGATATACAGCTAATGAGTAATAAAAAAAGAAAAGTAAAAAAGATTCTTTATGCATAATGTAAATAATATCTTTCATGCATTTTGCCAAAAAGTAAGTCCACAATCTTGTTCGAAAAATGAGGTAGCGCATTCCAATAAATCATGATTTTTATTCCTCACATTCCTTGTTTGTTTTTAAATGACAAATTGCCGTTAAAGAGCTTTACAGTTGTAGCTTCATTTGCGGCTTGTTTATTTGTTTATTGCAGTTCGATTTATGACCTCTTTGTGGTTGACTATCGATTGTTTGCTTTCAATATACTGTTTTCTCGCCTTCTATTACTTTACGATGTACTAAAATCGATCTATCTCACAGTTAGTAACAACATTTTAATAAGAAGTGAATAGAAGCCCCTGAAGTAATGATTTTTAACATCCCAAAACTACAACATTAAATATGTTGGTAGCGTATTGTTTATGCTCCAATATCAATGAGGGACTGTAATTGTAGTGTTCTTGACGTGTAATGTGAAATTCGGCAAGTGAATGTATATTCATTTTTCATTCAGTCTTTTCATATTCAATATGAAATGTTAATATAAGATTTTTCATATTCATTCATGAGGAGACTAATAAAAACGTAAGATGGAGTACGTCATTGTTTCTTTGGATTTTCTCATTGACGTGTGAATACTGTAATAGAACGGGAATTCAGTTGCCATTAGCTGGGAGTTTATTTTTCATCAGTTATATTTAGCGCTTAATTTCGAATTCTTCTCATATTCTTCATCATTCATTACGATTCTTTGCAATAAAATGTAAAGATTAATAATTTACGCGTAAAGACATCTCGGGTCTTGACAAACATGTTTTATGGGATTGTGCTAAAGCTTTAAACTGAGTTAGAATAAATAAATGAAAACGGTTTTGATATCATCTGAAGTGGGTTATCCACATTTAATTTTGACGAGGTAATGTGATTTTTAATGTGTTCAGTTTAAACATAAGAATTACCATTTACTACTTATTTTTAGCTCTTAAAAGTGCAATAATTACCTATTATACCACCGGAATTAACTTTTATCCACCACATTTTTTCTAACCTCATACAGTGATAACATATAAATTTGTAAAATTACCATTTTAATTTATCCAAATTAAAATAGCTTATAATAATTCATTTTAAATAAAATTAACATAAAATGGAATAATAACAAAACAGTTATTGCATTGTATTTATCAGTATAATTAAGTTATTATTAATATTATTTATTACTTTTTAAAATAGATTAATGATGTTCAAAAGACCTATGAATGATTCCTCTTCTTAATAAATTCGCCGCCACAAATATATTCAAACAAATATGAATTAATGTGTTTGCTTTAAGTTCCCCATGTTGTCCAAGTCCATAATCTGTCTATCTGCTGAGTATTTTCCAAAATTCCTGCCGTATTTCAAACAAATTAAACAAACCAAATGCACTGAATAAACGAAAGTAACGTAATAAAATATATGTAATAAAAAAAAAAAAAGGAAGTTATACATAAAGACAAACGGCTTGAAAATAAGATAGTAAGATACATGAGTAACAGATTAGTTATCGTTCCGGCCCTATAATACGTAAGTACCAAAAATTTTCTCAAAAGTGGGCAAAAATATCCTACTGTATAGAGAAATGTAAATTCTCTTACTTTAACAAATCGGTATTTTCCTTCGGAGGCTACGTTGGAAACAAGACTCATTTGTAATATAAGTATATAAGATTGAGGTAAAAACTTATAATTGAATTACAGGTTAAATTATGTATTGTTAGTTTGTTTGTCGTGTTTGACGTACCTTCATATTACTAAGAATGCTCCGACGATGCTACCGTTGGAGTTCAATTTTTTGATTATTCAGATAGAATAAGGATGGTGATTTTTAACGAGTACCTGACATAGATTTTACATCCCACCTGAAGAACGCCATTGCCAAGGATTTTGAACACCCCTTAAAAAATCCTCGGTCACCACATCACAGGCGACCCCATTAATATTAAGTTATTGTATTATTAAAACCAGACAGATGATTTGAGAACCAGAAGATAGCAAGTTCAAATCCCGGAGCCAGGGGAAATTTAATAATATTTGGCATTAATCCCCCACCCTCTCCCCTGGCCCGGGAAACCCCGTATCGCTTAAACGGCGAGGAAGGGGTGGACAAAAAAAAAGTTATTGTATTGTCTAATATACAGTACTTCTACTTAAGAAGTTATGGTCTAATCTCTACAAATGTAATGAAGCCTACACACTAATGTACCTGAACCCATGAGATTGTCTTGAAAAACAAAATACTTTCAACAGTTTTCGGTACATGAAATGTTAAACCAATGTGTAAACCCACCTTTATATTATTTTGCTAGTATTTTGCAGGATCACAATGAGTGTTGTTAAAAAGAAACACTGTCCGAAGACGGTCCTATTTTAACATTACACAACAATGGACCGCCAGACAGGTTTCTTCACGGTCTGATAAATTCGATTTAAAATATTTACTAAAAACGACGGCCATCTTTTTATTGAATTATCTATTGCATAAGAAATTTACTTGTTTTATTATAATAACATTTATCTTGAACTATCGGAGGACCGGGTTTTTGTATAAAGGAATAGGGTTCCCTTGTTTTTTCTAGTTCTTTTTTTTTCTTTCTCGGTTACGTAACGATCAGGTCGGCGCTGATGTGGTGGATCGGAATATCATTACTGAGGTAGTTAAACCAAAGTTCGACGAACCCTGTATTATGGACACATCATATCTAAAGAGCAGTGTTTTATGTTCATTATTGCATATACATAGTCAACGGCGTCCGCAGGATTTCGTCTAGGAGGAGGTAGGTAAAATTTTCATCTAGGGGTGTGGTAAAATTATTATGACCAGGGGGTATTTTGACCTCTTAAGTCCAAATAAAACTTATTGGTATTTGATTTTTACTTTCACTTACCCTATATATTAGTAAGGGTAAATATTGAGATCGTGAAAAATTTCGACTTCCGGAACGTTTTGGGGTCCCCTGAGTCCAAACGACCAAGTCCCGCGAAATGGTGTGTGTGTGTGTGTGAGTGTGTTTTTTTTTTTTTTTTTTTTTTTTTTTTTTTTTTTATTTATGTGTAGGGGAAAAATCTTACATAAGACGCTGTGCGACTATAAGTCCACAACAGTGTGAGATTCCTACTCACTAAAAAACCACCTCCCTATTCTTCAATGCCACCCCACGGATGTGTGTGTGTGTGCGTGTGTGTGTGTGTGTGTGTGTGTGTGTGTGTGTGTGTGTGTGTGTGTGTGTGTGTGTGTGTGTGTGTGTGTGTGTGTGTGTGTGTGTGTGTGTGTGTGTGTGTGTGTGTGTGTGTGTGTGTGTGTGTGTGTGTGTGTGTGTGTGTGTGTGTGTGTGTGTGTGTGTGTGAACCGACTAGCTCAAAAACTATAAACGGTACGAACCTGAAATTAGGTATTTCCTGTATGAATATGGCCGCGATGTGAAAGCAATAATTTCATCAAAATTGGTCAAACGCAGGGGGCACTTTATTTCATAACTTTTTCCAATTTTTACCTTTTTTTCGATGATCTCAAAAACTGCTTTAATGATTTTGATTAAATTCGTCGTGTTTAATGAAAATCAACGCTTCTTTAATATCAGGTAAGCTTTATCATTATTAAAATGTTCTAAGGGGGCATAAATGGGGAAGGGGCCTTTTTTGTTTTCCTATAAAGTACCTTTGTATTTTTTTATATGGAGAAATTATTTGTCTCTCGTTTCGCCTTAAAATAAGAAAGAGCTAAATATGAAATATGAAAAAATCAAGTAAACATATACAGGAGAAAAAAGGAAAAATATTATTCCTAACATAACGTGTTATGTCCTAAAAATATATATTCCGTCAACTCATAAAACAAGATGAGCTCAAGCATGCGCGTTAACCTTTAATGACTGACCAATGCTTTATAATTAAAGCCGTTCTGTTCATTTAATGGAAGTTATTTGTTTCAAGGTAACTAAGTAAATGAAGTTTTCAACAACTACATAGATAATTTGACAATTAATTACACTAAATAGATAATTACATTAATTAGATAATTAATCTACATAGATTAATGAAGGGGGTATTATGTATGGACATAATATCGATTTATATTAATATGTTTGCTAATAAGAAATCACTGTAGCTCTGTGAGGCTGAAGTAGGACTGCGTGTGTGTTATGTTCGGAATTATAAACACGATTCAAGTGGGGATGCTCGACCATTCGAAACACGTTTGATCTCCGCCATTAACATTTTAACTATATCTAATACAAGTGGTTGAACACATTTACCACGGTACTACACCAGGAGTCTTTTAGGAATCTATAAATAAACACCATTCTAAGCTATGTAATAAATTGATTAATTTATTGTATTATAAATAAAGCCTGGAGCTATATATCGAAAATTAAATATAATTCATTCCACCCTCTTTTTCATCTCTTCCCATAGACGATAACTCAAAGATATGTTTTTTTTGTATCTAAAGATTGGTGACTAAAGATAGGTTTTGGTGAATATAAAAATAAAATGAAATTATCAATAGTAAAAAAATATCAGGTCTCCTAAACATTATATACATAGGTATCGTATGTATTGTTATCATATAATTGAATTTTTTTACTTTAACTGTATCTGCGCCTGTTAGCTAAATTGATAAATGATCAGCAAATATGCTGGTAATTGTCTATGAGAAAAAAAAAAAATCTGGTGCTTGCGTGCAACACACAACTTTCACTTACCAACCTACTTAGATTAGAAATTAATGTGTTCTGTTAATTGCCACTTCTCAAAGTTATACATTTTTCCACATTCATTTCTTATTTTTGATTTCATTTGCTAAAAAAAAAAAAAATAGATCAAATACCCAGTTTGATCAAAATCGTTCAAACCGTTTTTGAGTAAATAAAAAAAAACACGTAAAAATGATACAAAACTTATTAAGTAAAGTCCCCCCTCCGGTTGATCAATTTTGATGAAATTTTTACAGTCATATCTCGGACATATAAATAGATCAAATACTCAGTTTAATCAAAATCGTTAGAGCCGTTTTTGAGAAAATCGAAAAAAACGTAAAAAGTTATTAAATAAGTACCCCCTCCCTTTGAGCAATTTTGATGAAATTTTTGCTGTCACATCGCGGGCATATACATACACTAAATACCCAATTTCAGTTTTGTACGGCCTATAGTTTTTGAGCTAGTCTGTTCACACACACACGGACACACACAGACCATTTCGCGGGACTTGGTTAATTGGACTCAGGGGACCCCAAAACGTGTATTTCCGTTGAAAACCGGAAGTTGAAATTTTTCACGATCGCAATACTTCCACTTACTATATATTTCATATATATATAGGTAAGTGAAAGTAAAAAAAAAGAAGAGTTTTATAAGTTATGGGGAAGGAAAATACTCACCAAGATCCAATTACTTGTTTGTTTGTTTGATTAACGTCACTTTATGCCACTAAGGCTAATCGGACGATGCTACAGTAGAAGTCCTAAAGTTTGCCTATCCAGCTATAATTAGGATAGGAATCTTTAAAGAGCACCTGACTTCGTACAGGCTCGGGACCTCCATTTTACGTCTTATCCGAGGGACGGCATGTCTAAAGATTTTTTACTCTCATTAAAAAATCCTAGGGCCACCGCTGGGCGAGAACCTGCGACCCTTAGTATTGTAGGTTGTCATGCTAACCAGTGTACCACAGGTGACCCCCCCAATTACTAATCCCCTCCTTTTATTCATAGAGAAATGAGCTGTGGTCATACGACTTATCAAGGTGCCGTTACACTGTGCGATTCTCAATCCCGAACATATAATCCCCCGAACCTTGCCATACCGGCATACCACGAATAGCGTTTTACACTTAAACGTGAATTCGTGCGAACTATGATCTCTGACTGCACCTATGCACCTTAATACAGCAATTTTCATTACAAAGACGGCTGACTTGGAACAAACGGCTGTTCTGACTTTCGCTCTAACTTATTATGGATAAAAACAACGTCAGAAAAATGCTGAAGGAAGGTCTTATAAGCTTATCTTAACTAACTCAAAAGCGACACTATCCCCTGTAAAAGTTATCCGTGATTTTCATACAGTTAGGCGGTAGTTATGTCCGTGTTAGTATGAAAGCGTATGTGGAGTGCCGTTGTGTTTTGGTCAACTTTTGGAAATCGGTATTTAGGGTCTGTATACCAGGCTGCGTTAGTTATGAGTCTTTTGATTAGAATATTTGAATTATATGTAAATGGTTCTTTTATCTGAACAATAAATCTGTGAGTAGTATGCCCACACATGTTTAAGTAAGTACGTCCATGTTTTTAATTTCTGTTTAAGTTTTAGTTTAGAAGAATTTGATGAGAGTTGATAAAGTAGTTTTAATCTTTTTTTTTAAGCTTCGTTTGTTACATATTAACATTCGGACCCTATGTCTTCCTCCTGTCAAGGTTAAGTCCCATCAATTACTAAAGAATTTCTTAATTGTCAACATTGGCTGGGGAACAGGTATTGCTTCGAAGATTAAAATAAAACAGGTAATTAACGTTCTTTTAAATCTGTATTTTATTAATATAAATATTTCTCAGCGTTGAAAACATTTAATTCAATAACTTTCTAATCGTGTATGAAACCTTCAATGCTCCTTATTGTGTCGTGAATAAAATTATCTCCGACGACCTTACTATCGATGTCACATGGTCGTCCTCAAAATATATAAATTCGACCCACTATTACCACAATGCGATACAAGACGTTTTTCTTCATACTTCTTTGGCCTTCGTTTTTTTTCTTTTTTTTCAGTCCTAGTCGATTTTTGAAGAAATATCGATTTTATCGAATTGAGTCATATGACCAATTAAATAGCCTTGATGCTCGTTACACACGTCTTTCCTCGAACAACTGTGGATTCAATTGGTGATTCACTTTTAATTTTACATGGAATCATTATCCGAGCGATGACTGATTGTATGAAATAGTAGCTATGTTCCATGGTTCCAACGGCGTTAAATTCGGATTATTCATGGCTCTTCTATAAACAGGAAGTTCTTCTAAGGTCAGTTCCAATGAGCAGTACTGGACTGTCACATCCCCCATTCTTTTGATTGAAAGTTTGTTTGGGTTTCACATTTGATTGGCTCTTGTTCGAAAACCAACCAATGTAACTACATAACTAATCCACGAGCAGGTAATCTACTCGATTTTAGCTAGTTACCCGCTCAAGTCAAGCAGGTTATAACGATAGTTATGGAACTTTCACGACAGTACATCTGTTTTTTTTTTTTATATGGTTAAATGCAATTTTCATCATCCACAGGTGTGTTCCGAAGGGGGGATTGGGTACAATAAATCATTAATGAATAAATTTACGCATCTAATTGTAAAAAGAATACTATTTAGTATTCAAGAATACTATTTAATAAAGTAATTATTATTTTTTTTAAATAAATAACTATGCTGTTTTAAATCTTTTATATATTTTTTTTTTTAATCGACCAATCCTCTTCCCAAAATTTTTTTCTGGGTTCGCTTCTTCTTACACTTTTAACCGAATAGAATACCGGATATTGAAATGATGACGTAAGATTCACTCATCGATTATTTTACATAAAGAATAAAATTCATATACGTCTAAAACTAAAAAAATAAAATAAAATCTGGTGCGTGCGCGCAACACACAACTTTCACTTACCAACTTATTTAGATTAGAAATTGACGTGTTTTGTTAATTGCCACTTAACAAAGTCACAAACCTATCCACATTCATTTCTTATTTTTTCCTTTTATGAGTAATGTAAAACACACGTGAAAATGAAAATTTATTAAGTAAAGTACCCCCTCCATTTGATCAATGTTGATGAAATTTTTAGAGTCATATCTCGGGCATATTAATACATCAAATACTCTGTTTGATCAAAATCGTGAAAACCGTTTTTGAGTAAATAAAAAAAAACACTTGAAAATGAGACACATTTATTCAGTAAAGCGCCCCCTCCAATTGATCAATTTTGATGAAATTTTTACTGTCACATCGCGTGCACATACATATAGTAAATACCAAGTTTTATCGAAATCATTAAAGCTGTTTTTGGGTAAATGAAAAAAAAAACACATCAAAGTGGGACACAATTTATTTAGTAAAGTACCTCCTCCGGTTGATCAATTTTGATGAAATTTTTACAGTCGTATCTCGGGCATATAAATAGATCAAATACTCAGTTTAATCAAAATCGTTAGAGCGGTTTTTGAGAAAATCGAAAAATACTTAAAAAGTTATTAAATAAGTACCCCCTATTATTAAGTACCCCCTCCCTTAGAGCAATTTTGATGAAATTGTTGCTGTCACATCGCGGGCATATACATATACTAAATACCCAATTTCAGGTTCGCACGGTTTATAGTTTTTGAGCTAGTCTGTTCACACACACACACACACACACACACACACACACACACACACAGACCATTTCGCGGGACATGGGGGACCCCAAAAACGTGTATTTCCGTTGAAAACTGGAAGTCGAAATTTTTCACGATCGCAATACTTCCACTTACTATATATTTCATATATATTACTATATATTTCATATATAGGTAAGTGAAAGTAAAAAACCTTAGTAAGATGTATTTCATATTTTTTTTGCAGTTGTGGTTTTTTTTAAATTCCTATTTATCTCATGGGCGGATCCAGCCGATCGTAAAGGCTGCAGCCCCCGCACCCCCCCCCCCCCCCCTCGACCCGCCAATGATTTATCTACATTTTCTTGAATATTTTAAGATTATTCTGGTTTATTTCATTTATTATTAATATATAGAGTGAATTGCTTTATATTTATAAAACAAAACAAAACAATGCTGCCCAAATACATTGGGTTGCTATAACACACAGCATACTTATCAATGCAACTTTCATACATTAATTAAACCAAAATTACATAAGCTTAATTTTATACCTTAATTTATATAAGTTTATTTAGTCCAGTTTTGCATGTTTTTCTGAATCTATGTCAAAATATTTGCACATTTCGAGGTTTGTAACTGAACGGTTTTTGTTTTTGTATGCACAAAAAACCGGTCTGCAGTTATGACTCTTACCCGTGACTACTATGGATACTTTGGACTTTGCGCATCTACATTTATTTCCTAATGTTTGATATTTAAACTATTATTGGCATCTTGTTCTATTGAATACTTCCGATACTTTCAGTTCAATAAATTATTAAGAGCAAAAAGATTACCCGGTAGTCGGACCAGGGCTTTTTTTGTCAGTTTCGTTTATACAAAACTAAAGGTATTACAACTATGTAGATTTGATCATCTAATCTTTCATTTGGTTTTCGAACAAGAGCCAATCGAAAGTAAAACCCAAATAAACTTTCGATCAAAAGCGTGGGGGGTTGACAGTCCAGGACTGCTCGTTGGAACTGGACATAAAAGAACTTCATGTTTATGGAAGAAACGTGTGCGAATTAGTCTTATATTAGTGAATTACTATTAAAATGTGCTTTCAACAAGTCTCTCGCCATTTTTACTAACCTGGGTGGACTTCAGCATTGCATAACGGGTCAAACTGATTGACAGAAAATATTTCTAATACTTTTGAGTTAAAAATAGACTCAGCCGTGTTTGTAACTGGGTAACTCATTTATAATTTATTGGACATATAATGTAAATAATATAATGTTGCTTCGATTAACCTGTATGATTTACTATATTGCTGGAATTATAATTCCCAGAAAGAGAATTAAGGGAGAGGTTGAAGGAGTTGTTAGCATTTCACCTTGAATCCTCTCCCCCACCTTCCTCGAAGATATGTGATACGGCCGGTACTGCACCTTAGTATGTCTCACGCATACTCATTGACGGAGGGATTAGAATATTTAAGCCGTGTGAACCCATAATTATAAAAGTGGTCTAAGTCAAAATTGGAAATATAGAATTGTGTCTTATTTTGTTAGCAGCTCATTACTTTAAACTAAATTAATTCATGTTCATTCATCGGAGATGAACCCTTAGATTTTAATGGTAATTTCAACGTTATGTTGTGTTCATTTAGGTTAAGGTAATGTTTTTTGAAATAACTAATAATTTTTTTTTTCTTTTTCGACGGCACTAATATCATGATTGAATCGTTTAGATATTTTTTAGATATCGAGATCTTGACTTCATTTGGTTCTACTTCTTTAGAGCTTTCTATTGTAGAAACGGCGCAATTTCGATTTGCTCCGTTGCAAATTTACAAGTCAAATATATTACTTAAAGAAACTTCTTCGATAATATGGTCTACAAATAGTAGGAAGTTCATATTGTAAAGGGAAACAGATAACTTCGTATAAGTCACACATTTAAACAAACATTAGAAAAAACAAAATCCGGTGCGATTCGTGCAACACACAACTTTCACTTACTAACTTACTTAGATTAGAAATTGAATTGTTTTGTTAAATGCCATTTCTCAAAGCCACACATCTTTCTACATTCATTTACTTATTTTTGTTTGTATCTGCTCTCTGACGTACACTAAATTTTTGTATTATTTAATAAATGTTTTTACTTGCGGTAATTCGGCAATGCAAGCATAATACTCCAAGTCGTCTGATTTTACAATTCTCCATGTAGTTGTTGCAAACAATATATAGTTTAGTTGGAATGAAACAAATAATTTCCATTAAATGAACAGAACGGCTTTAATTATAAACAATGGTCGGTCATTAAAGGCATACTGCGCTTGCGTGGACTCATGAGGTGCTTTATGTGTTGACGGAATATTTTTCTTGTTTTTTCCTGTTTACTTAATTTTTTCCATATTTCATATTTATCCAGTTTTTATTTTTAGGCGTAACGAGACACTTAATTTCTCCTTATAAAGAAAAACAAAGGCACTTACAAAGGAAAACAAAAAAGGCTTTTATTTTTGTTTTGTTTTTAAATTACTGTGATTTCTCTTTAACGATATTTGTTTATGCTTATGCTCGAGTAGGTTAAGGCAAAATAAAAACTGTTGGGTTGTGATACGCGTTTTCATGTTTGTTTTGGAGATGCCTTTCACAGTGAGAGGAATAAATTTACATAATAGTAGGCCTTAGTGAGTCTTCGCCCATCCTTTTTGTCCTTATCCTTGTTTTGTCGTATCTCTTTGGTGTGTTTTCGTAATTTTCTTGTTGCAATGGTACTAATCTTGAACATGTACTTTAAAAAAAAACATGGAACTTTTACTTTACTGATTTAAGAGGGGGCACGGAATTTACAAAATTTGGTAAATTTTCTTTCCAATGTTATTTAATGATCTTAAATGTTGGGAAAAAAAAATCAAACGTTCACCTTTTAGCTAATTCAGGTATCGTGAGAGCAGCTTTAACTTAATCAGTAAACTAAGAGTAAACAAGAAAGGGGATTCAATGATTATTTAACTTTGGATATAAATTGGCAACAATTTTTTAAATAAAAACAAAAAAGTATGAAAGAGTTTACACAACGCAATTTGGTAATTATCCTGTAATTGTAGAACTCCACCCACATTACACATCTCAGTAATGGACGATAATGTTCAGTTGTTGCGGTGAGGAATTTTTTTCTTCTTTGATCGAATCGTCTCCGAGCGCCGCGATAATTTGATGAGAACTGAATTATTCATTCCTTTCACGGCCAGACCAAAATAATCCAAAAGCTGCGGGTTCCAAGGCTGTTTCGAAAACCCCAATTATGGTAGACTATCTCGCTGGAAAAGGACACAGCATTGGCTGAACTGATGTTGGCTTGCCCTTCAATTTCTAAAAACTATTGTTTAGAGGATTTGAACATCGAGGAGTCGAAAATCGATACATGTATTCTTTATGTTTTCAATGGCAGTTATATCTTTATATATATATATATATATATATATATATATTTATATATATATATATATATATATATATATAAATCACGTGTCCCGATGTTTGTCGGAGGTAAGCTCGGAAACTACTCGACCGATTTTAATGAAATTTGGCTTAACGTGTATAGTTTTGTCCAACTTAAAAGATAGGATAGTTTTTATATTGATTATTGACGAAAATATTTCTTTTATTGCGAATTATCGCAAATACAGTAGGTCGTGTTTCGATTTATTAATATGGCGTCATATGTCGATTTCATAACCTTTTTGTTGTTTGTCGGGGGAAAAATCAGGAACTACTGAACCGATTTTTATAATATTTTGCTCATTATCTGTAGTTTGTCATTGTCCAACTTAAAAGATAGGTTAGTTATTTATCTCGATTATTGGTTTCAATATTTCTTTTATTGCAAATTAAATGCTTATTAAACTACAATTGAGTGTGATTATTTGTAAGTTCCATAAATTTCCAACAGATGGCAGTGTAAGTTTATTTATTGACACAACATTTCATTTTATTTCGATATTTAGGGTGGTTAAGCAGAAATTTATTTTTTCCGGCTTGGACTAGAAAAAACGCGTTTTCCCCATGGTTTTAGCAAAAGAAAGGTTAAACAAAATCATTGTGCACCTATTAGCAATACAGTAAATAGAAATTGTGAATTCTAATAATAAAAGAAATGTACATCATTGTTGTAGAAAGTTATAAATTAATGTTATCTATCCCATTTGAAGAGTCCACGGAAGAAAGGGGGGATGTCATTTGGAGTGCTTTGCGAGAAAATCGAGTTATTAGGTTTGGATCTTTAATTACGTATATTTTATCAATTTTTTTATATGTCCTTTTCCTTTTTATTTTGCGTGTCACAATAATAAATTTGCCCTAAACAGACATATCACGCTTTAAAAAAAAATGTTTTAGTAAAAAAAAAACAATTTAAACATAACAGAAAGGGGGATAGTCATGGACGCTCCCCCTTTCTTCCCTGTTTTATTGATGAAATGGTGATATTAATACACAATCCATACAACTTCTAACATGACTCTCCCCTATTCTAGGTTTTTCCGCGTGGACATTCCCCCTTTCTTCCGAGTACGTGTTTCTTTCCATCCCTTGTAACCAACCTACTGTCATTTTTTCTGACTATTTCTTTTCACCAACATATTCTACTCATCTAGACGAACAATTATATTTATATAACTAAAATTCGGAAAAAGTTGACTCTCCCCCTTTCTTCCGTGGACTCTTCATTTATAAAATTAAATTTTTATTAGTTATTAATAAAAATTTAGTCCCTTCTTCTTGAGACTATCCAATTGATAAAAATGTGGATTAATGCGACCAATTAAGTCTCAACACTATATTTTCTCATTAGAACTTTATTTCTGCATACGTTTCGGCCAGTTCGGCCATCAGAAGTGCTAAATGTGATTTATGGTAAAAATTGTTTTCTAAAAATAGCAGATACCTATATATTTTAACTATTTAAGACAAACCACAGATGGTGGATTTTTAGAAAACAATTTTTACCATCAATCACATTTAGCACTGATGATGGCCGACCTGGCCGAAACGTATGCAGAAATAAAGTTCTAACGAGAAAATATAGTGTTGAGAATTGGTCGCCCTAATCTACATTTTTATTTTTAAATTTTTATGTTTTGATAAGTAGTATGTACAATATTCAGCATGGTTTGAGGGTGCTTGCTTTTCATAAACTGTTTCTAGTAGAATCTCAACAAGTAGACGATATCTCATTTCACCATGTGTTATATTCTGAACTTAATTAATATGTATCAGAACAAAAGATTAATTTGGTACATTTTAGCTAACTATCTATTGTATTTGTCTAATCCCTATTCCAATTATATTCTTTATTAGTTCCTTTTACATGGGTGTTATTTATATTTAATATCTCCTCTGCTGAAAAAATCCAATTAGTGCTAAATGAATACAATGAATCTAAATAATTTTATATTTGGCATAGGGTTCTATTTTAAATCCCTTTGATATTTAGATTAGCTGAAGCGTTATCTTTATCTATGAATTTTGATTTGATTGTACTAAAAAAAATAGGATATAATTAATTCAACGCATTAGGGTCTGGCCACACATGTCCGCACCGGATCCGCACCGTAGCAATAATACAGGTTATGTTCAGAATATTTTTAATTTAACTTACATATTACCTTTAGTTATGCCTAAAGTGGCCTGTGTCTGACATGTCTGGCTTGAACTTTAGGCATAACTAAAGGTAATATGTAAGTTAAATTAAAAATATTCTGAGCATAACCTGTATTATTGCTACGGTGCGGATCCGGTGCGGACATGTGTGGCCAGACCTTTATAGCTACTGAGCCTCAGCAACGCATGGCCGAGACTGCTCGTATGTATTATATGCATATTGGGAGTTATGTATATTATATTTATTACGGTCCAGAATTAATTCTACAAAAATCGCATCTACTATTTGTGCCTACAACGGAAACTTATATTAGTCAAAACTCTTGTATTTTAAAATGGTCGTCAGATCTCTCTCCATGTTAGCTTTACGTTTGGACTTGTGCAACAATGGTCAAATATTAATTTTATAAAGTTCATCCTCTACTTTCAGATACGTTTACACAAACAAATTTTCTTGGGAATGTTTAGCCCTTTGCACTTCGGTTTCGGACGTTATCTACAAAATTGTAGAACCAAGTAAGGAATGGTAATGATATTTAGGTTATATGTATTTGTAAAGCTTCAAGAACACATAGTAACAAAAAAAAAATTTTTTTTTTTTTAATTTTATATATTTTTTTAATTTGATATTAATTTTAAAAAAAATTTAAATTTTTTATAATTTTATTGTACAATTTGTTGATAATTAAGAGAACCGGTGCGGATAACGATAGAAATTTCTTAGATTTCACAAAGGTTTCGCCGTTCCTTATATAAAAGCATAAAAAATCTAATTGGAGAAGTAAAAACAGTTAAAAAATTACTAGATGGGACCCTTTTAGTTGAAGTTTTTTTTCAGATATACAATCAGAAAAGATCCTAAAATCGGAAAATCTACTTAATAACTTTCCGGTTAAAGTAGAAGCACATGGGAAACTAAATCAAAGTAAAGGGATTATTGGGTGCCCCGAACTAAATTATTGTAGAATTGAGGAAATAAAAGTTGAATTAAAACCACAAAATATAGCCGATGTTAAAAGATTAACGTACAATAAAAATAATGAAAAACACCGCGAGCGGCAACCTTCATTTATCACCAAAAGCGAAATATCCTATAAATAGCTTTTACGATTTGTTTATATCCTTATATGTTGAAATCTGAACATTATTTGCATTGTCTCCGTAGCGGAGCCCTCGAGTTTGAAGACAAATTTTTAATGGCTCCGCTCCGGAGACCTCGAGTACTAAGGGTTAAATTTTCAGATCGTTCGATTTGATTCGAACCCAAGAAAAGTTTTTATTTATATTCTTAAGTCCAATTCCAAGTTTTCTTATCTATATTTTGCTAATTTTCCATATTTTTCTGGAGAAGGGCGTTTTTCAATAACGAGTTCGTCTCTTCGCCGGGCTCAAGTTCCTAAAATAATGTGGATATTTTGTCAATTGCTTAGAACTAGATGGTATAGGTAGAGAAGCTCCTTGTATATATTTCATATATTTTTCCATTGCCTCTTCTTCCTCAGTTTTGATTGAATCGCGCATAGACAGTTCTGTCTTGAGAAATTTTCTGTAATTTTTCCAATCCATTTTGCCATTAATGAGCTTTGAGCTTTAGGTTAAGAGAATAATTTAGTTAAATATTAAATTGGATTAGAAAAAAAAAATTGGTTAATTAAGCAATGTACGTACTTACTTAGTCTCCATCTTGAGCGGATCCAGCCGATTGTAAAGGGGGCTGCAATCTTAAAGGGGGGGCTGCAGCCCCACAGCCCTACATTTGGATCTGCTAATCAGCTTTTTTATCTGTATGTTCCTTTTCGCAACTAAAATTCTATTTGTTCTTTAACGTCCTTTCTTACATTAAGGAAAGTCAAATCCTATCTTTAAATGACGTAACAATTCCCAAAGGGAGGGGCTGTGGGGGCTGTCCCTGGATTCACCAATGGTCTATATTAATTAATTTACTAACTTATTCACGTTTCAACCGTCATATATACAATCTAGAATAAACTAATGAAAAAATTTACAAACACCAAATCGAAGCTTTAATGAGCAAGGATCAGTGGCGGATCCAGAAATTTTCTGAGGGAGGCGCACTTTTTTTTTTTTTTTTTTTATATTTCATGAGTAATGAAGGCCCTAATTTAAAATACATATTAGTACATAATGGCGTTGTAAATTACTGTAAATGTTTAAATACAATTCATTTTCAATTAATGGACTTGAAAAATGACAAAATATAGCTCATTTTATATAGAAATAGTAATACTTTGTGAGTGTCCTCAACTCTCAGGGAGGGAGGGCGCCCCCCCCCCCTCCCCTCGATCCGCTACTGGCAAGGATAAAATATAGTATCATAGCAACGCAACGATAAAAGTGCTCCAAAAACTTTTCATTTCGGGCGTTTAAAAAATTATGCCTTTGTTACTAAAATCTGACGGATATATGCAGATTCTTCCTTAAAGCTATAATACTCCATTCGGTCACTTTATTACCATTGGCAACATTTTGAAACCTTCAGATTTTTTCGTCCTTTTACTTAAGTCCTATTAAAAATGTTAGAATCGAAGATACGTGAAATTCTCGCTCATTTAATATCTCATCCATTAAATCTATAAAATGGATATCTTCTACCGTATGATGCATCGTCTAACTATTATTAAAAATGACGATATGTAGGGTAAACCATACAGTTATTGGCACTACAACTTTAACTTAAAGAAATAGGTAAACATGTCCTAATTTTGTACAAGATATACATGAGTCTAATGCTTGAAGTTTCCTCTAAGTCATCTATAAGTTAAGACTAACAAACTAACCATATGAAAGATTTCACAATTAAATCCACCGGGTGCCAATTACTCGATTTGGCACTTTTAACAATAAATGTTGCCATATTGTAAAACTATTGAGCTTTTGACCCAAAAAAAACCTCTTGAGTCTTTATGAGGATAGGTAATGAGGAGCTATAGGAAGTTTCTGTTTGATCCCTTTATAGCAAGTATTTTTTTTATTTAACCACAGAAATGTAGTCTTAAGGGTGCCAATAACTGCACGGTTTACTCTATAACCCATAATCTTCTTGGGAGGCCCCTCATTAATTATTAAAGAATTACTAATAGTTCTATTATACTACGGAAACACCTAATTTGACTGTAAAATATGTGAACGAAGTAGTAAAATGTCGTTGAATTAGACTAATAATATGTACTTACTATCTCATAGAATCTCTCGGTAAACTATTATCTAAAAGTTTTATCCACTTATATATTGCAATATTTTATAATTTGACTTGGCAAATAAAGGTGTAACGTTTAGGGATTGAGGTGCCGGTAGGTCAGTGAAGTGCACTGGTGCTGGGTGACGGGTTCAAAAACCTGAACGCCCGTTAGCGAACAATAGCCCAACCTCCACAACCTACTTACAACTCTCTCTTGGCTCATTGATCTGTATCCTTTCTTATACCTCTGTGCAGTAATAAAAAACTTCGGTGCAATTCGCTATGATGCAGCTTACATGAATTAAATGTTTATGCCAGTAGTTTTCGTCCTATGAAAACTATTAAGTTTTACTTGATTTATTCTTTTGTAATTTCTCTAAAATATTTGTTACCTTTCGATTATACAATCCGTATATAAGTATGAAATGTATTAAGGTGTTTTCAATGCAATCGATTCAAAGAAACTTTTATAATTATTTTCATAAAATAAAACATAAACATTAAAAATATTTTCAATGAATATTTCATATTATTTTTTAGTTTTTGTTCAGATTCATGAAAAACGCAAAGAATTCAGATAAATTATATTCCATTATTGAGATAAACGAGGCGTAGAATTATTAAACCAGCGACTTCATTTCTACTTTTTTTTACTTTTATTAATTTACAGTATTGATTCTATTGAATTGAAATAAATGAAGGAAGTGAAAGTGTTTTTTTTTTTTTTGTCTAATGGACCATAGTTCTATTAATTGAAGCGTGGAAATGCATAAGGGTATAAATGCCCTAGGAAATTTTCACAGAACTGATGTGACTTATACCCACTAGGGTGAACTATGTTCAGTCCTTACACCCATATAAGCACACGTTCAATGAACTCTTTTCTAACAACAAAACATTACTTGTACCCATTTCTGAACAGTGTCTTTGGCACATATAGCAATTTGGCAAAAAAAAACTTTGTTTTATTTTTTTAGCACTTAGACCCTTTTGCATTTCCACGCTTCAATTTTTTACTTTCACTTACCTATATATGAAATATATAGTAAGTGGAAGTATTGCGATCGTGAAAATTTTCGACTTCCGGTTTTCAACGGAAATACACGTTTTGGGACCCCCTGAGTCGAAATGACCAAGTCCCGCGAAATGGTCTCTGTGTGTGTGTGTGTGTGTGTGTGTATGTGAACAGACTAGCCCAAAAACTATAAACCGTGGGAACCTGAAATTGGTTATTTAGTGTAGGTATATGTGACAGCAAAAATTTCATCAAAATTGCTCAAAGGGAGGGGGTACTTTATTTAATAACTTTTTACGTTTTTTTCGATTTTCTCAAAAACGGCTCTAACGATTTTGATTAAACTGAGTATTTGATCGATTTATATGCCCGAAATATGACTGTAAAAATTTCATCAAAATTGATTAACCGGAGGGGGGACTTTACTTAATAAATTTTGTATCATTTTCACGTGTTTTTTTTATTTACTCAAAAACGGTTTTAACGATTTTGATCAAACTTGGTATTTGATGTATTTATATACCCGAGATGTGACTGTAAAAATTTCATCAAAATTGATCTACGGGAGGGGGGACTTTACTCAATAAATTTTGTACCATTTTCACATGTTTTTTTTATTTACTCAAAAACGGTTTTAACGATTTTGATCAAACTTGGTATTTGATGTATTTATATGCCCGAGATATGACTGTAAAAATTTCATCAAAATTGATCTACGGGAGGGGGGACTTTACTTAATAAATTTTGTATCATTTTCACAGGTTTTTTTTATTTACTCAAAAACGGCTTTAACGATTAATAAAAATAAGATATGAATGTAGAAAAATGTGTGACTTTGGGAAATGATTATTAGCAAAACACGTCAATTTCTAATCTAAGTAAGTTGGTAAGTGAAAGTTGTGTGTTGCGCGCACGCACCAGATTTTTTTATTTAGTACATACTACAAAATGCTATATTCTGTTAAAAAAGTTATTAATTCAATACTAAGTATATTTAAAACAGGCTTTATCATGTCTGATCAATGTATTTTTTGGAACTAAACGCATTCTATAACGATAAATCGTTACAGATTTGAAAAAAATTTCACAATTTAGTTTGTTTCGGTTAGTGAAAATCGCAAATAAGGCAATGTATTACACATCTATCGCTGCACTGACTGCATGACTTATGTTGTTCTCAATCGTTTTCTCTTTTATATAACCAGACTGTTTAGATGTCAAATCCTAGCTATTGAAATTTCAAGTCAATAAACATTAAATTCAATAGTATCTTCGAAGGGTTTTCATCATCAAAAACAGTATTTATAAACATTAAATTATTTTAAGTACTGAAACATGGCCGTACCCAGCGGGTGGCAGGGGGGGGGGGCAGCTTCCCCCCGCTGGAAGGCTGGGAGCAATAATTGTTTAGGCTTTTAAGACTAGAAGCAATAATAGAATACATTTTTTCAAGCAAATAATTGTAATAACTTAGTTGATAAAGCACTGCTATAATTATACATAATTGTGTTTTCATTCACCTTTTCCGCGGTAAGGTGTTACAACCTGAACGACCATAGCTTGCCTCCCCCCCCCCCCCTAGTTTTGATCCTGGGTACGCCCTTGTACTGAAATCTAACAGATGAAAACCACGGTTTCATGACCATTTAAATACTTAAAGAACATAAATAGATAATGGGAACAAACAACAAAATTCTTTATGATAACACTTTGTAAATTTAAATATTTTTACTTATAGAAACTTTGAAATGGTACTTTTATTAATTTCTAAACAAATTTTATTTTATCTCAGACTAGCTGCATATACCGGTTTCACGCGGGGTATTTCATTTTTTAAATCTATGAAATGAGACTTTTTTCGACTCAAACGGTCGATTTCGTAAAAAACCAATGTAAAGATCATAACGATTTTTATAACAATACACCCAAAGATTGGCTGAAGTTATGCAATTTTAAATGGACAGGTGTTCGCACCTGGTATGAAAGAACCACTGAGCGAAATTTGGAAAATTTAGGACAAAGGATATGGATTTCTATAAAGAACAAACAGAATTTCATCTTTATTTATACAGATTAATGAAGTGTTAAATGCTTTCCGTTTTATAAAACTGAATAAATAATATAATTTTCCCTTTCTTACTTATTTATTAAAAGGATAAGCATTCTTAAAGAGAAAATGAATATTTTATATGTTGTCAAGTTTTCCTGCCTCTTTGTTATGTTGAGAGAAAGAGATCTCTTTGTTCTTTGGAGCGACGTGGAATGATTTTCAAGTTGTTTGGCCCACGAAAGGGGAAAAAAGAACTTTCATCGAACAGTGAAACAATGGAGAAGAAGCAAGAATCACTCTCACTTACGCTGCTCTCACGCTGGTGGGTAGGTATTAACTAGCCCAGGTTTGAGGCTGGTAGCAAGTGCCAAACTATTACGTAGACTGTTCAACGACAAATCTGTGACCCACATTGCTTACAAAACGTTGTTAGTAACTTTGCCACAATGGGAATGACATCAGACATGAAAGTTAGGAACCTTCTATCTACCTTCAATAAATATTTTGAAAATAGAAAGCAACACACCAGAACCGATTATTCTATGTAAATAATCGACAAACATTTAACTAAATATCTGATGCGCCCACCTAGAGGAGATTTCTAGTTTGTCAAGGCATATACAAAAAAAAAAAAAAAAAAAAAAAAAAATTAGGTCTAACTCACTAAGATTATTCTGATTATTATTTCATTTTTATTGAAGTTTTTCTGCTCTACAGTAAAATGATACTGTTTAAAAGTGGGAAAACAATCCCTTATAGAAGTGGTAATGTTTTAGGAAAGCTCTGTGCTGGTAAGGATCAGATGAAGAACATGGTGGAAAATATCATTTATGACTCATTAGTTACCATTTAATATATTATTCTTAACCTTGAAGAAAAAATCTTATCATTTTATAATAAGCCCCATTGAATTGATTTATTTATTTTATGGAATATCCTGTGGACTTATTGAGCGAACTGTGCATTTTTGCAACTGAACAAAAGGCGTTCGCAGGATTTCGTCTAGGGGGGCAGGCAAGTTAAAATAATCTAGGGAGTAAAAATAGTCTGGGGGGGGGGGGCAATTAGGCAAAATTATTATGCCTGGTGGAAGGTTACCTGGTATTTCGACGTTGTAAGACTATATTATTTTTTCAAATAACACTTACTGATATTTAAAAACTAGCTGACCCTTGCTAAGCATTCGCACTTTAACTTACTTAAATCCCACTTACTGAATTATACACCACATATATAGTATCGTATAGTGCGGATTTAGTGCGCCATGGGCATAGGTGAGGGTTTAAGTAAAGATAAGGTGTGTTTAAATTTATGTTTTGAAACTCCAAACTTCCTTTCCTTTGTTATCAGATTAGAAGACGGGATACTTAATTCGCTGATGAATATGTCCCAAGACGATGAGACCAGTGTATGAATGTTAGGATTAAGTATTATAATTTAAGTTTATTCATTAATATTTACTAGCTAGGGTGCCCGGCTTCGCTCGGGTAGTTGTGTGGTAGTTTTAATGACAGAAAAACTTCAAAATTAAAGGAAATATAGAACAAAATTAGCACTTTCTTGAAACTTGGTATCAAATTAAGATTCGAGATCTGCAGAATCCGCCCAAATAAGGAACCCTATATACTTTATAGGGTGTTGAAAATAGTGAATGAACAATTAATTTTGCTGCGACTTTGTCGAGTTACGCTTCGTTTATTATGGTTTCTGTGATTCTGAATCCTATAAGCCCATTCCAAGCAGTCAGGAGATAATAAGTTATTAGATAATAGTTGAAAAATCTATTAGTTAAAAAAATTATATTTCGAGTACAACTTATGCGCCGACTACTGTGATGGTCCTATTATATCCAGAAGTATAGAAACTATCGAAGATTCATAGAAACTTTTTTTAAAGGCCTTTCTTCCATTTCAACCTCCCTTCAGATACCCCCATGTAATTTGGGCGGACTCTGCAGATCTCGAATCTTACTGCTATTACAAAGTGAAAACCAAAATTTCATGAAGGCACAATTTTTTCTCCATATTTATTTTTATCCTGAACTATGAGGGGTGATAAAATCTTACTGAAAAAATGCTGTAATTGGAGTTAGTGATTTTGTTAACTGGAATGCTCATCATACATAGTAATAAAACCATTTTTCATAATTACATACAATAAAAACACTTCAAACATTTTATTTTTGATTTATAATCAGTCAATTCAGCTCTTCTTTTTTGTTTTATGTCTGTTTTTATTCGCTCACTGTAATACTATTAAATGTTCACTCATATTGCATTAAATTTACTTACTTATATATTATATATTGATTAAATATAATGTGTTAATCAATTAACCTTCTTATGAGAAATTTAATTTTGTAAAGTATCCAGTCGGTTTTCTAATTGATACGTAAAATCATTATTTTATTTTGAAAGTAAAGGTGAAACTAATTATTTTCGCTTGATTTTTTAGTAATTTAAAAAGAACAGCTGAAAAAATACATAACCTTTACAAATTGGACGGAATGAATGAACAATGAGCATTGAGTGAAACATACCGTAGCGCTTCCTGGTAGTCTGTAGCTCGAACTAAATTTTTCATTCATAAACTCGTATGTCATTCTCAGGTAGGCTAATTAGATGGTGCGAGAGGCTTAAAATTTCAGTCCTTTTCTTTTCAATTTTACACCCTTAAGAGAAAAACAGAAACTTTCTTCTCCGTTAGGGGTTATATAGCAACACGCTGAGATAACTTAGTTAATCCTACATGGAGTCGTTTTTGAGCCTTTTCGGCACGCTCATTTTTCACTATGCTTTATAATATATATTGATTATTTAAGTTTTAAGAAAGAGGTGAGTCTCATCACCGATAATTTAACAGAACACTAATTCCACAAAATTTCATTTTTTTTTCTATACACCTTAAAATGCAGTAAAAGGCTTATTATTCTAGGAGGAGACAAAGTGACTCAAGAAATTATATAGTTATAAGGGGCTATGGTGGGAATACCGATTGCTGAGAATTGCATTTTTTCGATTACAACTCGCAAACGATGGGGTTAATCGAAAAAATGTATAGAACTGAAAATGTTCTTCTTGAAAACCTGAAAAGATTGAGGCCATTTAGAAACCTCTAGGGCCATTTTGATTTTCTCGAAAAAATCACGGCTGCTTAAAACTTGCAATCGAATGTGAAATGAATAATTTGTATATTTTTTCGGTGTGGCGGTGAAGGAAAGCTCTAAGATGCCTCATTCATGAAATTTGATAAAATATGAAGGAAGTTATGGCGTATCGACAAAAAGGCCTTGAGAAATAATATATGATTATTAAAATATTTGTTTGTATAATGCTAAAAAATATAGTAAATGAATATCCTGCGGAGGTCCATGACTGAACATTGTTTTGTATATAAATTAACATTCTTTCTAGTAGTCCGGGAGCTAAGGGCCAAAAAGTGCCTGATTTGAAGAAAATTTTTGATCATACAGGCTGAAAGTACTCATTTCATAGACAACAAATGTGAACGCCTGCCGCCTCAGATCGGTTGCCATCAAATTTTATAGGCGAACAAAGTCGACATTTTTGAAAAATTTTCAATTTTTCGCTAATAACTCGAATACTATTTTTCTTTCTAAAATAGAAGGGCATTAAATTTCGCGTCGACTGAGGTCCTCACAGTTAAAATCGGGCCAGTGTTTTCGCCAAAACCGATTGTAAATTTAGCCACTTTAGCGGAAAAATGAATTAGTTCCAAAGCCTGCAATTTTAAGTGGGCTACTCCAAATAAAAAATGTTACCTATGATATTTGTAGAATATAGAGTTCTGTGTAATTCTATATTCTCGCCTATAATTCTGCAAATACAGATCCCAAAGTATTGCTTTCTTCTTACTATAAGAGGCTAAAATATTGTAAACAGAATGATATATTTGAAGTTTAAATCGTTTTAGTGGTTTAGCCGGGTTCGGTACCTCAAAAATATGTAACTTGTACGATTTAGCTGGAACCCGTGTTCCAACACCTCTAACTCAAAAACACCTAGTTTAAATGAAAAATGTTTTAGATAAAAGTTGCTGAGCATCAAATTTAGTATGAAATAAGCTCAGTACACGCAACATTAGCTAAACCCTGGGTGGAAATAGAAATGAAAACGTGAAATTATTCGTAGTGGGTACTTCCTGCTAAGACTACGGTTTTTGAAGTATCAGGGGATTAGATAAAATATTCATGAAAATAACTACATAGACAGGTCGGTACTGGGCAAAATATAACTATTATTTTAACATATGGAAGATGGTTGTTTAATTACTTCAAAATGGTTAATATTTCAAAAACCGAAGTGTCACAGGAAGTAAGCACTGTGAATACTTTCACGTTTGATTTGTATTTCCCCCAGGATTAAGGTAATGTGTGTGCGGAGCTTTCCTGCTAAATTTTATCTAAAAAAATTTTCATTTTTTTTTTTTTTTTTTTTGACTTCAATAATTGATTCGCACCTGTCAGCAAGGTGCTGACAATCAGCGAATGAGATGACGGTAGTGGGAAATGATGACATGACAGGCATGAGGAGGGAAAGCACCCAACAGCACCCCCTTCCTGGATTGATTCAATTACCTTGGCTGTCTAAGAGAGCAGATCTCTCATCCAGCGCCTTTTTAGTCTTCTCGTATCCATCCGTACTGCAGCCATATTACAGATTAGACTATTAGGGTGTCCGTTTAAATTATTAAAAAATCTTTTGTATAGCGTCGTTATGTGCTGGTCGACTGTTGGTATATGGAGGTCTGTATGTAAAGTTTTGTTAGTCACGTACCAGGGTGATTTTGTGATAAGTCGTAGCAATTTTGATTGAAAAGTTTGAAGTTTTTGTAAGTGAGTCTTTTTAGCAATGCCGAATACCTGTGAGGAATATGTCCATATGGGCTTCAGTAAGTAAGTGTACGTATTTACTTTTTGTTTCAGTTTCAGTTTTGATGATTTAGAAACTAGCGGGTAGAGTAGTTTGAGTCTTTTGTCAAGAGTCCTTTTTTTCATTTTGACATGTGGGCCCCATGTCATCCTTCTGTCGAAAAGGAGTCCGAGATAGTGTACTGAGTCCGTCTGTGGAATTTGGTTGTTGTCAATATGAACAGGGGGGCAGGTTTGTTTTCTAAGAGTGAATGTGATGTGTTTTGATTTGTCATGGTTGAGTTTAATTTTCCATAATTGAAACCAGTCATGTAATTTGTATAAGTGATGTTGTATTGTCAATGAAGCCTGTGTTGGGTCCTGATGTTTCGTGATAATTGCAGTATCATCAGCGTAAGTTGCAGTCAATGTCTCGTTGTTTATCGGTATGTCGTGCGTGTAAATGATGTAGAGTAGAGGTGCTAGTATTGAGCCTTGTGGTACTCCCGCCAAGACTGGATAAATTGAAGAAATTTCCGAACCCTGCCGGACGGAGAAAAATCTATCGAAGAGGAAAGATTGAAGAATCAGATAATAAGTGGAAGGTAGTATGGTCTTTAGTTTAAAGAGAAGACCCTGGTGCCAGACTTTGTCAAACGCTTGAGCAACGTCCAAAAATACTCCAGTTGCATATAGTTTTTGTTCTAGAGCTCCTGCAATGTAGTCAGTAACTCTGTGTAGTTGATGCGTCGTCGAATGGTAAGTGCGTTAGTTAGTTAACTATCTGGAAAGCCGATGCCCACCAAATTCTTTTTCTCTGAAAAGCACAGTCAAGGGGGTTACTGTCTATCCACAGACCTCAGACGTCTACAGAAAACTGGTTAGCAGTCTTCGACTTAACGGAGCTGAATTCCATACTTACCAGCTACCTGCAGATAAAAATATGCGAATAGTTGTAATTGTTGTAATTATCAGCTGAAGGTGGCTGCTGGGGGGATTCCCGTCTCATGCCCGAACATGTTTGATTTTGAGATGAATCGCAGATGGTTCGCTGTACCGTCAGCTGTGAAGATGGTCCCAGCTGATGATCCGGAACAAGCCTCTGCGTTTGACTCTTCTGTCTGTGCTTGGGTGGTTGGAGAGTTGGATAATGTTCGGAATTCGAGGGCGGAGGTGGAGGTGGAGGCGAAGACTGCTGGAACAGATAGTTAACCTGTAAACGTATAAAAAAAAATTTTCTAAACATTTATTGAGTTTTTTAGCAGCAATATTGGTTATTTGTGGCTTCCATCAGAAGAATTTTGGTGATAAAGTGGTACTAAAGTTGCTGAAGTAGAACCACCGGAAACTATGAACCCCACCTCAACTTCGACTGTTAAGATTAGTGGGGTCAATAATATGGACGTGATAGAAGCAGAAGATACAGGGGACGCCTGGGCTAGGGTCACAGGAAGAAAGAGGAACTCGCCTGGTGAATCAAGAGACCCAAGAAAACAAAAACGAACGGACTCGGAAGGTGAAACCCCTGCTATACCAGTAAGTAACTCTTTTGAGGTTCTTAATAATGTAAGAGAGCCCGAACCACCCACATTAAGTCCATCAGTCCCCCCTGAAACAATCCCACCTATACATATTAATGAAGTACAAAATTACCAGGCTTTAGTTAATTTTCATTTAAACTAGATGTTTTTGAGTAACAGGCGTTGGAACACGGTTTCCACCAAAATCGTAAAAGTTAAAGATTTTTGATCTACCGATCCCGGCTAAACCACTAAACCGATTTAAACTTCAAATATATCATTCTATTTGCAATAGTTTAGCCTCTTATAATAAGAAGACAGCAACACTTTGTGATCTGTATTTGCAGAATTGTAGGGGAGAAGCTGAAAAAAAAATCCCAAAAATTTTTACGGATTTTAGACCACATGGCGCTGAATACGTTCGCGTTTTAATTACTTTGTCTTCACAGGAATCGGCTAATTTTAAAATTAATGAGATTTTTTTACACAGAACTCTATATTCTACAAATATGATAGGTAACATTTTTTATTTGGAGTAGCCCTCTTCAAATTGCAAGCTTCGGAACATGAGCGTAATTCATTTGTCCGCTAAAGTGGCTAAATTTACAATCGGTTTTGGCGAAAACACTTACCCGATTTTAATTTTTTTTTTCTTCTGCGATAAATCGTTTTCGAGTTATTAGCGAAAAATCGAAAAACGTTCGAAAATGTCGATTTTGTTCACCTATAAAATTTGATAGCAACCGATCTGAGGTGGCAGACGTTCAGATTCGTTGTCTATGAAATGAGTACTTTCAGCCTAAATGATCAAAAATTTTCTTCAAATCAGGCACCTTTTTGGCCCTCAGCTCCCGGACTATATCAGAAGCATCTTAAATGCCCAGGAAGATATGTTTTTCTCATGTAGGCCTTGTAGACATCGACAGCAAAACATCGATGATCAATATTAAAAACATTTTACTAAGACAAGAACATAAGAGAGGATTAGGTATTATTGAGAGAGTAGGGATATTTATCGGTAGGTGGAACAAGTTTTTCACTAAGGAAAGCTGTATTTTTCCATTGCTTCAAAGTGTCCTCTGGAGTATATTTCCGATGCATAAAGGACTGATGCCTTAATCCTCTCAGAACTTTGCTTATTAATTTCAATTAATATTAGAAAGCTGGATATAGATGAAAGGAAATGTCTTAAAATGCCCAGGAATTATCACCAATGTTCTAAAATGGTTGTTATGTGCTCAGACATACGCAACTTCGCTTTCTCCAATTAATTATTTTATCCTCTATATCCTGTTTACTTCGACCAAACTTGGAACTTACCTCAGGAAACTGGATTACTTTAAGGTGTACTTTCGCTAGCATTGCCAACTTTAGCGGTTGGAAGTTACTCAAAATTGCTTTGAGGAAATAAAACGGACCAAAGTTCCTTGGCAGTATATGTTCTTTCGTATCCAGTTACATTTTTGGAAGAACGGTAACGGTTACAATGGTTCACACGGTCCCTTTCCTTTTTTTTTTATGTATATCATGTCATGTCAGTTAGGGATTGAAATGTAGTGATCAACATTTTATTGTAAAAGCATGACCTAGCCATTTTGTTCAACTTGCAATATCGGACGCTACTTCAAAGACAAATTTTAGCCTAGTAACATCATCGTTACACTTTATTACAATAAAGTACTATAGATCCCTTCTCCAGCTCACATCAGCGATTATTTTGATGAATAAGTTATCAAAAATTAAAGTACTTAAAAATATTGATATGATAAAGACGATAGATAGCAATGTGACAAATTTAGCTTTAGTTTTTAGCTATAGATTTTGGGTATAGTTCCATAAGAACGGAACCTTTAACCCAAAGAATCAACCGTTTTCAATAAAGTGGGGGTGAAAATTGTTTAACATTTTTTGTGAGTACTTCCATAAGGTTTAATATTTTTTTTATTTTGAATTATGAGAGTAGGAAACTAATTATTGATTAACTTTATTAAGATACTTTCTGTGTATATCGGTTTCACCCGGAGAATTTCATTTTTTAAATCTATAAAGTGAGACTTTTATCGACTCAAACGGTCGATTTCGTAAAAACCAATGTAAAGCGAGATCAAAACGATTTTTAAAACAATTTTCCCAGAGAGTGGCTGAAGTTATGCAATTTTAATATAGACAGGTGTTCGCACGTGGTATCAAAGAACCTCTGAACGAAATTTGAAGAATTTAGGACAAACGGTATGGATTTCTATAAAGAACAAACAAACAACTAAACAAACTAACAGAATTTCATCTTTATTTATATAGATTGTTTGAATAATTTAATAGTGGATCACAGTTGTTATCAAAAATTAAAAAAAAAAATTATATTATAGACTGATATTATTTGAGATTCCTGTGTAGCTTATGATATTTATGGCGATTTAAATGTAACTGCATTACGTAAAAGATAGATGTATCAGAATTTGTTGTTTCCTTAGTTTGCTATTTGCCGTTATGAAAATTTTAAGCAAAAAATCTGGTGCGTGCGCGCAACACACAACTTTCACTTACCAACTTACTTAGATTAGAAATTGACGTGTTTTGCTAAATATCATTACCCAAATTCACACATTTTTCTACATTCATATCTTATTTTTGTTAATCGTTAAAGCCGTTTTTGAGTAAATAAAAAAAACACGTGAAAATGATACAAAATTTATTAAGTAAAGTCCCCCCTCCGGTTAATCAATTTTGATGAAATTTTAACAGTCATATCTCGGGCATATACATACATCAAATACCAAGTTTGATCAAAATCTTTAAAGCCGTTTTTGAGTAAATAAAAAAAACACGTGAAAACGATACAAAATTTATTAAGTAAAGTCCCCCCTCCGGTTAATCAATTTTGATGAAATTTTAACAGTCATATCTCGGGCATATACATACATCAAATACCCAGTTTGATCAAAATCGTTAAAGCCGTTTTTGAGTAAATAAAAAAAACACGTGAAAACGATACAAAATTTAGTAAGTAAAGTCCCCCCTCCGGTTAATCAATTTTGATGAATTTTTTACAGTCATATCTCAGGCATATTAATACATCAAATACTCAGTTTAATCAAAATCGTTAGAGCCGTTTTTGAGAAAATCGAAAAAAACGTAAAAAGTTATTAAATAAAGTCCCCCCTCCGGTTAATCAATTTTGATGTAATTTTTGCTGTCACATCCCGGGCATATACATACATCAAATACCAAGTTTGATCAAAATCTTTAAAGCCGTTTTTGAGTAAATAAAAAAAACACGTGAAAACGATACAAAATTTATTAAGTAAAGTCCCCCCTCCGGTTAATCAATTTTGATGAAATTTTAACAGTCATATCTCGGGCATATACATACATCAAATACCCAGTTTGATCAAAATCGTTAAAGCCGTTTTTGAGTAAATAAAAAAAACACGTGAAAACGATACAAAATTTAGTAAGTAAAGTCCCCCCTCCGGTTAATCAATTTTGATGAATTTTTTACAGTCATATCTCAGGCATATTAATACATCAAATACTCAGTTTAATCAAAATCGTTAAAGCCGTTTTTGAGAAAATCGAAAAAAACGTAAAAAGTTATTAAATAAAGTACCCCCTCCTTTTAAGCAATTTTGATGTAATTTTTGCTGTCACATCCCGGGCATATACCTAAACTAAATACCAAATTTCAGGTTCGCACGGTTTATAGTTTTTGAGCTAGTCTGTTCACACACACACACACACACACACACACACACACACACACACACACACAGACACACACACACACACACACACAGACCATTTCGCGGGACTTGGTCATTTGGACTCAGGGGGCCCCAAAACGTGTATTTCCGTTGAAAACCGGAAGTCGAAATTTTTCACGATCGCAATACTTCCACTTACTATATATTTCATATATAGGTAAGTGAAAGTAAAAAAGTTTAACATAGCCCTTCTTAGGCATAGACATTTTTAAATTATTCGGTTTTTTCATAGTTTATTTGATTAAAAATTTCTGTCTAATATCGCTTATATATTGAATATATAAGCAGGCATACATGCAAGCAATTTATATTGTTAACCGATAAAATCGTTTATTTTCGTTCAACGTCGTTGTTTATTTTTCATGCTGTAGAGACACTCTACATGGGCGGATCGGGTGGGGGGGGGGGGTAGTCACGCGGTCAGGACCCCCTAAGATTTTTGCTTTTCAATTTTTTTTTGTATTTTTAATCGAATAATGCAATTAGGTAGTAACTATGCCCTATACATAACACTTTTGGTTGTTTACATCGCAGTGCTTCTTAATATAATGTAATCATCTCATACGAAAAAAGTACTGTCAGCCACGAGATTATGAAATGGTGCCCCAAATTTCGTGCTCAATCCGCTAATGAATATATAAGCATATGTAATTCGGGAAAAAACCAAGGCATCTCAATAACAAAGTTATAGCAAGGGTAAACTAGTTTAACAATACTTTAAACTTATATTTGAAGCGAAAAGGAGTTTGCCATTATCAAGAGCAGTCAGAACGCAATTCGCTATTTAGTTTCAGATGACAGTAGCTATCTCCCCCTGGCACACTATAAGGTTAGCTCTAACAAGAGCTAAACCGCTTTATGAAATTGGAAAACTAGCCAATCAAACTTACAAACAAAAGAGAACCAACCAATCAAAAGATTGGGGAAGGGGACATGAGCAGTAGTCCAACGACAGTACCACGATAATTAGTCCAGGACTGCTAGTTGGAACAAACCTATTGTATTGTACACTATTATTTCCTGAACCAATTTCTGTAAATAATATTTAGAACCTATTCGGCGATGACCCTTGGCATTTCTGAAGGATTGTTTATTTCTTTATAATTATATAACTTGCCTCAAAGGCATAAAAAAGTAACTGATAGCGTAAACAATCGTGTTATTCAATGACGTAGTATATTCATACAAATTAAATTAAATTGATTAATGATGGAATAGAAAGGAGGAAGGAAAGTTGAGAAGGATACTCGATGCAGGAAATAGAGCCTGTTTCTCTACTTCGATAATTTTTATAATTTAACTAAAGCTTTTCTATTTCGATATTTTTTTAAAGTTAAAGTATACTTAACGCAGCCTTTAATGCATCTAATGAGGCATTACATAATAACCTCGGTATTACTTATAGCCAAAGCCAAAGTTCGTTTCTATGACTTTCATTACTTCAAATTTCTAACTCAAGCTCTATTCACTCCTACAAAACCTTTGTTTGTTTGTTTAACGTCAGTTTATTCCACTACCACTAATTAGGCGATGCTACAGTAGGTGTCCTAAACTTTGTATCCAGCTATAATTAGAGTATCCAGCTATCCAGGTATAATTAGAGTAGGGACCTTAACGAGTACCTGACATCATACAGTCTCAGGACCTCCATTTAACGTCCTATCGGAGAGACGGCAGAGCCAAGGATTTTTTACTCCATTTAAAAAATCATAGGGCCACCGCGGGGACGCAACTCGCGACTTTTGGTATTTTAGGTTGCTATGCTAACCACTACACCACAGGAGACCCCCTCCTGCAAACCTTTTCAAACCGTCCAGAACAATTTCGCAAAACTTAATGTATTAGGAGTGATCTATTAGCCCAGGGAAAATGTACGTTTTACCGTGCAAAAGGTCGGTAAAAATATATTTTTTCTGAACATGAATGTTACCATGAAAAAAACTTTTTCCAACAAAATTTCTTTCATTAGAAGTTTAAAAATTTTAAACTAAATCTTTTCATATGTTTAACAACATTTCACTCTCTTTTTTTCCAAATTTACTAAATTAAAAACGAATTGAAGACAGAAACTGACTGCATGCACCTCATAACTTAAACCGATTTGGACATAATTCTTGCAAATTTTCGGCTGAGGTAAAAAGATGCTCATAAAAAAATTACTAACTTTTCAATCCAAAATTTTAAGACTGATAACAGACGTTTCCTGTTATGGTAATAAAAAAATCTGGTGCGATGAGTGCAATACACAACTTTCCTTTACCAACCTACTTACTAATAGTAACTTAGATAGTATTTCCTTAAGAATAGCAGGAAGGAACAAAGAAAATATAATTTCATTTGACCAAATAATCAAGGTAATGTGGGATAATTACAGTTCGTATTTACATAAAATAACTTAATCAAACAGAAGTAGTTCTAAAAAATTAAAAGAATGCAAAATGGTGTATAATGTATACATTACTTAGATAACTAACAATGAAAAGAAATTAAAAAAAAAAAAGAAGAAGAAACAAATGAAAAAAGTGATAATAAAATAAAATAATGAAATTAGTAACTATTGGTAGTGATTAAACAGTACTGAACCTAAGACCGTTAATGTGTTGTGGAGGTTTAGATTTTTTGTATAGATAATAATCTATATAAATAAAGATGAAATTCTGTTTATTTATTTGTTTGTTCTTTATAGAAATCCATAACGTTTGTCCTAAATTCTCCAAATTTCGCTCAGTGTCTCTTTCGGACCAGGTGCGGACACCTGTCCATATTAAAATTACATAACTTCAGCCGATCTCTGGGTAAATTATTTATTGCTATAATAATCGTTTTGATCTTTATAGCTTTACATTGGTTTTTACAAAATCGACCGTTTGAGTGGTTAAAAGTCTCATTTTATAGATTTAAAATATGAAATTCTCCGGGTGAAACCGGTATATACAACCAGTAATAAATAAAGTCAAAGTAATAGTTAAATCAAACAATAAACTGATTAATTGAAAAGAGAGAAGAAACGTATACAGATTCAGTTTTACAATTGATTTTTAAGTAGAGATTGGAAACGGAGGTACTTAAAGGTGGCATGTCTAATATTTACTGGGAGAGAATTCAAGAACAGGGTGGAGCGAACTATGAAGGAATGCTGAAATAGGACAGACATTTAAAATAATAGGGTATAGATGTCAGAAGGACGAGATCTTGTGGAAAGGAAGGAATATTTGAATTGCAGAAGATTGTAGGTATAGGAAGGGCGGTAGTTCTTGATAATTCGAAAAAGGAATTTGCCAAGGAAATATTATAGCAGGAGAGGAAGAGCAAACCTAATTCGTGATAACAATGAGAGATAGTTTCGGGGTCCCACCAACCAATCTACGAAACTATTCATAATGCTCACTTATAAATTATGTGTATATTTTGATGATATTAAATTATTTTTCTGTAATCGTTGAATAATGGTAACATTACTAAACTGAAATGAGTGAAGAAAGTGAAACATTTTGCAATAGAGTGAAGAAAGTGATTACTTTCTTCACAAGTGAAGAAAGGGAATTGCCTTCTTAATTAGTAATAAGTATAAATTAAAAAATAATTTGAAGTTGGAAATTAAATGCTTTTAAATGTTTCTTAACATTGTAAGAATTTATTTTAACAAAATAAATTGAAATGTGAATGAATTATTGGTGGAAATAATCAATATATTTTAAAATTTAAATATAATAATAATTACCTTCCTTGTTTATAACCTGCACTTGTTTATAACTGCACTACTTCACAATCATTTTAATTTAAACAGACATCTTTGATATTACTAAAAAACTTCAAAAAACACTGATTAAATATTATTATTATTATATTATAAACATAATTATATATTATAAACAGAATGTAATGTAACTATAAATATATATAATAAATAAAATGTTAAAATAAATTAATACTAGTTGTTTTATAACTATGCTTATAACCTTTCACAACCATGCTTATAACCTACCAACAACATACCATAATCTTCACAACATCCTAATTTTGTTCATATTCTGGTTAGATCTGATCATGTATTACACGATTACAGAAAAAAATTAATATTTCACTCGTGAAAAAAGTAGAATTTACAACTCTCGTGAAATTACCACACTCGCTTCGCTCGTGTGGGTAAACGTTTCACTTGAGTTGTAAAATGATCTACTTTCGCCACTTGTATAATAAATAACTATTTTATTTATTTTTCAGATGGACGCGGAGTCGTGGTGTGCTACGTGGGCACGTGGGCCGCTTACAGGCCGATGCGAGGACAGTTCTCAGTGGAGGACCTCCGCCCAGACCTCTGCACGCACATAGTCTACTCCTTCGCCGGGCTCAACGCCACCTCCTGGACCATAAAGTCTCTGGATCCTCATCTCGATCTAGAAGAGAACTATGGAAAAGGTAAGCCATTTTCCTTTTTTTTTTTTTATTCCTGGATGTTTGTTATTTTCAATTTTCGAGTTTATTTAAACTAATTTATTTAAACATTTGATTTAAAAATACAATTTTTATTAGCGAAACGTTGGCACTAATGGAAGCTTTGTCTACTATTACAATAGTACAAAATCAGTAATTGTGACCGGCTCTGTTTCGGTAATTAACTACTGAAAGCACCAACAAATAACTTGTGAAGTAATTAGATGTTAAAAAAGGTGTAATTTAAATAAGGACTGAGGAGCAACCAGGCGAATGGTAGACGGGAGGGAGTTCCAGAGGGTTGTGGGACGAGCGATAAAAGATCGTTCAAATTTTTGGTTCTGTGAGAAGGGATATAAAGCTCGGAAGGGCGTGATCATTTTTTTCCTGTTGATAAACTGAGGATTCGAATTGTAAGAGAATGTCGATTTAGGCAGGGTGCTGGGTGTAGTTGGTTCTGAGGAGGGAAATGCTACAAAGGCCACAGTTTTCATAGCAGAGAAGATGGTTAATATAAGATAAGAAGATCTTTTACTCGTAGATTTCAAATAAATGGCAGTAATCTTCCAGCTTTCGCTATCCTTGAAGTTATTTCCATTGGCAGGCATCTTCATTCGAAGACATTAAATATGTCTACAATTACAGTAGTAGAAAATAAGTAATAGTTACCGGCTCCGTTTAGGTAATTAACTGCTAAAAGCACCAACAGATTACTTGTGTAGTAATGAGATGTTGAAAAAGGTGTAATTTAAATAAGGACTGAGGAGCAGCATGACGAATAAGAGATGGGGGGGGGGGGGAGTTCCAGAGGGTTGTGGGACGATCGAATAAGGATCGTTCAATTTTTTAGGTTCTGTGATAATGAAATAAAGGTCGGAAGGGCGTGATCTTGTTTCCTGTTGATGAACTAAGGATTCGCATTGTAAGAGGATGTCGATTTAGGAAGGCTGCTCGGTATAGTTGGTTTGGTATAGAAATATCGACAATTGACAGACAGGGAAAAAGACATTTAAGCTCGCCATAAAGGTAGGACTAGACCGTCTCGAAACTAGTCTTAAACTCAAGATAATCCTCAGGTTCCAACGAGAGGCCACCGTAAACCACAATGCATTAGTGTAAGTGGGTGGAAATAAGAGGGGATACGAGGAGCTTACGGATAGGTTGTGGAAAAAGATGTCGGGAAAGATGAAATAATTTAAGAGTATTTGTTGTCCGTCGGGAAATTTAGTCGATGTGGGGTTTCCAGGACAGGGTTTTGGTCAATTATGATACCTGAGTTTTTAACACAGGTACTGAAGTCGATATGTTGATCATTAAGGATAAGGGAGGAAATGTGGCTTTGGTTCTGAAGAGTGAATTGCTATAACAATGGCCAGAGTTTTCATAACAAACAAGATAGGTAGAAGATATATATAGTAAAAAATATATATACTCGTAGACTTTAACATTCGTAGATTCGTAGACTTTAAATAAATGGTAGTAATCTTTCAGCTTTATTATCCCTGAAGTTATTCCCATTGAAAAACATCTTCATTCGAAGAAGTTATTATTCGTAAAGCCTTATTTAAGATTTTTTCATGGCTGAATTTTTTCCCAACGTAGTGTTTATACAATCTCACCTCCTTCTAATAGTTAAGGATTACTTATATTGCTCTGATTAATGCAAGTTGTTTTCAGGTTGGTACAAGAAGGTGACCGGCCTGAAGAAGGAGTACCCGGACCTGAAGGTGACCCTCGCCATCGGGGGCTGGAACGAAGGATCGGGTAACTACTCCGCCTTGGCCGCGGATCCGGAGAAGAGGAGACCGTTCATCGCCAGCGTCCTCAGGTTCCTCAAGTGAGTCCATCGTCTTCAATAAACTAGCAAAAAATTATTTCAATATTAGCCTGTACAAAAAAGTCTTTAAAATCCGAAAGCTGGGCCCGAATAGGTGGGCATTTCGGTAATGTGCACAAACCGACCAAAACACATGCCACTACTGGGTATCTAACGTGCGAGGAATGCTTGAATAGCAGGAATCATACGGGAATTTTATTCAACCATTTTCTTAACATCTTTTCAGATTAAATTAATAAAATTACTGCTAATCATCTGTATCTGTGGTATAGTGGTTAGCATGGCAACCTACAATACTAAAGCTCGCGGGTTCGCCTCCCTCGGTGGCCCTAAGATTTTTTAAAGGGAATAACAAATCCTTGGCTATGTCGTCCCTCGGATAGGATGTTAAATGGAGGTCCAGAACCTGTAATATACCAGATACTCGTTAAAGATACCTATCCTAATTAAACCCGGATAAGCAAAATTTAGGACTCCCACTGTAGCATCGTCCGATTAGCCTTGAAGTTAAAGAAATGGACGTTAAACAAACAATCAAACATCATTTTGTAATCTCTTTTAGGATTGAAATACGACATACACTAGCCGCTATCGTATATCGTATGGATGGGTATCGATTGCAAAGACATCGATGTTTGACATTGATGATTGTTTAGTCAGTGAACATTCGAATGAGAAGAAAAAAAATCGATGTTTTGAGACATTTGAACACTTTTTTTTTCTAATTGGGCAAAAACCAATTCAAAATAGGAAAAACTAACTATTATTAGTTATAGCCATATAAATACATGAGCCTTTCAGTTGAAAGAATCTTCATCTATCTTCAATTTCAACATTTCCATGATAACACTTTCAATAACTTTTTTCTTTGGAAAATTCGTACCTTCTTATTTTCTATATATAATTTAGTAAACTATTATATTTTAATATCCCTGTGATACCTTTACCGGAAAAAAGGTATAAAAGTCAAACTCTGGTCTCCTTTCGAAAACGAATAAATTTTCTATTGAAAAATATTAAAAAGTGCTATCATGCGAAATGTTGAAATAAGGGTTAGTCATAACGTTAACTGAAAGGCACTTATAAAGATATCAGTATTAGCTATTTCAAATTTGTTTGTTTTATGCCACTAGGGCTAATCGGATGATGCTAGAGTGGGAGTCCTAAATCCTAAATCCAGGTATAATTAGGATAAGGCTCTTTAACGAGTACCTTACATGGTAATAAGGATTTTTTTACTCCCATTAACAAATCCTAGGGCCACCGCGGGACGCGAACCTGCGACCTTTAGTAGTGTAGGTTGTCAAGCTAACCACTATACCACGGATGACCCCGAATTTCAAATTTGATGCACACAATCAAGGTAGCTATTATCAGTTATATGTGTGTCAGGTTCTAAACACGGTTAAAGATTTGTTTGTTCCGTCCTAATTCTACACAAGTACCTACAGTTATTTTTTCACATTCCTCTTAATATGAAATCTGATTGCGCCCTCATTATTTCCATTTAAATATATAAATTATTGCAGATAAATATTTCTATCCAGTGCCATTTTGAAATACGTTCGACTGGCTTTTGAAATAGAGGCTGGCTCTCTTCCTTGTGGTTTTATAATGTAGGAATAGGTTAAGGACAAAAATAGAAAACATGGAAGAAATCCACAAAGCTGTTTTATAGAATAATCGATTCAAGAAAAAAACATATGATGTCACTGATTATACCCGCCATGTTTCTTCTTTTCTTTGTTCCTAGTTTGCCATCAGTGTGTTAATAGAATATTATAATATTGCTTAAACCTAAAAACATAAATATTATAAAGGAACGAAAAGTTGTGTATTCTTAAGCTTTTTAAGTGTCGAAATTGTTAAACATTTTTTCATCCCAACGTTAAGAGAAATAACATATAAATTAAATAAAGCTAAAATGAACAGTAAAAATAGTATACCAAAAAGTAAAATTATCTGAATTGTGTGAGTAACTAAAACTGGGTTTCATTTTGTTTTAGACTTAATGCAGACCAAATTTAGTTTTGGATTTAAAAGTTGTTTTTAAAATCAGATATTTCCCACGTCGGGAATGGTTACAGCTCAAAAATCTTTTCTTTTTTTTTGGATAATTGGATAAAATAGTATTGATCACAATTAGTCTACAATTGGGGCAGTTAGTAGCACTGGTACTAACTGTAACTCAAAAATAGCCCTTTACTGCGTTAGCACGATCATCCCCCTCCATGAAAGAATATGGTAAATTGCGCCTTCGGGAACGGAACTATTAAAACTCTCGTGTAGGTATTTTAATTCTGATTCGGTATGCATTACTCAAAATTTATATATTTAGAGTTGTTCTTGCCATCTTCTTGCCGATGCGCGATTTATTTTTAATTCGTTTTGGTAGATTATTACAAACTAATTTAGTACTATGTCATTTTAAAGATGGTTGAAGTACTTTGCGTTTTTACTATCTGACGCTTTTGAGCTGACTCGGCCTGGGATAGATTGGTTAAATATTTTAATTGAGAAATCAACAGAGAAGGAAAGTTAGTTGATTTTTTACATTAGTAAGGTATTTTGATGATTTATTACCTTGACGGGGACCTAGATGTGGTCAGGTTCGTCAAGCTAGAGAGACTAGATGGGTTGACGGAGTGGCAGCTGACGCGAGAAGCCTTTTAAAGGTGCCTTTACATTCTACGAACTTTATCTTCTAACATCACCCTCGAACAGCCTTCACGTCGACTGTTCGGGTGTTTTAGGTACTTCATCTGTTTGCCTGTGTGTCGGGGGTAGCGCTAGTGTCACTTTTGATTTGGGTTTTTCCCAAGTGACAGGAGTTGTTTGTGATATTAGTGCGCCGTTCTAAATCGTCTCCTATTTTTTTATTTTTAAGATAATATAAAATATATTTATTAATGGAGATTTTTTCTTCATCATAAGCTAGCGTTGGGTGCGTTAGCCATATTGGTCCGCTTAACGTCACGTTAAGTATAAATGGCTGTTCGTTAACGCCTGCCTCAAACCTGTTCGAAGGTGAGGTTCGTAGAGTGTAAAGGCACCTTAAGGATCAGAAATTTGAGAGCGGCAGCACAAAATCGGGCCGAATGGCCGCGGCTCATTGAGGAGGCCAAGACCCACCCAGTGTTGTAGCGCCACGTAGTAAACACTTGTAAAAGTAGAAGGTATTTTGATTAAAAAAAAAAAAATTAAGCACTGAAATTTCCGTGCTTTTTAGGAAAGTCTATTGTCTTCTCGGTTGCGATAAATTAGTCTTTTTTTTTTTTGTTAATCACGCCATTCCAATCTAATGAAACGTGAAATTTGTGAATTGTGTCAGCTGACCAGGAGAAAAAAAAATGGCCAACTGATAACTGCACCTAATTCCACCCTCGGTATTTCGAGGAAGTAATAAATCTTTCAGTGAATAAAAATAATATTGCGAGGGTTTGAAATGGCCTCATAAAGTCACTAGGGCAGGGAAAGAATCATTAAAATGCCGACTCGATGTGTGGGCCCCTAATGCGTGGGTAGGAATATAAAGTTCTCGTTTCTTTGAGTGTTAAGGATTATTTCCAATGTCACTAAGGTTTTTAATATGGTGCGAACTCGTTATTTTATGCTAGTTTTTAAATTTACTTTTAGCTCGCGCTATACCATCGTTTTGTTTTCAGTTGCTTAGCAGTTGTGACGTATAACTATCGATAATTTGCATTCTCGATATAATCGGTCGTCCGATTATATCAATCCTATCCATAGTGTAAGATTCATGTCTGTTTTGAACAGAGTGGGTAATAACGTACTATCATCACCACTTGATGCCGCTTTCGCCTCCATTTCATTGCATGGTTGCTGGACTTCCTAATAATTTGAATCTGTTGGGTTTCTCTGTTTCTCAAAAGACTTATTCAAATTTAAGTTTTTGGAAGATGTCCTTATTTATTGTTTCACCTTTCTTTTATTAAAAATTAAATTGCATCGGAAATAAATACATAATTAAAAGTTAAGAAAGGTTGCTACCACTCAATGAAAAGAATAGTATTATTTAAGCTCAACGTAAAGAATGAATTTTAGAACTTACATGCAAAGAGTTAATGTAATTTACGAGGCACTATCATATTTTTGTCATCACTCCTAACTTGAAGTTTTTGATCAATTGAAAATACCAAATGTACTTAAGAAAACCATGAGTTATCGAATGATAATTGAAGAGGAGTTCACTGAAATAACAGATACTCCACACCACTAATTCATGGGATTTAAAAGCAATCAACAAGATTGGGTCAGTTTACATCGCATGGCCCCTTCTCAGAGACATCTGACACGAATGAAAGTTTTTTAATTCTCGTGATTTACTTTTAAGTGATACTTTATTTGATAAAACATAATTGGTTAGTTAATTTGAATTTATATTTTTTAATACATAATATACCTGCATATTTTATGGAGTATATACTAAAATTTACATTTTAAGTATATTACAGTACAGACTGCTCATATTCTTCTCCCACCCTTTTGATTCTAAATTTGATTGGTAGGTTTTAGAAAAAAATGCAGTATCGAGAATTTTTTTCTAAAACCTACGAATCAACGGCATAGCCAAGGTTTTTTTACTCCCATTAAAAAATCCTAGGGCCACCAGAGGACGCGAACCCGCAACCTTTGGTAGAGTAGGCCGCCAGGCTAACTACTACATCACAGGTGACCACCCCTAGGTATCATGCAACAGAATAACATTTTGAATCAAGCTCAGATCTGCTTATAGCCGTCGAGTTATTTCCAAGTATGTTTTTGAATTTAAAGGCGTGAATTTATAGGAATAACAGATAATAATCTTAAATAATATTAAAGTGAATTAAAGTTATTATTAATATTTGTGATAAGACCTTGCTGTTTAAGGTATTGTAAAGGTAAAAATTATATTGTTTGAATGTATTTTCGTCTTCTGCTATCTAATTCTTTAACAAAAAATTTCGTGAGGAACGCACTTTCGACATCTGTCGAACTTAAAATTAGCAATTAGCCCTGTTCGATACAAAAAAGTAGTCCCTGTTGACGAAAAACAACTCTGAAACACCGAGAAAGTAGATTGGGATAGTTGGTTAAAAAATTCCCTCCCCTAAAAAAAAAAAAAATCCCTTTCTCTGTTATGGTTGTATAGTATATGCATTTTTGTGTTAGTTAAATCATATATGATAACCTATAATAAAGGCATAATGACATAACAATGTCATTGACATCAATAATCATCAGCTATTAGATTGAAGATCTATTGATTATCTAGCTTACAACCATCTCGTACCGTACCGACCATATTACCGACCATATGGTTATTGATTTCGGATGATGATAAATAATTGATAAAATTACTAATATTTTTATAAAGTTATATCAGAATTTAAACTTCCCTCTACTATTATGCCAAATAAAATAAAGGTTTGTGTTTATATGTGATATGTATTATGTAGAATTAATTAACAAAAGTTATCGCTATCACTAATTAGTGATAAGAAAGTAAATTTTATCAATATTTATATTCGGAGCATCCTAGTTACTGATTAGTTGTAGATATAAACTTTTAGATAGATGAGGTATTTAGAATAAGAAATACATCGATTTCCACGAACTCATATTTTCCTTGTATTATTTGCGTTCGGAGAAACATCTTGCTCCTTTAAATAATATGCCAGTGTTTCAACCTTAATATTTTGACTTAGTTAATTATTTGTGATTAATTATCATTTTGTATTATAATAATCCATAGATTTATATCTCTTCTTCTTATTAGAAACATTTATTTTCACTAACCTGTTTGGAATGATGATTCATGTGAATGACCTTTTCAGGGATTATGATTTTGATGGCCTTGATCTTGACTGGGAGTTCCCGACGCAGAGAGGAGGCGCGCCTGAAGACAAGGAAAACTTTATTATACTTATTAAGGTGTCGTATATATGTATTTTAAAATATATAAAATATTATATTATGTAACTTTATAAGTAATCTATTTATCTAGAAAATTATAGATTCGCGACAAATTTTTTTTTTTTGTTCCTCCCCTTCCTCGTCTTATAGGCTATACGGGGTTTTCCGGGCCAAAGGAGAGGGTGGGGGATTGATGCCAAGTATTATTAAATTTCCCCTGGCTCCGGGTTTTGAACTTGCTACTTTCTGGACGTTCAAACATTTTCAACTTTCAAATTTTCAAATTGAACGCTCGATTTTTTTTTTTTTTTAATTATTAAGGTTCAAGTAGTCCTTCATCCTCTTTCGATCTAATTGGCAATTTTTATACTGCCTAACACTCCGTTCTAGTTCAATTCGTATGCTTTCTAGGTATGATAACTCAAGCCCGAAAGTTGGGTTAAGGGGGTGGGTAAGAGCGGTTACACCGATTTTTAATATTATTCCCGCACCTACCCCCTTTTTTTGGCCTCATCCAATTTCCATCACCGATAATTAGCTTCTACCCTTAGAGCCGCGGCTACGCTCGATTTTTTTTTTTTTTTTTTTTTTTATTATTAAGATTCAAGTAGTCCTTTTTACTCTTTCGATCTAATTGGCAATTTTTATACTGCCTAACACTCCATTCTCGTTCAATTTGTATGCTTTCGATGTATGATAACTCAAGCCCGAAAATAGGGTTAAGGGGGTGGGTAAGAGCGGTTACACCGATTTTTAATATTATTCCCGCACCTACCCCCCTATTTTTGGCCTCATCCAATTTCCATCACCGATTGTTAGCTTCTACCCTTAGAGCCGTGATTCCGCTAAATTTTAATTTTTTTTTTTTTAATTTTATTAATATTTCGATTAAATAATAATAATAGTAATCATAACCTTGATAATGGTTTCATTTAGATTGAAATGTCTACAAATTGAACAATTCAACAGCGCGTATTTTTTAACGCATTTGCCAACTCGGCCATCCCGCCACCCAGATTCGCAACAAGTACTCGACATTTCACTCTTCAGCACATAATTAGGGATAACACAAAATCCACTAGTTTCTTCTCATTCCTCCACCTCTTCTTTTTACCCCATTTTATCTTTTTCTCTTTACTCCATTGTCTTAGGTAATAAGAAAATTTTGGAGTGATCTGGGTTACCAATAATATATTATTCAAATGTACTAATTTGATAAAATACATAAGCAACATATTTCCTAAATACACTATAGAAAAGTGTAAATAATAAATTTTTAGTCGCTAAAATTAATCAGGATCGATTACCATTTTTCCAAAAAAATATTGCTCTTTATGCCTGGTAGAGTGCCACTGGCGCCAAGCAACCCTCCCCCTCCCCCCTAGTTCCCCTGTACACAGCTGTGAGTATACTCTTATAGTCTACCTTTTTGATAGATTGTCTCTGCAGAATGGAAAATAAACAAGGTCGTTGAACGACAATAAACGATTTTTATCATTTCAGCTTTCATTGTTTAACGAGAATATTCATATTTTCATGTTTTAATTGTATTTGCATTTTTGCATTCTTCCACACATCACCCTGATTCACTTATCCTTGCACTTTCCTCCTACCTGTTACCTGGTCAGCCTCCACACAGACTGAAATGTCAGTGGCATAGAGAACTCTTCCTATAATAAACATATATCAATTTACGAATTTATGAAGTATCTCGAAACATAATGAAGATCATAACACTGGAGCTCATATACAATGAAAATAAAAGAAATAAAGGAAATCAGTGACTAAAAATTTAGTTTTTTTTTCAACCAATATTCTTTTTCCTATTCACATAGGCCATTTGTACTAGTGGAATAATATGAACATAATTTTTTTAATTTAATTTGTTTTATTTTTAAAGCCAAGTGGACCTTCAATCCTTGATTAACTGAAATATGAATTTGCATATTCCTGATTTTTCCTTTACTCTGGTATTATATAAACAACCCTCAGATTTTTGTACATTTTACTTAAGTAAATCATTTCTCTAACATAAAATATTTATCCTATCTCCAAATTGTTCGTATTTCATATTTTGTTGTTTATATCTGATTGTTTTTAAAGGTTCTTTTTCCTTATAATTCATCTTTTTTTTTTTTTTCTTCTTCTTCTAGGATTTTATCAACTAAATCAAATTCTTTCATTTTTTTAGATTATCAGTTGGTTATGAAATATTTTATTTTAGCCTGGTTTGCTAATTTTGACTTTCTGTTTTCCTTGTTCACCATCTGACCTTTTATTATGATAAAACTTATTTTGCCTTAACCATTTCAGTTTACCTTGTGTTCATTTTTATATTTTGTTTTCTTCCTCCATGATATGCAATGTTAATGCACCAAATAAATTAATGTAACATTTATATCATTGATGTTAAAAGGTTCATTTTAGTAAAATGTAAATTAGTAGATAATTATTATTATTATTATTATTATTATTATTTTGACAGCCACAATTTCTTTGGAAGTCTGTGAATAACTGAAATAATGATTAGAATTTTACTAAATCAGGAAACAATGCTGGAATTTCAAGGATTTCCTACTTTTTATTCACTTCCTTGTTTGGTGATGCGAAGATTATTCCCTCTCTCTCTGCATTTGACCTTAAATTGTCTCTCCTTATAAACCTACAATCTTCTTTTATAATTTTATGATTAATTTCTAATTTTTTTAAATTTATTATTTTTATTGATATTATTTATTAATATATTTTTCTTTGACTTAAAAACAAGCACTTTAGCTTCGTTTTCGAAAAATAATTAAAATCTAAATCAGGATAGTGTAGATATCCTCTTAAAAATGATTTTGGAAAAAATATTAGTGTTTAAAAATGTTTTTTAATAACATACAGTTATTTTATAAAAAAAAAAAGTATGAAGGCAATGAACAATATGATGAGAGTGTTGTTTAAATGTCATAGTCAACTGATAATAATTTGACAATTATACATTTCAGTAGATGATTATCATGCTAAAGTTTCTTTTAATAAGAACATTTTGATGCGAAACTTAAGCTGTTATTGTTGGTAAACCAACAATGAAGTTATTACTTAAAGATGTTATAAATTTAAATTATGGAAAATTCATAATCACTGCAATAAAAATGGGAAAATTCTTGAAATTTTGAAATGCTATTGCGAGAGCATAGCATACATATCATGGTCACAAAATTACATTTAAAAAAGTTATAATAACAAATTTCATAATTTTAAAAATATTTTTTCATATTAAAAAAATTCATATCAACATTGAAGCAATCAGAAGTTAGTATTATGATGTTGAAATACTGATATTTCAGCTCACCAATTTTGTAAAGAATTCAGTATTATAATCCGTTCAACCAGAGTATTATTTTTTTGTTGGAATTGATTTATATATATATATATATATATATATATATATATATATATATATATATATATATATATATATATATAGATTATACATTGAAAATTTTATTTCCAAAAAATATTAATTAATATTGACACACAAAACTGCTGATAACATTAATATGTTACGAATATACGAGGGCGTATTGAAAAGTAAGGTCTCCTATTTTTTTTTTCATAGAAAATTTAATTTATTTACAACTTTGGTTACATCGTTGGAAGGGTTGAATATTTACCTATTTTTCTACATATTCGCCTTGACGATCAATAACTTTTTGCATTCTGTTAACCAGCTTTTTAATGCCGGTGCCGTACCACTCTCCCGCCGCAACTGACGACTGCTTCTTCAACTTCCTCATCTGACTTGAATTTCTGTCCCCCAAGGTGTTTCTTGAGAGCGGGAAACAAGTGGTAGTCGCTGGGGGCAAGGTCCGGGCTGTAAGGAGGGTGGTCGATGATATCCCAGCCGAATCTATTGAGTAGGGTGGTCGTTTGATGTGACACATGTGGACGCGCATTGTCATGAAGCAAACACACTCCTTTGGTGAGCCTACCCCTTCTTTTGTTTTGAATGGCTCGCCGAAGTTTCTTGAGAGTCTCGCATTAGCTTTCTGAGTTGATTGTTGTTCCTTTTGGTATGAAATCAAACAAACAACCGTTCCGGTCCCAGAAAACGGTGGCCATAACCTTTCCCGCTGACTTCTCCGTCTTGAACTTCTTGGGCTTCGGTGAGGTCGGGTGACGCCATTGTTTCGACTGTTCCTTGGTTTCCGGGGTGTAATGATGTGCCCAAGTTTCGTCTCCAGTCAAAAAACGAATGACTGAGCGCAGTTCGCACTTGGCGGGCGAGCGAAGCGGGAGCTCCATCTTAAATGACTGCCACAAGGCAACTGAGCGTCCCAAGGTCACGCGGGTGGATTTGCACTGTGGTGGGGGAACCGCGGGTGAAGCGCTGTTGTCAAATCTCGCCTAGCAACTCGTGTTCGGAAACGGCGGCGTTGGAGACCTTACTTTTCAATACACCCTCGTATGCCCTTGTCTTATATGTTACTTATTAGTGTAATTCTATTCAACTGTTTTGTCTAGCTTGAATATGTTAATGATTTTGTTCTGATTCATTCTGAATTTTAAAATTTTGTCATTTATCAGTATATACATAATTTTTAAGTATTTCACATGTCTGGACATTTAATAGTTTTGGTTTTTTGCTTAGGCTTTATTATCTTTTCTTTAGACTCTTTAATGTGGCACAGACCTTTCCTTTAGAAATCTATGATATTGTTTGATTTTAATTCCATATCATTGATTTTTATTAAACTTTTATTTTTAATATTATAGGAACTGAAGTCTGCACTGACTGTCGGAGGCTACATATTAACCGCAGCTATAAGTGCTTCGATTGATACATTAGCATCTGGTTATGACCTGCCGAGAGTATCAGACAATCTCGACTTGGTCCATATGATGGCTTATGACTACCATGGATCTTGGGATAAATTCACTGCGCCAAACGCTCCTCTGTTTCCTCCATCTGACAAACTTACTCTTGTGAGTAATATTGCTTTAAGTATTTGCTAATAGTCATTGTAAAAACACTTGAAAGGAGCACATTTTTATTAATATTAAAAAATCAGGAACATAATAAAATAATTTTTATTTTCTTCTATTTATTTAAAAGCTGTTCTATATTGCATCGGACACAGTATTTTTTAATTATATTTGTAGGTCACAAATGCAAGCAATGTGATTGCTAAAAAATAATTTTTGAGATCTAACTCTTATGTTTTAGACCTAGTATTAGATTTTTATATAGTTCTAAAATAGATAATTTTTACAAACATTTTTATTGAACTTAGGCCCGCTTTCTCCAATTTAGTTTAAACTTAGATTAACTTAAACCGGATTATCTTTAATCCGAGGTTTAAACTCTGATTCACTTTCTACAGCCTTAGTTTAGTTTAAGCTCGGTTTAAACCTAATTATGTGAAGGTTATTATGTTTTTTAAAAGGTTGGTACATATTTGTTTACATTTCCTTGTTGAAACTTCTATGGAAAGAGAAGGTAATGTAAGGGTTATGGAAAGATTATTTATACATATTACAATTTTGTTTTTACCAAAAAAGTAAATAAGGTGAAAGTGTTCTATAAAAATGGAGTAAAAAGAAGTAAAAACTTTTCTCAGTGTGAAATTAATGCTCTTCTGGCTCTTGTGGAAGAAAAGAGAGACATTTTTGAAACCAAAAAAAAACAGATTTCGTCACTGTCAAAGAGAAGGAGGATGAATGGAAGAAATTGGCGAATAAAGTCAATGAAAAGAGCGGTGCTGTTTTCAGAGATTTAATTTGTATGTTAATAAAATGTTTTTTATAATATGATATTATTACCCCAAGAATAATAATAACCTCTATTACATTTCATATTTTTTTTCAAATAATAATTATTATTATTATCATTTTATTTAAATAATAAATGATCTAAGTTGAGCGATATATAATTTAATTTAATATTATTTAATATTATAGCTTATAATAATAAAATTACATCATTATGAGATATTCAAGTGAAAAATAATTTACGACATAACCTTGATATTAATTATGAACCAATTACAATAAAAATAATGCACGTTAAGAAACATTTTTTTCTCATCTCAATTCTACTTCACTGATTTAACATATTCTGAAAATATTCTTGGATTAACTGATTGCGTCTATTGATGCGTCTCTTTGGCAACAAAAACACATCATAATCTTCTTCTTCCATGTCATTTAAAATTTCAATTATGTATATTTTCCATTTTTGTATTTAGTCAAGTGCAAAACAATAATTCTTGAGTAACAAGAGCGAGTATGTTATCACACAAAATGTTTGTTTATATTTTGCAGTTTAAACCTAATTCAGAGTTTAAACCGGGAAAAATGAAGGATTAACTTAATCTAAGTTTAAACCAAGTTTAGAGGTTAAACCGACTTGAAGAAACTCACATCTGGTTTAAACCAAGAGATAATCCGGATTAAATTTAAACTCGGTTTAAATTAACTTGGAGAAAGCGGCCCTTACCATTAATTTTATTGTAGTCCTATTATAATTTATTTTATTATTGAATAATTCAATGTTTTTAAATTAAAAATTAAAATTGGTTAAGAAATTTGTTCCTTGATTGCCAGTGTACAGAAATTAAAAAAAATAAGCTATTGTTGTCATTTAAAAAAATATAAGAAGCTACTTTATAGATTTGCTAATTACTCTGCGAACTCATGAAAGTTTAACAAAAAAACTATAGACTTAAATATAGGCAATTTTTTTTTGGGGGGGGGGGATATTGCAAAACTTGATAAAAGTCTTGATTTTAGTTAATTTTGAACAGAACATTGAACAGAAGGATGGTGAGTTGACAGGGCTAATTTTTACTCACATGTATAACTTATAAAAAACAAAAATATCAATATTGCTTGTTTTTTTTTTTTTTTTAACACAACATTCCTCTATGAAAGATATGAAGATATTGAAAAGTTGTGGTTAACAGGATCATACACGAACATTTTAGATGGGTAAGAAAACCTGATGTCATTTAAAAATATCATGATCAGTGTTACACAATATTTTGTTCATGGTTGACTTGGAATAATTTTTTTTTTGTCTTAACTAATAAATTATTATCGATGAAGCCTCCGACTGAGTTATAATATCTTTTATTTATTTTATGTTTTAGAGTGCTAGTCTTGAATACGTATTACGGAATGGAATCAAAGCTGAAAAGTTAGTAGTGGGAGTACCAATGTATGGTCGTACATTTGTCCTCGAGTCTCCTTCTAGAGGTGTTCTAGGAGAAAGTTCCTTAACTACCCAAGGTTTCCAAGGTCCATTCACAAGAACTGATGGTTTCTTAGGATATAATGAGGTGAGTTATTATTTATACTAAAGAAAACAGTATTATAATTTTTAATGATAAGTTGAATTGAATACCTTTAGTAATAGTAGTTTTATTACTGCATTAGAGGTATCAAAATGTTTTATGGAATGTCCATGATTTTTAATAGAAAATTACATAAAAGATGTTATGACTATCACATTATAGAATAGATAGGTTCTCATAACTAACTAATACTTTTTATATAGGGTTAAATAATAATTATTCATAAGGTATAATAAAATGTGTGAATTTCAATAGAAAAATTGAATTTGAATATTAAAATGACTTTTCAATTAAAATATGTGAACAAAATAGTCCTATTAATATAAAAATAATTGCTATATTAGCAGCTTTATTTTTTTAATGATTATTTATCAATATTATCTTACTTTTTGCCACAACAACTATTTGTTTTCTTACATCACAACATTGTTAACGTTTCGGAGCTGTCCCCATTCTCAAAACATAAATAATTTCTCAATCGTATGATTGATAGTCTTTTAATAAATTTTACACTACTATATCAATGTCATATGGTAAAATGCACTGTTATACATTTTCTATAACTCAGCTCATACTAGTCCATTTCCAATTGACTAAAGGCTGATGGACTTTTCAAGACTGTATTTTTTTATTTTGATATTTATTATATCCCATTTACATATTTAAATGGAAGTTTCAATTTGTATACAATGCCTTAGGTTAATTATATCTTTTATATCACAGATCTGCAATGAACTGAGAACTGGAAATTGGACAGTTCATTGGGATAACACCAGTTTGACACCATTCGCTACTTCAGGAAACAGGTTAATCACCTATGATAATCCTGAAAGTATAATGCACAAAGTAAGTAAAATTATTTTATATTGACTTGAAACATTTGTTCTTTTTTCATTTTTAGGAGGTATTAGGAATGAATCGAAGAAAATAGTAATAAATATCTAAGAGGTAGACTAAAAATCATATTAGTCATGAATTAATTTATTGATTCTCTGCCCTCACCCCTGTTGGGGGAAAAACCTATAGCAGCAAACGAAAAGGACATAGTAGAGCCCATTGTATCGCCCACTTACAGTAGGCAGGGATGAAGGTGGCCGATTCCCCTTAAGTCATTCTCCTCACCGCTCTCGGAACGGCATAAACTAGCCCTCTTTTCTCCTGCTTGCTTATCCTACTCCTCTTCCACCTTGTACCTTTTTTAATATACACCTTCCCTTATAAATTGTATTATTATTTGCCAAACCTTCCTTACTTTTCTTTCTACCTGCGATGAGCCTAGAGCCACAAGTAATCTCCGTTTGTCACAGTTTCCTCTGAAGTGAATTCCACCCACGTCCGTGGCTACCCTCGAGATACTATCCCTCTTCCTTAAGTTCTCTTATGCATGATGTCCTGACCTTTTGGGAGTAAACTAGTACAGTGACTCAAATTGTCCATCCAAATTATAAGCTTTCCAATCAAGGCCAAGATCACAACAAATCAACCACATATTAAACAACCACACAGACGTAAATACAAACCCAATGTAGCATAAAAGCGGAGGAAGGAAGAGAACAGACTAAAATCAGGTTAAATGTACCGAATCCCAAATCTATTTTTATTTTATTGTTCATATAAATCAGAAAAAATACTGAAATGAATTGGAATACTGAATTACTGAATGTTTCCCTTCTTAATCAGTTAAATTACCATTATCAGCATTTAGAAACCTACTACTTCTTTCAATGACTTTTGATCTGAATTTTAATTTAAAAAAAAATATATATATACATATATATATATATATATATATATATATATATATATATATATATATATATATAATATTAAATATATATATATTTTATAATATAAAATATTATATATATATATATATAATATTAAATATATATATATTTTATAATATAAAATATTATATATATATATATATATATATATATATATATATATATATATATATATATATATTAGATTAAAACATTTTTATTGACCTTGTAATATTTTATTTTACCGATTCACATTTTGTGGGGGAAAAATAGTACAAATTAAAATTCTGGGATAAAGTCTTGAAATTATTATTTATTTTTTTATTTTCTGCTTACACTATATTGAAAAAATAATTAAATATAAATTATAGTCGTAAAATTTTAGCAGTGAGTAGTACAATTAAAAAACAGTTGTATAAGTTGTAAAACGGGGGCTTGTCTGCCGTAAATAAGGCAGGAAGGTTTTTTAACATATAGTATTGCTTGATTATAAGTTCCACTACACATGTCAAAATAGTTTTCTACACATATGGTTATGGGTTCATAGCCCAGCCGGTGGCCCTAGGAGTTCTTGAGCCATCGTGAATGGAGCACTTAAATTTGGTGTGGGGTTGCCAAGTGGGCAAATGTTAAGGAAATGTGTTGCACCTGAAAACATATGATTAGGAACCCGAACATAGGCAGTTCAAAACTCTGGGCCAGAGGACATTTAATAATACTCGGCATTAATCACCCTCCTCCACCCCTCGCCAAGTAAACCCTGTATACCTAAAGGCGAAGAAAGGGAGGGAAAAAAAAACCATTTAGACATATGAAGCAATACTTTAAGGTTTAGGAAAACATTAAACAACAAGTTTAAAGTGCACAGTCAAGAATACTTTGAAAAAATTAACTTAAAAATCTACGTCTCAAATCACACTTCACACAAAGACTTTCCAATACTAAAATCATACATACATGACAAATACAACACATTTCAATCTACAATCAAAATCAACAAAGTTAGCAATAATATGGCCAAGAGATCTTCTACAATGAAGTTCTCGATTTCCTTGATTGGTTCCTGCAATAAGCATGAAAGATGAAATTTTGAAATATAGTGGAATCTATAAAACTGAAAATATTTACAGGAAGAATTACAGGAAATATTAATAAATTTGATATTGCTTATCTTAAAATTTGAATTTTAAATTCATCAACATGGCCACTTTTACCTATTGTTCTGAAGAAAGAGAATTTGATAATATCAGCTTTAAATTATGGATTAGTATCGTTCCAATTTTAGTGTATGTACCGCCGAAGCGAGTACTAAATTATGGATTATTTTATAAATTAAAAAGTCCCACAAAAATTATTAAAATTATACATGCCACCAAAATATGTAAGAAATAGTGACATAAACTAAATTAAAATGTGAAAATTGGATAAATGATGGTTGACCGGATTTTGAATATTTATGAGAATAGGCCGGGATAGCGGTAAATATACTACTAAATAGTATACAACTATTTTATTGTAGCCAACGTTTCGATCCGACAATGTAGGTCTTCTTCAGGGCATGTGACAGTGTAGCTGTCGGAGCCTACAGTCAATTTCACTCCATGCTCCGACAGCTACACTGTCACATGCCCTGATGAAGACCTACATTTTTGTGTCAAAACGTTGGCTACAATAAAATAGTTTAATACTATTTTGTAGTTTATTAACCGGCACACCGGACTATTCTCATAAATACAAAATGTAGAAAAATAAATGAATACTTTTTGTTACATGTTAAGAAAAAACTCTGACATTAAATTTGCCAAATGCGGGGCATTGCAGTTGGAGATTTAAAAATAAAAAATATTCTTTTCCATAAAGTTTATTATTATTATCCATTTATCATCCATTTAAATTATTATTTCAGGTCAAGTACGCCATGGGCCAAGGCGTTGCTGGTATTATGACATGGTCAGTGGATACTGATGATTTCCGAGGAGACTGTGCTCTTCCCGGACAGACCTCCCCAAGGGACCCTCTCTTGCAAGCGATAATGATAGCGATAGAAGAGTCCATCTACAAGAAACCGACCACACCACCTACCAAAAAGCCTGAAAAAACAGAACCAAGTTCTGCCGCTCAGCTATGCTTGTATCCATCGCTTTATCTTATTTTGGCATTAATAAGTTATAGATTCTGATATAGTTTTAAGATAGTTCCTTTTTTTTTTTTTGTTAAATTTGTTGACAACTGATATTTTGCTACTAAGTTTTTCAGTGGATGAAATTAGGTTGATTTTGATTTCAAAACTGCATAGATGTTACAGTTAAAATTACAATATAAATCGTTTGAGGTATTCAGTTCTGAAACCAGCTAAATCCAAAAATTTAATAAATATTAAAATTTCATAGAGTTCAGGATATATGTTTATTTAGTGGAAAACAAATTCTATCTAAAACGAATTACATCTTATTATAAGAAGAATTTTTTTTACCGTCCTTCAAAAATTATTGAGATCCATAGTTACCACTAATGTGCCTAGCCACTTAGGGGTTAGATAAAACTTATGTTCATTTTTATGGAGTCTAAAGAAAAAATTTAACTCATTATTTCTTATAAGCCAGTCTTAAATTTGAATAAAATTATCTACCCCAACATTAGTAAGATTAAATATTTCAATTTAATGAACTCAACATACAGAAAGTTCAATATTTTCGTTGAGGGCTGTGATCTTAAAAAGAAGTACTAATTTAGCAATATAGCGATTTACAAAGTAAATAAGTATAGAGTACATTGCCTCAATCTATTCCATATGTACTGATATTAAAAGTAATATATCATTGTTGATAAATGTTTTATTCAATAAATTAAACGTTTTTTTTCTTTACTTTTTCAAATTTATCTCCATCTTGAATTTAAATGTAAGTAAGAAAAGTGATATCTCTGAACAAAAATTTACAATGACTTCTCTTTACTAATTATTTATCCTTTACTCAGCCAGATCCAAATGATTTTTGGTTGCTTAAACTAAATGATATAAACTGAATGCCTCAACTCTAAAACCAAACTATTTTAAAGTAAATGTTATTTCTTGTATTCAACAGATGACTAATCATAAAGTTCAATGTCAAAAAGAAGATCAGTTTATTTTATTTTTGTCAAACCAATTCTGTTATGTAGTATACCCTATGCCGATATAATAATTTGTCAGAAGTTTTATTTACCTCAGTTATGTTATATTTGCTTTTTAAAATGTATATTTTTGACTCACCATCAATATAATATCAAGAAATTAAAATTTGTTTTATCTTTATCAATAGATTACAGTGCATCTTGAATATGATGGGTGATCTAGATCAATTGGGTCACATCTAAACTCATCCACTGATTTAATGTTTTATTTTAAGTTCATTCACATGTAATTATGAAATAATGAAGCAGTGAAATGTTTTTCATTCAAATATCGCATTATCGTAACATTCAAGTATCAGCTTTGTACATCACATTCATTTAGACAAATTTAAAATAATAAATTTTATTTAATTTTATGTTCAAAACATGTCATCAGATTTTTCTTTCCCCAATTTTATATTTATTACAATAAAAATTTCTTTTACTTTATCAATATCTAATAATTAAAAATCTCTCTTTCATTAATAAATACATATACACATACACTCATACATATATGAACGAATATGTGAATAGTTTCTTGTTTTATTTGTTTAAAAAACAGTACACCATTTAGTTCCAGTCATAGCTGCTTGGTTTTGTCAGATGTGTTCTAAAATTTCCTTTAAATCTTCTTCCTTTATTCTAAAAAATAAATTTCATCTTGTTGTAGTGAATAGACAATTGTTTGTTTGTTACGTGTTTGGGCGCCATAATTTTATTTTGAATATTATAGTCAATTTCTATTTTTAACAAATTATTTATTTTGGTTATCACCTGTCCACTATTTTCTTATTGCTTTAAATTTCAATTCTTATTTCATTTTACAATACTTATTCAGTATATAAAACTTACACAATAAACCAATCTGTTCACTTCCATGCTCACATATGCACACCATAATATATTCTCAATACAATAAAATAATTTCACAGTCAAATACTCTCATCCTCCAGATCATTAAAAGTTATTTAATCGTTCAAAGCAACTTTGGTTATCATTTTGTTAAGGTATGGCTTATTAGTTTATTATTTATAATAATTAAATTGAAGAATCCTGTTTGAAAGACCTCTTTAATTTCTTATTGAATATGCAACATATCTTCAATAGTCTGTAAGTTTTAAAAAATAATATAAAACTTTAGGACAAAAAATCTGATGACAAGCAAATTATTAGGTATTTATATGAATTCTTCCATCAAAATTAGTAAAAATCGAAAACAGCATTATAGTTATTTACTGATATGTTCTTCATTCATCTGTAGTAGATAGTTTTATTTTATCCTTTATCAAAACAAATAAATCAGTCACATATATTTTTTAAAAGTAATATTATTTCACACTCAGCATTATAGATTTGTCCATTTGTAAAAAAATTGTAAATAATCTTATATGTGTAAATATGTTATAAGTTTTTGAGGTGTTACTGGCAATGAATCTGAAAGAAAAGATCTCCTTTAAAGAAACAGTATTGTTTTATTCTAGATTTGAGTTACCCTCAATATATTTGAGTATCAATCAATATTTAAAATTCAAATTAAAAATTCACTAAGCTCTTTGGCAAATATAAACTAAGGTTTTTATAATACGAAGTTTTCCAGATTATATCTTACTCTTTCATAACTGCATGGTATATAAATTTTTCTAATGAATATTTATTGTCTAAAATTAAATTCCTCAGTTTACTCTTGTAATTTTTTTTTTTTTTTATTATACAAAATATAAAACTAGTTATTTTGTTAAATATTATAATGATAAAGAAACTAGTCAAATAATTGAAGTGATGAGTGGATGAAGATAGTTGGTTACTAATTCAAAGTTTTGAGAAAATGAAGATCCCAAAATGTCTTGAATTTCAGATAAAAGTACTTAAAATAAGAAGCTGGAATGAATGTTTGGTTTGATAAATTTTTCTAATATTTTTTTTTTGTACCATCATTAGAATATTAGATGCCAGACATAGCTAAACCTGTACCACATGAGTTTAATAAAAACATTTTCTAAACCTCATTATTGTCTCTTAAATTTATTAATTTCGATACCATGTATAATATTACTTTATTCAAGGTTTTAATGAAGTATATTAATAATTTTTTAAGACTTTGGTACCTTTACATATTGCCAGTTTACAAAAAATATAAGTTAATGTAGTGTTCACTAATTCCTCAAAAATATTTTACCATTCCTTTACACATAATCCTGTTACAAATATTGCACAATAGGATGATTAGGCTCTCAACACACACCCTTACACCCTTACATATATGTATCTAAAAGCTTGCATATGGGTGTTAGTTCAGCCAAACTGATCAGCTGTTTATGACTAAAATCTTCCTCTCTCATGGGCTGTTCCAGGGGAAGGGCTGTGGAGCTGCAGCTCCCTTTGGATACATTTTTCATTATTTAAAGGTAGAATTTAACTTTGCTAAAAATAAGGAATTAGCGTAAAGAAAAAATAATGTGCAGAAAATGTAGATAGTTGTGGTAAAGGAAGGTATGGGTAAAAGAGCTATTCAGATGATGCTACAGATGAATTCCTAAATTTTGAATCCCAGGTATGCTTAGGATAGGGATCTGAGGTTTTATTTTAATCTTGATTTTCTTGCAGTCTAACCTTAATCTTCATCTATTCTTTTATTTAGGTACCATTTATACCTTTAATACCTGTCAGTTCCTCATGACATGAGGTTCTGATTTCTAGTTTATTAATAATTTTATTTTTTCTTAAACCAGTCTATAAGAGGGGTCAAATTAAAAAAAAAAATTGTTTTCACTTATCTATGTATGAAGTATATAATAAGGGAAAGTATTGCATTAACAATTTTGACCCCCGGATTTCGAAGGAAATAAACGTTTTGGGGTCCATTGAGTCCAAATCACCAAATCCTGCGTATTGGACTGTGTGTGTGTGTGTGTTTGAACAGACAAGCTCAAAAACTATGAACCATATGAACCTGAAATTGGGTATTGGTGTATGCCCGCAATGTAACAGTGTAAATTTCATCGAATTTGGTCAAACTGAGGGGGGTAATTTTATTTAATAACTTTTGTCTCCTTTTTAGGTTTTTTTTTTCGATTTCCATCAAACTCGTCATGTTTAAAGAGAAAGAAGTATTCTCTAATATCCCGTAAGATTTATTATGTAGTTTGTATGTATTTGAACTGATTATCTGAAAAACTTTTAAGTCGTACGAAACTGAAATTCGATAGTTGAACGAGGTATATGACCGTAATATTACAGCAACTTTAGTAACGTTTAATGAGAATAAATGTATTAATATATTTTACATCGGGTATTTTTTTTATCGTTATAAAAATGGTCTGATTTGGTTTAAATGGTGAACGAAAAATTTATTTCTAAAAAGTAACTTTTATTATGTTTTCACGGAGTCGCATTATGCCTAGTAATAAGAAATGGCTAAATATAAAATATAAAAAAGAAATATGTTTCACCAAGATGAATTTCGATTTCCGTTATTAAGTGCAGTAATGTATAGGTAAAACATATTGTTGGAAAGTTGAGAATTTGGGAAAGAATAATATGTAGTTTATAGCGTGATTGAAGGTTTTGGTCCGATGTGTGCTAAAGAAAAAAAGGATAACAAACGAGTAAAGAGAAAAAAAATTAAATAACTAGGGAAAAAGCTGCTTCTTGTGAAGTTTATAAATATCGTTAACACATTTAACGCAACTCATTGATTTCTACTCTAATTAGTGTCGCTACTTAAAAATTGTGTGTTAGCCGCATAACACGTTTTTTGTTGAGCAACCATAATCAGAGGAGATAAATTCTCGGGGTTTTCGACTGACTACATTCTTGCCCTGTAATACAATATTTGTAATATTACGGTTGTAATACAAAAATAAAATGCTATTGTAATTCAATACAATTACAATTAAAATAAGAACTTTACAATTAGAATTACAAGAATACAGAATACAACTAGAAATAAATTTATTTTGTGTAATTATATACATAATTACTGGCGCAACCAAGGTGGAGCTTGGGTACTGAAGAAAGACGGCAGAAAACAATTTTTTTTCTAAAATCACGTACTAAATTAAATATAAACTTTAACCAGAAATTTTCTATTCACGTCATTGTGAAATAAATAATCGTACATTTTGTACTTAAAGGATATGGTGAGATATCCTTTTTATAAAATTCAACAAAATCATGTGGGTCTTCTTTACTTACCCACACCAGTTACTTATTTCTAAAAGAGTGAGTTATCTTAATATGAGATGATTAAAGTAATGTATTTAATAAGATTAAAATGCAAACAAAAATGATAGTTTAATACACTACATTTGCAACTTCTCGAACAGCATTTAAATGTGTTCTTTGGTGAAAAACAAGCTTCATAAAGTATCATCCTCTTCTGCATTTCCGTGTTTTATGCAATATTCCCAACCTTCGAAATGTCATAAATGTCTATTCTTCCGATTTAACTTCACGACTCAGTTGTACCAGATTCATTATTAACAAAAACAACTTCAACGTTTCTTAAAACCTTGGAGGTATTAGGTTGGTAGCCTCCCTCATATATATATTTTTTCTCTTAAAATAGACATAGTTTATTAAATAACGTTATAACGTCTGATGTTAAATAAATCGCTAAAAATATAAAAAAGTAGCCGGTGTAGGTAAAGTAAAAAAGACCCAATCATTTAAATAAACAAATTGTCACTTTTGCCTATTTTCGTTTTTTCGTCTAAATTCAAGTTCATTGACTTATCAATCTTGCCCTAAATGGCATAGGTGCCACAATGGTTACTCAAACCACCATAGTTTCAACACAATTCGATTCAGATAATGTTCACAGAGAACGAACCTCATTGAGATGAATAGGGGATTGCCTGAGTGAAACACGGTCCCTCCCACTGCACCTCATGGCGCCACCTAGGGCCTGGTTTCGGGTGGAAAACAAGCAAAGCAATTGGAGCAAGGCTGAGAACTTGACTTGCCTGCCCCTCGGGGTAAATAGATCACAATATGGAAAGCTAACGCGGCCCGTGTAGATCATGTTCCAATTTTAATAAATTATACTTTTCCCCCTTTAAATAATCTTCGAGATTGAGAAACACGCCCATGGATGAATAATGAGGGGCCGGTGAACATTATCCAAACATGGCAAAAGAGAATAGTTCGTTTTCGCTAACTCCAAATTACCTTTAATCGGAGTAGCCAGCAAGGTCTCAGAATTAAGTAACGTAATTACCTACCTATTCTAACGACTAACCAGAAATATTTCGTAAACGTACACGACTAAAGGATACAGGAGTGGACATACGACTCTAATCAAAAGTTTAAAAAATACGACAAAGCAGAAAAAATAAAATAGAGCTAGTTGTGAAATAACTAGGAAAGGGATTTTCATTTATTTACATATTTTCTTTTGAGGCTTGGAAATGCACGTATATGCATTCTAAATGATTTTCACCATACACTTAAAGGAGTTTAAACCATTTTTATTTTCCATATTTTGTGGTTTTTAAATGTTTTTACATATATTTCGATAAATACACATTTTTGTCCATATTTTACAACTTTTAGGGAATTTACTCTAAAATTATTCATAGTTATTTACTTGTTTTACGTATATTTAATCGATACCTAGAATAAATAAAGTTTAAAGCAGATAATAAACGTAGGAGTGATTAAAAAATGTCTTCGAAAATCAAAAGGCACAAAGCAATATCGACAGTTTTCAGAAATGTTTATCCCCCTCTTTTCTTACATAGATGCATCATCCTTGACAATGCTTATAATGCCTCAAGTTCATACCTAGTGTGTAAAATGCCAAAAAGAAAAGAAAACAGAAAAAGCTTAGCGGCTAAGTACGTCGCGGAGTTTACAGAAGAAACATTTAAATGCAGCAGTGAAGTTGTCCTGTATTGTTTGTGCTTCCAAAAAACATTTCAACGGATCAACGATTTTTGGTTTTATAGCATTTGAAAACGGCAGACGTGTCAGTCAACATGGATAGATCGTTCAGCAAATACGAAGCTTTACTTTGACTAAATGTTCTTACATTTCCAAAAATTTTGTTAAGTACATTTTTATTTTATTTTGATATTTTATAAATATTTCTAATGTATATTTATTTTTTATGTGAATATTGAACTTTTTAAATATTTTTAATTTTCAGTCCATATTTTCATTCCTTTTTTTTTTGTCCTTATTTTCATATTTTAATTACATACATTTGCAAATATACATCCATATTTATGTAGGTACATATTTTGAAATTTTTCTTTCATAAAAATCCTATCCCTGGAAATAAAAATAGTTGTATATAAACAAAACAGACAATTTGATTCGTTTTTCTTTGTTTTGTTTAAAAACTGAAATCGCACAGGCTCAGGACCTCCATTTTACGTCCCATGCGAAGAACGGCATAGCCAAGGATTTTTCGTCCCTTCAAAAAATCCTCGGGCCACCTGGCGGGATGCGAACCCTCGACATTAGTATTGCAAGGTGCTATGCTAGACACTAAAACACAAGTGACCTCCGAATTTTGTAGGAATTATTGTCAAAAACTAGAGAAAAATAAAATGGGCTGAGGCGGAAGACGGGTGCGGGAGTCTTCCTCCCCTCATGTGGGAACATCAGGCTATAGTGCCCCACTCACTGTCTGTTGTTCCCCGCTTGCCCGATCCCCTGCAACGCCTACTGTCACCTCCTTGTGGTGCTCCCTGGGGAGTTGTTTACAACTCGCGAACGACAGAGGCGCTGGCACGGGACCAGTCCTCCTTAGGCCATGGTGGTAAGCCCCCGCCATCATGCCCTAAGTAGGAGCATCCGTAGGACAGATTGTCCGGCCCGCTATCCATTCGGGAGTTGAGGCGGTGATGCCAAATGGTACCACGGGGATGACGCTCTCCCGGGCGTCATCGTTGGGTGGTGCCGAGACCCCTCGGGGTGCTCGGTACGGACGTGGTGGTCGTGGTTACTGAGACCACCAAGCGCCGACCTGTATAGGTCATGAGTGTTTGTTGGGGTCAGGCTGGTTAGCAGGTTTTGGCCCCTTCCTCTCTCTTCTCGCCTTTCATGTGCGGGGGTGGTCGGTGTAGGCCACAGGCTAGGTACGGCCACCTTGAGCGCGCATGAGTGGATTAACGAGATTCCGTCTGTCAAAAACTAGAAGAATGTTTTAAAAGAACAGAGTTTTACTGATTCTACATGCCTCATCATCTTTAAACTTTGTATATGTATTACCTGCTTTCTTGTCTTTTTCATTCATAATTTTTGTATTTTCTTGATCTCATTACCTTACATTTTCATTCATCCATCAGTTCAACTTTTTTTGAAGTCAACACTCCAGACTCGGCAATTCATCAAACCTTTTGGCAATATTTGATGGAAATAAACAATTGATTTTGATCAATAAACAATAAACAACAAAAATAAACAATTGATACATTTTTATATATTTCTTTGTAATAAATTGTGTCTGTTCATTTTTATTTCAGTTTCCTATACTTTTTTCTTTCTCAAAGAATCGTAGTAAAAAAGTCCATTTGTAAATATAATTTATCATAAAGAATAGGTCACCTATTTAAAAATTTTGTTATATTATTCCATATATAAAAAAAAATTCGAATGCATAACCCGACATTTGCTTCAATAAAACTTATACAGAGGCCGAAATGGAATACAAACCTAATAGAAATGAAGATACCGTTTCTTCCATTATTCTGCATTACAAATAATAATAAACGAAAAAAATCAACAAATTTGTATTGGGTTTACTTAGTCGGCCAAAAAACATAATATTGTTTTATTTTTGTTTTTGTTTTTTGACTTTAATTATTAATTCGCACCTCTCAGCAATGTGCGGACAATCAGCAAAATAAGATGGCGGTAACAGGAAATAATGACATGTCAGGCAGGAGGAGGGAAATCACCCAGCATCACCACCTTCCTGGCTTGATTCAATTACCTTGGCTATCTAGAGAGCAGATCTCTCATCCAGCGCCTTTTTAGTCGCTTTACAATACTGTTGTATTGTACGGTCCATGGATGTACGTACAAATGACTAAAAAATTGCTTGCTAAGTATCGTTATGTGTTGGTTGATTGTCGGCAGATGGAGGTGAGTATGTAAAGTGTAGTTAGTCACGTACCAAGGTGCTTTTTTAATTTGTCGTAACAATTTTGATTGAAACGTTTGAAGTTTTTGTTAGTCTTTTCAGCTATGCCGAATATCTGTGAGGAATACGCCCATATGGGCTTGACTAAGTAAGTGTAAGTATTTAGTTGTTTTTTTTCAGTAAAGAAAGCTAATTATACAAAATTGTCAATCTTTATACTGCCTAACACTCCGTTCTCGTTCAATTTGTATGCTTTCTAGGTATGATAACTCAAGCCAGAAAATAGGGTTAAGGGGGTGGGTAAGACCGGTTACACCGATTTTTAATATTATTCCCTCACCTACCCCCCTATTTTTTGCCTAATCCAATTTCCATCACCGATAGTTAGCTTCTGCCCTTGGAGCCTAGGCTGCGCTCGATTTTTTTTTTTTTTTTACGATCTAATTAGTCCTTTCTACTCTTTCGATTTAATTAGCAATTTTTAGACTGCCTAACACTCCGCTCTCGTTCAATTTGTATGCTTTCGAGGTATGATATCTGTAGCCCGAAAATAGGGTTAAGGGGTGGGTTGGAGCGGTTACACCGATTTTTAATAATATTCCCGCACCTACCCCCTATTTTTGGCCTCATCCAATTTCCATCACCGATAATTAGCTTTACAATTATACAAAACAAAAAAAAAACAATATAAAACCAAAAATAATATCGTTCGAAAATATTCTTAAATGCCAATTTTCTTAGAATACGTGATATTAAATTAACAATTTTATTAGATTAACCAATTCCATCGTTATTGTTTCGACCAATAATCAAAATCCTTCAAATTTCCCAGAAACCTAAAATTTTTATGTTATTAATATTAAATTGAATTATACGAATAAGGTCAAAGTGTATGATTTTTGGCTGATTATATCTACTGATAATTGGAAAGATTTCTGAATGCCTTAATATAGGAAACAATACTAAATAAAATCGGACTATTATTAGGATATTCCGGAATTATGCATTGAACCGTTGATTGATTTCCTGACAGTTTTGTTTAAGAATGGTTGTTCGAATTTTGTTTCATCTTTTGGCTTTTCTCATGCATTAAAAATAAAATTTATTTCTGCCTTTACCAACAAATAAAAGAAAACCAACCAAGAGAAAGTCGAAGAAAAAACCTAAAATTAGAGATCCAGTATTCCGGACCTTGAAAACATCTGCATATTCGACCAAGTGGCATCAGCTGTCTTATAATAGCGGTTAGAGATGAGAGGATGAAATGTCAAGGTGCTCGGATCTGCCATTTCTATTCATGAGCCTCTGGATACGACAGAACGAGAATATATTTTTGAGTTTCCCTCTTCGCGAACGTTGCTGGTGGCTAGATTGTAAAGCTTTTGTATGAGACCTCAGGATTGTAGTTCAAATAGCATGTCGGTAGAAGGTTGTTTCGATGAGGTCTCATTGGACAAGATGTTTCATAACCATAAGGTTATCAGGGAGCTCCAGTTATTTCAATTGAACTGGTTTCCTTGGAACATTTATAAAATAATATATTTATATTGACCCTAGTTTCTTTAAAATTTCATCCTTCGAAGTGGATATTGAAAGAAATCTTATCTGATACGGATGGCTTAGATAATTCAGATATCTAACATTTTTAAGTTTGTTCGTTGCTTGTTTGTTTAACGTCACTTTATGCCACTAAGGCTAATCTGACGATGCTACATTGGGAGTCCTAAATTTTGCCTATCCAGAGTTAATTAGGATAGGGATCTTACCGAGTACCTGACATCATAAAGGCTCGGGACCACACTTTTACGTCCTATCCGAGGGACGGCATAGCCAAGGATTTTTTAATCCCATTGAAAAATTCTAGGCCCACCTCGGGACGCAAACCCGCGACCTTTAGTATAGTAGGTTGCCATGCTAACCACTACACCACAGGTGATCCATATTTTAAAGATTAAAGTTATTATTAAAACAATTTTTTTTTACTAAACATATGTATCTGCACCTGTCAACAATCGGCATACGTGATAGTCTATAAATAAAAAAAAAAAAAATGACTTGAAGGAGTTTAGAAGGAAAGTATTCGGCAGTATTCCTTTTTTTGGTTTGATCCAATTACCAAGGTGTGAAGATCTCTCATCCAGCATCTTTTTGATTTTTTATTTGATAAAATAGAAAGAGTTGAAAGAAATATTCCCATGTTTTATATAATATTTTAACGCTATTTAGTGTTTAAATAGATATTAGACGAAAATAATAACTCAAAATGTCAGACAAACAATAAAAACTGAAATAATTAAGAAGGTTAAAAAAAGTATCAACTTGTGACGACCCAGTAACACAAAAGTAACCGCATGACTCGATCTTTAGAATTAGACTAACACAACAGTCCATCGCTCCTTTTATTTGGTCTGAATTAGAACGTTCTGGAAGGTTCCCGACAAGCGTAGAAGATTCTCGAACAGTCACGATCAGGTATTAGAACAGTTGGTAACTTTTCTAAAAAAAAGTCTGTAACTCTTTTCAATCATATTGTTTGTGTTTCACGTTGCATCATAAATATTTTTTTTCTAAGGAATTTCTTTTGTTTGAAGTTCCAACTTCGCCACTCCCTTGACGTCCTCTACCCACAACCATACACACTACAATTTTATCCTTCAATCTGAGTGCGGGTCTACCTCTCCTTCTTCGCTCTTCCTCCGGATCCACAGTTATTCTGCTACTTTTTATCCCTCATACGTGCCGAGAGGATTGTTATGAGAGGAAACGAAGGTAAAACAAACTGTAATAACTGTTACCGAATAAATAAAATTAACTGTAATCATAATTTTTTTAATATTTATTTAAATTAATTTAACTAATTAATTAACTGAGACTAATACAACACCGCGGATGTTTTCTGAAAAATATTCAACCGCTCAAAATTTGAAAATCTAATTCAATTTATATCAGCCATTGTTGTGAAGCCATTCTATCGATTCCTATTTATGATACATCTTCAAAAATCTCGACGCTTCAGTCTAAAAGTCGATTGCTATTTCCATGATACATTCAAGAAAATATTTATATAAAATAAAAAAAAATTCAAACGAAACCTCGGAAATTACGGAGTCCCATGAGTGAATAGGTCCAACTTTATTCTTCATACACCATTGCATGGAAGTACTGACGGCGGTATTATGTTCCCTACCTGGTAGCACTTAAGTACGTCATTTTTACAAAATAATGTCTATTTTATTCAAAGGAAGGAAGGTGTTAAGTGTGTGATGTGCTATGTCCAGATATTGTCCAGAATTTTTACTTTCACTTACCTATTTATGAAATATATAGTAAGGGAAAGTATTGCGATTGAAAAATTTTGACTTCCTCTGAGTCCAAATAACCAAGTCCCCCGAAATGGCCAGTGTGTGTGTGTGAACAGACTAGCTCAAAAACTAAAAACCGTACAAACCTGAAATTGGGTATTTGGTGTATGTATGTGCTCGCGATGTGACAGCAAGAAATTCATCGAAATTGGTCAAACAGAGGGAGGACTTAATTTAATAAATTTTGTCTCATTTTTCGATTTTCTCAAAAACGGCTCTAACGATTTTGATCAAACTGCATATTTGATGTATGTACATGCCCGCGATGTGACAGCCAAAATTTCATCAATATTGATCAATAGTAGGGAGCACTTTATTGGATAAAATTTTTCTCATTTTCACGTGGTTTTTTTTTTAATTTACTCAATAAAGGCTCTAACGATTTTGATCAAACTCGTCATGTTTAATGAGATTCAAGAATTTTTTAATATCAGATAAGTCTTGACCCCCCCCCTCACTCTCAAATTTTGGGCTGAGTCCGCCCATGCATGCTATCTCCATGTGTGCCGGGCACCCACGATGCGATATTTGGTATCAGGCGGTATGTCCACCTTCCAGATGATGATGAGTCCCAGCGCCTCTGCCATCTGCGGTTTCCTTTCCCTCGTCTTTTGCTATTGTTAGACAATGTCCTTCTGGCGCTTTCCGTTTTCTGCGGTAAATTCTGCCATGCTCTTCGGCCAGTAGGTGTATCGGAGTCATATCGGCGATGATGTACACGGCATCATACGACAAAGTGCGAAATGCTCTTGCGACGCGTAAGGCATTCTTCGATGCGCACTAATCGCCTTAAGAGAATATGACCTCGCTTGGAAGGTATTTGATTGGGTATTTGATGTATGTATATGCCAAAGATGTGACAGCCAACATTTCATCAAAATTGGTCAAACAGTGGGGGCACTTTATTTCATAAATTTTTTTTTTCCAATTTTAGCTTTTTTTCGATTATCTCTAAAACGGCTTTACTGATTTTGATCAAATTCGTCATTTTTAATAAAAATTAGGTGTTCTTTAATATCAGGTAAGATTTATCATTATTAAAATGTTCTGAGGGGGCTTAAATGGAGAAGGGGCCTTTTTTGTTTACCTATAAAGTACCTTCATTTTTGTTTATATGGAAAAATTAACTGTTTCTCGTTACGCCAAAAAATAAGAAATGGCTAAATATGAAATTGAAAAAAATCAAGAGAACCTATAGAGGAGAAAAAAAGAAATAAATGTGGAAAAATGAGTGACTTTGAGAAGTGGCAATTAACAAAACACATGAAGTTCTAACGTAAGTTAGCTGGCAAGTGAAAGTTGTGTGTTGCGGGCACGCACCAAATTTTTATTCAAAGAATGGAGCATGGTAAGTGACGATTGTGCGCACCGCACCAGATTTTTTTTTTCGAATCGTTCATTTAAAACACGTTGTTATTCAGATTATTCTATAGTCTTGATAACTGTTAGCAAAATGAAAATGTGTAGGTGTCATTTTCAATTGTATTATCGATATAATTCATACCAATCTATAATGGATCAATCAATCTACCTGCAGCTCTCGATATTTACCTAATAAGACAGATGTCAATTGTCTGCTCCAATACAAGGGACAGAGCTGACTGCTATTGATAAATGGCGATATAATATAATAGTGGACGGGGGGTGACCGGGGGGTTATCGTTCGGGAAGGATCTGTTCGGATCGCTGGTGCCCCAGTTTGCCGCGGTCCGGCTTACCTTCAACCCGGCTACGCCCTGTCCTCCATATTTCTTATTTCTTTATCTTTTATCTCCTTGCATTATCGCGAAATTAGTCCTATAACTACACCTTCGCCGATTTATTTCCAGATCGAAGCTATATTTCGTACGGAATCCGATAAGTGACTGTATCAGATCCACACGTTTATAAAGGAAGAATTTGGAGCTATGGTCACAACCAAAACGAAGCCCATTGAGATTGTGTGCAGATAGAGAGAAAAACTGAAAAAAATAGCGTACAGAATCGACTTCATATTTGTATTGGAAAAATTTACTTTAAAAAGGAAGTACCCCTTAATAGCACTTGTATGTCTATTTTACACTAGCATTCCCCGTCGCGGCTTTGCCCGCGAGCCTTTAAAATCAATTCTGTGATCATTATCTTGGTATTGATTTAATATATTAACATGATATATTATAGAATGATATGTTATATATTGGCAATATATGTTATATATTAACAACATAACAGAGATCGGAGCTTCGGTAGGTGGAATATTGGAGGGGGAAACTGCCGGCTCGGTAGAAGAGAGGGAGACGCGCAATGGAGAGAGTTCACTAAAACCGCCGAAACAAAAAATTGCTTACTCGTCGTGAACACTTCATTTTTCGGCTTTAAAACATGGTTTTTGACGTCCCGTAGAGGCTTTTGAGTTAAACTCGTCTTATCAAAATCTTTAAAATGAGTCCAAATTAGATATTTTTTCTCGCAAAAATAGGTGTCCGTTAGAGTTAAACGACAATTTTGCCATTTAAGCCCCTTAGGGGTTACATTTTTAAAATTCCTTTCTTAGTGGTTACCTACATCGCGTTTAAAATCTAAATTCCGAACTTCAAGTTTCTATCATTAGTAGTTTTTGCTCTGCGTTGATTCTGTCAGTCAGGACAAAGCCTCTTATAAATATAGAGATAGGTCTCGTGACCATATTCTTTCTAGACACCTTGGAGGGAATGGTTCTGGAGAGTAATCTGTAATAGTTTCCTAGTAGTAATAGTTTCAGTATTTAAAAGGGATTCGAAAACCAAGGTGTTTGGTTGGAATTAAAAATTTACATCCATTTCGGGTCAAATAGAATATTGGAAGGATTCTACAAAGTTTTTGGTTTGTAAGCAATGGGGAAATAAGGAATTCGATTGTTCTGTAAAATCCGAAAACTCATATAGTATTAAACAAAGGGGTGATGTTATTTACTGACTTATGCATTTTATTGGGAATGAGGGAGTTTGAAGGAGAAAGAAAGGTGTTTCGTTTTATTTGAATATTTTTCAAAGTGCGATGGATAGTGTGAATCAAGACTTCAACAACATGGCGTCACCAGCACCAAATTATTGGGAGGGACGAATAAATATTCTCATAGACAAGTAAACATTCGAGAGACTAAAAGTTGAAATAACAACGCCTAAAATTAACTAATAAGACATTTAATTCCTCCTCCGACAATGTATTTTAAAGATACATAGAAACCATGCCAATTAATGTCACAGTTACAGTGTAAGTGTTTGCCCCCATCCAAAATATTGGGGGGCGGGACGCGTCTCCCCTGTCCCTACCGGCGGTGAAGCCCATGTTGAAAATGTCATTACAACTTAATTGCATTGATGATGTTGTATATTTAAAAAAGTACTAAAGAACATGACTGTGTAATATGAATTTATTAAACGAAATCGGGAATTTTGAGTCCTTGATTAATGATAACAGAAGGCCGAAGAAACCCGAAGATTCGGCGTTGATACCCTCAATGAGGGCTGCCCACTCACTGTATTCAGAACCCAAATCTGCAAGGTCAGCCACAACACAATCCACCCTCCTACGCTTCGGCCTACCCCTCAGTGTTTACACGGTGGTTGTGTAATGATTAAGTTTTTAGGGATCTTTTATTATTAACCTCAACATCTTAACATGCCCATTAGGGTATTGAGTCGAACATTTAGGTCTTATGTCTTCAAAATAAACATTGACAAAAATCAGAACACAATTTATACCTTCAGAAAACTTCAAATTATTAGGAAAAATCGAGAAATGCGGAGTCCGCCCTAATTAAAGGAAGGTCCATCAGGGGCATTGAGAAGATTTGGATAATTATATCTCTTTAAGAAATGCAGTACGGGTTTGATAGTTTCCATGTTTCTTAACCTTAATTTTGGGTTGTTACAAAAGCCCTTGAGACAATAATTCCAACTCCTGTATTTGGTTTTATCATAATGAATGCTATGGTTCCTATAAAACAGTTTACTTTTATTTCTTGTGATTACATTTGGCTTTATGGGCTCGTTTACATTTTTAAATGTGCGAGCAAGATACATACATACTTACATTTTTAAATGATCCCGAGATGTTCGACGTCATCAGGATAAAGGACGGATTGATAGGAATCTTATATTGCTGTTTAAGGTTTTTCTTTGGTACCTCGAGACTAGATTTATGTGCAACCCTCTTAACTGGGGTTCCTCATGCCATTCATTTAGTGATGTCTGGAGGGCTTTCTGGGAGTCCGCAATCAGTACTATGTCGTCTGCATATATAATTGCTTGAGAAAGCACTGGTGTTAGACTCCAATATCCCACCAAAGCTCTTGGAATGTTCCTTTTACATACCTTCCATACCTTTTCCAGGAGAAGGACAAAAATACAAATTTTTAAAAATAAAAAAATGTAAAGCCAAAATATTTGAGTGGGATTCGCCACTGATTTAAGCTTAAAAAGTTAAGCATTAGGCTAAAATTCAAATTAGAAGTACCCAAGAAGCGGGGTCACCTGTAGTATAGTGGTTAGCATGGCAACCTACAATACTAAGGCTCCCAGGTTCGCGCCCAGCGGTGGCCCTAGGATTTTTTTAATGGGAGTAAAAAAATACTTAGCCATGCTACGTTGTCAGGTACTCGTTAAAGATTCCTATCCTAATTATACCTGGATAGGCAAAATTTAGGACTCCCACTGTAGCATCTTCCCATTAGCCTTAGTGGCATAAAGTGACGTTCAAACAAACAAATAAACAAATGAAGCACGTAAATATTAATTTTAATCTAAAAGCTTTCATCTGTAGATCCAATTCATTATTTTCTTTCTTTATATATTTGCTTTCATAAGAAGTTTCAATGTTGTGTTGCTTGTTTTATTGAATCCGATCAAATATTTTAAATTTTTAACGCAATATTTTACCAAGATACTTATATTTATAAGTATCTGGGTAAAGAGCGAGATTATGCCCCAAATTTGGGGAGGGTCCTGATATAGTGGTTAAATATAGTGGCAAATGATAGGGACCATTAAACCAATTAAATAAATCTTATCAGTAATGAGATATTAGAGTTAACTAATTGTTCACCGAACGATTAAAACTGAGTTAACTGCTCGTTAAAAATCCCTAACCTAATTATACCTGGATAGGCAAAATTAAGGTCTCCATGTAGCATCGTCCGATTAGCAAAAAGGGACGTTAAAACAAAAAACAAAACAAAAGAGATTTAACGACAATTATAATAACTAGGTATATTTTAACACCTCACTTATACATTTTTTTACTACGAAGAAACAGACTCAATGTGCTCAATTTTGTGCTAAAAAATGGACTTATTTACTTTGATGAATTTGATTTGATGATATATCAGCTATTCTTAAGGGACCTAACCCAGAATAAATAATGTTAAGATTGTAACTATTTTATGTTTTGTTTTAAAGAGTTTTTGTATAAATTTTAAGACAACACGGTTTTAAAGGAAATAAAGTTAGCTTGGGCTTGGTTAGATGTAGCCATCTTGTTGTTAGTACTGTGCTTTGTTAATACTGGTGGCACACTTACATATTGTTTGAAGGAGCCTCTTTTTGTATTTTATAGTAAACCCTCGATATAGCGAACTGGTAGGGGGTTTGATATTCAGAGTTCGCTATATCGAGGTTGATTATAACCGAGGATTCTTTTTTTTTTTTTATCTTTTTTTTAGCCAATGCCTGCACTAATTTGATATCATATTTAGAATGAAATTCATTCATTAGAACTAGTTAAATTAAAACGCATTTATGTAATTTATTTTTAGTTAAACTACATATTAAATTAACAATGAGATTCATTAATTTAGCTACCAAGTTCACTTGAGAGTTCTTTAGCCTTAACTAATTATTCGAATAATACAGAATGGTTAATAAGAGGGTCTGAGATTGGTATTTGAGATCTCATTTGTTTGAAGCAATTTATCAATTTTTTTCCAAATATTCATGAGCCGCAGAGCGCAGTCGTTTATTTAACGCTGAAGTTAATCCTTGGTCTGCGGTTGAATCTATTTTATCTTTGTTTTTTATAATGGTTGACAATGTTGATTTGTGAATTCCATATATTTTTCTGTATATGGTTTTCTTACTTAGAATTCCCGATTCAATATCCAGGAGATTTTTAATTTTTCCTCGATTGATAAGGATCAGGATAAGGATTTACGTTTGTGACACACGTCTACCAACGAACTCATTGTGTATTGAAAAAAACAAAACAGTATAAACGACTACAAAACACTGATTCGAATAATACAGAACTCCAAACAGAACTGAGCTAGTTTTGAGAAAAAACTCAATGGAATCAGAGAGAGAGCAAAAGGAAATCGGATTAGTTAAGAGTAAAAAAACACCTAAATTCTAGAAACTGGTGCTACTTCGTCTTCCGGCGCTCATTCTACGTAATACTGTGAAAAAAAAAAAAAAATAACAATTCTTGCAGTTCGTTATAACAGAATATAATAATTCTCAGGCATCAAATTTAGTTCGTAGTTCGCACTAGCCGAGGGATTTCGCTATAACGAGGGATTCTGCCGAAATATAATGGTAATTTTAGGGGGCTAGCATTTTGGTTCGCTATATCGAGGTGTTCGTAATATCCGAGTTCGTAATAATGAGGGTTTACTGTACCGTGATAGAATGAAGTGTTATTTTGTCCTACAGAACACTCTTGTTATTATTTAACGAACCTAGGGATCATTTGTAACGGGAAGTTATAATTTGACCCTATCAGAACAAACAGTGTTCTTTTTCCATCTGTCTATTATTTTTTAATTTATTGAAATAAAATCACCGGTTGTTGGAAGACACTTGTGAGCGGGCTCCTCCACACTAGGAGGTTTTAGCAAACCTAATAAATTTATGATTTTTAATTATTAGAGCACTTTGGGTACGGACAAAACTACTTAAATAAATTCTAAATCTTATAAGTGCACCTTTCCAACTATCAAATATCTGTTCATTCCTCTTTTATTTTGAAGTAAATACATCGGCTTACAATCACCTACGAACGTTTCCACCTTCCTAAAAAGGCTTGTTGTAGAGCTGCCCTTGTACGGTACGACTCATATCTTCAACTCGCTATTGAGGTTGTGATCCGGTTCAAAGGATGTGAGAGGCTTCCTCTCACCCGGGCAAGAAAGGACTTCTTGCACTTTCTTCAGCCGATGACCTTCTCCTTTCTAATATTTGAACTATATACCATCGATGGGTCTTCTGAATTTCGCTACTGATGTCTAGAGAAAAAAAGAAATTATTTTCTTAACCCATAAAACGTTTTAAAAACTGCAAAGAAAAAAAAATCGTGAGTTACGTCTGTAACTATATCTTCTTCACTCCGCGAAATATGCGCATTGTAGTTTGAATGATGCGCAAACAATAGGACATACCTGATATCGATATTGGGGTTGATTATTAGAATATTGGGGATGCCAATAATGAAAACGTCGATTTTTCGGTAATAGATTTAAAATAACTCATTTGATATTGCTGTTTGCTAATAGTTGGTCATTGAAGGCGCTGATTATGAAAATAATATCAATTTTAAGATTACTCGCTCATAAATAGATTACGGCAGAATTTCGTTCCGGGAGGGGGGGGGGTAGGTAACATTTGAATGACCAGGGGGTATTTTGACTATCTAACGGCTCAATTAATTGTTCCAATAAAATTTATTGGTGTTTGAAAAATAAATTTCGTCGTTGCCGCGATGAAACCCCTTAAGTGACAAAAACATAATTTTCCGGGAGAAGCAAATAACTAATTTGTAAATAATTTAATAGTAACTGTTTCGCAGAAAAAAATTGGACAATTCAATTTATACCAATACAGCAAAATCTTATAATTCTTACCACGAAATTGTACAATATAAAAATATGTGATTTTTAATGGTACCATTTGCGATGCGGTAAACTCTTACACATATGATGATTGTTTTTGATCAATTTAAATCGTGTTGTGATTGTTTAACAAATGAGTGCTCTCCACTAGCTCATGGGCGGTAAAATCTTCTTTCCAATGATATAAAAATCACGTTTTGGATTTTTGTCACATAGGAGGTTTCACCGAGGCAACGGCGATATGCTTTTTTATAATACCTAATAAATGAATGAATAAGAATTGATTTAATGTGTAGAATTTGTATCTCAAATTTTCTAGGGACATACCAGGATTTCTAGGCAGCTTCGGTCAGCTGTGGTTTAGTGTCTAGCATAACCGTTTACGGTGCCAAGAGTCGCGGGGTAGCATGCCTATATTTTTTCCCTAGAATTTTTTAAAGGGATTAAAAAATTCTTGGTTATGCCATCTTTGACGTAAAATGAAGGTCCCAAGCCTGTGCGAGATCAGGTACTCATTTAAGATTCCTCTCCAAATAACTGGATCGGCGAAATTTAGAACTCATATGTGTTGCATCGTCCGATTAGCCTTAGTGGCATAAAGTGATACAAATTAGTAGCATTTTTAAATAAAAAAATAAAACAGTATTTTTTTTTTTTTTAATTCCTATATGGATACCATGTTTTCCCAACTTCAACTTGGAAAAAAAAGCAACAAATATTTGTGTAATTTCATACTGTACAATACCTGAGACTCTCCAATCCATCGTCAAAAATATCAAGTTAATTATAAAATGGCTTCGATGGAGTTGAAGATCACAAATAATTGCCAGTTCGTATGATTGATGTGTTTGCATTAATCGTGAAACATTATTCATGAATGAAGCACCAATTAAAGACATATCATCTCGGAATGGAAAGTCGATATTTGTTCGATCTTTTTCTCGATTTATTATCGAGTGATTAGGGTGAAAAATGGTAGAGAGAGGTAAAAGGTAAGGTGAGGTAAAGATAAGGTCGCCATGGTAATAACTTATCGCCGATCTGCTCCCACCTACGTAGTCTCCGAGGTCTGCGCTCTTTAGTTGTCCTGTATCACTACCATCGGTATCACTTTTATAATGTATAATCAGTATTATGTTATATTATATTATTAGTGAGGATAATGATATGTACCGATACGTTTTATGTATATTATTGTATATTTCTCAAAGCCTTTTTTTTGTCGGTACACCATAACTTCCTTAATACTTCATCAAATTTCTTAAATGAGGCATCATTTTAAAGCTTTCCTTAACCGTTATACCGGAAATATATACGAATAAATCATTTCGCCTTCCATTGCGAGAAAAATGGTCGTAGATTTTTCTAAATGGTGTCAATCTTTTCAGGTTTTCAAGGAGAACATTTTTGGTCATATACATTTTTTTGATTAATCCATTCGTTTGCGAGTTATAAGCGAAAGACTGAAATTTTCAGCGAAAATGGTCGCAGGGCTTTTTCGAATGTGTCATTTTTTTCAGTTTGGCCAGACGAACATTTTATATTATATACACTTTTCCGAGTGTCACCGTCGTTTGCGAGTAACAAGCAGAAACATGGGATTTCAGTCAATAGAAACAGCGCACATGCTTTCCGCGAATATACCTATGTATTTACAATGTGTATATTTACATAAGTTTGTGGCGTTTTCTAGGGTGCGCTCTTTCAGTGACATCTATGTATGTGTAAAAAAAAAAAAAACCACCCACAAACAATCACAGATGGTTATAATATAACCACCTTATAACTCAAACATAGTGTTCAAAGAGGTCCTGTAAACACTTAAATCCTATGTAAATACCTTAAACTTCTGTTTCAAAAAATAAATAATCTACAATTTAAACACATCTATACTTTACTTTAACCATCATCTATAGCCATGACGCACTAAATACGCACTACATGATACTAAATATACGGTGTGTAGGTACTTTAATTAAGTGGGATTTAAGTGGTTAAAGTGCAAATGTTTCGCGCGGGTCAGCTAGTAATTAGTAGCCTTTACACATACGTTCTTTCCCACACGATTGAGTCGCGAAGGATTGCGCGCGCGCAATCACGTCGCGTAATCTTGTGGGAAAGATTTAGATGCTAAAAGAGTGTTCACGCGCTTTCCCACACGAAAGCGCGTCTACATGATTGTTTAGAGAGGAAAAACGTATGCAATCCCCGGACAATCCCGTGAAGGATTGAGCGCGCGCAAAACTCTCGCGTTATCGTGCGGGAAAGCGTGTGATATAAAAAAGTGATAAACACGCTTTCCTCAAGGCACTGGAAGGCGAGAGGGAAAGAACATATGTTTTAGACGAATTATGCTCGTAATCCCCGGAGCGTGGAGCGTTTGGTTAGACCAACAGTTTTGTTGGCGTGTCGAGTTTATGGACTCTTCTATAGCGCTATAAAAATGTCTCTTTATAAATATCGATACCATGAAACTATCAGGCTTGTAATGCCTTCTTATCTTCTTTATATTTTCGGTTCCTCATGCTATTTCCAGCGTCGACGAGCCTTTACCATTTTCAGCCAGCCCTCCAACCCTTGCTAATTACTTCATTTCGATAAGGGTTTTCTCTGTTCCTCCTTGGAGGGAATTCGGGGACGCCCTCGTGGTCTCCTTCCAACTGTCCATCTTCTCATACCTTTACGAGTTATAATGACATCTACATCGATATATATATATTTTTTAATCCTAACAGCGTCCCTCCTACCAGAGCTATTACTAGCGGTCACTAAGTAATTACAGCATTTCCAAGTCAGATTTAACCTTTTCCATGTTATTTTGAATCCTTTTCCAAGTCTAACTCAACCACTTCTTCATTTTTGTTCGGTCTACCCTCTTACCTAAGAATATACGCACCAACAATACAGTTACAATTTCCGATTTCTTTCACACGGGGGTCCAATTACATATTATCGTGGACGTTATTTTTGGAACTATATATTCATTTTGTATTTTACTGGCTGGGAGGGGGGGGGGGGGGCTGCACGCCACCAAATTATGAGAATTTCGGATTTCTTTCACACGGGGGTCGAATTTTATGTCCTCGGGGCTGTTGTTTTTGAAGAAAATATTCATTTTGTATTTTAGTAGCGGAGGGGGGGGGGCATTAGAAAATAGTTAGATGTTCCGATTTCTTTCATACGGAAAACCAATATTAAGTTATCAGGTACGGTGTTTTTGAAAAGAATATTCATTTTCTATTTTAGCGGCGCGGGGGGGGGGGGGGGGGGGGGACGCACCAACAATATAGTTAGAATTTCCGATTTCTTTCCCACGGGGGTCCAATTATATATTATCGGGGACGTTATTTTTGGAAACAAATATTCATTTTGTATTTTACTGGCTTTGCACACCACAAATTAATTAGAATTTCGGATTTCTTTCACACGGGGGTCGAATTTTATGTCCTCGAGGCCGTTGTTTTTGAAGAAAATATTCATTTTGTATTTTAGTAGCGGAGGGGAGGGGGCGCATTAGAAAATAGTTAGATGTTCCGTATTTCTTTCACACGGGGGTCCATTTATATATTATTGGGGCCGTTATTTTAAAAAAAAATATTCATTATGTTATCCGATTTCTTTCGAACGTGGATCCAATATTGTGCTATAAGGGACAGTGTTTTTGAAAAACATAATTATTTTTTATTACACTGGGGGGGGGGGGGCGCACAACGAAACAGATTTTATGAGTTCTTTCATTCGAAATTCCTATATTATGTTTTGTCTCCGAAAATTGTTTTCAGTTTGTAATTAATAGGCTTGGGGAACAATTTAATGTTTAAACCAAAAAGTGATTCCCAAATAAACCTTTGTAATATTTTAATCATATTATTTCAACAAAAATCTTCCCAGATAACTTCGGATTCCCGGTAAAAAAATCTGAAATTCTAACTATTATCTAATGCCCCCCCCCTACTAAAATACAAAATAAATATTCTTTTTACAAACATTGTCGCCGATAACTTAATATTGCATTGCCGTCTGAAAGAAATCGGCAATCCAACTATTTCCCCCCTGCCACTAAAATACAAAATGTATTTGATTTGTTTAAAAAATCTCCCCCGATAACATAAACTTGGACGCCCCTGTGAAAGAAATCCGAAATTCTAAATTTTTTGGAGTGCACTCACCCCACTAACTTACAAAACTAATATTTAAAAAAAAACAAAAAACGTCCCCGATAACATTGTACTGGACCATCGTGTAAAAGAAATCTGAAAATGTTACCATTTTCAATATTATAGTGCCCCCCCCCCCTACTCTTGAGCTTTAAAATAAATATTAATGTCAATGGATACCTAGTCATGATATGATAGGCTTTGGTAAGGGGTAGACAGGGCTAACTTAACTTAGTGGTTGAATTTAACTTAGGAAAGTATGAAATTGAAATATAAAAGGTAGAATTTGACTTGGAAAAGGTTGAATTTGAAATAAAAAAGGTTGAATTTAATTTTTTTTCTTTTTTCGGTACCCCTACCTGGCTAGTGTAGCATACGGAGAGTTACTCTAGAGCTAACCCTTATGGTAACCAACCTATTCTGACCATGGTGGGACGGTCGAGATTTATTCCCTGGGGCCTCCACGAAATAAAAGTCAACTCAAGGCGGATTCGACCCGCCACCGTTCGGCTCGAGCATGCTAAAGCGGGTCGCGCTTAAACACGCTCCGCTATCCCGGCCCATCGTTGAATTTGACTTGGAAATGCTATATATATGTCTACTTACTTACTACTCTGTCATATTTTGGCGGCATTTTTGGTGTAACTATTGTTGGTCAAAAGATTTTATCATTTGAATTTATTGTTTCCACACTTTGAATTTTTGCATATCTTCAGCGCCATAACACTCCTACTGATCGAACCCATAATTGCATATTTTTTTTCTTTTTATTTAAGAACTATCTTCCATTGGGCTTATACTAACTCTGCGAGCGATGGATCACGGTTCGCCTTATGTATTCTGAATGCCTTAAACATTTTAATAATCTGATAAAGCAGGAGAGGGATATCAAAGAAAGGGAAAAGAAGAAATTTGATAAGCTTTTGTAAAAATCACTTTTTGTGCCACCGCACAATTAAGATACCTTCTTAAAAAGTTCCAACCCATGTTTCCTGTCCTGAGCCAGCTTTCCTCGTCCAGTCCATTTCTCTCGTTTTCATGTCTTCATTATATCTTCTTCCCCGACCTTACTTATCTTCCCTGCGGCTCCAATCGACTCTATCTTCGTGATTGGCCTTGGCGAGTTCGGTCTTTGGCCATTTGTAATACTTGTCCATACATACCACTTGACTTGGGTCACTTCGATTTTATTTAGGCATTAATATGACCTTAGGTTTAAAATTTAATTTAGGTAGAATATTTGTAATTATACTTTCATGGTTTCACAATTTTTACTTCATTTTTCTTTCACATCACTAGCAATGTAATTATTAAATCGAAAACCTGTTTTAATGTTATCCTTATTAATCATACATTATAATAACTTTCAATAATATTAACATATCTTCAAGAATCATTTCATCGACAAACATAAAAAAATAATAAGTAGGCGTATTCCGTAAACAATCAATGTCCAACATCAATCTAAACGTGCATTAACATTGACGACATTCGCAGATGTTCATGGTCATGTCGGTTATCAAACAAATAAATTGACCAGTTTAAATAATTTATTTATTGGTTATTACTGAGGTTATGGTTACTGGAGAGGGAACACAACATTTTTCTGATCTATGACAACTTTTTATTCTATTGGGATCTAGGTACAGTAGTCAGTACTTCCATAAAATGGTTTACCCAGAATGAAGTTGCCCTCATTTGTCCTATGTTACTCCATACTTTCCGAGGATCCATTTGATTTTTTTGAGTAAATATTAGTTTATGGAATTATAGAAACAATAATCGAGTTTTCAACGACGTATCTTAAATAAGGATCAATAGAAATGAATTACGGCAGATAATTAATTGGAATTAATTTTTCAAATTTTGTACGCTTGATTATTTTTCAGACAACGACTGCGATATTGTATTCTTCTCAAATATAGACAGTTAATAACGAAAAGTCAATAATTAATAGAATTCTGATTATAGAAAATTTTATTCATTAATGTTTACGAATTAAATTTTGTTTTCGATCGATAAACATTTTAGCAGCTTCTCTTTCTCTAACAATAATGCTCGCGACTTAATGGTGGTTCCTAGTTGGGTCGGGGAAAACCCTCCCCCCCCCACCCTAATCTATAGTCTTACCTCATAAAGATTTTTGGACCTATGCGAGAGGTAATTAGTCACGAAAAAAAAGCCGTATTAATTACGGTTTGAAATTTTAAGTTCTAGAGAGCTAGGTAGAGCGCGCGGGGTATCAGTCGGGGAATGGGTAGGCAAAGGGGGGACGAAGTGTCCCACCAGCCTCTCCCCCTTTTGAGGACTTTTGGAATATTTACCTTTGCGAAAGGTTATTAGCTAGGAAAAAAAACCCATAGTAATTAGTTAATGAAAATTTACGTGTGCGAGAGCTAACTTGAGCCCGAGGGCAACGAGTTGACGACAGTGGTGGTTGGTTCCTGGTGGGGTCGGGGAACCACCATAACAGGTATATTACTGACTGCATTTTTAATATCACAGTCAAACAGATGAATTATCTAGGATTTCGAATCAGGCAAACGACTGCTTTTGAATTCATAGAAAAATTGGATACATCGCATTCTACGTCAAATCATCCAGCCGAAGTTCAAAATTGTACCTTGCCTCTTCAAATTTTGATAAAATTGTATTAATATAAAATGGTATTAAGTACATACAGAAATACGAAAATATGCCAAATTTTACCCAATTCCAACAAGTAGTTGCAGAAGCATGGTCATTAAGGAAGTTCCGATGACGACTTGACCTCAAAACCAACTTGTACGTCTGAAGACAAGAATGGGTATTTATTGAACTGAAGCTTTATAAATGTATTCATTAATTCTGCATTTCATACTGAATCGGATTATACCATAAATATTAGAGACATTATTTTTCATCATGGAACAAAAAACAATTCTTAACAGTCAAAAGTATCAATATGAAGCTTCAACAGAATAGGTAAAATAAGAATGTCATTTTTAATGAAATTAGACGATTTTCAAAGTGAACCATGATGTGGAAATATATATAAGCTGTATTAATTTGCATGCGCCACTTTTAAAGTTAATTTTACTATATTACATTCAAATCGAAATATGACTCTTATAACTCAATAACCCACTAATAATATTTCATCATTAGGTAGAAAATTCTATCCTCCTTTCAGTTATCACCAATCATCCAATTCTGTATGAAAAGCAGAATTAATGAATACATTTTGAAAGCTTCAATTCAATTAATACCCATTCTACAGAGGATAGTCTTAAAACGTACAAGTTGGTTTTAGAGTTCAAGTCGTCATCGGAAGTTCAAATACCTCAAAGGTTCAAACGACCATAATTCTGAAACTACTTGTTGGAATTGGGTAAAATTCTACATGTACTTAATACCTAAAAATTTGTATCTAAATCCGACGGGGAAAATCAAAAATTTTGAACTTCGGCAGGATGATTTGTGTGGAATGGCCCTCGTGTAGTTGAATAGTACTGGAACAAATCAATCTTTCTTTTCGTTTAAACTTGATTCTAATCACAATTCTCAAAGGCCTCTAACAAAATGTAAAAATACAGGTTATTGTCGATTCAATATCAATCATCACTAGAGAATTCAAATTTTGTTTTGATATTGCATCATTTTCGTTTTTCGTTTGAGCCAGTAAATTCAGTACATTTGTTTGACAAGGTTGCACTTGACATCTTCATCTAATATGAGAATGAATAATTGGGTCAACAGACTCTTCTAGGATGGATAAAAAAAGGGGGGCGTAAGCCAGTATAAAATCATATTACTTTTATTGAATTAATAAAGTAAATAACTACACATAAAGTACAAGGAACAAATTTAAAATGGAAAAACGAATATCTAAACTGCTGAAAGACGATGAAATAAAAATAACTACTTGTTCCATTAATGAAGGAAAATATTACTTATAATTATTATATAATACATATTATAGTAGAATAAAACGAAAAGCAAGACCAATGATTATTATGATCATTTATTCCACTAATTCCACTTTGCGATTTTTAGAGGTATACATTTATTCCACTAATTCCACTTTGCGATTTTTAGAGGTATACATTTATTCCACTCATAATCTTTTTCGCTTTAATATTTATTTTTTTAAACTGCATTTCCACCAGTTTTATACGGCATTTAAATGGTCAACTAATTTTTCTATTAAACCATCGCATTATTAAATTAATATGAAAAGAAATGAGGAAAAACACTTTGTAAGAATTATTAAGCACGTCAAATTATAAATCACTTCAACATTTCTTGAATTTAAGACTAGAGTAGTTAAAAAGAGTAATGTATTAAAATAATTTAATACATTATTCCAGGTTTGCTCTTATTGATCATGATCCTTCTTGTCTGATCTTTTTGAACTCGATCCCGTCAGGTTTTTAACTCTATTTTTCATAGGTAGCGAGAGCATTTCCGTTGCTTGAATTTAGCTCTCATGCTTGGTTGTCAGAGTTGAGAACTCACTTGCGTAGGTTATAAACAAAAAGTTTTGAAAGTAGAATTTAGAGTGTAATGAATAGTGCATAAATGGAGGAAAAAAATAAATATAATATGATAAGAAATAAAGTGAAAAGAATTCTAAGGATGGGGTATTATACACCGAAACGTTGATGCAAGTAGAGAAAATAAAGTATAAATAAGAGAATTATATTTTTTTTATTCCACGCCAAAAGAAACAAACTTTTGGTATTACTTCCGATGAGGAGCTCCAAGATGGCGGCCGGCGTGAGTAAACAACAAGGTATTCCGATCAAGCCCTACACGATATCCACGATTCAGTTCGGGTTAACCGAGAGCTCCCGAGATCTGATGTCGGCTTTATCCACATTTTTGGAGGGGAATTCATTCGTTGCTTACTTTTATTAGGTTAGGTGCAGCTACATATACATACACACTGATGCAGCTACACAGTTTGTACCTATATCCAAATGGCATATTTATATAACGAATTTCCAACAGCTCGTCGAAACTTGGAAAAAATGATTGATATATATGTGTAACTTTTAATTGGGTTAGGGCAGAATAACATTAAAAAATATAAAAAAATAAAAATAAAATAAATCATGTACTTCGGAATAAATAATAATAAAATAATAAAAGAAAGAATAAAACTATAGAATAATAAATCATGTACAAAAGAATAAAATAATAGAATAATAAATCATGTACAGTTTGTTCTTTTTCCGTAGGAGAACTATTTAAAATCATCATCAAATCATTTTTAAAAATATCCATTTTGGTAATTTAAATAAATTTTTCTTGAAATACAAAAAAATAATATATCGTGGCTAAGAAGGCTAAGATTTTTATATTATTAATTATTTGTACCTTGTGCAAATAAGTCGATCCCATTTAATAATTTAAACAGAACAATAACATTTAAAAAAAAATATATTTCAAAACAAAAGATTAAATTATTCTTTTTTCGTTATTTAAATACATTTTTTCAGGTCAGGCCACACATGTCAGACAGGCCACTTCAGGCATAACTAAAGGTAATATGTAAGATAAATTAAAAATATTCTGAACATAACCTATATTATTGCTGCGGTGCGGACATGTGTGGCCAGACCTTCATACGTGCATTTAACTTGAACCCATTTAATCATTTAAACAGTACAATAACATATTTTTAAAAAACAAACAAATAAATTCACAAAACAAACTATTAAACTTATTTGTTAAATGTTCTGTTTAGTTTTAAATTTAAAATTTTATGCAACCATCACAGGAAATTTTCATATATTGAAATAGTACTTCCATTCATATATGTTGTACTTTAATTATATTAAAGAAACATTCATTTGTACTTTATGTTTACTTTACTAAGGCGGGAAGGTTATCTGGACTACATCTGCTCGGGAACTCTCGGTTAACCCGAACTGAATCGTGGATATCGTGTAGGGCGTGATCGGAAAACCTTGTTGTATACTCACGCCGGCCGCCATCTTGGAGCTCCTCATCCGAAGTAATACCAAACTTTTTTTTTTTAAATTTCCAAAATAAAAAAGATTTTTTATTTATTTTGGAAAATACTAATTGCATTTTGCAACAGCAAATTGCTATCGTGCACAAAGCAAACATATGGTTATAATTCTATAACCTCCTTACACTGTACAACTCTACTTTCTCAGAGTAATATCGAGAGGTTATAAGTATTGTAAACTTAAACAAAAACTAAAGGCATCTGTTCATCCGTGTGTTACAAAGTGATAATTTTTGTAACCTGTTTCTTAAATATTTGTGTTGTTATAATTCGTGTGGAATTGAGAATTTTTGTTTTTTTTTAAATAAAAATTAACAACCCACATAAGTATTACAGTATTTTTTTTTTTTTTTTTAAAGAGGATATGTACAATCCTTCGAGCCTTCTGGAAATGCTAGCTTAAATTTTTGTATTATTATTGAAGCATGGAAATGCAAAAGGGTATAAGTGCCTTAATTTTTTTTTCTCCAGAAATCATGTAAATTATACCCACTAGGGTGAGATACGTTCGACACTTACACCCATGCCATCTTTCATACGTTCGATTTACCTTCTAACAACAAAACATTACTAATACCCATTTCTGAAGAATGGATTTGGCAAATATTAAAATTTATAAAAAAAAAAAAACCCTTTTTTTTATTTATTTTTTTTGGCATTTATACCCTTTTGCATTTCCGTGCTTAAATTAACAAGAGGTGTGAATAAGAAGGAACGATATCAATCGTCGACAATATCGAAGTAGATGATATCGATGATGAAAATATTGAATATCGGAAAAACATCGATAGTTCTCATTCCTAATACTCTTGTGTTCAGTGTTCATTGTACTCCAGGCATGGGGCCCCATGGAAAAAAATTATTTTTTTGGAAAATAGCTGCTCGCGGTCAGACATGATGCATAAAATAATTTTTAACGTATTTCTTACATAGATTAGATCCTACGGTAACATCGAAAAAATAAAAAATTGAATAAGAAGTCTCAAGTTGGGTGCTATGGGTAAAAAACAACTTTTGTGTTTCATTGTGCCCCATCTCCTCCACGTCTACAGTGAATATCCACTTCATTGTTACATTCATTGTTATATCCGCTCAATTGTTACACAAACAAAATTAAATAATTAAAGTAGTAATTCGGATACAATAAAAAAATGAAGATTCCATGATCACGTTGAATATCACAATTCTTAATTTTAACAGAACCTGAATCGATTGTTTAACAAAGAATCCTTTTTTACAACGCTCCTTACACGACAGATGTCATAAACATAGAAAAAATAAAAAAAAATGATAATTTCGGAGGTGGAAATGGTGAACAAGACACTCCTAGGGGTGGAACTTCTTTTCTTAATTCTATACCCCTTATGATTATTTTCCCAATGTTTCAAAACTATTTTGCTTAATATAATTGCTCTTGTTTTGAATAATTTGCCTAGACTATTGTAACGAGAAAGAAAAATTAAATTTGTTATGCGGTTACTGTAGCCCCAAAACGCCGTTTTATCCCGCCGAGAATCTCGGAAGATGTTTTAATACTATTTTATGCGGCCCACAGGATTGCGTGCGGGAAAGAGCGAGCACAATCCCGCACTCCAAATGTCACATTTACACATACACTCTTTCCCGCGCTCTTTCCCGTTTGGGCCTCTTTCCGTGCGGAAAGCGTGTATGTGTAAAGGCACCTATTCATAATTACCCATTACGTGGCATCAGTAGAAGGAATTAAAGATCGCATAGTGGAAAAAATTTGTGATTCGGTGGCTAAAATTCTATAGCTTTATTTCTTCGTTCATTTTCCCAAATGGTTCATTTGCTTCACAGCCATCCTAAAGAAATTAAATGCATTAATTCTTCTCTTCTGAGATTTATTTTTACTTATATGAAAGCGATTTTCGAGCATTCACTGCATTAAAAATAATTATTAAACGAAGGGGAAAAAATCTGGTGCGGTTCGCACATCAAACAACTTTCACTTACCACCCTTCTTTCTTTGATTCAAAATAGACATTCTTTTTTTATAAAATAGCATACCATTTTTTAGAAATAATATCGAGTTTTAGGCTGAACGATCGTGTTCTTATAAATCGTAAATTATAATTGATAGATAGGATTCATAACAACTTAAGCGGATAATAAATATAGACTAAATCTTCACATTTGCGTATTTTCAGAAATAGAATATTTTACTCTTCTTAGGCAAGAACATTCATTAGTATTTTATTTAAATTAGTAGTTTACGTATATTACAAAAAGCTCTTAAAACACGTTGTAGGCTCTTTCCGCCTCTCCTTGTTAACTCAGTTAGTAAGGTGCACTGAGCATGCGAAAGAGTTGCCTTCGTGTTTTAAGTACTTGTTGGAATACACCTTTGATTCATTAGGAATTGACATGTCTTTTTTCACATCGATAACGTTTATAACAGCACGCACAATTGTTTTTTGCCTTCTACCACAATGCTCCCTCTCGTCTTCTCTCTAAACAGTTCTATTTGTTTTTCATTGTAAAACGAGATGTTTTTGTAATTCTCTAAGTTTTGATTTAGTTTTAAGACAGTCGTGATTAGTACCATGGAAACCGATAGTTTCTGTTAAAAAATCTGAAAGTAGAAATCATTATTTTTATATTTGATACTCCAATAATCCGTTTCAGCGACCTTGTACCATATTATAAACTAAATATTATTATGTCTCAAATTCTAAGCTGTCCATCGATATATTATACGTATATATTACTGCTAATATAAGCGGAAATCTTTGTTTTGGTAAATCATATATTTTATTTATCTTTTATTTGATTACTAGCTAGGGTGCCAGGCTTCGATCCGGTAGTTGTGTGGTAGTGTGGTAGTTTTAATAACAGAAAAACTTTAAAATTAAAGGAAATATAGAACAAAATTAGTACCTTCTTGAAAATTCGGTTTTAACTTGGTATCAATATTAAGATTCGAGATCTGCAGAGTCCGCCCAAAAAAGGAACCCCATATACTTTATGGGGGGTTGAAAATGGTAAATTAAAAAATAATTTTGCTGCAACTTTGTCGAGTTTTCACCATATTTCTTTTTATCCTGATCTATGAGGGATGATAAAATCTTATTGAAAAATAAGATAGTCATTATTTAACTGGAATGCCATCTTACCTAGTAATCAAACCAACTTCTTTTTTCATAACTACAATAACAACACTTCAACCTTTTTATTTTCGATTTATATTCAGTCAATTTATCTCTTTTTTTTATGTCTGTTTTCATTCGCTCACTGTACTATTTTAATGTTTGTTAATTATTGTTGGAAAATCTGATATCTAAGTTTTTTAAACAGATTTTTCGAAAATTATATTTCGAATACATCTTAGGTGCCGACTACTGGAGTACACGACCCCCCCCCCCCCTCCAATTCTGCAGTTATAGTCTGTGATAACTTTCAATCTACAGACTGCAAAGTCATGTGAATTTTCCACTCGATTTAGTGATTTAAAAACTGTATTCACTGCATTTGACCTTGCACGACCATATTAAGTAAAAAATTCATTCAAAAGATTACTTTACAAACATTTACAACAACCTGGCCATTAATTTCAAATTGATCATTTACCTGTTATAGTACTTATTGATTGAATAATGTATATATGAAGGTTTTAACAAATTAAAACCTGTCCATTAATTCGTAATAATTGTTTACTTTCTTGTAAATTTGTGATTAGCTTATTAAATTTTACTCATATTTAGCTCGAGCTATTTAGCTCATATATGTGATTGAAATAATAGTTACATAGATATCAGACCCACATTTAATAGAGAAATCCGCAATCAACTTATTTCTGATTAATCGACTTATACTCGTACATATATGTATATCGCACGTCGGATTGTTATAACTTTTTGAAATGAAAATACCGCTTGAATCAGAATGACAAAACCTGCAATGCCATAATAGTCACAATAGTATAAATGATTTGGTTAGCTTCAGGCGTAATTTACCATATTCTTTTACGGTGGGGATGTACCTATTTGATAGGGGATGTACCTACGGGTTAAGTACCTATTTGAAGCATGATATTAGTGTTAATTATTCAAAGTGATGGATTATGTTAAAATGGACGAACCGTTTTTTCTTATCAATCTATTGATAAGAAAAAACGAAGAAATGAACCATTATTTGATATAGAAACCATTACATGTTATTTGAATGAGAAATAAAATCCGAACATGATTAATCCTCTTCTTAAGTTCAGCAATAAGATACCCCTGTTAGTACTCTTCAAATATCCTTTTTTAAGCTTAATTATAATTTTAGCCTAAAAATTGAAACCACTCATTTTTTTTTTATCAGCTTTGCACACTTTTGTGAAATAGTTAAAATATTATTAAAATATTGATAATTGAGGTACAAACAAATTAAAATTGTATTTGTTTATACTAATAAATTGTATAAACAAATAATTTTTTATAAATATTAACAAAATTTAATTTTTTTTGGAAATTGTTGTCGAGCTGAAAGTGGTAAAATTGGCCGTAAGGCCGAAGCACCCCCACCTCGTCATTTAAGATTTGACCATTCATTCCAGTTGCCCAGCTTAGACTGACCCGGCAACATGAAGGCGGGTACCCTATCCTTCCTAATATTATGTAAGTAATTCATATCATCAATATTATAAATATAAACATAATATTTAAAATATAAATTAATAAGTTCTTTGTGTGATCAATGGGTGAAAAGTGCTAGTAATGGCGTGATGGCAACACTATATTTGGTTCAAAAGTAGTTCTCATTAAATAATTTTGATATTTAAATTAATATAATTTCGTTACTGCTATTGGCTTCATAAGGCTTTGATGTGTGGTGATAATTATCGTTGTACTTTCAATAGAACTTGTACAATTAAAATACACATCCAGAACATAGCAAAGTAAACTGACTAAAAAAGATGCAAAATGTTTATTCTGTAATTGTCGTTTTACGTTTGTTTGTTTTCACATCACTTTATGCCACTAAGGCTAATCGGACGATGCTACAGTGGGAGTACTAAATTTTGCCTATCCAGGTATAATTAGGCTAGGGATCTGTACGAGTACCTGACATCGTACAGGCTCGGGACCTCCATTTTACGTCCTATCCGAGGGATGGCATAGACAAGCATTTCTTATTCCCATTAAAAAATCTTCTGGCCACCTCGGGACGCGAACACGCGACCTTTAGTATTGTAGGCTTCTATGATAACCACTACACCACAGGTGATACCACTGAAAAAAAAATTTAAAATTTCAATCGACTGTAAAAGGGGTAGGGTAAACCGTCCAGTTACTGACACCTTAAGACTACATTTACGTGGTGAAATTAAAAAAAACACTTTTTATGAAGGGATCAAATTGAAACTTCCTATAGCTCCTCATTATCTATCCCTATAAAGACTAAAGAGGTTTTTTTGGGTCAAAAGTTCAATAGTTTTACCGTATGGCAATATTTATTGTTAAAAGTGCAAAAACTAGTTATTGTCACCCTGTGGATTTAATTGTGAAATCTTCCCTATGGTTAGGTTGTTAAAGTCTTACTTGATAGATGACTTAGAGGACTTTTCAAACATTAGATTCATGTGAAATAAAATTAGGACTTGCTTACTTAGTTCTTTAAGTTAAAGTTGGGGGTCAATAACTGTATTGTTTACCCTATATTTAATTTCAGTTTCATATAAATAACTATTTAATTATTTAATGATCTTAAAATAAAATAAATGGGGAAACTCATATTACCGTTGAAAACGAAGACAAGTAATATCTATCTATTCATTATAAATTAATCTTCCACTTTATATTTATTACTATTTTCTGATATTTTTCCAAACGCTTTATATCCTTTTAAATGTTTTTATTTTATCATTATTATTATTTTATTTTTTTTAATGAGCGACGAACAACTATAAAAATTCTGTTTATAAAAATGAAGCTCGTCATTATAATTTTGTTTTATACGTTAAACAATCCAATTTAAAGATTCGAAAATCAATTGGATTTACATCAGGGATCTGGGAATATATACCTAGCCTGAATAGATGCTTTAAAAATTATTGCTGGAAAATGATAAATTGTTGACAGATTACATGATTAGGGGACAATTTTAAACAAACATATATGATGATTCTGCGTGAAGACCTGTTTTTCTCTACCGAAACGTTGGATATTACAAAATATTTGTATACTGCTTGCATATTTTATCATTCGTCACCCTGAACAATATTTTTTTCTAAATAAATTTTAATTTTAATGACGATTTTATAAAACCAAACGATCAGCCAATTATATAAAAAAAAAATGCATAAGAAAAAAGATGAAAACACAAATGTATATTTATATGTAATATATAATTAGAAATAGGTCATCTCATTTATGGAATAATTATGGAACAGTTCCCACAGACAAACACAATAATCGCCGAAAATATTAGAGTTATTGTCCAATCATATACGAGTTTGCTTTCAACAGAAAACAATTCTAAAACACTTAAAACACTTGCTCTTCCATAGGTATTTCTTTTTTTTTTTTTCCATATCCCCTCATGATTTCATAATTTCTTTATTGAATTGAAGGGGTCGGGGCAAAATAGTGCCAAGCAAGATTTTTAACAAAAATAAACTGTAGCTGCATTCTGCTGTATATTACGTAGGACCGTATGTCTATAATGGAAATGCCACCTAAATATGACTATAGAGCCTCTATAGTCATATTTAGGTGGCATTTCCAACATAGACATGTAGTCCTACGTAATATACAGCAGAATGCAGCTACAGTTTATTTTTGTTAAAAATCTTGCTTGGCACTATTTTGCCCCGACCCCTTCAATTGATTTCTTCCTTGAATAATAAACCTTTTACAACAGTTATGTGCATTTTAAGATGTATTGAAAAAATGTAATTTTTGTTAACTAAGTGTTTTTCTAGGTTATCGTTGATGGGGCTCATCTCTTTCTTGATTAAACCTTAAATTCTAATACTTAAACCTACATTAATGTAGTTTTTGCCATCGTCTTGGAAGATTCGCTGGGCTGAGGCTATCAAATAGTGGATTTGACAGCTGTGGTAATTTATCGAAAAAAGAATCCTGCCTCTTGGTTATGTATTCTTCGATTTTTGGTAATTTAATTACTTCGTGAATCCCTGATGTCCTCATTCGCTGCATGTACGTCCCTTTGACTATTTTTCTTGCTATTCCGTTTGGAAATGATTGCAGCTTGTTTCTAGTTGATCTGCTTATATGCTTAAATAGTGGTGCATCGTACAATAGCGCCGGCCGAATTATGGATGTGTTAGTAAAATTTTTAAACGTATTGATAAACTGGTAGTTTTTAATAGTTTATTAAACCTATAAGTTTTGAGTCTTGATGCTTTAATTTTTCTGTCAAAATGTCTCGAAAAATTTAGGTGTCTGTCGAAGTGTACGCCGAGATACGTCAGGTCGGTCGATAACTTAATACATTTATTGTTTATGTAAAATTCTTAGGTAAAGTGTAATATTGTGTTAGTTATTGGAATAAAAATTTTGCAAGTAATGAGAAGAAAGGAACTCTTTTTTGAAAGTACTTCCGAAAAAAAAAATGGGGTTAGTAAAGCACCCACCTAAAACGTTCCATCGAGATCACTTTCTTATCCACATTGCACTCAAAGTGGGTTATCCTAAATGATCTCACGAAGTTGTGGAAAAAAGAAGGAAATTCGTGTTTTATTTTTGTGTTCGTGTTTTTATGTTATACCATGATTTTCCAAACATTTTTCATTGCGGCGACCTATACATCCCTACGTTAATAATAGTAACAGATAAGCATTGATATATCTACATATCTTATGTTTGGAATTTTATTTCATAAATAATTAAACTTGCTGCCTTTAATTTTTGATTAATAATGAAAAATTATGATTTAATACTTGACAGCAAATGGATGTTGTGACTATTTGTGTGTTCGACTATACGTTCAATGCAGCCATCACGTCACGTCAGTTAAACTGCTAAATTTGTTTTGAATTGTTTACGAATAAAATAAAACACGTTTATTATTAATTTATTACAATTAATTTATTGTATAATAATTAACCCCAGGAATACCCAGGAGTATCGGACTTCTTAATTTTACAAAGGGGGGTGGTCAACGAACTTATAGCTTTCATTTATTGTTAATTAACTCTAAATAATTGTTTTTAAATTTATCTCATGGGATTACAATATTTACATATTTATAAAACCGTGGATTTAAAAAAAAAAAATATAGAGTGAGAGGAAAGTTATTATTCTAGATAATTAGAATGTCCTTTCTATGTTTTCTTAAATTCATGGTTCATGATATATAAGATAGTTAACTAATTTACACTCTCAAAAATTGTGTTATCAGGTACATCAAAGAAAAGCGACATTAATTGTTTAAAATTTATTATCAATGAATGCCTTTATAAAATCGTGGTTTAATTATTTTAAATTATATCGCGTTTTGTTTTTTTTTCACCTAACAATTTTTTTTAATATAAAATGTGCAGAAAAAAAAAATTAATTCTTCTTACATCAATCTTGAATAGTTTTCTGACGACTAGTAATTTTTTTCAGATTTTTTATTTAGAAACTTAAGTGCAAGGGAGGGTGGACAAATCTCCAAGACCCCCCCCCCCCTTCTTGGTAATTCTAGAGTTAAAATACTCAATGGAATTGGTGGGCATTTTGGTCCCAACACATATTGTAAAGTAATAATATTACTGATCAATTATTTTGTATAGAAAAAATTTGGGAAACATTCTGTTATACAATAAATTAACATCTGCTGAACAACGTATCAAGCAAATGGATTTTCGTTTCATTTGTCTTTAAATTTCTTCTTAACAGCTTCGAAAAACTTTTTTTTTTTTTTTTCAAAAACCCAGTATAAATGAATACATTAAAAAAAAACATATAGGAAGAAATTTTTTATGTTCCATAAAATAATTAAAAAAAAATTATTTTTGTAGGACTAATTATTTTTATCCCAAATCAGTATTTTCAGTAAATAGGTTGTTAAGTCGAATTTGGACCAATTGGGTTAAGTTGATAACAAGAAATATGGAGGCGGTTTCTTCGTAGTTAATAAAGTGTATATGTTAGGAATTCATTTAAGATGAAGTTTTTATAATTTGCTTTAAATCTGTTGAAGTCGGTCGGTGTGAAACATTAGTCAACTGTAATGTCTCATTACTGATCAGATCTAGCCATTTGGTTTAAAATCCGTAAACAGCGGCCTATTTTGGTATTTTTGAAGGAATTTTAAAGCTTGAAATTTACTTTAACACATTCACGCCGGCGTGTACCACCGGTGGCTCACACTTGACTGCTTCATCGGGTGGCGTGTGAGGGTGGCTCACACTAGAATGCCGCCTGTGCCAAATAATTAGATCTTTAGCACTTTGACTGTCGAAAAAGGATACTTGAGAATGACGCTCTCGTTTCGACACAATTTTAATATTTAATTCTCTAAAGTGTTAAGTGGCGGCCAAAGTATTAAGAAAGTAGAAATAATTTCTATATAGCTGAAAATTTAACGTAAATTCGTTTATTTTTATATTTATTTGTATTTATTTATACTTATATTCATAAACTTATACAAGTATAAACATTTATTTTTGAATAACAATTATAATTAATATCCTATTATAAACATAACTAGTAGGATAGTATTTTTTATTGTTTATTTTATTATTGTTGGATTGCCAATACTGCGGAATTCCCTGGAATAGCTCCCGCCCGACAGAGAGAAAAGCATTAAACAGTTCCGGCGTGAACGGGTTAAACTCTACCTCATAGCGCAGATATAAATACCGTTTACATTTATGGGCTGTTGTTGATTGTTATAGGAGGAATCCAAAAATTAGGTCAGTAAAAGAAATTAAAAGTAGATTGTTGAAAGAACACTAGAAAATACCATCCTTGAGTTACTTTGAAGTTGGCCCAATGCAATGCCCCAGCTACTTGAAATGGTAACTAAAAATGCACTACATAAAAAATATTAGTTATATAATGTTAATTAATTTAAATAAACTAATTATTTACAAAATTAAGCAAGAATTTTGTATGATAAGGTTTGTTGCGTTCATGAAAACCCGATTCTAATATACAAATACCTTTTAAACTTTAAAAGTTCTTTACTTTAAGTATTGCTTTGATAGATTATGTTTTATTCTTCCGGAACCATCATTGTTCCGTTGCAACTAAAAATTCAGATGTTCCGGTCGACAATCCGTCGGGGAGAGTACAAACCGTTTAATAGTTGAAACGGTTTAGATTCGGCTTGGAAACAAAATTAAATGGAGTATCAACCTTTCCTAAAGGCTTTGACCGACCGAAAGACCAGACGTTGGAACGATAACTCTTTCGGGAAACAAAGGCAACTTCTGCAGCTGCTGCTTTACCCCTGTTAGACATGAAAATGTCTTCTTCAATAAGGACAAACAATCGATGAGTCTAGAACAGCCTATTTTATTTTTTATTTGAATCTCCGTTTTCCATATAAACTTTCTAATAACTAAATGAACTTTCTAATAGCAGTGTTCGCAAACAGAACTATTGCTCATAAAAGTTAATGCGGGTGAAATTAAGTTGATCAAACGTTCTTACAGCGGTCACCTTTGGAGTAGCGGTTAGCATAGCAACCTACATTATGTCTCCCGCGGTGACCCTAGGATTATTAAAGGGATAAATTATCCTTGGCTATACCGCCCCTCGGATAGGACGTAAAATGGAGGTCCCGAGCCTGTACGATGTCAGGTACTCGTTAAAGACCCCAATCATTATACCTGGATTTGAGGCAACGTTTAGGGCTCCCCCATCCAAGTAGCTTTAGTACCATAAAGGGACGTTAAACAAACAAATTAACTTTCTTCCACAAATTAAATCTTCTTAACATGTTCGGTGCGGCCCCATCCCATCTTAACAGCCGATTTTCACATGAGAATGTCCGAAAGGCCGAACACCTCAAAGACTCAATTTAGTCGATTTTTAATGAGATTATTGCATTTAAGAGCAGCAAAAGTTGCTAACAGATGAAATTCATGAATATGCATGAATGCCATCAGTAATAAAACAAAACTACTGGACGGCATCACCCTTCCGCTTCCGATAATATTGCAACAACTACCTTTATGGTTAACTTTAATTTTATGTGTTTGATTTAATACTATGTAGTTCTATTTAATTTCTTTGACATTCTTTAATTATTGCATAAATATGAGAAAGAAAACAATATTTTTTTTTTAATACTTCTTACTAAGTCTGTAATTATAAATAAAACTTGCTGATATTTGTTTTATTTATATTATAAAAATTCATTTCTTTAAAAAGATTTTTTTTTTAAATCATAGAGCAAGTGGTTGTAAAGCCGTAAAAGAATCCTAAAAATTGTTTTAACATTGCAAAAATTATCAATATGGATGGTAATTCAAAATTCCAGCAGTTTAATGCTATTTTGATAAAGAATGGTGTAAATCGTGTAATTGACCCCGAGGGCATGTCATGCGCCTGTTATGTCTAGGTCTAATCCTTACCAAGAGATAATGCCCTTGAGAAGCTCATTTAATTCACTTTTCAGTAAAAAGATAACACTTTCGTCAGAGCATTCCCATCGGACCCCGACGCCCGATACCGTCTGTGGCTCATCCCAGCAGCCGGACACCGGGGACCGATACCGTCCAATTCAGGGTACCTCTTGAGTACGCCGCCGCACGTGTTAACGTGTTAGTCAAGTGAATGGAAGAAATATGAACGAAAAAAAAAATTATTTTTAAATTTTAAGCTCCTACATATATACTGCGCGAAATATATATGTATATATATATATATATATATATATATATATATATATATATATATATATATATATATATTTCGCGCAGTATAAATAATAATACAAAATATAGAACAATCAATCTTATCTACCAATAACGAATTCATAAAAAAAAAAAAAAATTAAAAACTATGTAAGTAATATGTATTAAAATAATTTAAAAATGGTAATTATTATAAAAGAAAATAAGTGAAAAAGTACTCCATGGAAATTAAAAAACTATTCTGAAAAATTATGTTGCTAATGCATTAAGCTTCAACAATAACAAGGTGGTATTAAAATTGTAAACAATGAATGATATCAAATGGTGTAGTCCATACAACAGATATTTCGTCGTCACCATGCTAAAGTAACGAATATGCATAGGTTTTTAATTGCCCATTCGTTACTTTAGCGTGGTGACGACGATTTCAAGAGAAAAGCATTAAATTAAAATAAAAAAAGTTATGTTTAGGGCATAGCAACTACCTAATTGCATTATTCGTTTTAAAATACGAACAAAAATTTTAACAATAAGGGCTGGATTTAGCGGTCAGACAAGGCAACTAGAACGAAATAGTGAACAAGCAGTTGGTCATAACTGTTACTGAGCACAATGAGCTATTTAGAATATGTTTCCGAATCACATTCAAGAAAATAGCTCTTAATTTTACGGATGGTAGGAAGAAATGGGATAAAAGCGGAAAAGCCCCGTCAAGAACTGATTCAATATCTTTCCCGACAGAGACGTTCTGACGAAAGGAAGCGTTGAGAAACCAGGTGATTGCAGTATAATTTAGGAATGTGGCCAGGTCCAGTGATCGAGAAAAATATAAATGAAAAAAAGGTTACTGAAAAAATTGATGATTTAGCCGTCATAAATTAACATCTATTAATAGAATTTATTATTTTATTGTACCTGAAATGTGTAATTTACATATTCATTTTTTTAAATTTTATTACATGTATTTTATTTGAATAAACAATTGCACTTTTTTTGTAGAACAACTATGCACAACAATACAAATGTACTGCTATAGAAGCTAATAATCAACACGAGCATTTCTCTACTGATTACCTATTAAAAATCGTAGGAAATAAAAAATTAATGCCTGTGTCAACTTTCCAAACCTTTCGCTTTTGATGTGTCAACTATTAGTTTATTTTAAAAGTTTCTGATAAATCATTTTTTTATAAAAAAACCGTAAATGTAGACCATAAGATATTGTATTCCCAGTTTATTGTCTCCCCCAAGAGGGAATGGCCTAACTAAATTCATAACAAAGGTCAAGGGCGTACCCAGTATCAAAACAAGGGGGGGCAAGCTAAAAACTAGGGGGGGGGGCAAGCTACGGTTGTTCAGGTTGTAACACCTTACCGCGGAAAAGGTGAATGAAACCAAAATTATGTATAAGTATAGTAGTATAGTAGTGCTTTATCAACTAAGTTATTACAATTATTTTTTTAAAAAAATGTATTCTTTTATTGCTTCCAGTCTTAAAAGCCTAAAAAATTATTGCTTCCAGGGGGAGGGGGGCAGCTCCACTCCCCTGCCCCAGCTGGGTATGCCCATGACAAAGGTTATCCTAACAGGTATATATGTATTGGTAAACAGTGTCAATAATATTTATTTCATATTTATTTATATATTTATTTCATTTATTTATTTAAATAAATAAGTGTCAATAAAATAATTTTTTTTCTGAAACTGTCAACGATTCGTACAGTTATCCTAGCTATGCCCAAACAAGCAATAAAAACACGTTGACAAACCTTTCGCATGCAGAGTGCGCCGACTGATTAATCAAGGCCACCTGTGGTGCAGAGGTCGCGGGTTCGCGTCCTGCGGTGGCCCTAGTATTTTAGAAAGGGAGTAAATAATCCATTGCTATTCCGTCCCTCGGATAGGATGTAAAATGGAGGTACAAGCCTGTACGATGTCAGATACTCGTTAAAGATCCCTATCCTAATTATGCCTGGATTGCCAAAATTTGGACTCCCACCGTAGCATAGTCCGATTAGCCTTTGTAGCATAAAGAACGTTAAACAAACAACTAATATATCAGTTTCAATTTTACTGGATTTGAAATAAATCCCCAAAGTTATCTCTATCAACAGCACTGAAATACGAAATGTATATTATACGAGAGAAATGCCCCTTAGCGATGTATGACTCATTGCCTCATTATCATGATATCGTACTGACGAAACTTGAAATTTACAACCTGCAGTAGGGGCTAGGTGTAGCTACGTGATAGAGGCGGGCCTTGGCGAGATAAGGGGAGGTGTTGGCCGGCGTGGCTTTGAACTTTGATATCTAGTCATTATCATATTTTGATATGTTCCAACGCAATGTCTCGCTGGCCCTACCTCAATCCTGATATCTCAGAGGAACGGTGGTAGTTTAAATCACTTCTTAACCAAACTTTAAAACATTCTTTCATTAGTTACCGCAATAACGGTTTCAACTTGGAATTATTTTAAAATACAAGCATATTTGTATGTGTAGAAAATTGATCATTTTTTTTAACCCTACCTTAACTGATACCATCAGCTAAGGTAGGATTAAAAAAATTCTCGGGAGGAGTTTATCACAATAACTTACGGATCACGGTTGTCACCGTGACTAAAATTTATAAGTCACAGGTCCTTCAGTCACTGGAAGGTCACTGTTTCCTTAGTAATGGAAGATATGTCATCATGAGAAGTCACAAATGCACGGTGACTTTACTATCGGTGATCTGTTACTTGATATCTCTACAAAATATTTTGGATTTCGGGCGTCATCGGTATCTATTGGTGACCGATACCAGTGTTCTCCCATCACTGTTTTCAGCAATAACTACTCAGTCGCATAAAAACTAACCACTTTCTATAAAAAAAAAAAAAAAAAAAAAAAAATTGTTAGTCTTTCCTACGTAAATTCACAACTTAATTTTAACAAATTCAACTCACTTATCTTCAATTTAAACAAACCAAATCAGCCATTTTAACACCAAATTTATAACTCAGTCGTTTACTTGTTAGTTGAATAAAACTGATAAAAATATAATGTAAAATATGTTTTAAATTCCCAATACCTAAGTCCATCCTACTAGATAGTTATATTAGACCGTTTCAATGCGATTTTAATGAGGACATGAGTGGAGTATGACACTCATAATAACACTACATGACAGAAAATGGTAGGTTAATGAGAAAGAATGAAGGTGATTTGGTGTAATTTGTTTTTATTTTAATTTATTTCTTAACACCATTCTCCAACTCTTTCGACGTGAGTGGTTCCTGGCAACATTTATCTTTTTTCTTGGTTTGTTTATTTAACGTGAAATTTATCAAATAGATATGTATATTTACATTTTTTTATGAATTTATTTAAATTTAATATCACTTTATGCTACTATGGCTAATCGGACGATGCTACAGTATCATAAATTTTGTTTATCAGGGTATAATTTGGTTAGAGATTTGTAACGAATACCTTACTGCCATTTTATTTCACATCTTAAGGACAGCAGTGTCAAGGATTTTTTACTTCTGTGCAGTAGTTGAATGTACTAACCCATCGGTTCCCAAACTTTTTTGTAACACGCCCCCTCCTGTTGAATTACAACCTCCCACGCCCCCCTTAAACAATAATTTGTATTGGCAATGGGTATATTAAAAAAAAAAAAACATTGAAGCTTGTATTGAAAACAAAATATTTATTTTTATTGTCAAAAAGTACAAAATTATAAGTTTCAATTTAATTTAAAGAAATACCTACCCATAAGAGAAAAATAAGTTAGTAAGATGGATGAGCTTGCATTTTCTTAACAAGTATGCCTGTACGCGATTGAATTATTGTAAGGGCACAACGTAAGTCACTGGAAACGTCAAGTTGGTTCCAATACTTTGTGTTGTTCCGAGATTTTTTAAATATTCAAATAGTATCACGCACCGATGTGCTACCACTACACCACAGGTGACCCAATTTTCTTCTTTCTTCTTAGTTATCCAATCTCGCCATTCATCATACATCTCCTAGCTCTTAACATTTATATGCAATGGCTATCCTAGTCTCGGATTTCAATAGATTCCTAGTTGTCCGGTCCTCATCTCTATAGAATTGATTACCTCTTTTCATCTCTCTTTTCAGTACCTACCCTCTACCTTTAAATACCACCTATTTCTCGTCTTCCAAAACTTGTAAATAGTATTTATTATTGAATATTAACATGATATTATTATAAAGTAGTTATTTTTTTTTTTTATATTATCCTGTTTGAATTGCAGTTGCCTGCTCGGTGTACGGGGGACACTACTACAACGCTGACGGTACCCCGCACGACCCGTACCACGACCTCCACCTGCCGCACTACCCCCCGCTGTACCCGACGTACGCAGCGGTCCCCAGGACCGCCTTCAGCTGCGAGAACAGGGAGTGGGGCTACCACGCCGATGAAGCCACAGGCTGTCAGGTAACTAGAGAGTAAGGCTGGATCGCGATGAGGTGTCCATTCTACTATTTAACATCAGAACAATGAATCATAAACATTTTATTAATAACCGGGATATTAGGTTTGTTCCAACAAACATTCCATTAATTCGACAACTACGCATGCCCGGTTTCAACGGGCAAGGCCCTTGCAAAAGCCCTCCCCCCGTTTTATGACTAAAGTGAAAGTTGCTGACTTTTATTTGCTTTACGTTACGGGAAAACTAAACAATCTTGAACATGTTAGTTAAATTAAAGTTAGGCCACGACTAGTTTGTTGAAAAAAATTATATGCTTTATTCCAATCTTGCGTGTTTGTAAAATGATATTTTAGTGCTATAGAAGAAACCAGTATTATTCAAGGTTGATTATTGACCCTTTTAATTTAATAGTTTTTAAAAACAGTAGAGGAGTCAAACTTTAATTCTAATCGAAAATTAAAATAAAATTTCGAAACAATTTTGTGAAAAATCATAAATAAAATGGCAAAGTTTAAAATGAAATGTCAAATAACCTTTACTACCTTTCAAAGTGATCAAATTATTACTTCTATAAATTAATCATTATAATCATAAATTATTACGTTTTTGCTGACGTAGTATATATATACATAATTATTTTGCTTCATTTATTTCTAGATTCTAGGAAAATAAATTGTGATCGCCTATCAATGCATACGAAACATTTTTAAAAACTTTATTTTTTTTTTTTGGCCAATGTTATATTTTACAACACTAAATATCGCTGGTTCGCATTCCTCTTGGTACCCCTAGGATTTTTAAAGGATATTCGATCCTTCTGATAGTACATGCAATGGAAGATCTCGTTAAAGATCCCTATCATAATTAAACCTAAGTAGTAATTCGGGATAGACAATGTAGGATTCCTACTGTATTAGCATAAAGGACGTGTAAAAAAACAAACAAACAGACAATCTAATTTCTATTTAATATGGTGAAAATTTCAGAAATAGAATAATAACATGGACATCCTTAAAATGCAATATATTTAGGAATTGAAATGTATCAGAAAAGTAATATAGCGTTGGAATTTTTTATTTTTTAAATAACATTTTATTTCAGAAATATTGAATATTTTGCAACTGAGTTACGGCTTCATTTCATGGGATCATTAAAGCATTCTCGTTTAAAAACCAGAAGTGGATCCGGGCATTTTCTGAGGGGGCGCACTTTTTTATTTTTAAGTGTCAAAAAGGACCTAATTTAAAATGTTAGTGCATAGTTATGTTGTAAATTTCTATTAAATTTTTAAATTCATTCCATTTTCCATTTAAGTGGTTAAAGAAATTACTAAAGATAGCCCTTATTATACAGAAATAGTAATTGTTCATTGGGGGAGGCGCCCCTCCCCTGGATCCATTACTGTTAAAAAATAATATCATCATTATCCAATAAAATCTCATTTTCATCTGTGATGAAAGTATATAAATTATTTTAAGATGGAGGGATTCATCGCTATAATGAATTGACGAGAAGATGGAAGGCAATGAAAAGAAGAACTGGATGGTCAAACTTGGCCTTTTACCAACTGACACAGATTTCAGGAGTTCGGGCGCCATTTATGAAACTGGTTGACGTAACTGGCCACCTACTGCCCGCACCTTCGTGCTCTCTATGTCAGATATTAATGTCATACAATATGAACAGAACATACCTATATGATTCGCTTAGAAAGCAAACATACAAATATAATATTGCGCATAGGTATGATTATTTTTTATGATTGTCATTATTATGGCGCTAAAGGCCTGTGAGGTCACTTGTGGCGTAATGGTTAGCATAGAACTTACTGTACTAAAGGTCGCGGATTCGTGTCCCAAGGTGGCCCTAGAATTTTTTGAATGGAGCAAAAAATCATTGGCTATGCCTTCCCTCGGATAGGACGTAAAATGGAGTTCCCGAGCCTGTACGATGTCAGATACTCGGCAAAGAACCTTAATTATACCTGGATAGACAAAATTTAGGACTCCCATAGTAGCATCGTCAGATTACCCTTAGTGGCATAAAGTGGCGTTAAACAAAAAAACAACTAAAGGCCTGTTAACTCGGTTATGTTTTTTGTACGAAGTTTGTAACTTAACGTTGCACATAGGGGTATTTGACCCGAAAAGCTGGCCAAAACTATGTCCTTCTATTTTATTAATTCAAAAGTCCTCAAAATAGCTTCTATATTTGTAATAGAAATTAAAAATGTTTTATAAGCAGTCAAAAAAATACCTTAAGGAGAAAATTTTCATAAAATAAATTTTTACATAAATCCACCGACTGTGAAATAGGCATCCATGGGTTTAAAATTTATGTTCATATTATTTTCTCTTTATGCATTGCACCCATGAAATATGCTTGTAACTAATTCAAGATTTATTATCATTTACTTATTACTATTATTTTTTAAAAATGAAAATAGTGTAAAATAGGTGAATATAAAAAGTTATGGTGATAAAGAAAAAAAATGTGTTTTCCTAATTCATTAAGAATTGTTTAATACCTCTTCGAAGCATAACTTATATCCCAGGAAGAAACGCACCAACCTTTCTTAAAAATGCATATTAAATTTAATTATTCATTATTCACTTTCGGAATCACCACTATCGGTTAAGTTGGTTGGGGGAGACAACATTTCTAAAGTTTCCTTAAAAAACCTGATACCTTTTTTCTTGAACTTCTCATACCTGTGATAACTGGATCTGATGTCAATATTAATCTATTAATTACATCCAGATTGCACTCTGTTAGGGAAAATTTTCGGGTCTGATTTTTTCTATAAACCCGGAAATGGTTATGCTGCTTCCTCAGATAAAAGACCAATATGAAGCAGAGGTATTTGATCACTTCAAAACCATCCCATAAAATTTTGTGAACAGATGGTGTCATAGCATACCATTGATAAAGTTTATCCGTATCCCTAGTAAATTTTAAAGTAACAAATGATTTTTCAGAGCGTCCACCAGATTTTGAGCTTTTGATTGATATCGTCCCACTTAGCCATTTCTTGTTGCTGTTTCAAAAACATTTCTTTTCCTTGAAGAAGCATTCTATCTCACTTTGAAATCATGCCTCAAAATGGATAATTTTGTTTTAGCTCTTTCACATGCTCTAGGTTATTACAATATTTCCCAATGAGAAAAGACACCAAAAATTCCTTCTTTTTTTTTAAAAGCTAATGTTTTGACCTTAAAAATATGTCAAATAATTCCATTCAGGTTACAGTTATTCTTCCAGAAGATCCTGAAATACAAATAAATGAAAATATAACAAAATTGAATTTTTTTTATTATTTAATTAAATTGACATTTTAGTAATAAAAAATTATAAGTCTCCCAATCGCAGCTATTCGCAGAATTTTTTTCAAGAAACATAATCTACGATAATTATACATTATCATAAAAAATATTTCGTTGCCCAGAAATGCCCAGAAGTATAACTTTTTAACCTTCAAATTTAATTTTTAGCTCTAAAATATACCTACCAAAAAACAAAAAGATATTGATACTAGTAGTGAATACAAAAAAATTATAACTATCTGGATAACAAGTAAAAACCTTGCCTCGAACTATCCATCCTATGATAATGCCGATACTTCAGTAAGAACAAAGAAAATTAATATATTTTGTAGACCAATACTTATGAGCACAGACGAGTTAAAGGATAAGGTCAGATTAGAATTAGAATAGCCGCCGGATTAAGGGCCTGGAACAGATAAAAATCATCTTGCATGATCCAACAGGTCCTCTGCTTGAACTTCCAGTCATTATTTACCAGAAATTTCAAATTTCAAAAAATGGGTTTTGGCCAACTTTTAGGGCCAAATACCCCTGTGTGCGTTGCTTCGCTTTTCGACCGCCATGGGCGTAGTATTTAAATAAGTGACCAGTTAATAAAAAACTTTTTTTTTTAACTTTTAATCTTTAGTCACACCTGTTAATACAATAATAAAAAACAGTGAATGTCCTGATATAGCATTTATATGGACTACCTGCCGTGTAGTGGTTAGCATAGCAACTTACTGTACTAAAGGTCGCGGATTCGCGTACCGAGGTGGCCCTAGGATTTTTTTTAAATGGAGTAAAGAAGTCATTGGCTATGCCTTCCCTCGGATAGGACGTAAAATGGAGGTCCCGAGCCGGTACGAAGGCAGGTACTCGTTTAAGACCCCTATGCTAATTATACTTGGATAGGTAAAATTTAGGACTCCCACTGTAGCATCGTCCGATTAGCCCTAGTAGCATAAAGTGACGTTAAGCAAACAAGCAAGCTTTAGCTTTCTTCTAAAACGCCTTATTTTATTCTTGAAGAAAGGGCTCATTTTGTATACATCCGGACACAGTTTTATATCAGGAACGATACCCTAATCCATAAAATATTTATTATAACTTATTTTGTAAAATATGATGTAAAAATTAGTGTTTAAAACTTTAAATCAAGATATATAATCATAATCATTGGTGGATCCAAAGGGAGGGTTGTGGGAAAATTTTTCGTCATTTGAAAATATAATTCGACTTTCCTTAAAGTAAGAAAGCAAGAAATTAGTAAAGGGATTGCGGGATGGCCGAGTGGGCAAACGCGTTAGGAAATATGCGTTTGTTAAATTGTTATAAATGGGGTACTTCAAGAGCCTTGATGTTACTAGGAGGTCCCTCATCCAACTCCTCTTCCTCCTTCTATGGGCATTACCTGGCCTGAGTGTTTTGGCCATTTCATTAATGATTGATTTGGGGTGCCCTTGTGATTTGTCATGTGTTGTATTGATACCTAAATATTTAAAAGCATTCTGATTCGAGAGTTTTTTTTTTTTCCACTACAAATCGTTATTTTGGACTTATATAGATTGATTCCAAAATTCCATTTTCTGCAATAAGCCTCTAATTTACAAACATTTCTTGCAAAATTAAACCTTGACAAGCAATTAACACGTCGTCAGCCTACATAAACATATCCAGACTTTTTCCTCAAATGAGTATTATATAAATTTTACGGCTGAAAGTTGAACGAAATATAGATGTTTGTAAATGTGTTTACCAATCTTAGTTTTTTTTACTAATAAATAAAAGTTGTATCATTGTTATAATGAAATTCCCATTAAAGTAGATCCTGAAAGTAATTGGAAAACACAACCCCCTTTTCTCTCCTTTTGGTGTTACCTCCGTCATACTTCGTGACCAGCCGAACAATAGAATCAATCAACAGAAAGTTGATTCCAACTCCTCCAATCATGTTCAAGTTCTTCCGTTGGGTATCCTTTGGCGTGAGATGATTGATTGGTTCACTGATCAAGGGCGCATTGTCTTATCTTGTGGATTCGCGTACACAATGCACTCCATCACTGCTAATGTAACTTCCACGTGCATATCTATAAACACTGGAGACCGCCGAAGTTTCGGTTACGGGTTCGGTCAGTTTCGCCCGAAAAACCTGGTTTCGGATTCGGATAAAAATCGGCCGAATCTTCTGCCAAGCCGAAACTTGCATACGTGTCTGATATTTCCGAGAAGGAAGTATGACTACACGATTTCAGCTTGTAAGTTCAATCTCTTTTATTGCCTTTAACACCCTTGAATTTAATAGTGTGTGGTATCTTCTATTTTAGTTAACTTGAACACTTTATTAACTTTGTTAACACTTGAATTGTCATTAGATAAAAGATGGATTTGTTTCATACTTTTGGTTTGTTTAAGTGATCTAAAACTCGAAGTTGGGGATGGTAACAAAAATGTGATAGTGACAAACAGGGTTGTGCAACGTAAATTACATTTAGTTTTAACATGTGATGAAAGCATTCTTTTCAAGCAGAATGCTTTACGTTGAGTGTTAAGAATAATATTCCTCAGCTTGAGCGTTAGGAACCTGTTGTACTTTTAATAATCTCCTTATTCATAATGAAATTTGATTATTAGAAAAATTGGAGGAACACTAAATAAGAATCTATCTTCTGAATCCTTCAATTTAAATTAGTCATTGGAGAAACCCGAGTCTATTCAATTTCGAAAAAAAAAAGAGTTTTTTTATAGTAAGTTAAGTAGTAGTATTTAGTTTTGCAGTAGGTATTTAAGATACCTATTAAGTTCTTAACTTTAAATAACAATTACAATTTATAAAAACAGTATTTTAAAAGTAAATAATGTTTTTCAAACTTCTCATTCCTTCGCCTTATGGATGATGTAGGGTAAACCGTACAGTTATTGACACCCTTAAGACTACATTTCTGTGGTGAAATTAAAAAAATACTTTTTATGAAGGGATCAAATAGAAACTTCCTACAGCTCCTCATCATCTATTCTCATAAAGACTCAAGAGATTTTTTTTGGGTAAAAAGTTCAATAGTTTTACAATATGGCAATATTTATTGTTAAAAGTGCCAAATCTAGTTATTGGTACCCAGTGGATTTACTTTTTAAATCTTCCCTATGGTTAGTTTTTTAAAGTCTTACTTCGTAGATGACTTAGAGGACCCTTCAAACATTAGACTCATGTACGCCTTGTAATAAAATTAGGAATTGTTTACCTATTTTTTTAAGTTAAAGTTGGGGTGTCAATAACTGTACTGAGTGCCACTAACTGAATGGTTATCCCTACTGTATGTTTGCCCGATAGATCCTGTTAGCATTGAGAAGGTCGTTAGGTATGGGTTGCGAAAAGTAAAATCATTTCAAAGCTGCTTTATTAAGAAACTGCCGTCAATTTGTAGTTGAACTCACACTACTGGGCTCTCTCTTTTTTAAAAAAACTTATGGGTATACTTATATAAATAAACTGTCTTAGGATAGGATAAATAAATGAATATCTTTTTTTTTTTCATTTTTACATTTATTTCCTAAATCTATTTATGTATCGAAAACTGACACTCATATTAGATTATAGATCCCTGAATGTGACATAAAATAAATACAAAAGCAAACTATTTGAATAATAAATTATATGGGCAATTAATTAAAGATCTTATTATTTTTATTTTTTTATTTTAATACTTTTATTCAACATAAAATTTACATAGAAAATAATACTGAGTAATTACAACATAAAGTATATACTGACATAGCGCGAAGGCTGTCTGTCAGGAGCGCTGAATATTTATTTATTTTTAAAATTACTAAATAAATAAATAAATTACATAAATAAGTAAAATTACATAACAAATTTCATACATATAAATAAATATAAATTTCATATAAATACTTTCAATAATTAAAGTTCCGAACGAGAAATGAGCGATAGATATAGGCCTCTTTTACGTACTTTGCTAAGGCTGACCAATCATGACCATTTAAATAAAATAACATTTGGGCCTCGGATAGGGTGGTTAAACCAAAATGCTTCTTTCTCATGTCTTCGAATACTTTACATCGGCCTAAATGATGGAAAACAGTCTCGACTTCCTGCATGCTACATATGGAACAATTATAATTTCTTCCTTCAAAAAGAGGTTTATAGTTTAAATCTATTAATTCCCCTCTTACTTTAAATATTATTCCCATATCAAAAACATCCAGGCTTGAAGAGACATAGTTGACCTCGAAAGACAATCGCTTATAAATTGGGTGATGAACCCCATTCCTGGCTTCTTCTCTAAAACTAATATCATAATATTTGGTGAGCCCAGCTTTCAATAATTTTAACTCTTTCCTCCATTGTTCAGTAGAGATAAATATTTCGCTAAATTCACATTCCACCTTTCTAGCCCAATCTATCCAATCCTTGAACCATAACACCTTCTTCCCAATAACTTCTTCTGCAACCAGTTTAGTTAGACGAAACCCTGTATGATTTAAAGCTTTTAAAATATATTTAAATTGAAGTTCAAAAGTGAACACATGAACCGGTGTCAGTTTGGACTCTATATAAATCATATAATTTGGTGTGATTTTAGGTAATTTAAATAATTTCTTAATGAATGTTCTCTGGACACTTTCTAACTTATCAAAGTATTGGTTTCCCCAGACTTGACTCCCATATGTAAGTAAAGATCTAGTTACAGATTTGAAGATGTCTTGTTTCGCTGAGATTGGGATGTGCTTATTTATAAACATGTTGCTCCAAACGCTATTGAGACCTAAGAGAGCATTACTAGCAGTTTTGTTGAAATGTGCGGTGAGAGACAATGATGGAGTTAGTACGATGCCTAAATATTTATAACGATTCACAACAGTAATGGGCTGGCTGTTAAATTTCCATGATTCAGATCTAGCTAATCTACCTCCACCCTTTCTGAACACCATAACATTTGACTTACATAAATTAACAGTCAAATCCCATCTTGCGACGTATTCCTCCAGCTGATGAATCATTTTTTTTAACATAACAGCATTATCCGTTAGGAACACAATATCATCTGCGAATAGTAGAAGCTTAATTCTGTAACCATTCAGCCATAGTCCACCAGTTATGCTTTCCTTGAGATCATTTAAAACCAGAGTAAAGAGCAGGGGACTTAGATTACAACCCTGTTGTACTCCAGAATGCGTTGGAAAAGGGGAAGATCGGCCATTCCTACTCCAGACAGATAGACTTGTATTCCTATAGAGACCAGCTATAGCTCTGATGAATTTAGAGGAGACGCCCAATTGTGACAGTTTGAATAAGAGAGCACTTCTGTTAACGGAATCAAAACGCAGATTTTAAATCAATAAAAAAACAATAGATCTTTTTTATACCTTTTCTCCATTTTAGCTCAATAAGGTTGGTAAGAACAAATATATTGTCCATGGTCGAGTAGCCCTCCCTAAATCCAGCTTGTTCTTCACAGAGCAGTTGCTTCTCTTGCACCCATAACTTTAATCTAGCAGCAAGCAGACTAGTGTATATTTTTTTGATCGTATCTTGCAATACTATACCCCTCTAATTACTCGCCAGATTGATATTACCTTTTTTAAACAGTGGCAGTACAATTGCTTCATTCATGCTATCTGGCACTGAGCCTTCTTCGAAAAAATCATTAATTACTTTTAATAACAACATTAAGAAGACTATTGGAGCAAATTTATAAAACTTATATGCAATACCATCCATTCCTGGTGCTTTTGCATTCTTTAATCTGCTCAATATATTGATTAGCTCATTATAACTGAAAGAACTATCAAGAAAATCATCTTCTACTAACGGAAAGGCACAGTGGATTTGAGAAAGCAGCTTGCGACGGATTATAAAGCTGACGAAAATGATTAACCCATTCATTTGTTCCAATATCATCTCTACATTTATAAGTATTTTTTTTAAATTTATTTATTTGAGTCCAAAATTCACTTGTATTTTTAACATTTTTTATAGAAGAAGCCGCTTCTAGGTAATAATTAATACGTTTTTGCTCACAAAAATTAATATAAATTCTTTTCTCCAGAGCGTATTTCTCTTGGACAAGTTTAGACCCTGTTTTTCGAAGTAGATTTAATAATTTAAACAGTTTGTTCCTCTTATTAAAACATGCCCGATCAAACCACGGCTGAGTAGAACTAAAAGGCTTACCTTGACACTGCATAGACCTTGCACTCTCTCTTATTAACTCTTTAATATCACTTAAATTCACAGTTTCATTATAGCCTATTGCCTTCCTCTCTATTTTTTTCATATAATCTGCAAATTTAGAATGATTCCAATTTAATTTAGGCATATTGGGTGTAAGCTCCTGCTCCTTTCCTAAATATTCTAATTGTAATTTTATATCAATCGCCATATGATCTGACCACATTACACTTTTTACTAGAAAATCTTTAACTAATTTAATACAATTGATCGATATAACAGCTAAATCTATTACTGAGCACCCTCTGGGGCCTATATATGTGAATTCCCCGAATTCATCACTTATGGATCTTCCATTTAATATAAGAATACCATGTTCAGGGCAAAATTCCAGAATAAGCTTTACTTCTTAATTTACTGTCTTGCTAATGTCTCAATGCCGAAAAGCAACCCAGATCTATTGTTTCTTCATCAATATTCTGACCATCCCCCACTCTACCGTTCCAATCTCCCAACAATAAAAACTGTAAATTATTATTATCATTAATAAACTCATCAAGCACACAAAAGCTCTCTTTCCAAATATTCGGACCTAAATAAATTGGTAATAAATACAGACATTCACTCGTATTACTTTTTATTTCTAATAAGTCAGTGTTATTTATATTTCTAAATTTACAAATACCTTTGGTAATTAATTCAGATCTACAACAAATCAATATACCACCAATAGCCCGACCAAACTTTGCCATTCTAGAGGCAGGAACCCATAATAATGAAAAATTATTAAAATTATTTGAATAAAATTTCTCATCATTCACTTCAACAAATGTTTCGCATAAACAAACAATATCATAAAAATTCAAAAAATCTACAAAAAATTTATCTTTAACTTTGTTTTTAAGTCCACAAACATTATAACTTAAAATATTTAGAACTTTTGAACCATTATTAGAATCATTTTTTTTTAATTTCGATTGACAGACAGCCATTACCTGCTATTTATTCCGATCATGTGTATTGCTATGTTTGGTGACGTCAGATGTGGTGGTGGCAGCAGTACTTCCTAGATTATCTTCTCTTCTTACTTCCGGTCTAGATCTTGAAACTCTTGCTTCTTTCTCCCTCACACACTTTTCATTATCATCCCAATAGAAAGCTTTGTCGTCCATGATTAAGGTATCATTTTTGATAATTATCTTCTTATTTTTATTCTTTTGATACATTTCCCTCCGAAAATGAAAGAGCATTCTTCGCCTTAGCCTCACAGAGTACGAGTAATATTTATTAACATAGAAGCCGGTGCCTTTCAGTTTGTTAATATTCTTCAAAATATTGCTAACAGAATCATAGCTAGAGAATGTAGCCTTAATTAAATGTTTACCTGTTTTCGGTATTTTAATAGTAGTAATGCTATTAATATCGCCGGGTTGAAGTTCAACTCCCAAAACCTCAATGCAAAATTCTACACGACTCTTCAGTAAATCATTCTTGGTTCGTAAATCATCAATTACAGTCTTTAAGCAATTGTTTTGAGCCTGTAAAACTCCAATTTGACCTTTTAATTCATCTACATCTTCTTTTTTGCCAACTGTTTTGAATCTATTAAAGCACTAAATTGAGTTAATAAATCTTTCATTGTTATCTTACCGACCTCCTGTTAATTATCCATTTCTTGTTCTCTTTCACTTTCAACTCTTGTTTTCTTAACTTTATTTCTAACCTCTAACTCTTCTGGTGATGAAAGACGTCTCTTATATTGCAATTTGGAAGGAGTAGATTTTGTTCTCAAAAGATAATCTACTGATTTAGACATCAATAAGAAAATAAAAGTATTTCAGAGAGATAATTATATGGATATCATCTTCTTTTTTAAAACACTGAATTAGAACAAAAAAAAACAAAAACAAATAAGCTAATAAGTTCGATGTCTCAAGCAACAATCAGGAACAATAACATTTACTTCCCACCACAATAACTCCCCTATATCACTGTTCCGGCTTTACACTACTATAAATCACGTGTTGTTAAAACGAGAAAACGGCTGCATAGAATTTAATGAAACTTCACATTATTAGAAATGGTCTATTGAAATTAAAGTATGCAAAAATTCATAGCAAATAAACCACTATAACCAACATAAAATTAAAGGTAATTGAAGAGCGATGATCACAGACCAACAGTAAGCACAGCACTCAAGATCTTATTATATAGAATGAGGTCCTGATATGGAACATATCTCTAAAATGCACTCGTATGTGAATGATCTGGTATACTACCTACTCATTTATAAATATATATATATATATATATATATATATATATATGTGTGGAATTTGATTCCAGCATTGCCATTTGCACTTTGGATTTGGTATGATGTGATTTGGTTCTCATGTATCATGTAGTATTAGGGCATAAAATAAATCTTTACTTATTTAACCTTCTTGATATTTTTTTATTGAACGAGTCCTGAAATTTGCTAAGTAATTGGGTCGAGGAGGTAGTGCACTGTAATTTACAAGCGAGTAATTAAATTTCTTGTCTTAATTTTAATCGAAAATTTATTTATGAGAGCGGGTAAATGCTCAGAATCCAATTTCGGTAGGAAACAAGTCACGTTTTTCTGCTGAAGGTTGCCCATATTGCTCACTTCTTTCAACAACGTCATATCTCAAAAATCGGCTATTTTTAGTTATGACTGTTTTCTGAAAGCGCCTAATTACATTCTTCCAAGATCGTCAACGTAATCCAAACAACATCTATGATTTTTTTTTAAGATGAGATAGTCATGAATTAAAAGAGCTTTTTACAGTTTAACCATATTTTATTTTTACTATCGTGAAAAATTTCAGCATAAATTTCATCGGAATTGATTAAAAGGAGGGGGCACTTTATTTAATAAATGTTGTCTCATTTTTAATTTTTTCAAATACAGCTATAACGATTTTGATTAGAATCTCCTCATTTTTAATGAGAAACAAATATTCTTTAATATCAGGTAGGTTTCAGCGTTATAGAAATATTCAGACGGAGCTTAAATGGTGACGGATTTTTTCTAATGTTATTTTTTAATCGTTAGAAAGCTGAGAACTTCAGAAAAACCAATATTTAGTTTTTTAAAGTCGTAAATATGCACGAAAAATCCATCATTTTTGCTTTTAAATTAGGTAACCACGTTCCTAGGGAGAGTAAAGGGATCTCTTTAGGAGGTGCCCACCCATCTAGCGTGTGTGTGAACAGGTTAGTTCAGAAACTCTAAAACTACGAAAATGAAATATACCCGCAAGTGTTCCGTCAAAATTGAGTAAATGAAGGGGACACTTTATCCCAATTTTTTTTTTCGCTTTTGATTTATCAGAAATAGTTCCTATGATTTTGATTAAACTTGACACGTTAAATTATAATGAATTATTCTTTAATATGAGGTGTGTTTCATTATCATAAAATCGATCTGATAGAGCTTAAATGGTTAAGGAAAAATTCCTTTAAATAGACTCTTGGGTGTCAGTTATGAGGATTAGGTCAAAGCTATGAGATTAAGTAACTCATATCCAGTTTTGAGGGGTCACCTGTGGTGTAGTGGTTAGCATAGAAACCTATAATACTAAAGGTCGCGAGTTCGCGTCCCGAGGCGGCCCTAGGATTTTTTAATGGGAGTAAAAAATTCTTAACTATGCCGTCCCTCGGATAGGACGTAAAATGGAGGTCCCGAGCCTGTACGAAGTCAGGTACTCGTTAAAAATCCCTTTCCTAATATTATACCTGGATAGGCAAAATTTATGACTACTACTGTAGCATCGTCCAATTAGCCTAAGTGGCATAAAGTGATGACAAAAAAAAATCCAGTTTTGAACGTACAGAAGGGTTCCGATTAACCGAGGTCCGGTCGACCGAGGTTCCGATTAACCGAGGGGGGAGGGGTATGTGTATGTATATGAGTTCATTTAAACAAACTACAATAAAAAATTTCTTTTTAAAAAAATTGTTTCATAATTTCTGTTATTATTATTGTTATAAAGCATTAGTATTATTATTATTTAATATTTATTAAGGGCCGCGGCGTGGCCGAGGGGATAGCGTCTCCGAATCCCACGCTGGCGGTGCGGGTTCGAATCCCGTCCAAGCCCGCTCGATTCTGTCCGGTGACGGCCTCACTGAACAGACTCAGCGGCTTGCCATGGATTAGAAGAGGTTGGTTACCCGTAGATAACCCGTCCCGATTAGCACTCGTGGCATAAAGCAGACGTTAAAAAAAAAAATATATATTTATTAGGTTTTTAAGCATATATGTAGTTTTTCATTTTAAAATAACCTACATTTTCAGTTGGTAATTGTATGGTTCCAAAACTGTTCGTTTAATTCACATTAATGAACCTTGTAGGTAATAATTAAAACATGGGCAATGCTAGGAAAAGTAATATTTTTCAGTTAGGAAAAATTTGTTTTGGTATTTAGTCCGAATCAGATTTCCTATCCTCATGAGAGTTAGGTTATAGTTAAGTATTTTCTAGAAAACTAAATCAGATATTACATAATTGCTATTGTTTTGGGTAAAATAATGATTAAGGCTTAACGAAGCCAAAGGTTCGATGCCGACACAACTAATCGCTCCGCACCCTGTCCAGCCTAAACTATTGAATCCTCCCATCTTCTTCTCGGTCTACCATTCGGACTTTTCCTAGTTAGCAAGAACAGCAATTTTCCATGGCCGTTATAACTCGTGCACAGCTCTAACATCAAGTACATTTACCGGGCCAAGTTCACGCAATCCAATGTTGCGTAACCGTCTAAAATCACCGGTTGATTCAACTGTTTCGGCACAATACTCAATCAACATTTTGATATAATCAGAAAAATGACAACTCATCAAGAATTGTTCAAGATCCAAATGCTCAGGTACATCTTTCAAACATGCCGATGTCGATTGGGGTAATCGTATAGGCCCGCCTGCCTTTCCAATACTTTATTCAATTGCATTGTAACACTTATGTGGATTAAACAATTTTTATTCAAACGAAAATAATAATTCCAATACCACACAAATTCTTGAAACACAAATAATTAAATAGGTTACAAAAATTATTACTTAGTAACACAAAAATAATCATATGACTTGAGTTTTAGAACAAGACTAACTCTCCAGATCATCGCTCCTTATATATAGTTGTAAGAAGAACAGCCTCGAATCTTCTGGGCCAGCGTAGAACATCGTACATCGAACATCGTAGTCACAAACATGTACTATGACAGTTTGTTCCAACATCCAACTATTAGTTAGTTGCAACGAAAGGTCTAGAACTATTAACACAGTTTTTGTTTAATATTTCACTATAATTGTTCTCTTATTATTATAAAATTAAACCCATAAAAACTTGGACCTAACATCATAAAAACTCAGGCCATTGTTATAGATTCCAATTCCTTCATCAGAACCAACAACATTCCTTAAACATCACCCCATCAGCTTTAGTTCCTCTGTCAAAAACCTAGTTATTACAATCCACCAAACCCTGCTCTGGACACCCCATATCCACCAAATATCCTGACGGACGATAAGTATCCTTAAATTATTTCACCGTTACCTATTTTCACATATTTTTCCACAATCTATCCCGTAAGCTCCTGGTATCCTCATTTATTTCCTGCCTCTATAGTGTGATTTACGGTGGCTACTCGTTGGCTATTGAATTGGGATTGAATATGGAGGACAGATTAAAGAGAATCTTGAACTGCTGTCTGAAGGTGCATTTACACTCTACGAACTTTACCTTCGAACCCCACCCTCAACAACCTTCGTGAAGCCTTCACGTCGACTGTTCGAGTTTTCTAGGTAATTCATCTGTTCCCCTGGGTTCGGGGGTAGAGCTAGTGTCACTTTTGATTTGTGTTTCTCCTAAATGACAGGAGTCCGTGATACTAGTGTAATTTTTGATACGTTGCAATTCTTCTACTATTTTTTTATTTTTCATAAAATAAATAATATAAAATATATTGATAATGTTGATTTTTTCTTTATCATAAGCTAGCGTTGGGTGCTTCAGCCATATTGGTTCGCTTAACGTCATGTGAAGTATAAATGGCTGTTCGTGTATCGCAGGTACGGCAATATTCGGGGGAGAACCTGTTCGAAGGTGAGGTTCGTAGAGTGTAAAGGCACCTTAAATTTGTCTTCGGTACATCGAGACGGTCTCACGTGTCATATCTTGTAGTTGTTGTTTGTTTAACGTCACTTTCTGACACTAAGGCTAATCGGACTATGCTACAGTGGGAGTCCTAAATTTTGCCTATTCAGGTATCTTTAACGAGTACCTGACATCGTACAGGCTCGGGACCTCCATTTTACGTCCTATCCGAGGGACGGCATAGTTAAGAGTTTTTTACTCCCTTTAAATAATCCTATGGAGACGAACCTGTGACCTTAAGTATTGTAGGTTGCCATGCTAATCACTGTACCACCGGTGACCCCGTGTCCTATCTTTATGGCCAACTAAATGGCTCTTCCCACTTACTCATTTCAGGGTGGATAATGAAAAGATGTTTCATTATCCCATCTAAGATAACATTTATAATGTCGACAATTATTTCCTATCTAAGATAATAAGACGAGATTGAATTTGGTACTTGTCTAATATACGACCGCCACTCCAAAAAATCGATTCTTAGATTATCCAACAATTTCTATTGTAACATATGTTCATAGAATAAACTGTATTTTGTTATCTAAGGTTACAGGTACTTAAGGTTACCGATAATTATACAAAAATTACGCCCTGGATCCATAATAATCAGTGATTCCTGGAAAGCATATAATAGTATATATATTGAAGGATACGAACATGTTACAGTTAACCATAAATATAATTTTGTGGATTCTGTATCACTTCAACATACCCAAAATATCGAAAGGTTATGGGGCAGTGTTAAATGGGGGAAATAAGAAAAGACGAGGTACAAACAGAAAGTTCTTAAAATCCTATTTAGCCGAGTTTATGTGGAGAAATAAAGTTGGAGAGGAAAAATGTTTATTTAAAACAATTTTACAAGATATATCTGATTTTCATGTATTTATTAATTATAATAATAATAATGATTTAAAGTAAGTTTGTTTGGTTAAATCTTATTTTATTTTTAATTAATCAATTGCATTATCCATACGAAAACAAATAACCTAAAGAAGGTTACACATATTCATATATTCGATTGTATGAAAGTAAATTATCAAGGTTAAAAAATCGATTTTTTGGAGTGGCGGTCGTATATTAGACAAGTACCTTGAATTTATTTTTTTTAAAAATATATAATACCTTTTGGCGAATAATAATAATAGTAATATTTTCAGGTGTTCCACCTCTGCCAGGGACACATCGTGAGCAGCCACATCTGCACGAACGGAACGCTCTTCCATCCTCAGTTCAAAGTCTGCGACAACTTCTACAACGTCCGCTGCGGAGTTCCCCTCGAAGACCTCTGAGCCGACAATACTTGACGATGATCAACTGATCTGGCCAACCTTTACCTGATTATCTCTGCACAACTGTGTTTAAAATCAAAGAAAACGAAATGTTTGTTAGATATGCATATGTATATGCAGATTTTTGTACAAAGAAAAGTGTATTTTAAAGAAACGTGTATTAATGTATATATAATTTTATTATCACTTTTTACAACAGCTTATAATGATAACTAATAATATTTATGTAACTTCTCTAATAAATGTTCTTTTTGCCTCAAATTAGTTCAAATCTTCCCTTATAAAAAAAAAATCTGGTGCGATGCGCGCAACACACAACTTTCACTTACCAACTTACTTACATTAGAAATCGAAACGTTTTTTTAATTGCCATTTTTATAAATAATATAAAAAAGATGACTTGATTTTGATTAAAAATGATTAATTTAATCAAAATCATTAAAGCCGTTTTTGAGATATTCCAAAAAAATGTAAAAATTGGAAAAAAAATTATGAAATAAAGAGCCTCCTGCATTTGACAAATTTTGATGAAATATTGTCTGTCACATTGTGAGCATATACATACACCAAATATCCAGTCTGATAAAAATCATTACAGCCGCTGTTGAGTAAATAAAAAAAACACGTGAACATAAGAGAAAGTTTATTAAATGAAGTACCCCCTCCGTTTCACCAATATTGATGAAATTTCGGCTGTCGCAAAGCGGGCATAAACATACATCAAATACCCAGTTTCATCAAAATCATCAAAGCCGTTTTTGAGAAAATAAAAAAAAAACGTAAACATTAGATAAAATTCTTTAAGTAAAGTCCTCCCTCCGGTTGATCAATTTTGATGAAATTTTTACAGTCGTATATCGGGCATATACATACATCATATACCCAGTTTTATCAAAATCGTTAAAGCCGTTTTTGAGTAAATAAAAGAAACACGTGAAAATGATACAAAATTTATTAAGTAAAGTCCCCCCTCCGGTTAATCAATTTTGATGAAATTTTTACAGTCATATCTCGGGCATATAAATAGATCAAATAATCAGTTTAATCAAAATCGTTAGAGCCGTTTTTGAGAAAATCGAAAAAAACGTAAAAAGTTATTAAATAAAGTACCCCCTCCCTTTGAGCAATTTTGATGAAATTTTTGCTGTCACATCGCGGGCATATACCTACACTAAATACCCAATTTCAGGTTCCCATGGTTTATAGTTTTTGTGCTAGTCTGTTCACACACACACACAGACCATTTCGCGGGACTTGGTTATTTCGACTCAGGGGGTCCCAAAACGTGTATTTCCGTTGAAAACCGGAAGTCGAAATTTTTCACGATCGCAATACTTCCACTTACTATATATTTCATATATAGGTAAGTGAAAGTAAAAAAAAAAACCTTTAAACAAAAAAGAACTGAGATATATTATTATTAATTTTTTTAATTTTTCTTTAGGCAAGGCCAGGTAGCGTATTTGATTACAAAGAATTTTATGGTCTCAGGTATTGTTGCCTTGATAATGGCGCAATTTGCCGAAACCTCGGAGCAATAATGTAATATTTAATTAAAATGAAAAATATAGTTAGGGAAAGAATTGAGGTCGTGAAAATTTTCGAATAAAGGCTTACAACAAATCTTACTACAACTCATAAGAAGTTATAAACAAAGTTTTATTTTTCGTACTTTGTCTTCTTTACCTGAACCATAAGCCAAAGTACTAAACTACCGAATTCCTTCCATAAGCATTTATCCTTCGCAAAATCATACATGTTCTTTCTTCAATTGTAATTTTGCATTTTAAATAATTGTAAAATACATCACCTGAGGTACCAATTTTTTCAAAACACCGGGAATACTTCTCGTCTTGAGCTATCATGAGTACTTTAACAAGATTTGACTTTCTCTTTGTTAATTTGTTTGTTGTTTTCATTTTGCACTAGACAGTATCGATATAAGCTCTCTCTCGGCCAACTATCAGTACCGTTAGTCGATTATATTTTCGATAAACAGCTTCTTTTAAAGATATTATGAACTGATAAACGTTATGAACTATAAAATAGATCTGAGCCCTGGGTTATAAAGATTAAAAATAAATAGCGATACGTACGAATCAGGTTAAAATATTGTTTATTGCCTTTCGCTCTAATTATGAATTCAGAGAATTATAAAATATTAAATATAAAAAAAGACTACCCTAAGCCGAAGTGACTCAGTATTCAAATTTTTCTGCCCCCTACAATCATTGACGAATCTTTGAAATTCCAAATGCTTTTGAAAGTATAAACAAATACAGTTCAAATCCTTCAACCTCGGATTTTTGCTGATTTAATTAACCCGCGAAGTCCAAATAAATTATTAAACACCTAGTTAATAATAGTAGCCCATTTATTTGGTTGTACTCCAGTGTAAATATGTAGCCATGGGTCTTCCTAACCTAACAGAGGAAAACAGAAGATGAAATTAGGCTTAGGAAATGAAGGAGCAGGTACACCTTAAGGAAGAAGAATGGCATCGCCCGGGAAGCCTTTGAGAGGAATCTTCAGTAACCATCGAGTTGGGATACCGAGGAAGACCTAGAGGACATCTGTCCTGGAAGAGGGTAAAGGACAAAAGAAGAGTTAGCTACAGACAAAGAAAGATGGCGGTTCTTTATTCTTTATGTCTCATGGAGGGATAACAGAATTTTGATTGATTGTTGCAACAGTTCTTCCTAAAACATTACTTAAAGTAGGGTAAATATTTAACAAAAATTAAACTTGAGGTTTGTGATAAACAATATCAATCAAATTATCGTAATTCAATAAGATTTAATGAATTATAGTAAGAAATATTGTCCATATCAATAGAAAAATATTTTCAGACCGACTATATAAATGTGCGATAAAAGATTTAAAGAGTTACTGTGCCGAACCAGGGGTAGAGCAGTTGGGGCTAAGGTCCTCCCTATGGAACTGGAGCCACCCTTACAACCGGCTGGATCCACACTTTTCTGTAGAGTAAAACCCATTTGCCATAGAATCCCATGTAATGGTATAGAAACCAAAAACCCTCAACTAGTAATTTCACTTTAGCTCCAATCTTCTTAACAATTCACCCTCTGTAGAGAAACAGCGGGGAAAAAAAATGTTCTTGCTCAACATCACAGATGCATAGTTTCAACGTAATCCAATAACAAAGTTCCTTATAATTATTATTACTATTAAAAAAGTTTCTGAAATCTTGTAATATATCAGGAAATTTCTTGAAAATACTCATTGCAGATTGGAATTCCCGAGCTTCTTCTCACAATAAAGCACTCTTGTTGTTTTTAATCCAATAATCGATTCATATCAACCATTCTAATGTAAGTTATCACCTATCAAGCCTTTGCGGGTTAATTTGGTAGCGGACCCGCAAAATAAATTAAATCTGTATAGTAGGATTCCTGTACAAACTGAAAAATATCGATGATAATATATGTGCACTTAAAAATCCGCTCACTAAAATGAAACAATAGCTACATGTTATAAGATGCTTTTTTTTTTCACCCTCACGAGTCCACAGTGTAAATGCAATCTATACCTTATAATAAGTGTTGCGTCATATAGAAGAAAATATTGAAAACGTCATTGAAATCTTGAATTTATTTTTGAAAAAATTGTTAGATATGCGATTTTTTTTTAATTATGTTAATTTTTTTAAATAAAAATAATTTTCTTTGAAAAAATTGATTGATCATTAGGTTTTTTCTATAGGTTTCTTCTCCAATTTAGGCTTATTTTTAAGGAGGTTTGGGGGGGGGGGGGGGTATTAATCCCCCAGTCACATGTCAGATAATGAAGAAAATACTAATTAGGGGAAACCACGCCTTCCAATACTAGGTATAAATAGTAGCAATAATGTCCTCAACTTCAGTTCAATTCGTCAACAGCTTTGGAACTGACTGAAAAATAACCATACATTACCTTCGAAAATGATCGCGCAGGTAAGATTTTTCTTGTCACATTTAAGAATAATAATTCCATTTCCATAAGTATGTGATTATGTGATCCATTATCCCTGGATTAGTCGAGCGGTCCATGTGCGCCCCCCCCCCTCCCTTTGGAATATTTTTGTCATTTAAGGATAGAATTTAAACTAACTAAGAATAAGGAAGTTAGGTAAAGAACAAATAATATGCACTAGAAGTTGGATTTTAGCAGTAGGTAATGAACTTAAAGTTGATTGGTAGATCCAGGGGAAGGGGGGCTGCAACCCCCCCCTTTAAAATAGCCTGGATCTTCCCATAGTTCAGATTAACTTTCATCTACTAAATTAATGTGGTTAACAACTGTCCCTAAGCTTCATATTACTCTGGTAAATAATCTACTTTTTTTTTTTTTTAGTAAATTATTTTATAATCAATCTTATATCTGTCCTAACTTATAATTAGAATAATATAAATCATCAGTTTGTTATTTTTTATCTATTTGTTCGATTGATGATTGATTGTATGGTAGTTCCTTTTGAGTAGGAATATTTTCGAATCATTTTGTTATTGTATTTGCTGGTTCTAAATAGAGGGTTTGTACACCACAAACTGGACTGAGTATGAGAAAAAGATATAATAAATGCTAAATTGCTACAAATGACATAAAAAATACAGCTGCTCAAGGATATTGTAGATATACCCTTGTGGAGATCGGTGAAGCCTGTGAAATATCAGTTGAGGGTTGAATTACTTGGTGATGATGGTGCACGGTTAGAGAATTGCTTGGTGTAATCTAGGGCATAATGATGCTTACATTTCTTCGCTGGCCAGCCTTTTCTTTATCCTGCTTGGTGTTTTGCCGACAAAAAATAAACAACTATTAAAATTATATGTTTTTTTACTTTCACCTACCTATATATGGAATATATAGTAAGGAAAAGTATTGCGATCGTGAAAATTTCGACTTCCGGTTTTCAACGGAAATATACGTTTTGAGGTCCCTTGATTCCAAATAAGCAATATTCCATAATAAGCAAGTCCCGCGAAATGGTCTGTGCGTGTGTCTGTGTGAACAGACTAGCTCAAAACTATAAACCGTAAGAACCTGAAAATGGGTATTTAGTGTATGTATATGCCCGCGGTGTGACAGCGAAAATTTCATAAAAATTGGTCAAACGGAGGAGGCACTTTATTTAATAAATTTTGTCTCATTTTCAAGTTTTTTTTTTCATTTCTCAAAAACCGCTATAGCTATTTTGATCAAACTGGGAATTTGAAGTCTGTATATGTCCGCGATGTGACAGCCAATATTTCATATCCCGTATCACTGATGAAAATAATGACTTTTATTAACAATAAAAAAGTATTTTACTTCAGAGAGTAAATACGTGATTCTAAAATCATTTAAGGTGTGAAAAATATGGTATAAGAAAACCTTTAATTAATTATATTTAAATTTAGAAACTTTAGTGTCATAATAAGTTTCTGAAGGCAATACAAAGTGATTTTAGAGGAATATTATCGTTTTCGATTTCCAGAAGGGCATAAGAGACAAACTTCATTACGAGCCGTAAATACACCTCCTATCGATTCACATTCACGATATATTTACAAAAAGCAAATCGTTGTAAAAAACAACCAAGCCGTAAAAAAAAAACTCGACTGATGAAATTAGGTCCCTTAAAAAAAAAAAAAAAAAAAAGTAATATTGAATCGAAAAGTACTGAGAACTTTCAAGTTTTGCATTACAGATAATTTATAACTTATGGAGATATGCAAATATAAACATATAAATGTGGCATTTACACAATCGATACACCTCGATTTCTAATCTAAGTAAGTTCGTAAGTGAAAGTCGTATGTTGCGGGCATCGCACCAGATTTGTACAAAGTATGTTTGTTTTGTTTCAGATAATCTTGTTGATAGCTTCGATGGTAAGCATAGTGTACAGTACAGAGTACCCAGTTGGAGTGGAACCATCCGTCTGCCCTAACTACCCCTTCTGTGGTAAAACTCCAACTCCTCCTGTTCCACGGATCTATATAAGAAGATATCCTGCGGATGTGGATCCAGCCTCTTGTCCTAACTATCCTTTTTGTCATCAGGACGTTGCAAGACAGGTACCACCGATACCTCTACCAACTTCTTCTTACCCGACCGGCGTGGATCCTTCTTCCTGCCCTAACTACCCCTTCTGTGGTGACTTCCCACCTGCACCTGGGCAACAAATCACTTTCAGGAGATATCCTGCTGATGTGGATCCATCTTCTTGTCCCAATTACCCTTACTGCCACGAGGACGTTGCGAGGCAAGTACCAACACCAGTTCACTATGCAAAGCTGATACCTCTACCAGGTTCTGCGTACCCTACCGGCGTGGATCCTTCTTCCTGCCCTAACTACCCCTTCTGTGGTGACTTCCCGCCTGCTCCTGGACAACAAGTCACTTTCAGAAGATATCCTGCTGATGTTGATCCATCATCTTGTCCCAACTACCCTTACTGCCACGAGGACGTTGCGAGGCAAGTACCAACACCAGTTCCAAATGCAAAGCTGATACCTCTACCAGGTTCTGCGCACCCTAGCGGCGTGAACCCTTCATTCTGCCCTAACTACCCCTTCTGTGGAATCTTCTAAGAAGATATCCTGTAGATATCTTCCGACCCACCTTCATGTCCTAACTGTCATGAGGATGTTGCTAATCAAGAAGGATTCCAGAATATCAACAATTGAAATCATTTGTAATATTATTAAATAATTAAATATTGTTATTAAGGTTTTTTTTTAACACTGTTTATATTTTAAAAATTATATAATTCTAAATATTGCATTGACATCTCAAGTTCGGACTACAGTAATTACCACATCAAACGTACTTCTAAGTGTATTATATATCTTGTAATTATATATTAAAATTTATTGGGGAAACAACAACAAATCCTGTGTTTGGGCAGGAGGGGGGGGGTAGCCCTGTGAGGTATCGAAGTTTTTTAATGTCTATTATAATAAATATAATAGAGGTGATAGCTGTGCAACAAATAAACAAACAACAACAAATAAAATTGTTTCTATGATCGATGTATCAACTCAACACCCATCAATTGGAGCTGATCCTTAATGTAACGTTCCTTAACGAGAAACTCAATCTGTAAATTTGAGTTTTGACAGAACAAGATAACTGTTCTGTTGAATCCGTAATTTTATCAATAAATACGTTTGATGAAATGCTTGAAATTGGTAAGATTAAACATATATTTTTCAAAATTAGATTCTATTTATTTATTACTATAAGACTTTAATATATTTTTAAAAACGTTACTTTATTTATGAAAATAGTTACTCAGTATATCTTGAACAATACTTAGTTTTGGATTTGATTTATTTTATAAGGTATTTTTCGTAACTTGAGACTAGTATTGGTAAGCTTCTAATTTTTGTATTTAGGTTTTATTTTTATAAAAACATTTGAATTATTAGCCTTCTGCTTAGGCTGTTCATTGAGATATTCTTTAAGATTTTTGTCATAAGCAAGTGGTAACTTCAAAATTAAAATATTAATATATCAATTTATAAAAACTACATTAATACTTGCATAATCAGGACTTTTGTAAAGACAGACAATCCATGACACAGAAACAATATTTGTATTCTTACTATATAAAAAGAAAGTACAATTATTTTTTTTTATCTTTTAAACTAAGTACCTATTAATCGTATTCTTTTAGGCAAAAATGGTGCTAGCGTTCCAATACAAGAAGAAATATCGGAAGAAAAGGAACCCACCTGTAAGATATATCTTTTAATATTTGAATATTTCATAATGTCATCAAATATTTATATTTACTTTTGTTTCAAAATTTAACAATAAAGGAAGGGATAGTTTTTCTAAATGTCACTATTCCTAAAGATGTTGGCTGGAGTAGATTGCTATTTGCTTATTTTAGTCAAACATACGATGATAAAACATATCATACATTGGTTTGTGAACAAGAAAAGATGTTTTTCAATTCTCGGATGCTTCTGTCATTCCTTCAGAGATCATGTGCAGTAACTACAAAGTGGTTTTGAAAAAGAAAATGGTATTTAGCAGCTAAAATAGACTATGTTTATTATATGACAAGGATTGGTTTACATGTTATGGTGTTATTATGAGGCTTGATTATTGTCAGATTAAATACCTGTTTGTTTTAATTTTTTTTTCATTACGCTGTAATGTATCAATTGATTGACATAATGTTAGTAGGTAATGGTAAAATGTAACGATCATGAAACAGGTCGGAAATCCTTCAAGTTTACTTATGTAGTTAACTAAACAAAACAAAATTGCCATAATTTTTTATATTTTGCTTCCTTATTATTTCTTATCATAAGTTTATTTAACTTTTATGAATTTCTGTTGATTGGCATGTTCTTTTGTTGACAGATGAATTTATTCAAGTGAAACAAGAAGAAGAACTCATTATCCCTGATGAGGGTGAGGCTCTTAAATTTTATTTAATTGTAAACCAACAAAGTAAAATGGGTACTTGTGGATCCTAGTATTCACTCTTCAATCTACCCTCTAAATATGTTGGTCTTGTTGTCAGTTATGTCTATATTCCTTTGAGTATTGTGCTGATTTAATGTAGTCTATGACAGAAATGTTCATAATTTGAAAATTAGCTTCTTCTTAACAGGATGCTGTGAAATTTTATGAAAAAAAAATTGGCAAGTTATGAATTTAGCGAACTCTCATTGCATCATTTTCTGTTAAAAGTCACATTTGATTAGCTTAATTAGATCTCAGCTGGTCGCTCAGAAGATATAAACAAATCCCCAACGGTACCTTTTCTGATGAGATTGTAACTACACTAAATAGCTCGAAAACTACCCAAATATCTATTTTTGTTATTAAAAATTCATTTTTATTTTTTTTTATTGACGGGCACTACAGCTCTTGAAGAACCTTGGCCTCCTCCACAATTTTCAGCCACTCCTGACGATCATTCGCCTTCATCCGCCATCCTCTCACTCTCATTTTTCTTAGGTCCTCCTCAAAATTTCTAAACCACGTCAATCTTGGCCTCCCTCTTGGTCTTTGGCCGCCAGGTTTGCCGTATAACATCCTCTTGGGGATTCTATACTCGGGCATCCTCTCAACATGGCCAAGCCACCTTAACCTTGCCTTCTTGACGTACGTTACTATGTCAACTTCCTGGAAGAGTGCTCTTAATTCTGTGTTTGGGCGGATTTTCCAAGTTCCTTGACGAAACACCGGGCCAAAAATCTTTCTTAGAACTTTTCTCTCCCATACCAGAAGAATTCTTTCCATGACCTTGGTGAGAGTCCATGTTTCACAGGCGTATGTCACAATTGGTCGGATTACTGTCTTATATACTATTATTTTTGCCTTTCTAGACAGGTTCCGAAATTTTAGCAGCTTTTGTAACGAGAACATACATCTGCTTTAAAATTCATTAAGTGAAATCTCGAATCTATCGAATCTCGAATCTATAGTAACTTGAATAAACGACTAAGTAAGTTGATCAACGAATAGCCAGTGCCAATCGTGCGTTTTTCCCGAGTCCTGAGGTCCAAGAAAATCTGCCACCCTATGAAAACCAGGTTCTAGAACACTATAACCAATCTCATAGTAATGTATGGGTGCGAAACTTGTACTTTGACCAGCACCTTACAAACAAGAATCGAAAGATTCAAATGGAAGGTGCATAGACAATTGTTGGCCCGAAGTGGTATAATGAGCTGGAACTCTGGAGAAGAAAGACTAAAGAAGAGATTATAGGGAAAACCTAACAATCACTAGCACGCGATATGAAAGCTAAGAGGTTAAAATGGGCAGGACGCATGGCGAAAAGCAACCCATCAGACTCCCTCAACATGACAATGAATACAGCAGTGGTCAGTATCCGACCACAAGGGAGGCCCAGAATGAGATGGGTTAACATAATCAAGAAGGAAGCCAACAAACACCAAGTGCTGAATTGGAAAGCCATCACCCAAGATAGACTGAGGTGACAAAGGCTAGTTGAGGCCGCAAAAAATCTCCAAGGTCTGCGAGGCAACATTAAAAAAAAAGAAAAAGAATAAAATTTTATCAAAAAAATGTTTTTATTTATTCAGGGTAGATAGCAGTGGTGAGTGTACAATGACTTACATGTACCAAAAAATTTATATTATTTTTAGGCTATGAACTAACCATTCTCTCATACATTTATTACAACTCTTCTTTACACCCTTATTCCTTATATATAAAAATCTCGTGTCCCGATGTTTGTCTCTCTATTTCTCAGAAAGTACTCAATCGATTTTAATGAAATTTGGCTCAATGTATATAGTTTTGGCCAACTTAACGGACCGGATAGTTTTTAAATTGATTAGTGATCAAAATAATTCTTATATAGCGAATTATTGCAAACACAGTAGGTCGTGTTTCGATTTATTAACATGGCGTCATATGTCGATTTCATAATGTTTTTGTTTATAAGCATGCTATTGTAATACAGGTTATCATTATTATAATTTTGTATTGCGTTATGTGAGTGCAGTTATTAGTTCCTATATTATTATTATCCACAGACAAATAGTAATAGAAATTTGTATTTATTGTTAATTTTCATTAAAGAATAAATAAATCAAGAAAAGGTTACAATAAATTCTCAAATGTGTAGGTACTTTTCTTTTTTTCGTATCTTCCTTTTCCTTTTTTATTTGTATGGCAAATTACGCCATTATCAAGGTAACAATACCTGTGACCATAAAATTCTTTGTAATCAAATACGCTACCTGACCTTGTCAAATTGAAAAATTAAAAATTTTAAGAATCTATTACAATCTTATTTCACTAAAGCATGCAAGTCAAAAATTAGACGCATTAGTTTTAGTTGCAATATTCTACCATACTCTTTTTAGTGAAAAAAAGACTATTATTAAAATTTTTAATTTTCCTTTAGGCAAGGCAGGTAGCTTTTTGATTACAAAGAATTTTATGGTAACAAGTATTGTAACCTTGGTAATGGCGTAATTTGCCGAAACGTCGGAGCAATCATGTAACATAAGTGAGGTTCAATAAAGGATCAAATGAGAGCTTAACTAACCCTTTGCACTCGAGGTCTCCGGAGCCTTTATAAATTTGTCTTCAAACCCGAAGGCTCCGCTACGGAAACAATGCAAATAATCTTCAGTTTTTAACATATAATGACATAAACATATCGTAAAAACTATTTGTAGGATATTTCGCTTTGGTGATAAATGAGGGTCGCAGCTGGCAGTGTTTTTCATTATTTTTATAGTACGTTAATCTTTTAACATCGGCTATATTTTGTGGTTTTAACCCCTCAAAACCTAAAATTATTTTTTTATGAATTAAATTTTTAACCTCCTAGAAGGGAGCCTCTAATATAAAAATCAGCTGATAATTTTGTTTGCCATATGGCAATCGTAGGGGTTGAAGGGTTAATTCATCTTTTATTTCCTCAATTGTATTATAATTTAGTTCGGGGCCAAATAATCCCTTTCCTTTTATTTAGTTTCCCATGGGCTTCTACTTTAACCGGAAAGTTATTAAGTAGATTTTCACATTTTAGCAGCTTTTCTGATTGGATATTTGAGAAAACTAAAAGGGTCACATCTCGTAATTTTTTAAGTGCTTTTACTTCTCCAATTAGATTTTTTATGCTTTTATATATAAGGAACGGCGAAACCATTGTGAAACTAAGGGATTCCCATCGTTATCCGCTCCGGTTCTCTTAATTATCAAAAATTTTACAAAATGTTTAGGTCTATTTTCGGTATTCCCAAAAAAGGTCCCTTTAAATTTAGATTTAAAAATCTAGTGCGTGCGCGCAACACACAACTTTCACTTACCAACTTACTTAGAAAAGAAATTGACGTGTTTTGTTAAATATCATTTCCCAAAGTCACACATTTTTCTACATTCATATCTTATTTTTGTTAATCGTTAAAGCCGTTTTTGAGTAAATAAAAAACCCCGTGAAAATGATACAAAATTTATTAAGTATAGTCCCCCCTCCGGTTAATCAATTTTAATGAAATTTTAACAGTCATATCTCGGGCATATACAAACATCAAGTACCCAGTTTGATCAAAATCTTTAAAGCCGTTTTTGAGTAAATAAAAAAAAAACACGTGAAAATTATACAAAATTTATTAAGTAAAGTCCCCCCCCCCGGTTGATCAATTTTAATGAAATTTTAACAGTCATATCTCGGGCATATACAAACATCAAGTACCCAGTTTGATCAAAATCTTTAAAGCCGTTTTTGAGTAAATAAAAAAAAAAGACGTGAAAATGATACAAAATTTATTAAGTAAAGTCCCCCCTCCAGTTAATCAATTTTGATGAAATTTTTACAGTCATATTATGGGCATGTTAATACATCAAATAATCAGTTTAATCAAAATCGTTAGATCCGTTTTTGAGAAAATCGAAAAAAACCTAAAAAGTTATTAAGTAAAGTCCCCCCTCCAGTTAATCAATTTTGATGAAATTTTTGCTGTTACATCGCGGGCATATACCCCAACTAAATACCCAATTTCTGGATCGCACGGTTTATAGTTTTTGAGCTAGTCTGTTCACACACACACACACACACACACACACACAGACTATTTCGCGGGACTTGGTCATTTCGACTCAGGGGACCCCAAAACGTTGAAAACCGGAAGTCGAATTTTTTCACGATCGCAATACTTCCACTTACTATATATTTCATATATAGGTAAGTGAAAGTAAAAAAAAATATATCAAATTTAAAAACAATATTTTTTTTGTAACTATGTATTCTTGAACGTTCAGAAATACGCATAACCTAAATTTCATTACAATTCCTTACTTTGTTCTAAAATTGTACTGTATAATATTACGTTTTCAGGGTGTACGTTTTCGCGAATAAGTTGCGTCGAGTTGCCGGTAGGTAACATCCGAAACGGTGCCGAGTGCGAATGGTTAAAATACAAGCAAATTTGTGTGTGGATAATTGATCATTGTTTTTAACCATACCTTAACTGATAACATCAACTAAGGTAGGATTAAAAAAATTCCAGGGAGGAGTTTGTCACAATTACGTATCACGGTTGTCACTGTGACTAAAATTTATCTGACTGGAAGGTCACTGTTTTCTTAGTCATGGAAGATATCTCATCCTGAGAAATAACAAATTCACTATCGGTGATCTGTTACTTGGTATCTCTCGACAATATCTTGGATTTCGGGCGTCATCAGTACGTATTGGTGACCGATCCCGATGTTCTCTCATCATAGTTCTCAGCAATACCAGTGACTTCTCAGTCGCATAAAAACTAACCTTCAATAAAAAAAAATTTTTCAGTCTTTCCTACGTAAATTCACAACGTAATTTTAACATATTCAACTCTCTTATCTACAATTTAAACAAACCAAATCATCCATTTTAATACCAAATGTATAACTCGGTCGTTTACTTGTTAGTTGGATAAAATTGATAAAAATCTAATGTAAAAATTATTTAAATTCCCACTATCTCACTTTCCCCTACTAGATAATTAGATAGTAATATTCGGCCGTTTCAGTACGATTCCAATGAGGGCATAAGTGGAGTAAGACCCATTAAAGAATATGACAGAATGTCGTACATTTATGAGAAAGAATAAAGGTGATTTGGAGTAATTTGTCTTTATTTTCGTTTCTGTTTTAAACAATTCTCTAACTCTTCGCCGTGAGTACTTCCTGACAACATTTATATTTATTCTAAGTCTGTTTATATAACGTCATTTAATGCTAAAAAGTAGTAACGTAATTTAAAAAGTAGGCACGTATATGTAAATTTTTAAGAAGTTATTTAATATCACTTTCTGCTACTATGGCTAATCGGACGATGCTACAGTGAGAGTCATAAATTTTGTTTAGCAGGGAATAATTAGGATAGAGATCTCTAACGAATCACATCCTAAGGACAGCAATGTTAAGAATTTTTTAATCCGTTAGGCCACCGCGGGCTCCGAACCCGCTTCCTTCTGTGCAGTAGTTGACAGTACCAACCATTACATACACCACAGGTGACCCGATTTTCTTCTTTCTTCTTAGTTTTCCAATCTCGCCATTCATCAAACATCTCCTAGAATTATATGCAATGCCTATCCTAACCTACGATTCCTAGCCTCTCATCTCTTTGGAATTGATTACCTCTTTTCATCTGTCTCTCCAGTAGCCATCTACCCATTAAATACCACCTATTTTAAACACTTGTAGTTTCTAAAAACTTGTATTTTTTTTTTTTTTTTTAATCTATAATTAATTACTCGGCGGAGATAGCAGAGTTTGCCGAGAGATTGGAAGTTGAACAGGGGCACCGGAACATGAGAGCTCTACGGCAGTTGCTGCGAGAAAACTCGTTTGAGGAATCGGCCAACTGCAGGTGGCAGGGCATTGTAGTACGTCATTTTAAAGATATCCGGAAAGCTAACACATACATATTACGAGAAGCGGATACTTTCGGGTTCTGAATGGCCCAATGACCTAAAATTTTTTTAAAATTTAAAATTTTTAACGTATTTTTTTAACTGTTTTTACTTCTCCAATTAGGTTTTTTATGCTTTTATATATAATAATGATGATAATATTAATAATAATAAAATTATAAAAATATATATAAAAAAAAATTTTAAATTTTTTTTTGAAATTAATATAAAATTATAAAAAGAAATTTAATTTTTTTTGTAACTGTGTGTTTTTGAACCTTCACAAATACATATAAACTAAATTTCATTACAATTCCTTACTTGGTACTAAAAATTTACATCACCTGAGGTACCAATTTTTTCAAAACACCGGGAGTACTTCTCGTCTTGAACTATCATGAGTACTTTAACACGGTTTGACTTTCTCTTTGTTAATTTGTTTGTTGTTTTCATTTTCCCCTGATAGTGTCGATATAAGTTAACTACCTCTCTTTCTCATGGCTATCAGTACCGTTAGTCGATTATATTTTCGATAAACAGCTTCTGTTAAAGATGTTATGAAAAGATAAACGTTATGAACTATAAAATAGATCTGAGCCCTGCTTTATAAAGATTAAAAAAAAAAAAAAAAAATATTGTTTATTGCCTTTCGTTCTATTTATAAATTCAGAGAATTATAAAATATTAAATATAAAAAAAGACTACCATTAGCCGAAATGACTCAATATTCAAACTTTTCTGCCCCCTACAAGCATTGACGAATCATTGAAATTCCAAATGCTTTAGAGAGTTTAAGAAAATACAGTTCAAATCCCACAATTCCTTCAACCTCGGATTTTTGCTGATTTAATGAACCCGCGAAGTCAAAATAAATAATTAAACACCTAGTTAATAATCGTAACCCATTTAGTTGGTTGTACTCGAGTGTAAATATGTAGCCACGGGTCTTCCTAACTTAGCAGGGGAAAACAGAAGATGGAATTAGGCTTAGGAAATGAAGGAGCAGGCACACCGTAAGGAGGAAGAATGGCATCGCCGGGAAATCTTTGAGAGGAATCTTCAGGAACCACGTCGAGTTGGGATACCGAAGAAGACCTAGAGGAGATCTATTCTGGAAGAGGGTAAGGGACAAAAGAAGAATTGGCTCCAGACAAAGAAAGATGGAGGTTCATTTTTACGGCCCGATGTCTCATGGATGGATAACAGGATTTGGATTCATTGTAAGAATGGGTCTTCCTAAAAAAATACTTAAAGCAGGATAAATGTGTTCATATTTAACAATTAAATCTGAGGTTGGTAATCACCAATATCAATCAAATTAATTCAATAAGCTTTAATTAATTATAGTAAGAAATATTGCCCACATCAATAGAAAAATATTTTCAGACCGACTATATGAATGTGCGATAAAAGAGATTTAAAGAGTTGATAACCGGGGGGAGAGCAGTTGGGGCTGTGGTCCCCCCATGGGACTGCAGCCACCCTTACAACCGGCTGGATCCACACTTTTCTGTAGAGTAAAACCCATTTGCCATACAATCCCATGTAATGGTATAGAAACCAAAAACCCTCAACTAGTAATTTCACTTTAGCTCCAATCTTCTTAACAATTCACCCTCTGTAGAGAAACAGCGGGGGAAAAAAATGTTCTTGCTCAACATCACAGATGCATAGTTTCAACGTAATCCAATAACAAATTTCCTTATAATTATTATTACTATTAAAAAAAGTCTCTGAAATCTTGTAATATATCTGGAAATTTCTGGAAACTACTTGTTGCAGATTGGAATTCCCGAGCTTCTTCTCACAATAAAGCACTCTTGTTGTTTTTAATCCAATAATCGATTCATATCAAACTTACTAATGGTTTTAGTTATCACTTATCAAGCCTTTACGGGTTAATTTCCCAGCGGACCCTCAAAATGAAAATAAATCTGTATAGTAGAATTCCTGCACAAACTGAAAAATATCGATGATAATATATGTGCACTTAAAAATCCGCTCACTAAAATGAAACAATAGCTACATGTTATAAGATGTTTTTTTTTCACCCTCACGAGTCCACAGTGTAAATGCAATCTAGGTATACCTTATAACAAGTGTTGCGTCATATAGAAGAAAATATTGAAAACGTCATTGAAATCTTAGAATTTATTTTTGAAAAAATTGTTAGTATGCGATTTTTCTAATTATGTTAATTTTTTTTTAAATAAAAATATTTTTCTTTGAAAAAAATTGATTGATCATTAGGTTTTTTCTATAGGTTTCTTCTCCAATTTAGGCTTATTTTTGAGGAGGTTTGGGGGGGGGGGGGTATTAATCCATTAAGTCACGTGTCAGATAATGAAGAAAATACTAATTAGGGGAAACCACGCCTTCCAATACGAGGTATAAATAGTAGCAATAATGTCCTCAACTTCAGTTCAATTCGTCAACAGCTTTGGAACTGACTGAAAAATAACCATACATTACCTTCGAAAATGATCGCGCAGGTAAGATTTTTCTTGTCACATTTAAGAATAATAATTCCATTTCCATAAGTATGTGATTATGTGATCCATTATCCCTGGATTAGTCGAGCGGTCCATGTGCGCCCCCCCTCTCCCTTTGGAATATTTTTGTCATTTAAAGATAGAATTTAAACTAACTAAGAGTAAGGAGGTAAGGTAAAGAACAAATAATATGCACTAGAAGTTGGATTTTAGCTGTAGGTAATGAACTTAAAGTTGATTGGTTGGGCTGCAACCCCCCCCCTTTAAAATCGGCTAGGTCTGCCCATAGTTCAGATTAACTTTCATCTCCCAAATTAATGTGGTTAACAACTGTCCCTAAGCTTCATATTACTCTGGTAAATAATCTACTTTCTTTTTTTTAGTAAATTATTTTATAATCAATCTTATATCTGTCCTAACTTATAATTAGAATAATATAAATCATCAGTTTGTTATTTTTTATCTAGTTGTTCGATTGATGATTGATTGTATGGTAATTCCTTTTGAGTAGGAATATTTTCGAATCATTCTGTTATTGTATTTGCTGGTTCTAAATAGAGGGTTTGTACACCACAAACTGGACTGAGTATGAGAAAAAGATATAATAAATGCTAAATTGCTTCAAATGACATAAAAAATACAGCTGCTCAAGGATATTGTAGATATACCCTTGTGGAGATCGGTGAAGCCTACGAGATATCAGTTGAGGGTTGAATTACTTGGTGATGATGGTGCACGGTTAAAGAATTGCTTGGTGTAATCTGGGACATAAAGATGCTTACATTTCTTCGCTGGCCAGCCTTTTCTTTATCCTGCTTGGTATTTTGCCGACAAAAAACAAACAACTATTAAAATTATATGTTTTTTTTACTTTCACCTACCTATATATGGAATATATAGTAAGGAAAAGTATTGCAATCGTGAAAATTTCGACTTCCGGTTTTCAACGGAAATATATGTTTTGAGGTCCCTTGATTCCAAATAAGCAATTCCTGCGAAATGGTCTGTGCGTGTGTCTGTGTGAACAGACTAGCTCAAAACTATAAACCGTAAGAACCTGAAAATGGGTATTTAGGGTATGTATATGCCCGCTGTGTGACAGCGAAAATTTCATAAAAATTGGTCAAACGGAGGTGGTACTTTATTTAATAAATTTTGAATATATAGTAAGGAAAAGTATTGCGATTGTGAAAATTTCGACTTCCGGTTTTCAACGGAAATACACTTTTTGGGGCCCCTTGATTCCAAATAAGCAATTCCCGCGAAATGGTCTGTGCGTGTGTCTGTGTGAACAGACTAGCTCAAAAACTATAAACCGTATGGACCTGAAAATGGGTGTGAAAACTATAAACCGTATGGACCTGAAAATGGATGTGACAGCGACAATTTCATTAAAATTGGTCAAACGGAGGGGGTACTTTATTTAATGAATTTTGTATATTTTTTAAGTTTTTTTAGATTTTTTCAAAAACGGCTGTAGCTATTTTGATTAAACTGGGTATTTGATGTATGTATATACCAGAGTTGTGATAGCCAAAATTTCATTAAAATTAGTCAAACGGAGGAGGCACTTTATTTCATAAATTGTGTCCCATTTTCAAGTTTTTTTTTCTATTCTCAAAAAAGGCTGTAGCTATTTTGATCAAACTGGGTATTTGATGTGTGTATATGCCAGAGATGTGACAGCCAAAATTTCATTAAAATTAGTCAAACGGAGGAGGCACTTTATTTCATAAATTTTGTCCCATTTTCAAGTTTTTTTTTCTATTCTCAAAAAAGGCTATAGCTATTCTGATCAAACTGGGTATTTGATGTGTGTATATGCCAGAGATGTGACAGCCAAAATTTCATTAAAATTAGTCAAACGGAGGAGGCACTTTATTTCATAAATTTTGTCCCATTTTCAAGTTTTTTTTTCTATTCTCAAAAAAGGCTATAGCTATTCTGATCAAACTGGGTATTTGATGTGTGTATATGCCAGAGATGTGACAGCCTAAATTTCATATCCCGTATTATCACTGATAAAAATAAGGACTTTTATTTAACAATAAAAACATTATTTTACTTCAGAGAGTAAATACGTGATGCTAAAATTTTTTAAAGCATTTATGGTGTGAAAAATACGGTATAAGACAATCTTTAATTAATTATATTTAAGTTTAGAAACTTTAGAGTCATAATAAGTTTCTGAGGGCAATATAAAGTGATTTTAGAGGAACAGTAATCGTTATCGATTTCCAGAAGGGCATAAGAGACAAACTTCACTACGAGTCGTAAATACACCTCCTATCGATTCACCTTCACGATATAATTACAAAAAGCAAATCGCTGTAAAAAACAACCAAGCAGTAAAACTTGACTGATGAAATTAGGTCTCCTAAAAAAAAAAAAAAAAAAAAAAAAAAGCAATATTGAATCGAAAAGTACTGAGAACTTTCATTTTTTGCATTACTGATACTTTATGTATAAACATATAAGTGCGGCATTTACATATTATCGAAACACGTCGATTTCTAATCTGAGTAAGTTCGTATGTGAAAGTTGTATGTTGCTGGCATCGCACCAGATTTTTACAAAATATGTTCGTTTTGTTTCAGATAATCTTTTTGGTAGCTTCGATAGTGAGCATAGTGTACAGTACAGAGTACCCAGTTGGATTGGATCCATCCGTCTGCCCTAACTACCCCTTCTGTGGTAAAACTCCAACTCCTCCTGTTCCACGGATCTATATAAGAAGATATCCTGCGGATGTGGATCCAGCCTCTTGTCCTAACTATCCTTTTTGTCATCAGGACGTTTCAAGACAGGTACCACCGATACCTCTGCCAGCTTCTGCGAACCCTAGCGGCGTGGACCCTTCTTCCTGCCCTAACTACCCCTTCTGTGGTGACTTCCCACCTGCTCCTGGACAGCAAATCACTTTCAGAAGATATCCTGCTGATGTGGATCCATCTTCTTGTCCCAACTACCCTTACTGCCACCAGGACGTTGCGAGACAAGTACCAACACCAGTCCACAATGCAAAGCGGATACCAGGTTCTGCGCGCCATAGCGACGTGAACCCTGATCCCTGCGATATTCCTATTCCCTTCTGTGATATCTTCTAAGAAGATATCCCGTAGATGTCGACTCCTCTTCATGACTTAACTGTCCTTACTGTCATGAGGATGTTGCTAGATAAGATGGATTTTAGAATACCAACAATTCAAATCACTTGTAATATTAATAAATAATTAAAGATTGTTACTAAGGTTTTTTTTTACACTATATTTTAAAAACCATATAATTCTAAATATTGCAATGACATCTCAAGTTCGGACTATAGTAATTACCCCATCCAACGTACTTCTACGTGTATTATATAGGCGGGATCAAGCGACGGTGCTGCATCTTTACAGGAACTAGAGAAACGGGGATAGAAGCCGGGCCATTGCCTGGGATTCATAGGGTTTTTTGGAGTTTTTAATTTATTTTTCCATAATTAAAACCCGATTGATCAAAATATTATTTGAAAAATGACTAATAAATATTGCTCGGTCCCTCAGTGTTCAATTAAATAAAATAGTGGATTGTAAAATTAAGAATAGATAAGCCTGTTTCGAAACATATGACGATATGTAGTCTTCATATTAAAGAAAGTGACTATATTTATCCAGGTAAATATTAGTATTGGACATTTTATTATTCCAAAATGCTATTTTTATGCAAATAACATTGGGACTGTAGTGTAATATATTTGTTTTTCTTTTTTAATTTTCCCCATTTTTGTATTACATTCGTTGTGCTTAATTGTTCCAAGTTTTCAATGCGATGCCTGAAAGTTTTGACAAATAAATAAATAATATGACAAAGAAACTAAGCTGTCATAACAATGATTGTATGAATAGGTAATTAATGTTATTACTAACCGAAAGTAACATTGATTTGTTTGCATTTACCAGAACTACCAGCTTTACACGTACAATTACAAGAAAATTACTTATTATTATTAATAAATTTGATTTCCACTTTTATTTGATGGGGCAGTCGAACAACGATCGCTTGTTTGAAGGCACAAGGCTTGTAAAATAACTGTTTTTTTACTTCTAGATATTATTCCACATGTAAGCATGTGGTTTTCATCAAGGATAGGCTGCCCTTCAATTATTGGTCTTTTAAAATTACCAATTATCTCTATCACATCAACTATTTCTTTAGGCGGGCGCAATCGACTGTAGGGTGCGCTAGTAGTTCTACAAAATGTCGGAAGCAACGGGGATAGATGTAGTTGATGTGATAGAGATAATTGATGATTTTAAGAGACCATTAATTGAAGGGCAGGCTATCCTTGATGCAAACCACATAATTACATATGGAATAATATCTATAAGTAAAAAAAACAGTTATTTTACAAGCATTGTGCCTTCAAACAAGCGATCTTAAAGGACTGCCCCATCAAATAAAAGTGGAAATCAAATTTATTAATAATAATAAGCAACTTTCGTGTAAAGCTGGTAGTTCTGGTAAATGCAAACACATCATTGTAACTTTACTTTCCGTTTTTCGGTTTGTAATAACATTAATTACCTATTCATACAATCATTGTTATGGCAGCTGTCAGTTTCATGACAGCTTAGTTTCTTTGTCATATTATTTATTTACATGTCAAAACTTTCAGGCATCGCATTGAAAACTTGGAACAATTAAGCACAACGGATGTAATACAAAAATGGGGAAAATTAAAAAAGAAAAACAAATCTATGACACTATGTTCCCAATGTAATTTGCATAAAACTAGCATTTTGGAATAAAAAAATGTCAAATACTAATAAATATTAACCTGAATAAATATAGTCAATTTCTTTAAAATGAAGACTACATATCGTCATATGTTTCGAAACAGGCTTATCTGTTCTTAATTTTACAATCCACCCTTTAAGGAGCTTTTTATTTTTTGGAAATAAATGGAATTACGCGTATTTTGATTTTCTAATTGAACACTGAGGGACCGAGCAATACCTATTAGACATTTTTCAAATAATATTTTGCTCAATCGGGTTTTAATTATGGAATAATAAATCAAAAACGCCAAAAAAACCTATGAATCCCAGGTAATGGCCCGGCTTCTATCCCCGTTTCTCTAGTTCCTGAAAGAAGCAGCACCGTCGCTTGTGCTCGCCTATCCCCGTTCCTTTCGACATTTTGCAAAACTACTAGCGCACCCTATAGTCGATTGCGCCAGCGAATATTTTAAAAGTCATATAATTCTAAATATTGCATTGGCACTTAAGTTCGGACTACAGTAATTACCACATCCAACCTAGTTCTACGTGTATTATATATGTATCTTGTTATTATATATTAATATATACAGGGGAAACAACAATAAATCCTGTGAATAGGCTGGAGCCCCCCCTCCAGAGCCTCCCCTTTAGCAGCTGTAGAATTAAATCACTGAGTGAACTTTACCCGGTAAATATAATAGATGTGATAGCTGTGCAACAGATAAACAAACAACAACAAATAAAGTTGTTTCTATGATCGATGTATCAATACTCTCTCAACTCTCATCAAATGGAGCTGATACTTTAAGTAACGTTCCTTAACGAGAAACTCAATCTGTAAATTTGAGTTTTGACAGAACAAGATAACTGTACTGTCAAATAACTGTTCTGTTGAATCCGTAATTTTATCAATAAATAAGTTTGATGAAATGTTTGAAATTGGTAAGATTAAACATATATTTTTCAAAATTAGATTCCATTTATTTATTATTTTTAGACTTTAATATATTGTTTAAAGTGTTACATTATTAATGAAAATAGCTGCTCAGTATATCTTAAACCATACATAGTTCTGGATTTGATTTATTTTATAACGTATTTTTAATAACTTGAGACCAGTATTGGTAAGCTTCTAATTTATGTATTTAGATTTTATTTATACAAAAATATCTGAATTATTAGCCTTCTGTTTAGGCTGTTCATTGAGATATTCAAGATTTTTTCATAAGCAAGTGGTAACTTCAAAAGTAAAATATTAATATATCAATTTATTCAAACTACATTAATACTTGCATAATCAGGACTTTTGTAAAGACAGACAATCCATTACATAGAAACAATATTTATATTCTTACTACTAGGAAATACACTGTGATTTTGTTTGTTTTTCTTTTAAATTAAGTACCTTTTAATCTTTTTCTTTTAGGTAAATATAGTACTGGCGTTCCAGTACAAGAAGAAATGTCGGAAGAAAAGGAACCGGCCTGTAAGCTATATCTTTTAATATTTAAATATTTCATAGTGTCATCTATTTTTTCTATTTACTTGTGTTTCAAAATTTGACAATAAAGAAAGGGATATTTTTTCTAAATGTCACTATTCCTATAGATGTTGGCTGGAGTAGATTGCTTTTTGCTTATTTTAGTCAAACATACGATGATAAAACATATCAAACATTGGTTTGTGAACAAGAAAAGATGTTTTTCAATTCTCGGATGCTTCTGTCATTCCTTCAGAGATCATGTGCAGTAACTACAAAGTGGTTTTGAAAAAGAAAATGGTATTTAGCAGCTAAAATAGACTATGTTTATTATATGACAAGGATTGGTTTACATGTTATGAGGCTTGATTATTATCAGATTAAATACCTGTTTGTTTTAATTTTTTTTTCATTAAGCTGTAATGTATCAATTGATTGACATAATGTTAGTAGGTAATGGTAAAATGTAACGATCATGAAACAGTTCGGAAATCCTTCAAGTTTACTTATGTAGTTAACTCAATTTAAAATTGCCGTAATTTTTTATATTTTGCTTCCTTATTATTTGTTATCATAAGTTTGCTTACCTTTTATGTATTTCTATTGATTGGCATGTTCTTTTGTTGACAGATGAATTTATTCAAGTGAAACAAGAAGAAGAACTCATTATCCCTGATGAGGGTGAGGCTCTTAAATCTTATTTAATTGTAAACCAACAAAGTAAAATGGGTACTTGTGGATCCTAGTATTCACTCTTCAATCTACCCTCTAAATGTGTTGGTCTTGTTGTCAGTTATGTCTATAATTCCTTTGAGTATTGTGCTGATTTAATTTAGTCTATGACAGAAATTTTCATAATTTGAAAATTAGCATCTTCTTAACAGGATGCTGTGAAATTTTATGAAAAAAAATTGGCAAGTTATGAATTTAGCGAACTCTCATTGCATCATTTTTTGTTAAAAGTCACATTTGATTAGCTTAATTAGATCTCAGCTGGTCGCTCAGAAGATATAAACAAATCCCCAATGTTACCTTTTCTGATGAGATTGTAACTACACTAAATAGCTCGAAAACTACTCAAATTTCTATTTTTATTAATAAAAATTCATTAAGTGAAAAAAATTTCCTCGAATCTTTAGTAACCTAAATAAACGACCAAGTAAGTTGATCAACGAATAGCCAGTGCCAATCGTGCGTTTTTATCGGCTTCTCGAGTCCTGAGGTCCAAGAAAATCTGCCACCTCTGAAAACCAGGTTCTACAACACTATAATCAATCCCATAGTAATGTATGGGTGCGAAACTTGGACATTGACCAGCACGTTACGAACAAGAATCGAAAGATTCAAATGGAAGGTGCATAGACAATTGTTGGCCCAAAGTGGGGTAATGAGCTGGAACTCTAGAGAAGAAAGACTAAAGAAGAGATTATAGGAAAAACCTAACAATCACTAGCACGCGATATGAAAGCTAAGAGGTTAAAATGGGCAGGACGCATGGCGAAAAGCAACCCATCAGACTCCCTCAACAGGACAATGAATACAGCAGTGGTCAGTAGCCGACCACAAGGGAGGCCCAGAATGAGATGGGTTAACATAATCAAGAAGGAAGCAAACGAACACCAAGTGGTGAATTGGAAAGCCATCACCCAAAATAGACTGAGGTGACGAAGGCTAGTTGAGGCGGCAAAAAATCTCCAAGGTCTGCGTGGCAACATTAAAAAAAAAAAAAGAATAAAATTTTATCAAAATAATGTTTTTATTTTTCAGGGTAGATAGTAGTGGTGAGTGTACAATGATTTACATGTACCAAAAAATTTATATTATTTTTAGGCTATAACCTAAACCATTCTCTCATACATTTATTACAACTCTTCTTTACATTTTTAGATATGAATAACTCTAGTTTATCGGTGAAAGAAGAAATGACAGATGAAATTGAATCCAGTAAGTTTTTTGTATAATATATCATTTTTATAATCTATTTATATTTTGTATTTGACTCGTTAATTGGTCGATTAATTATGATTCCAATTGTTGTAAGTTCTTAGCACTCTTAGTTTATGAAGTGAACCATTTATTCATTTATTACAATATTCATTTATTTGTGACAACCTTTGTTTGCTTTTTTAGATATAAATGGCTCTAGTGTATCAGTGAAAGAAGAAATGACAGATGAAATTGAATCGAGTAAGTTTTATGTATATTATAATATTTTTATATTCTATTTATATTTTGTATTTGTGTTGTTAAAGGGTTGATTAATTATGATTCCAATTGTTATAAGTTCTTAGCACTCTTATGTTATGAAGTGAACCATTTATTCATTTATTTGTGACAACCTTTGTTTACTTTTTTAGATATAAATGGCTCTAGTGTATCGGTGAAAGAAGAAATGGCAGATGAAATTGAATCCTGTAAGTTTATTTGTTTTAACTTCTTATTTTAATAATTTAGTTTGTTTATCAATAATCATAGTAATTTATTTTATTATTGAGATTAAAATAAAATGCGTATTAATCAAGAAATGCTTATCCTATGTCAGCTTATTTTCATAAAACTATATGACATTAATAATCATGCTGTTATTACACTTTGTTAATTTATTATATAATTCTGTTAAATTTTTTATTAAAGTAAAACTTTAGATTTTCTTGTCTGTTTGGTTTTACAGTACGACTGGTAGACCGAAGAAAGTCGCATAAGTTTAAGAAAATTTTAACATGCCCAAGTTTTTCTTGCTTTTTAAAGTGTTTTGCATATTTAAAGTCCCCTTATTTAGATAATTGAAATTATCTATTTGAATTAAGTTTTTTTCCTAAAAGTGCATTGTTTGCATTAGGCGACCTTAAATTTTTCTCCAAGACTATTTATATTAAATTTAAAAAACTATAAATTCACTAGGTAGTTCAATTGAGTTTAAACTGTGTTAGATCTCACTGAAAAAGAATCACACAGAATCACTGAAAAAGTTATTACCCCTCCACTCTGACAAGTAGTATATTTTCGACCATAATTTTTTGAGGGGTACACTTTTTTTATCAACTGAAATAATCTTTGTTTTTAATCTTTAAACTCCATTGAACAATTATTAATAAGAAAAGTTTTGATTATGTGAAGGGATTTAGATTTTCAAGGCATTCAATTGTAATACTAATGAAGGCTTAATGAAACTAAAGGATCTATGCCGATACCACTTATTCGCTGCCTAAATACCTACATCCTCTGACCGGCGTGTACACCCAGACTTAACGCAATCCTCCCACCTCTTTTTCAGCCCGCCCCTTGGACATTTTCCAGTTGGCATCATCCTATTTACTGGGTACAATTCACTCGCTTATTTAATTTTACAGTTACTAAATAAAAATGGCCTTACCTCACTGGGCCACTCCCCTTTTGCCCATTCTATGAATTTATTAGTTGTTGCCCCCCCCCCCCCCACTCCTGGTATATAATATATATAATACAGGTACTGCTTACCCACATTACAGTAGTCCATTGCGGTGGCCCTAGGATTCTTTAATGGGAGTAAAAAAATCCTTAGCTATGCCGTCCCTCGGATAGGACGTAAAATGGAGGTTCTGAGCCTGTACGATGTCAGGTACTCGTTAAAGATCCCTATCCTAATTATACCTAGATAGGCAAAATTTAGGACTCCCGCTGTAGCATCGTCCGATTAGCCTTTGTAGCATAAAGAGACGTTAAACTAACAGACAAAAAAATTTACTTCCTGATTTCTTCTCACAAAATTTCGTGTGTTTTAAAGGGGATCAAAAAAATTATCATTATAATAAAACTGCCAATACATTCTTCTCAAATACTAACCGGTTCAACATGATAAAGTATTTGTTTAGATTTTTAATTAAGTGAGGGGGAGACCAATTTAAATAATTTCAATATCAATGCAAATATTGACTAAATAAATAATTAATTCAATTATTAAAATGTACCATTACAGCCCATGTAGGGTCTTGGGTTCAGTACTGTTTCTTGCCCAGCGGACGTACAAGGAAGTGATTAGACCGTGATCCCGCTCAACCGTCAAGTTTTCCTCCCTTATTTTCTCAAATAAGGGTACCCCCTTTATAGAGGCTGTGTTTTGAGGTAGACGATCTGTTACACAATATTAAAGACATCCTGCCAAGCCAGATTCAAGCACGGTCCCGAGACCTTGAGCACATCTCAACTCAATGCCTTAACAATGAGCTACCCCGCTAAATAAATAATAGTAGGGATATAAAACAGCGACCACTGTGTTTTTTTGTTTATCATGTTTATCAGTAGGTATCGATAGTAGGTATTTAAATAATTTAATAAGAAAACAAGAGTGATGATAGTTCGAAACCCCGAAACAGCGGCAGTTAAGTATTTAAGTTTTGTACACTAAGAATACATAGTAAATATTTAAAAAAATCATAGTTATATGATATATGATCAAAGTCATTTGAAATTTTTGGTACTGCTTTGGAATATTGGCTTCAGGGCGGGGCCTGTTTTGAGAGGTTGTGTGACCTTGATATTATTAAATGCCAAACACGTCTATACAGTTAATTTTATTTATTTCAGTTTAGATTAAGCCACGCTAAATGGTTCCTCAATAGGCCATGTCCGGGAGCCACACTTCGAAGTATTACCAAATTTTTATTGTATTAGGTAGTATGTTTAAAATATTGTTTGCATTGCTGCAGATGACCTGGCTGGTTTAAAAAAAGAAGAAGAACTGATTATCTCAGATGATAGTAAGTATCATTTATTATCATTGTCATTATAGTGAGTATCCTATTACTTGTTATTTTTATTTAATTGTTACATTAACCATTTTTGATCCAAACTGTACGTCAACTTTCGGTTTCTGTTTAGAAAAACCTACTTTCCAACTGCTTTGAAACTATGGTACTTAACACTAAAAACATTGAGAAAGTTTCATATGTAGGAGCATTGTAAAGCTTGTGTGAAATCTTAAAGTACTTCAGTGGATATAAATTTGCCACTTATGGTAAAATAATGAATTTCATAATACAAACTCCCGATTACCCGCAAGTGATATATCTGTTCGGTAGATAAATTTTTATTCATTTATCGCCCCATGGATTAATTTTTCTGCTAATTTTAAATAGACTCAATACAAATCCTCAGTGATAGTTTTGGTTGGCAAAGTTGTTAATCAAAGGAAAAATAATGGTCTTCTTGTACCATTCCTCGAAGAATTGTTGTACATCACTTCTTCAAAAGTTTTTGTAAATTCTTGACCTCTTGAAAAACGAAGTCAAAATATATACTTGCAAGCTACGAAAATTTTAATATTATATTTTATATAGGTAATCAATATATTTTTTTTTTTTCATTTATGAGATTATCCATGGCGGTCACTTTTTTAGATAATTTCCTTTTTTTAATTAAATTTAAATCCACTTTAGTCTTCTAATTTTTTTTTTTTTTTTTTTTTTTATTTCGGTCTTTTACAACCTTCGGTCATATGCCGAGACCCAAAACATTTTGTTTCCAATATTCTCTATCTTCCCAATCTCCCTCTGCCAAGCCTCTTGCTGCCATCACCTCTTCAACTCCTTGCAGCCATGTTTTCCTTGGGCGGCCTCTTTTCCTTCTCTCTTCCGTTACAAAATCCAACATCATTTTTGGCCATCTCTCGGGGCCCATTCTTCTTACATGACCATACCACTGTAGCTGCTTGGTCCCAATTTTGTGGATTATCGTTTCCGCTTTAACGATATCTCTTATAGCCGAGTTTTTCACTCGCTCAATTCTTGAAATGCGACAGCTTCTTCTCCAAATGCCATTTCTAGAGCCTGTAACCTTTTTGCCTCTCTTGTTCCAACTACCCACATCTCCGAACCATAAAGGGTTACACCTTCAAGAAACGAGTGAAAAATCCTCTTTTTGGTTTCCAGCGAAACACTTGGGCTCCACAGTACGGAGTTCATCATGCCGATAACCTTTTTTCCTTTTATCTTTTCCTTTATATCGGTCTCAATTTTTTTTATTTTAAAAATCTGAATATCAAAACTTTGTGGCTGATACAAAAAGTATTTATCTTCAAACAATGTGTATACAAGTTGTATGTATATACAATTGTACTTATACAATATGTATGTGAAGACTAATTTAATTTTAGAAGAGGATAAAGCAAACGATGGAATTTAAACTAAGTCCAAATAGAGAGTGCGACCAAAAGTTAATGATGGTGTGGTGCCACATATGTTTGGATGTCAACTTGATCAAATCCTGACCACCCCCCCCCCTCCCGCAACCGGAAATGCATTAAAAAAGTAAAGATATTTGCTTTTCTACATCAATTTCCAACATAAAAAGGGAAATCACCCACTAATCGAAGTATATCAGGTTCCACAGAAGAAATACATGGCCGTAAGACTTAATGCATCCTCATATGATTTATGTTTTGTGGGACATAAGCCTCAGGGAAGACCATATCTGACATTTTATGATAGTTGATTTTGACAGATTAGCTTATTTAGAATCGCTTTAATATGTGCATTGCTCTGGTCATACTTAGGACAGCTATCACAGCCCCATTTATGTTCTAACCTTTTTCAAAGCTTGCACTAGCCTCAGTTTTCTTTCCATTATTCCTTGCACAAATTGACAATAAAATTATTTCTTATTAATTAAAATTATACATAGATTACCAAATAATTTATGGATGCTATTTTTGAGAAGTGCTGAATTAATTTTATTTCATTATAATTTGTTTTATTATGAGTTTGTGTTACATTAAATTATGAAGATTTCTGATTCTTTAGTAAATAGAAATACCACTAAGTTTTTCTTAATATGTGATTATTGTTTATAGGTGATACGGATTCTCTCAACCAAAAAGAAATAAATCATTTTGGCTTAAAAACTGAGATGAGCCAATGTCCTCAGTGTGATTTTATTGCCGTAACTTCTGATGATATGAAAAACCATACTATAGATTATCATACAGATGAGAAAAATTATCATTGTCATCATTGTGATTATAAAGCGGAAACTTTGCAAATGATAAAAAGCCATTTAAAGCAGCACCGCACAGTTGAAAAGCCTTATCAGTGTCCTCATTGTGATTATAAAGCACCAACATTGAAAGATATAAAGAGACATAACAAACTCTCCCATATACGCGAAAAGCTCCATAAATGTCCTCATTGTAGTCGTAAAGCAGCGAAATCTAAAACAATAGAAAAGCATATTATGACCAATCATAACGGCAAAAAGCCTCATAAATGTCCTCATTGCGATTATACAGCAGCACGATCCGATTCTGTGAAACAACATATTAAGTCCCGTCATACAGCTGAGAAGCCTTATGCATGTCCTCATTGTGAATATAAATCATTAAGGACGTTTACGTTGAAAGAACATATTGCACGGGCTCATACTGGACTCAAACGTGAGAAGTCTTCTCATTGTCCTCATTGTGATTATAGTGCAGTAGGTCCTTATATGATTAAAAAACATATAATGGCCATCCATACAGGTGAGAAACCTTATCAATGTTCACAATGTGATTACAGATCAGTGACTTCTAATTTATTAAAATCTCACGTGAAGGCGCATCACACGGGCAAGAAGCCTTATCGATGTCCTTATTGTAACTATGATGCAGTGTTACCTCATTTAATAAAAAGACATATAAAAGCATCTCATAAAGTTTAGAACTTTGAGTTTTGAAGGAAGTGAAATTGAATAAAATGTTGAGAATTTCATAATTTCAGCATTAATTTCTTCTTATATAAAATTTATTTTATAAACCTATGTTTTGTTTTAGACTGGAATAAATACATATCATTTATAAATTATGTTCATTTAAATAGTTATTTAAGTAGTGCTCGCAAATGCAAAAGAGCTAACTAGCTTATGATAGCCCTTTGAAAGAATCGGGGATAGGTGAGGATGGCCGCTGCTCAGATCATTGTCTTGCGAGGGTAACTGATGATAGGGCTCACCCTATAACTATTGTTATATAAGATTCAAGGATATGTCAAAGTGAGTTATTCACATACCTAGGGATTTTCTAGGATTTTTCTGAGCCTTGCTCTTAATGGACTCAGTCGCATTGGGGGCCTCAGATGCTCAACAGCACAGACTATTTACAAAGGAGTGGTTTTAGGTATTCTGAGGAATAAAGTTATATTAAAGGTTTATAGTAGTATTTATTTAATTTTTTTTTTTCAAGTTTGACTGATTGAGTTTCATTAAAAGATTTGATTGAGTTTCATTAAGTGTTTAAATTATTGTCAATTATCAAGCTTAAAAATACTTAAACATTAGTTCTAATGTACTTACTGATTAGTACATTGATTGATTATGTAATTAACAATGACCAAGTTGTAATTTATAACTTGATGTAGAGAGAGCGAGAGCGAGAAAGATTAAAATTACATTTAAACACATCGGTAAATTGATTTTAATTTATCTGAGATAAAGTAAAAGAACTATTAAAGGGGTATATATATAAATATATAAAATTACTATTTGACCCCCCAAGGGGAAGTGTCCTAAGTATCAACACCACCACCAAGCGTACTTAATTTTTCTAATCAGGCATCCTAAGGTGAAGAAATGTGTGGCTAAGCACCAGCAGGGGACCTTTTTTTATTTTTAAAAGCCAACCTTTCAATCCAACTGGTGGGTCTTCATCAGGGCTAAAAGAAAACAAATATATGAGTATCTATGCTAGAAGATGACAATTAAATTAATACTTTACAAAACTAATAATTATATAAAAGATGGTAAGCATTATACATTAAATAAGCTTATTATTATAATAATGGATTTTTGAAGGTTTTAAGACCTGTTTTGTAAAAGTGGAGTTATAACTTCACTTATATCTCTGCCAGTTTCATTTTAACACAATAGACTAAACAAGATTTCAAAACAGCTTCCTCTTATCCCGCTATATATATAGATAAATTTAAAATTAAAGTTTATTTATTCCTTACTTTTCTCTATTTCACACACATTTTGTCTACATTATCATAGAGAAACTTAATTTGTACAATTTTCATCTAAAAATACATAACAGACTTAACATAAAGCAAGCAACATACAACGAATTAGGTAAATAAGATATTAAATAATCAAAGACACAAATTAATTATTACTAGCTGGACCCATGCGAAGCATTTCGCACGATGATTTATATCAGATTTTACTTCTAGGTTTAACATAACTATGAAATGAACTTTTTTTTTTACCTGTTCATCCCCCCCCCCCCTCAAACACCCGGGCCTTACCTGCAATTATTTTTCTACAGCAGTGTTTAATTGTCAGTGTTCATTTTCTGACATTTTTCTCTATAAAACAGTTTCCTGTAATCTTCCTGGAATAAATGAAATCACTAAGAATATTGCATGATCCTGGAAATCAATCTTTCTACATTCTGATTTTAACTACCCTACTTATTTTGTTTTTTGAAAAACAGTTCATAAGATTTTTTCGCGGTTATCTTTCTGACAATGGAGAGGAAGGTAGTCTTTTAAGTGGTAAGAACGACATCAAATAGGTTTCTATCCATGGAGAGATAACAAAACAATAAGTAGCCTCGTGAAGCTGAGGGGCCTAACCCACCAAAACCAAAGTTTTAGAGGTGTAAAACGCCTGGCCCAAAAACGTGGAACGTGTATGGGTCATAAAGCCCGCATAGAAACCATTGAATTTCATTTTTCTTATTTCGATACTTTAGTTTTCTAAAATTCCCGTTATAAAAAAGATAAGTTGATAAAACCATAGTTCTAATGAATCACTATGTTACTATGAATCACCATAAATAGATTTTATTTATTTTATAAATATTTTGGGTTACAGTCATGGGCGGATCCAGCCGATTGTAAAAGGGAGGCTGCATCGTAATGGGGGGAGGCTGTAGCTCCACAGCCCTTCATTTGGATCTGCCGATCAGCTTTTTCACCTTCCCACAACTGAAATTCTACCTGTTCCGCGCATTTTTGTTCTTTAACTTGCCTCCTTACTTTAAGGAAAATCAAATTCTATCTTTAAATGACGAAAATTTTTCCAAAGGGAGGGGCTCCAGCCCCCATAGCACCCCCCTCCCCTCAGATCCGCCAATGACTAAAGTAGACTCCTGCTTATCCCTCCTCGTCGAAACGGATACATTGCCGTTTAAGTGAATGAGCCGGTCAATCCGGAAAAGTGTATAAAAAACCAGCAAAATATATTATTATAACTTCTATATTTCGATAAAACCCAAATGCAACACACAACCTATTTTACAAAGGCTATATTGTTATTAATTAAAGAAACCTTTTTTTGAGCCAATATTATTTAACAATTTAAGAAAATTTACACCATCAATCTATTCAGTTTTCACAAATCTTTTATTTTTTTTCGTTTATACGCACCTTAATGTCAACTGACGAAATTTCTTGTCAAAATATAGGAAGCTATTTCTTTTTTAATGAAATGAATGGGGGATACGGATTTTGTTTCAAGATCAATTTTACTTCGAAGAGATTTGTTTTACTGGAGGTCGGTAAAAAAAAAAAAATCTGGTGCGTGCGCGAAACACAACTTTCACTTACCAACATACTTGGAATAGAAATTAATGCGTTTTTTTAATGCCACTTCTCAAAGTTACATATTTTTCCACATTCATTTCTTATTTTTGTTTTCATTTGCTCTATAAAAAACACTAATTTATTTTATTAAGTAATAAAAGTTAATAGTTGTGATAATTCGGCAATGCAAGCATGATACTCCAAGTCGTCTAATTTTATAATTCTCTATGTACTTGATGAAAATTTCATTTAGTTACCATGAAACAATGAAATAATTTCCATGAAATGAACAGAACGGCTTTAATTATGAACATGAGTGTTTTATGAGTTGACTGAATATTTTTCTTTTTTTCTCCTCTAAAATGTTGGCTATCACATCTTTGGCATTTATATACATCAAATACCCAGTTTGATTAAAACCGTTGAAGCCGTTTTTGAGTAAATAAAAAAAACACGTGAAAATGATACAAAATTTATTAAGTAAAGTCCCCCCTCCGGTTGATCAATTTTGATGAAATTTTTAGTCATATCTCGGGCATATCAATACTCAGTTTAATCAAAATTGTTGGAGCCGTTTTTGAGAAAATCGAAAAAAAATGTAAAAAGTTATTAAATAAAATACCCCCTCCCTCTGGGCAATTTTGATGAATTTTTTGCTGTCACATCGCGGGCATATACATATAATAAATACCTAATTTCAGGTTCGCACGGTTTATAGTTTTTGAGCTAGTCTGTTCACACAAACACGCACACGGACGCGCACGCACACACACACACACACACAGTCCATTTCGCGGAACTTGGTTATTTGGACTCAGGGGACACCAAAACGTGTATTTCCGTTGAAATCCGGAAGTGGAAATTTTTCACGATCGCAATACTTCCCCTTACTATACCTTTACCCCTTCCCCTTACTATATATATTTCATATGTAGGTAAGTGAAAGTATAAAACAAAAGACTTTTTGCCTAAATTTTAATTTATTTAAGATCTACATATCGAACCGCAACATAATTTTTTATTGAGAATATGACAAAATTATAAATGTTTTTAAGGATTTTAAAAAGAATTTTTATCTTTTACAGCGTCCATCGGTTTATCCGAAGAGTCTGTTAATCGGGAACCGGTAAAGTGGGAGTATACTGTAATTGCTAAATGTGAGAGTGCAATTTTCCAACGCTACAATTCAGTCTAAATCAGACGAAACAACATTTTTAGAACCTAAACACAACAGGTCCTAGCATTTGCTGTAACGTAATACAATAAGTAATTAATCACGTGCGGCGGAGGAGCCTAACCCAAGCGTTATCTCAGAAATGATAGGTTTTAGGGCTTTAAAACGCAAACGCGAACTAAACTGGGTCTTGATGCTCGTATCGCCATCCATAAAACCCAATTTTATTCGTTTCGACCCGTTGAGTCAGTACGTTTAGGTCGATATTTTATTTTGGACCAAAAAATGGACACTGAGAATGCAATTCACAAAAGCTCCGTGAAATTCTGAATCCAACGATACCACATTCGTGGCATTTGAGCACTGTAGGACCTTATAATTGATGAAAAACCGATTTTTACGCTTTGTGAAATAATATATGTGGGATGGGATGATTTAATATAATTTCCATATGTACAAATAAAGACGAGAGTAATGAAAAATCCAGTACATATTTACAATTGTAGTAAGTATAATGGTCAAACGATGGCAGCACCACTCAAGACAGTAAAAATCGTTCTAAATAGCGCCGATAGAGCGCAGCACTATGCAGACGTATCTCCGAACTGAATTCATACGAAATATTTTTCGATTTGTAATAGGAGAGTCGGAGGTTGCAGGAGCTCAATTAAACCGAAAGTGAGGATGTCTTGCGGCAATTTCTAAAAATACAAATGTAAACAAACCTAGTGAACTACTCTCCTAATACGAATTGAAAAGCATTCCTTATGAGCCATAGGCGGGAGCAAGCGACGGTGCTGCTTCTTTACAGGAACTAGAGAAACGGGGATAGAAGCCGGGCCATTACCTGGGATTCATAGGGTTTTTTGGCGTTTTTAATTTATTTTTCTGTTATTAAAACCCGATTGAGCAAAAAATTATTTGAAAAATGTCTAATAGGTATTGCTCGGTCCCTCAATGTTCAATTAGAAAATCAAAAGACGTGTCATTCCATATATTTCCAAGAAATAAAAAGCTTCTTAAAGAGTGGAATGTAAAATTAAGAATAGAGAAGCCTTTTTCGAAACATATGAAAATATGTAGTCTTCATTTTAAAGAAAGTGACTATATTTATCCAGGTAAATATTAGTAGTTGACATTTTATTATTCCAAAATGCTAGTTTTATGCAAATAACATTGGGACCATAGATTTGTTTTCCTTTTTAATTTTCCCCATTTTTGTATTACATCCGTTGTGCTTATTTGTTTCAAGTTTTCAATGCGATGCCTAAAAGTTTTGACAAAGAAACTAAGCTGTCATGAAAATGATAGCTGCCATAACAGTGATTGTATGAATAGGTAATTAATGTTATTACTAACCGAAAAACGTAGAGTAAACTTACAATGATGTGTTTGCATTTACCAGAACTACCAGATTTACATCTAAAATTACAAGGAAATTGCTTATTATTATTAATAAATTTGATTTCCACTTTTATTTGATGGGGTAATCCTTTGAGATCGCTTGTTTGAAGGCACAAGGCTTGTAAAATAACTATTTTCTTACTTCTAGATATTATTCCACATGTAATTATGTGGTTTGCATCAAGGATAGCCTGCCCTTTAATTAATGGTCTTTTAAAATTACCAATTATCTCTATCACATCAACTATGTCTAATCCCGGTCCTTACGACATTTTGCAAAACTACTAGTGCACCCTAAAGTCAATTGCGCCCGCCAATAGGACGTCTGCACTGTGCTGCACTCTATCGTCTTTATTTCGAACAACGATTTTTACTATTTCTTGATTGGTGCTGCCACCTTCTGACCGTTATACTGACAACAATTTAAATACTGGATTTTTCATTATTCCTTTTCTTATTTATTTGTATATGTTAAAATGATATTAAATTATAATTGTTTTATCATTCTGTTCAAACGAGTGTGAAGTAATAAGATGTAAGAGAATAAATATAATTTAATCAAAATGCACTACTTTTAATTTATAGTGCTAAAAGTAATATAATCTGGACAGGAGAGTGTTTTCTCATAGTTGTTTTGAAAGATCGATTTGATTGGTTAAACAATCTTTAAAAATAGTTATTTTTAATAATGATTTAAGAAATTAAATGTAAACCATTAATATAGGTATAGATTAATAGTTGTGCTTTCAACCTTTTTTCAAAAGCTGTCTATGTTAGTTAAAGAATTGCTTATCTTTCTGCAGTTGTTGTAAATTAAATTTAGTTAACAATATTCACATTATTTGTTTTTGTTTTGTTCTTTTATTGTTTGGTACTCAATTTCTTTTCAATGACCATAAGTGTTCCTTGGTTATTTGGGCATGAGAGTGTAAAACCTGTTGGATATCAATGCCAGAAGTAACTGTGATGGCCAAGCATCAAAATTATAAGGCCTCTCAAAACAGCCAAGTCCAGCAGCCACTCTTCAGAACTTAATGTACCAAATAAAATGATTTTTTTATTTAAAAACATATATTTATTACCTGTATGACAGAGTTGGGCATATTTAAATAAAAATGTTATCATGATTATGATTAATAATCAAAACTGTGAATAATGATTGTAATCATCATTCTTTAGCGCGGAATCATTAATCATGAATTGTATTAATCACTGGTCGTGGAGTATTCATGAATATAATGTATTCAACAATCATGAATGACCATTATTCATTATTAAATGTTAGTCAGTAATCATGATTAAGAAGAATTCATTATTCATGATTACTAATTACTCATTAATCATGACTAATGGGAATTCACTACTCATGGTTACAGATCATTCATTAATCATGAATAATATAAATTCATTAATCATGATTACAAAAAAAATCACAATTCTGAGTCTTACTAATCATGAATGATGATCGAAAATTCGTTTGCTCTTTCCATTCTTATAATAGACCTTTAAAAATACCCATTGGAATTAGGGTCTAATTCTTTGCTTGAAACTTCAAATGCTGTTTAGTTGACTACACCCACTCTTAGGACTTGTCCTTGCTCGTTAGGACAACTTTTAATTCAGAAATGCATCCTCGTCTTTTAAATTTAAATGAATATATCATATACATGATTGATGAAGTTTTGTTATTCATGATTGATGAATATTAGGTATTCATGAATGATGAATATTATATTAATCCTACCTCATGAATATATTTTATTCATGAATAATGACTAACTGAATTTATGAATATTAGTTAATCATGAAAAACTGAATACCAGTTATTCATTATTCATTTCAAATTAATACCATAAACACTCAATAGTCATGTTTTATGATTACAATTATTCATATTCATTAATCATTATTCAGATTACAATTTGCCCAACACTGCTGTATGGCTACCATGCTGGTGCACAAGTGCAACAAGGCACTGGAGAATGAAGAGAGACAATTTAAAATATAATAAATATTTTTGTCCTTTAAGAACTTTATTAGATCCAAATGTATGTATTTCGATACCTTTGCTGTTTAACTACTTATTAAATAGGAGTACCTGAGGATGCTATACCAGTAAAATTTAACAAATGTAAAAAAACAGTAATAATAATTTAGTATTATTAGAAAACAATTGTAATTGTTTGGACGTTTCAATTTATCAATCAGAGGATTAATGTTATAAGTCAGTCTTAGGTGAAAGTAAATGTAATAAGGGCGTTCTTAATTTATCAGATTGTGACATTATTACCAACAGTGGCGGTCCCAGTGGGGGGGGGGGATATTGGGGATCAATCCCCCCCAAAATTTTGACGAAAAAAAAAATTAGTGGGATGAATTAAAAAAATTAATTACGCATCTAACTTTTACGAGTTTTCTAGGGAAGTTTAGTTTAATTTTGACTAGAATTTTTTATACAGAATTTTGTATATGAACTTAACGAATAAGGATAAGCAAATAAAGTGTGCTATTTTTTTTCCTACCGACCAATCCTCCTCCGAATTTTTTTTCTGGAACCGCGCCTGATTACCAACATAATTTTAGAATTACCCATATCCAAAATCGATCACAGTAGTTCGAAAATTTTACTATTTCGGCGGGGAAATGATCTACGCTCAGGGTCTACTGCCTGTTACTGAAGAACGGTCACATTCAAACTGCAATGATCATTTTCGGCTATGCAATCGAACCAATTTTAACATATGATTTTTATTTTACTTTTCTTTGGCTGTTACTAGAATTGTTGGAATGCTTAAGTCAGTATGAAGTATCGTTGCTGACTTAAAGTGGTGCATCCTTTATTTTCCGTAACACTTTTGACTGAAAGGATTGAATTTTTTGGATATCGGATTTCTAGCTGAACCCCATATTTCAATACAATAAGTCCGTATCAGTTTCGATAAAACTTTATACAAAGTTAGACTGTTTGTTAAAGATAATTTTAATCGTCTGTCAAATAAATTAAGAAAAAAGTTATTATTTATTGTTTTCAGAGTTGCGTAATGGTAAGCTGTTTTCTTTAAGATTAGGATGATTGATAATCAGGATTTTCAGTCAAGACTTTTTTATTTTTATTAGTCTACGCTTCGATCCAAACATGTAGATCTTTGTCAAGGCTAGGATCTTTAAATAAAAAAGTTTTGACTGAAAATCCAGATAACAATCATCCTAATTATTGTTTTCATTACTTTTTTGTTTGTTTATGAAGTGCCTCAAATCTATACAAACTTGGATATACTTTTATTTTAGATACTTAAAAATATTCTTCAAGAATTGAATAATGAAATAAATGTGTTAGATATTTCTTTCTTATTTGTATAATTTAAAATTAAATCAATTATTAAATAAAAATAAATTAAATATTTATTATAAATAATTTAACATTACAAACAACAAAGTTAGGTTTTTCCTTTTTCTAAAATTCTTCCTTTCTAGTCTTGGATTCGTTTATGCATCTCAATGCTATAGCCCATTGCTTTTTTTGGGCTTCCACCAGTCATACACTCTGAACTCAGCGGCAGCTCCTTATTCTATCGAGAGGTTCCATCAGAAGCTTTCTAGGAAACTTTTCTTCACTCATTTGTGCCACATGTCCACCCATTGCAATAGTACCAGTTTGATCACCTTATTCAGTCTTGAAAAGCACGCTTAAGGCACTTGTTTCTTTGAATCGTTGTTACGATAAATAAAACCCTGCTGCAGAATATATTTTCATTTCTAATAACCATGTTAAGGACAAGATATTCAGGTTTAGTAATGAACAGCTGTATATTTTGTATTGTATTTTACCTAATTTAATTTTATAACTGCTATCACCAGATACTCATTCGTCCTTGAAATTCTCACTTTCCTAGCACAACATTGCTCATATTTATTTGTAATCGCATCGCACCAATCCTTACACAAAAGAGGTCAGTTTCTCAGTTCTTTGAACCTCTGTTTAACACGTTAGGTGCGGCATCAGTCCCCGGGGTCCGATGTCTTACATTCCCCTCTTAACAGCCAATTTTCACATGACAATGTCCGAAAGTCCGAACACACAGCTGAAATTCTGTTGTTTTTTAGAATCGGACTCCGAGGTCCGATTTTCGATAAAGAATGGAGTAATCCTGTATAGCCTGCACCTACTATGTCTAGTTCCAATCCTTACCAAGAGATAATGCCCTTGAGACGCTCATTTAATTGCCTTTTAATCAAAAGATAACACTTTCGTCAAAGTATTCCCATTGGACCCCGACGTCCGATATCGTCCAATTCAGGATACGCCGCCGCACCTAATGTGTTAATGTCTTCCTTTTAGAATAGGGCCCTCAATCATCATTAGCAAATTTAAGGTATTGCCATCTTTATCATTAGGTTTTTCATAAACATAAAAAGCTTTACATGGCTTTTAAAACTGGTTTATAAAGCCAAAAAATGGAAGGTGATAAGGCTTTCCATCTGCATGAATCATGACACTTTTTTATTAAATCAAGAAGGACATTCAGAAGGCTTTTTATTTTGGTGACGAGAAGATATATGGTTATTCAAGTGTTGAGAAGTAAAAGATTTATGATCACAGTGGGGACATTGATATGTTTTTTCTTTTTTAGTATGGCTGCGGTATATATGACTTTTAAGATGCCTAGGTGATACTCCTTTATATTTACAATGAGGACACTGATAAGGCCTTTCATTCATATGGTAAGCCAATGTGTGGATTTTTATTGAATGAGATGTCACTGAACTGTACTTACAAAAAGAACACTTGTAAGGCTTCTCAACGGCATGGCGAGTCATCATATGAGTTTTCACGCCGGCACTTGTTACTGCCTTATAATCACACTGAGAACATTGATAAGGCTTTTCATCTATATGTCGGTACCTCATATGTTCTCTTACCCTATGAGAAGTTACTGCCTTATAGTCGCAAAAGGAACATTTAAAAGGTTTTTCTTCAGTATGGCAGTGATTTATATGGCTTTTAAGAAGATAAGCCGACACTCCTTTATATTCGCAATGAGGACACTGAAAAGGCTTCTCTACCATATGATTAGCCATTTTATGTCTTTTAATGGCAACTAAAGTAAATGCTGTATAATCACAATGAGGACACTTAAAAGGCTTCTCACCTGTATGATGAGTCATTATATGTCTATTTATGTGGTGAGAAGAAAGAGCTTTATAATCACAATGGGTACATTGATAAGATTTTTCTTTATCTGCATGGCAGTTATTGAAATGGCTAGTAAGAAGCTTAGACGAAACTCCTTTATAATCACAATCAGGACACTCATAAGGCTTCTCATCACTGTGACGAGCTCTCGTGTGGAGTTTTACTGCATAAGATGTTGCTGAGCTGTAATCACAATGAGAACAACGATAAGGCTTCTCAGCTGTATGACGACCCAATATATGTATTTTGATGGCAGCAGTAGTAACTGCCTTAAAATCGCAATGGTAACATTGATAAGGCTTTTCATTGGAATGACGGTACTTCATATGATCTTTTATCCTATAAGGAGTAACTGCCTTATAATCACAAAGGGTACAGTGATAAGGTTTTTTTTCAGTATGGCGGTGACTTATATGGCTTTTAAGAAGTTTTAATGAAACTCCTTTATAATCACAATGAGAGCAATGAAAAGGCTTCTCATCTGAATGACGAGCCAAAACATGTCTTTTAACGGCAGCAGCAGTTACTGATTTATAATCACAATGAGAACACTCATAAGGCTTCTCACCGGTATGATGAGCCATTATATGAGCCTTTACGGCAGGAGCAGTTACTGCTTTGTAATCGCAAAATGGACACTGACGAGTCTTCTTACGTTTAGGTATTATTGCACTAGATTTTGTTGCTTGAACACCTAGCTGTGGCAAATGGTTCATCTCAGCTTCCAACTCATGTTGACTAGTGTTGAGTGGATCCTGACCACCTATAAACAATAAATAGTATCATCAAATGCCTAAAAAATTACAAATATCAGTTAAATTAGGTAACAATAAAAAATATAAATTAACAGCACAAATGGTATTAATTATTCTATAAAAGATGCTAAATGAAAGCATAGATAGCACTGAACTATTTAGGCCAGTCAAATTAAACAAAGACTTGTTCAACAATGAGGGTATTTTCTAATGCGTTTGCTCGCTCAGCCATCCCACCACCAAAAAAAACCATCTGTTATATTCTTGAGAGATACAAATCTGTGGGTGGGTTGACATGTTGCGTTCAATGGTGGATGAACAAATGAGGTGTAAGAAGGTGCCAAGAATATAACAGGTGGGTTTTTGACACCTTACACCACACTTGTACATCTATCAATTGAACACAAGATCACACCCTCAGATTTGTTAACTTCTTCCAGTAATAGGGCCTCACCTAATTCCTAATTCGTAGCGCCACCTCCTTGGCCTCATTTAAACAACTGTTATATCTACATCTTCTAGATAACAATCTTCCTCAGACACGCAAGAATAATCATGTTTGTGCTTAAACATGTATTATTTATTATTTAACTCAAAAGTATACATTCTTTTATTAAATTTTGTCTGTAGCTATTGATAATTACTCTACTTTAGTTTAATACTTCAATAATGTAGCCACAAAAAATACAACATTCATTTATTGTACTGTATGTCATTCCAAGGGAATTACAGTATCAGGATCAAGTTATAAGAAAAAATTATGAAACAATGGTTTATAATTGGTATTATCAGTGGATTTTGTCTTTAGTGTACTTCCTAGCATCTTGATACAGTAAAGCATGATGACATATTAATAAAGAACAAGAACATAAAAATTTAGCTTCTATTCAACAATGTTTAAATTTAAAAAAAAATTGAATGTGATTTACTGTATATATTAGTTTCGTTTATCATATACATTCAATAGTTTTGTGTTTCAATTAGAGCCTTGGACAATGGAGGGCATATTTCCAATTTATTTTAAATAAATTATTTATCTGAAGAAGATAAAAATGTTAATACTAGGTTGTTAGGTTGTTGGTTGTTACAAAAGTCCTTGTTCACAAAATTAATTTTATTCAAATGTGAGTACAAAATTTACAAATCAAATTTATTCTTCAAAATACAGGCCGTCATTTTCAACTACTTTAACCCATCTTTCAGCCAAAAGTTGTATTTGATTGTATCATCGATGACTGAAGGACGACCTGATCTAGGTTCATCTTCAAGGCTTGTATTCCCAGAATTAAACCGCCTGAACCAAAATGTGGCCCTGTTTCGATGCACCACACTTTCCCCTTCCACTGCACAAATTTCCTCGGCTGAGGCCTTTGCACTAAAACCTTTTTTCCAATAATGCCTAAGAAGGCCGCGGATGACAAATTTTTCATCCGACATTTCTAGTGAAATTTAATTAACTGAATGAAAGGCAGGGACAGTTGGCGTACATAGATAATTAGAGGATTAGTTAATGTAAACATTGACATAAGAATTGTATTCGTCAGAGATTAAATAAGGATTAAATTAGAGACCTCAATGTAAACAACTTGATATGCACAAGGACTTTTGTAACAACCTAGTAATAAAATAAGCAATTAAAATACAAGCATTATCTACAATGATACAGTAAATAGATGGGAACAAGACGAAACTCTAAAAGGCATTTTTATCGTTATGCCCAACATAAATGAATAACCGTGTGTGATACCCAATTATCCGTCTTTTCTTCTCTCTGTTTTTGTTCTAGTGCGAGAGTCGGTTTTATTGAAAGTTAGTTTAGCTTTAATTGTGGGCATTGTTTTGATACTTAATTTATAATACCAATTAAATCATATTATTAAATTTAATAAATAAATAAATTTAACACTACTAGGTTCATTGTTCTATTTTAAAGCAAAAAATCTTATTGGGTAGCTCAGTTTCATCTTCTACTTCTTCATTAATAGAAACACCACCTGAAAAAATAATGCTTATAGTACACCGAAATGTATTGTAATTGGGCCTTCATAAAACTATAAAATTGTAAAATTGATGAAAACCAATCTAAATTTAAATATTACCATCACGCGATTGACAAAAAAAAATTCTCATTTTCATTCTTGAAAAGATGTAATAATTTAAAGAAGAAATGGAAGGAAATGTAGAGAGGACTTAAGTAATTCTGTTCTCCTCTCCGTTTTTGTGCTAGTGCGAGAGCCAGTTTTATTTGAAGTTAGTTCAGCTTTAGCTGTGGTCATTGTTTTGATACTTGATTAATAAGATAAATTAAATTATATTTTTATCACACATATCTTATTTGACAATTGATATTTATCAAAATTAGCTATGTGTAATTGATAAAGAAAAAAGTAATAATGGGAGAATCGGAACTATATTTTATGTGAGCCTTGTTTGTTTGTAGAACACATCACAATTTAATAAGTAACTCAAGCACTGGTAGTTTTTTTTGCACTTTTCGAGATTATCAATAAATCTGAAAATGCAGCTTTAACCATTAAATAATCATTTAACCATCAAAGAAATCATTTGTTCAACGTTACTAACCATCATATGGGCCAAGTTCTTCTTCCTCTTGCTTCACTTGAACAAGCCCATCTGTTAACAAGTAAATATTATTTTAAATAAGATTATAAAACTAAATATCTAGTTATACAAATAACTAAGTCAATCAATAAAAACCAAGTTCAACAATAAAAAAGTAATTAATTAATCAATTGATTTAAATACAATAGTTTTTTAACCCTTTCATGGCTCCAAATGATATATCTCTCAAAAAAAAGTCGGTCCCCACAAGCTCACGACAAGATAACTTGTCACAGGTCGCTAAATACGATATATCTCGCAATCAGTTTTTCACTTATTTAACGTCCTCAGATTCGCACGAGATAACTTATCGCAACTGAGGCACATGCTAGTGGATCCACAGAGACCAACTAAAATACTAGGTTCCACCCGCTTGCCGATCTAAACATTATACTATATTTGTATTAAGAGGATTGGTTAAAACATGGGGTGTGCAGGCCCATCTGCCAATGCGCAAATAATATTTGAAACAACATAATTATCTGAAAGCATTGTAATCAACCATTTAAAAAAAATTCATATTTTTCATGAAAAAATACTGATAACTTTTTTAATTATTTTTAAACTATTATTTTTAAACTATTTCACCGCTAACTTACATCCTCAAAAAAGCATTTCACCAACCATGTTTGTCATATTATAGTTTCTTGAGGCTTTAAGGCGCACTTACTGATAATTATTAATTTATATATACAAACATCATAAAATTAATATTAATATAATTGCTTACCATTATCCTGGATAAGCAGTTCTTTTTCTTGTTTCACGGAAATAAGGCCACCTACTAACACAAAAACATTTTTAACCAGACTAAAAATCGCACTGCACTTTTTGTCAATTCAATAATAATGGTTTAACAGAAAATAAGGCTATAATTAATTTTAATAAAATTGAATGCTACTTGAATCATTGTTCTTAATTATAGAAAAAAAAATCTTACTGGGAATCTCAGTTTCACCTTCCATTTCTTCATTAATAGAAACATTACCGCGATCACTACCTGTAAAAAAAAAAAAACTATTAAACTAACAAAAAAAAACAACCTATTGTACACTGAAACTTATCAGAATTGGAACCTCATCAACCTAATATTTTGTAAAATTGATGAAAACCGATCTAATTGAAAATATTATAAATAAATAAATGAAATTTCTCATTTCCATTCTTGAAAAGATGTAAATAATTAAGAGATGCAGAAAGGAATTAAGTACTTAATTTTGAGTAGCCTGTCGACAGATCCGTATTTAGCATAAATAGTAAAAAAGAAAAAAAAATTAACAAACAAGATAAAAATAAATAAGGTAAAAAAAAGGAAGAAAGACAATAGACATAAAAAAATCACAGAGAAAAATAATATGTACCTTTAGGCTTTAAAACTTAGCCACTATTAAATCCTTTTGATTTTCAATGTTGTTCTAAACTTACATTTGATCTTACATGTTAATTAAATTTTAAAGCTTACCGATTCCATACGTAACAATACTCACCATACTCGGATCTAGGTAGTTCATTTTCTTGCTTCACTTCAACAAGCTGACCTATTGACATAAAAATATATAAAAATTATTTTACATTCAATAAATTTAATCAGAATATCAAAGTTGTTTCAGATATTTTTCTTTAAAAAAATTAAATGCAAATTGTTTAAAAAAACAAATAAAACAAAAATTCATAAGGAAGCTCAGTTTCGTAAGTATTTCTTCTTTAACTGAAACGCTATAGTGATTTGGGAATAAGACTTAATTAGAGTATGCTTAAACGTTTTGCAATCAGAACTATATCAAACAAACAAATTTGTAAGGTTTATGTATGCTAAAATAATTAAAATAACCATCATCAATGACATTTCAAATGGAACATTATCTATTCTATGCTACTTGAATCATTGTTCTTAATTATAGAAAAAAATCTTACTGGGAAGCACAGTTTCATCTTCCATTTCTTCATTACCAGAAACATAACAGTGATCACTACCTGAAAAAAAAAATTATAACCGTTAAATTGACAAGAAAAAAAAATCTTTAGTTCATTGAAACTTATCGCAATTGGAACCTCATCAAACCACAAATTCGTAATTTATTAAATTGGCAATTTATTAATTTTTAGAGAGTCGACAGATCAATACTTAGCATAAATAGTAAAAAACAAAAGTGGAAAAAAAACACGACCATTATTAAATTCTTTTGATATCCAATGCTGTCCAAGACTTACTTTTAATCTTACATAATAATTAAATTTTAATGCTTACCTACTCCATATATAACAAAAAACCTATTTTAACATAAAACATGAAACAAATCTCTAGAAATATTTTATCAACTCAACAAAAAGATTACTGAATAAGAAGAATTCAAACACACAAATATCTGAATCTAACATGAGGCAATGTATGAATAAGGTATAAAAATGAGGATCAACCTGTCTTGGAATGCTTAATATGTTATGGTACTATTCTGAAATAACGGCAATACTGTTTACTAATAATTTATATTTATATTTTTTTAATATTTATAGTGTTGTCTTGTATTAATAGTATATAAAATTCATAATGGCGGCAATAATATTTTCTTATTTTTGGAATATTTTCTAATTATAATTAATTAAAAATATTGAAGCCTTGTCAATCTTGCTAGAAAGAGTGCCTCGGAAGAAGTATTGTAAAGAAGGCCTCAAAATGAAGTTGTGTTATAAAGAATGACTTGGAAGCGTAATTTGAGAATTTGCCGAATTAAGTGTGGTCTAAGAATCTATATGAACCTATACAATACCTTTTTAATGAAATTTTAGACATTACTGCTTAGAATTGCCCTGAAAATAATAGTTAATAATAGTATGGAACATATTTTATTATTTCTTAAGTCAAAACTCTTAAATAGAAGCAATATAATGGAACTTTAACCTTAAGTACTGTTATAACTGGCAGATTCCAAACAGTATCATTTTTTTAACACTGCCTTCCACCAATCATGTCATCCTTGGGCCTTTAAGGCACAATTAATCATATAATTAATTAATGTGAATAGACTTATAGAAATAAACGATAACAAAATATTTTCGCTCACCATAGTCGATGCTAGGTAGTTCATTTTCTTGCTTCACTTGAACAAGCTCACCTATTGACATAAAAATATTTTGAACAAGATAATAATACCTCATTTTACATTCAATAAATCTAATCACAATATCAAAGTTGCTATTAGAAAAAGTAAACTAAGTCTATAAAGCAACTCAATTTCGTAAGTCATTTCTTCTTGAACTGAAACACTACACTAATTTGAGAATAAGAATTAATAAGAGTCTGCTAAATTTAATGCAATCAGAACCATATCAAACAATCAAATTTACAAGATTAAATATTTAAAAAAATTATAATGACCATCATCAATAACATTTTAAATGTAAAATTATCTATTAGATCTTTGAAAAGAATGAAGACAATGTATCTATCCCAGATTTTAGAATAAAATAAATCTTTTCAATGCTAATTAGAATTGAGATAGAATTTAATTTTAAATAGAATTTAAAATTAATAATTGATAATTAAGTCATAGTAAGGAGACATTTTATATTAAAATAATAATTTTTAAAGTGGAAGGACATAAATACATACCAATATGCTCCATTGCTGATAGTAAAATATTTGTTATTTTAAGTACAACTTTACATCTCACTAAAATACTAACGAGAACATTCGTGGGGACAATGTATTGATTCCACGCAAAGAGGTAAGAAGCGTCTTACACTTGAGGTGGACTGCAAAGAGAGGCCCGAACAGCTTGTGTACGGCTAGTGTAGAAAGGACTCAATCACGGACAGATATTTGTCTTTCGGGTCTTTGTGTTCTAATATAGCTTTTTAGTTATTTATACTCGAATTATGGCCTTATTTAAAAAACCTGGTGTGATGCTCGCATCGCATAATTTTCACTTAGGTCCTTACTTTGGCAAGAAATAGACATTTTTTTTTTTTTTTTAATAAGAAGTAAGAAATATTGGAAAAGGGCATTTATCTATCAGGAAGTAATTTTTTTAAAAAAAAATATTTGAAAATAAGGAGTTTGGCCGATGGGCCTCTCTATCTCCGCCGGGGTGCACAAAACCAACTGTGCAACGCTGGCTGGTGTCCCGGCCACGTCAATCTATTTGCTTCATTAATCCAAAATAAGTGTACGGAGGATCAAATTGAAGAACTGTCAATATGATTAAAGCTGATCGTTTTATTAATTTTAAACATTTTTATTTGAAGAAGATAGATGTGCTAACTATCCTATCAATCCGGATGAATTAAATTTTTATTTCACCCAACTCCACATCTCTTTATCTTATACGTTTACACAAACCTTCAACCATGATAACTTTTACTTCCTTAATATTTTACCTGAAGCTCTCCTCTGTCCTTAAATTCAGAACCAATTATTACGGCCCCGATCAAATTCCTGTTAAGATTGTCAAACTCTGTCTTCCTGTCATATTCCCTGCTCTCTTAAGGTGCCTTTGCACTCTACGAACCTCACCCTCGAACCTTGCCGTACTGGCGTTAAACGAACAGCCATTTATACTTAACGTGACGATAAGCGAACCAATATGGATGACGCACCCACCGCTAGCTTATGATGAAGAAAAAATCTCCATTATCAATATATTTTAAATAAAAATATAAAAATAGGAGAAGAATTAGAACGGCGCACTAATATCACAAACAACTCTTGTCACTTGGGGAAAACCCAAATCAAAAGTGACACTAGCGTTAGCCCCGAACACATGCGAACCGATGAAGTACCTAGAACACCCGAACAGTCGACGTGAAGGCTCGAGGGTGGTGTTAGAAGTGTTAGGTAAAGTTCCTAGAGTGTAAAGGCACCTTTACACATATATAACTTTTCCTTACAAAATTCCATTTTTCCAGAACCCTGGAAAAAATTGATAGTTCGTTCGTTGAACAAAGTACCTGTTCTCACCTTAACTTCCGACTATAGACCCTTCAACATTTTTTTTTTTTTTTTTTTTTTTTTTTTTATCGATCCTCCCCTTCCTCGCCTTGTCGGCTATACGGGGTTTCCCGGGCCAGGAGAGAGGGTGTGGGATTGATGCCGAGTATTATTAAATTTTCCCCTGGCTTCGGGTTTTGAACTTGCTATCTTTCGGTTCTCAATCATACGTTGCCATGGGCAACGCGTATTTTTTAACGCGTTTTCCCATTCGGCCATCCCGCCACCCCCACCCATCTCCATTCTCTCTAACTAATCCTCGCCACTCCCAGCTCAATAATTCCTTGAGCGGAATGCTCTCCTTAACCCTCTTCAGTGCGGCTTTCGCTCCCATTATTCCACACATCTGCTCTGTTAAAGATCACTCAGGATCTTCAATGCTCCATAGACGAACGTAAAGTAACCATTCTAATTCTCTTTGATTTCTCAAAAGCGTTCGGTACCGTCAATCACGAAATCCTCCTTTCTAAACTCCAAAACCTTTCAATGTCAAAAAGCGTCTTGAAGTGGTTCCTCTCCTTCTTATCTCTACGTTCATTCACACTCACATTCCTGATAATCCTCCTTCCTTATCTCTTTTACGAACATGAGATGTCCCTCAGGGATCCTCACTTTCACTGTCTTTTAACGTTCTCTTAATATATTAACGATCTCCATGAGTCTATCAACCATTCACAATACCACTTATACGCTGACGACCTCCAAATTCACTGATCCTTCCATTTTTCCAAAATTCTAGGAGGCAATGAAGAGAAGAGAAAAAACCAAGGCAATCCTAATTGGCTCCAAGCATCTTCTTAATTCCCTTCCTTACTCCGCCTTAATAATAAAAAAACCATTCATTTCCACTTCCATGTCAGATACAGACCTATGACCAGCACTTGTTGTGTAAAAACCATATTTCCGAAATCACCACAAAATTGCTATCCTCAAACAGTTCCTAAGATCACATGTCCTCAAAAATCCATCAGCTCCTAATTTCCTCTCTTTCCCCATTTTGGATAAGGCTTCCTTGTATACGGGGTACTGTCTGGCTTGCATGAGATGAGGTTGAAGAGACTAATGAATTACGTTGTCCCCAAGCGCTCCCACGTCTCCAGTTGGTTTGCTGAATCGAACTGGCTCTATCCAATTTTTTGACGGCAATACTCAATTCGTTTACGTCATGCTTCTCCACACCATACATTCTCTAAATACCTGATCTCAAACCTCTAACATATATATCCCTTTCTACTCTCTTTTACAAAATCCTTTCTCATATATTTTAAGGGGGAAGGTGGATGTCCAAGCATTAAAGAGTTAAGTAATGGAACTTACATTTGAAACTTGAAATATTATACATTGAATGTTTTAAAAATTAAGTAAAAGGTATAAATAAATAAAAGGTTTAAATAAAGATATAAGTATAAGGCTTCATAACTGTATGATGTGCTATTGTACGTTTTTTCATAAATTTAGAAGTTTTAGTCCTGTATTAACATTTGAAAAATTGATAAGGCTTTCCCCTACATAAAATTGCTTTATATGATTTCCATCATACCTTACAGCTTTATAGCCACAAAGGGAACATTGATAAGGTTTTTTATCTATTTGTTGGTGCTTTAAATGGCTTTTGATGTAGCAAGATGAAACTGCTTTGTAACCACAATGAGGACTTTGATGGGGCTTTTCATCTGTATGGTGAGACTTTATATGTTTTTCCTGGCAATAGAATTTACTGTAGATGACGGACAGAGCTGGAGAAGGCTATGTAGACTTCCTCCTCACACAGCGTACAGCGGTTCATAGAGGAATGAATATCAATGAATGAATGATGATAGTATACTTCCCATCATGTGATAGGTAACATGCTATACAATGAAATTAAAACATATTCATAAAACAGGAATAAATAAATTTTTGAATAAAGTGACAACTGGAACTGCTTCTTATATAATCCATATTTATAGAATAATAATAATGAATAATAACAATAATGTGTAAAAACTAAACCATGCCTAACTAAAAATGTAGCTTTAAATATAAAAGAGATACAGCAGTAATTATGTTTAATGTAACTTAACTATCATCTGGTTTAAGTAGTTCTTTCTTTTAAGTCCATCTGCCAACACAAATATTATTTGAAAGAAAATAATAATATCTCATCGCACATTATATTGCTCAACTTTTTGTTTAAGCCTCATAGAGCTTTTGTCGATAAGTAGCCATTTTTTTGTTTCAAAGCTTTGAAAGCAAATAATGTAAAGTATATATATTTTCATACAATTCGCACATGGTCGGGGTTTATTAACAGCAGCAGTAGAGTGCCCAAAAAAAAATAAATAAGTTTATTATTTGTTTATCTATGACTTGGCTGATTTTTAACACTTTGTAGGTGACACATAATGATGAATACATTAACACCTTCAGGATAAAATATTTTAATATATTTGGGGTTTATTTTACATATTACTGCCTATATTTAGCCAAAAAAGAAAAGTAAAAACACATTTTGAGAATATTTCACTGATTCAATGTCATATTTAAAGTAATTCATATGTTGTGCAAATGAAAGATCCAAAAGAAAAACTAACACTGTTATACATATATATATACAGTGTAATTTGATAACTGTGAAAATAAAGTATAATATGCTAATACACCTCTATAGTTGAAACACTGATTGCAACACAATGCGACGATTGCAATGCGAAGACAACAAAATCAATATCCCTGAAAAATATTCTGTTCTTAGAATCTTGAATGTTCTTGAATCTCAGCATTCAAAAGTAAATAAACACAATTTATATTTCATAAACTCCTCTGTATTGCATTAGGAATATAATGTAAATTAAAGAAGAATGATAGAGGGTATGTACACGACAACAAATATTTAAAAGTCAGCTGCCCAACTAACAGATATAGGAAACCTAAGTGCTTTTCATACTAGCTCTATAGACAAAACTAATATTTAAAAAATAGGAATATTTGTGAAGTGATGAGATTTAATTAAGATTAAAACTTCTGGGATCTGCCCCTCAGGTGGTCAGTTGGGGGGATACAAGACAGTTCTGAGAGCTGGGTAGAAATATAAATAAATAAAGCCTTTATTGCATAAGGAACCAATAGAATCATGTAATAATAACAGATATTTGCTACTTATGCAATATTTACAATTAATATTAACATAAAGTTGTGATATTAGTTCTTCAGAAATTTTATTTACTATTCACAATATATCTATCTACACCAGATTTTGTCTCCTGCAGGCCTCTCCTAATGGGGGGTGATGTTCCAACTTCCCTGGAGACCAAACCTAGTGGGAAGTGTAGTATAAATTTAATAAAAACTAATTATATTTTTAAAAATAATAATTAATAGTGATACAAAATATAAATAAGAATTTTTTCCAACATATGTACGAAATGAAATTAACAAGAAGAGATGAGTTTTTACTGAATAATGATATGAAAATAATTAAACATAGAAACTGTGGTGCATGGAACATATTTTGTAATACAATTAAATGTTGTAGTGTATTATATTTTTTAAATTGTATTAACAGAAGGAAATGTGTATTAATTAAAGGAAATCTTGAAAATGTTACAATCAGTCCGAAACGTTGACTAAAGAATTCTTAATTAATAAGTGAAATCCATAAAATATGGCAGGTCAAATGGAACCAAAAAGAATCAAAACTGAAGGACATAAAGAAGAACCCGAGAGAATGGACCACTTCCAACAGAAAACCGCATAGAGAGGAAACTGCCATTTGTCGGCTAAGAATAGGCCACTGTATGTTCTCCTATGCATACTTGCTAGAAGGTCTCGAACCTCCTACATGCAAATTATGCAAAGTAGAAATAACAGTAGAGCACCTTCTACAGCATTGCAAAGCCTATGAAAAGCTAAGGAAAAAATTAGAATTGGGACCATCTTTAGAAGAAAATCTTGAAGACGATGAAACAACAGTAAAAAAAGCAATACAATATTTAAAACTAACAAAGTACTACAATAAAGTCTAAAATATAGATGTTGCCAATGACCCTGCAGGGTAGAGGCTACAAAAAAACCAAATAAATAAATAAATAAATTAATAAGTGAACATTTTTGTGATCTACAGCCCATGATTAACTTTAAACAAAAATAAAAACAATTAGCTAAAAAAAAAACCAAACAAAAAAAAAGTTTAACAAGAAAACTGGACAGTCCAGAATTTACGGGATAGGATAACAGCTTATGGTCTGGGATGAATGTTTTTTGATTTTATTAAACATGAAGGTCTATAGTTACCAATTTTATTTTGTCATTTCGGGATTTAGAACATTTTCCTTCTGAAGACGACTTCATACGTTTAATTTTAATAAAGCATTAATTTATTTTTAATATTAATAAAATTTCCCAACTTATTCATCTATCATATTATCCTTTATTCTCTTCCCAAACAACACCTAAATTCTTATAGCGATACTACCTACTTTATTGTTTTCATTCCTTATTGTCACCCATAATTTTTTGTTACTATTGTATTTATAATTGTACTTCTCTTTTCTTTTGCAAATGTTGTATGGGGGCTAAAATGACCCAAGTGGTTGAAAAGCCCATTTTGTTATAAATAAATAAAATTTTTATTTGGAAAGATAAAAAAAAAAAATACTAGGAAAATAGGTTTCATCAATAATTTCTTCTTTCTTAGAAGCAATTGAGTAAGTATTACCTGAAATAAAAACAATATTTATAACAAGCGTAAGGTTTTATGTAGGATCATGCCTAGGTGATAGTCAGGACCAAACTAAGGTTTAGGCGAATCCAGGAAACAGATAGGGACTAAGTCATCTGGATATTCTGGAGCGTCCAGGTAAGATTTCAGGAACAGCAACGCAATATTAATCGAGGGCGTGCGAAAGTTCTGAAAAGACAGTTCTTCCCTCTGAAGAGTAAGGATCAAACTCTGACAGGCCTTCAAAGGAAGCCTGCAACCACCTCTGAGCATTTCTGAGAGCACGTTTCAAAACGCGTATAATTTGAAAAAATATTCTAGCTCTGTCAGAAAATACCTAAACCCGCCTGCACTTTGCTGTGGCTTATTATAATACTAGCTGGGGTGCCCGGCTTCGCTCCGGTAGTTGTGTGGTAGCTTTAATACCAGAAAAACTTTAAAATTAAAGGAAATATAGAACAAAATTAGCACCTTCTTGAAAATTCGGTTTTAACTTGGTATCAATATTCTGCATACTTGAGATCTGCAGAGTCCGCCCGAACCCTGTATAATTTACAGGGGGTTAAAAATGGTAAATGAACAATTAATTTTGCTGCAACTTTGTCGGGTTAGGCATCGTTTTTGATCGTTTCTGTGATTCTGAATCCCATAAGCCCATTCCAAGTAGTCAGCAGATAATAAGTTATTAGATTTTAGTTGAAAAATCTGGTATCTCAGTTAAAAAAATTATATTTCGAGTAAAACTTAAGCTCCGACTACTATGATGGTCCTATTTGATTCAGAAGTATAGAAACTACCGAAGATTCATAGAAATTTTTTTTAAGACCTTGCTTCCATTTCAACCTCCCTAAAATATCCCCCCCGTATACGTTCTGCATACCTTCAATCTTACTACTATTACAAAGTGAAAACCAAAATTTCTTGAAGGCACAATTTTTTCATCATATTTCTTTTTATCTTGAACTATGAGGGGTGATCAAATCTTGAATGCTGTTATTGGAGTTGGTCGTTTTGTCAAGTGGAATGCTCATCATACATAGTAATCAAACCAACTTCTTTTTCATAAATACAATAAGAACACTTCAAACTTTTTATTTGAGATTTATATTCAGTCAATTCATCTCTTTTTTTGTCTGATTTTATTCGCTCACGGTACTACTAAGAAATCTTCACTCATATTGCATTAAATTTACTTAAGTATATATTATGTATAGATTGAATGTAATGTGCTGATCATATATTAGCCTTCTTATTAGAAAACTAATTCTTTAAGGAATCCAGTTGGTTTTCTAATTGATTGCAGAGATGTAAAATCATTATTTTATTTTGAAAGCAAAGGAGAAACTAATTATTTTCGCTTAATTTTTTAGTAATTTAAAATGAACAGCTGAACAAATATATAACCTCTACAATTTTAATTGGATGAATGAACAATAAACATTGAGTGAAACGAACCCTAGCGCTTCCTGGTAGTCTGGAGCTCGAACTAAATTTTTCATTTATAAACTCGTATCTCAATCTCAGAGACGCTAATTAAATGGTGCGAGAGGCATAAAATTCCAGTCTTTTTCTCTTCAATTTTACAGTCTTAAGAGAAAAACGGAAACCTTCTTTTCCGTTAGGAGTCATATGGCTAAGAGACGACATAACTTCCTTAATCCTACGTGGAGTCGTTTTTGAGCCTTTTCGGCACGCACATTGTACACTTTGCTTTATAATATATATTGATTACCTTTTAGAGAAATAAGTAAATGTATTAAAGATATCAGACAGATTTTTTTTTTATTTTTATTTTTTTTTTTTTTAGGTACAGTGTACCTGGTACACTCCTTTACCGAACAGGAAGGAGCGTTGTTTGTTTGTTTAACGTCCATTTATGGTACTAAGGCTAATCGGACGATGCTACAGTGGGTGTCCTAGATTTAGCCTATCCAGGTATAATTAGGATAGGGATCTTTAACTAGTAGCTGACATCTTAGAGGCTCGGAACCTCAATTTTACGTCCTATCCGAGGGACGGCATAGCTAAGGATTTTTTACTTCTAGAGCCACCGCTGGACGCGAACCCGCGACCTTTGGTATTGTAGGTTGCCATGCTAACTATAAGGAAGGGACGTTGTGTATTACTCATATTAATAAAAGGATAAATATAATATAAGTAAATATTCCGTTGATGATATTGAAGGATATAACGGTAGAATAACATGTGATTGTAAATAAAATACGCATTAACTGTTTTATAATTGTCCTTTTTTCGTGATTTCTTTTTCATATTGTAGCGAAGAAAGAAATCTACCATTTTGCACAAAAGTAATGGACAAAAGAAAAACAAATATTTTTTTAGTCGTTGATAAAAAATTTTTCATTGGATATATTAATATAAAAATAAGATGTGGCCCCTATTTGGCTAAAGAGCTGAATAAGTTTCAAATATATCCATCCGCTATTTTTCGAGTTTGAGGTAACAAACATTTGGACCTTGCATTTTTATATACAAGATATACGATAGAAAAACAAGTTATCACTAATAAAATAGGCTGTAATTATGTTCATATTATTATTGTTAGGTCCTGTTTCCGTGATTTATTTTTTAGCTAAGTAAGAAAATGCTATTTTGCCAAAAAAAAATAATGGACAAAATCCGAAAAAAAATATTTTTTTGTCCTTTTTAACATTTTTTCTATTGGATATATTAACGTACTATAAAATATGTATAATGCACCTTTACACTAAGGTGCCTTTACACTCTACGAACCTCACCCTCGAACAGGTTCTCCCCCGAACCTTGCCGTACCGGCGTTAAACGACCAGCCATTTATACTTAACGTTAAGCGAACCAATATGGCTGACGCACCCAACGCTAGCTTATGATGAAGAAAAAATCTCCATTATCAATATATTTTATATTATATGAAAAATAGGAGACGAATTAGAACGGCGCACTAATATCACAAACAACTCTTGTCACTTGGGGAAACCCAAATCAAAAGTGACACTAGCGCTACCCCCGAACACAGGCAAACAGATGAAGTACCTAGAATACCCGAACAGTCGACTTGAAGGCTGTTCGAGGGTAAAGTTCGTAGAGTGTAAAGGCACCTTAAATAATGTATAAATATGTATCTAGGTCGCTATTTGGCAAAACAACTTTTGCTTTTTTGATTTAACCAACCGCTACATTCGAGTTTTGAGATAAAAGATATGCGCCTCTTGCATTTTTAAAAATAAGATTTTATTTTATTTATATTTTGTGTCATTTGCACCTGCGCTGGAGCGCATCTAGCAAATTTGTTGGATGCAGTTGTCTTGGACTTTCTTGATTTAATTGCTGTGCTAGAGCATATCCATCGGCCATTGTCGTTTCAGTCTTCGTTGGACGGGTAACTGGGAGGAAGAAAGAAAAGAAACAAGTGGGTTTGGGTGGTTATGAGTCGAACAGTGAAATGTAGTGTATTTGTCGTGAATGTATGATTTTACTGTTGGAATGTCCATGTCTTTGTGTATTATGTTGTTAGAAATGTACCATGGAGCGTTTGCAATTTTTCGAAGAATTTTTGACTGTGCTGTTTGAATTTTGTTTATGTGTACCTGTTTAGCGGAACCCCAAAGTTCTGCTCCGTAGGTCCAAATGGGTTTTAGTATAGTGTTGTATATTAGTCTTTTGTTTCGTAAGTTAAGTGAAGATCTGTAGTCCAGGAGGTGTGACAGTTGTTTATATCGTCTGGTCAGTTCTTGTCTTTTTAGTTTTGTTTGTATGTTCCAAGTGAGTCTTTTGTCCAAGTATAGTCCTAGGTAACGTACATAGTTTTTAGATAGACCGATGTATTATCAATTTTTATTGGAGGTTCCCTTCCTCAGTGAAAAAGTTATATGGACCGACTTAGCGGCATTTATTTTTATTTTCCATTTTCGAAACCAATTTTCAAGGTCGAATAGGTGGTTTTGGACTGCAATTGATGCTATTGTGGGATCTTTGTGGGAAGAAATGATAGCCGTGTCGTCAGCGAAGGTAAAGATAGTGGTGCAAGGGTGTTCCGGAATGTCAGAGATGAAAATGGAATAGAGGAGGGGGCTTAGAACGCTTCCTTGAGGAACGCCAGTAAGCTGAGGAAAGAATGAAGAAGTAGAAGAATCTACAGAAATACAGAAATATCTATGGAGCAAGAAAGATTGAAGGATGAGGAAGTAGGTAGAAGGTATGTGTGGTTTTATTTTCCATAATAGACCCTTGTGCCAGACACTATCGAATGCTTTTTCGATATCGAGAAATATCGCTGAGCAATATTCCTTTTTCTCAAAAGCTATCGATATTGCGTCAACTATCCTATGGCACTGTTGCACGGTTGAGTGATAGGATCGAAAGCCAAACTGATGATGACTACTTTCCAGTGAGGGCTTAATTCTGTTCAAGAATAGTTTCTCAAATATTTTCCCCATTATTGGTAGAAGTGCGATTGGGCGGTAAGAAGTAGGATTAGTTGTGGGCTTAGAAGGTTTAGGTATCATTTTGATTATGGAGAGTTTCCAAAGAAGAGGATAGTGTGTTGTGCGTAAGATAGAGTTATAATGTGAGTAAGCTTAGATTTAAAAAAAAAAAACAATAAAAAAAAACGCTAGTTGAAAATTCACAGGAGCAACAATTAATCGAACAAAGGTAGATCCACAGCATGCCTATGTAGGAAATAGAATATTGTTATAAGAAAGTCGAAGTAAATATCTGGTATTTATTTGTCTCTATGAAGGTGCCTTTGCACTCTACGAACCTCGAACAGGTTCTCCCTGGAACCTTGCCTTACCGGCGTTAAACGAACAGCCATTTATACTTAACGTTAAGCGAACCAATATGGCTGACGCACCCAACGCTAGCTTATGACGAAGAAAAAATCTCCATTATCAATACATTTTAAATTATCTGAAAAATAAAAAAATAGGAGACGAATTAGAACGGCGCACTAGTATCACCAACAACTCCTGTCAATTAGGAAAAAACCTAATCAAAAGTGACCCTTGCGCTACCCCCGAACACAGGCGAACAGATGTAGTACCAATAATACTCGAACAGTCGACGTGAAGGCTGTTCGAGGGTGGTGTTCGAAGGTAATGTTCGTAGAGTGTAAAGGCACCTTAAAGCATTTTGTATAACCCCAAATAGTAATGGGTGCTTAATATAATTTTTTCTACAAAGTAGATAGCCGTAAATAATGAAAATTTGGTGCGCTTTTTACTCAAACTCTATAAAAGATTCTCAAAAAAAAAAAAAAAAAAAAATGCTAGTTGAAAAATCACGGAAACATCAATGAATCATGAAAAGATGGAAACAGAACATGGCGGTATTTTTACTTTCACTTACCTATATATGAAATATATAGTAAGTGGAAGTATTGCGATCGTGAAAATTTTCGACTTCCGGTTTTCAACAGAAATACACGTTTTGGGGTCCCCTGAGTCAAAATAACCAAGTCCCGCGAAATGGTCTGTGTGTGTGTCTGTGTGTCTGTGTGTCTGTGTGTGTGTGTGTGTGTGTGAACAGACTAGCTCAAAAACTATAAACCGTGCGAACCTGAAATTGGGTATTTAGAGTATGTATAAGCCCACGACGTGACAGCAAAAATTTCATCAAATTTGCTCAAAGGGAGGGGGTACTTTATTTAATAACTTTTTAAGTTTTTTCGATTTTCTCAAAAACGGCTCTAACGATTTTGATTAAACTGAGTATTTGATCTATTTATATACCTGAAATATGACTGTAAAAATTTCATCAAAATTGATCAACCGGAGGGGGGACTTTACTTAGTAAATTTTGTATCATTTTCACATGTTTTTTTTTTATTTACTCAAAAACGGTTTTAACGATTTTGATCAAACTTGGTATTTGATGTATTTATATGCCAAAGATGTGATAACCAACATTTCATCACAATTGATCAACCGGAGGGGGGACTTTATTTATTAAATTTTGTATCATTTTCACGTGTTTTTTTATTTACTCAAAAACGGTTTTAACGATTTTGATCAAACTTGGTATTTGATGTATTTATATGCCCGAGATATGACTGTAAAAATTTCATCAAAATTGATCTATGGGAGGGGGGACTTTACTTAATAAATTTTGTATCATTTTCACGGGTTTTTTTTATTTACTCAAAAACGGCTTTAACGATTAACAAAAATAAGATATGAATGTAGAAAAATGTGTGACTTTGGGAAATGATATTTAGCAAAACACCTCAATTTCTAATCTAAGTAAGTTGGTAAGTGAAAGTTGTGTGTTGCGCGCATGCACCAGATTTTTTTGTTTGTACTTATATGGAAAACCATACAAACAGAAATGATGATACATCGATGATTAAAAGTTTTTATTACATATATTATTGGACACTCGATCATAAACCCGAAATCCGGATTCTCAAATCTGCTCGGATAGAATAAGACGAGAGGTTTCCTTGAAGAAGGCCGTTGCCACGCCTATCGCTGCAGCGAGGTATATATAGGAGAGGGAACATCCAGGCTCCACAATCTGGTGATAGCACTCGCTATAGACCAATCGTCCTCGTACAACATGTTCAAGCAGGTAACTACACAGTTATTACCTTTATTTACCTTGTGACTAGCTAGAAACTATTCGCCAAGTGCTCATGCTCCTTTTGCTTGCAGATCCTCTACATCTTCCTCTTGGTCGCAGTGGCCCTGGTCGCCGCCTCTCCAGCCCGGGAGTACCCTCCAGGTATCAGCCCAGCCCTCTGCCCGGACTACCCCTTCTGCGACAACCGACTCATGGCACTCTACTCCCCTGTGCCCTACACTGCTCCAGGCTTCCCTGCCAACGTCAACCCAGCCGGCTGTCCCAACTACCCATACTGCTACTGAGTCAAATGTCTAGTATTAGTTGTTAAATAAAAGTTTCTTTTTTATTCAAGTAAATTTTTTTATTTACGTTTCTTTTCCTCGAATAGTTTATATTACACAAAATGTTGTATAGGGGAACTCACCAAAAGTGAATCTCCCTAAAACCAATCCCAATTTTGAAATATTAAACGAATGCTGAAACCTAGAGTAAGGGACATGATTTTTTATGCAAAAACAAAAACTTATAGGTGGAGAATAATAATCATACAGTTATTGACATTCCAACTTTAACTTAAACCTAAGTAAACAAGTCCTAATTTTATTTCAATATATACATGAATCTAATGTTTGAAGGGCCCTCTAAGTCATCTATGAAGTAAGACTTTAACCATAGGGAAAGAACTAACCATTTCACAATTAAATTCACACGGTGCACAGTGGTTGAAAGGCGGAAAAAACCATTTTTTGAAGGTATTGGAATATTTTTTTTCTTTTCAATATTAATTAATAGAATAGTTACCTGACACATTCCATCAATTTATTCGGATATATTCTGATTTTTAAACTTGTTAGGACCCTTTGAAAAATTTTATTTTTCAACGGAAAATTTATAGCACTATAATAATTTTTACAACTCGCATTTTTGTTTCTTAGAGCGATTTTCCTTCATAATCATGAAAAGCGATCTCACATATTACACTAGCATAAAAATGATGCTATTTGGTCTATGTTTTAACCCAAAAATAAAATCCCGAATAAATGCAATAAAATTAAGACAAAAAATTTTTTTGGTAATCCATATTTTTCAAGCGCAGCCGAGCGCAATTTTAAAATCCACTTTTTTAAGAAGAAGATACATTCAAGGAAATATTAAAACATATTCTAGCTGCGTCCACCTGCGTCTGTACATGTGGGATTTTTTTTTTATTGAAATACCTAAGCTATTTCGTGCAGTTTATTCGCTATGGAGCTTGTGCTTCGAATTAGAATATTACTAATCGTTTAGTAAAACATAATGCCTTACTTACCAGGTCTGTAGCATCATTTATAAAGTCAGTCTGAATCGTTGTTAGGTCGATAATAAATCAACTTTTTCACCTACCGTCATTTTAGAATGAATTTGGAAATTATTAATAATAAGTTTATTAACATGAACTCCGATAACTTAAAGGCTGCGGCACTTATCATTTTCAAGCATCCATTTGTTTTTAGAAGATTGGTTTAAAAAAAAGGTTCAGCTATTATTTAGCGTGAATAAGGGAACTAAATTTTCACAGATAGAGTTGCAGTTATTAAACCTACATTGAACACTCAATCCCACCATCTCCTATCAAAATTATATTAAAGTCGGATGATCCCAATCTTATATTTTAATATGATATACATTTAATAGTTAAGAATTAAAACACAACGACAAAAATTTTTGATAGTTCCTATGTATGATTTTTTTTTTTTTTTTTTACCTAACTTGAGTGTTTTCATGAAATAAAAGTATATTGCAAGTACTATCAATGATATTACTAGCATAAAACAGCAAAAGTGTTTAAACTAGCCGATTTCGAGTCGAAAATAGATGTATAATTTTTTTCTATTTTCCTTACACTGCCGGTTAATCCGAATATCCGGTTAAGCGGGGCTCGAACCTATACATTTTATAGGAAATTCAATCGTGGTTATGATAATATCAACTTTATTTTTTTTGCGGCTCACAGATCGGGTTTGACAAGGTTTTTTCCGAAATTAGTCGATTTTCAACCACTGTGCGGTGTCATAACTAGTTTTTGCACTTTTAACAATAAATATTGCCATATGGTAAAACTATTGAACTTTTGAACCAATAAAACCTCTTGAGTCTTTATAAGGATAGATAAAAAGGAGCTATAGGAAGTTTCAATTTGATCCCTTCATAAAAAGTATTTTCTTTAAATTCACCAATGAAATGTAGTCTTAAGGGTGTCAATAACTGTATGGTTTACCCTATAGTATCTGAATTATTCTCGGTGATAGGATCACCTCGGAGGGGTTATCCAATATTATATAGCTACCGGACTATGTTGTGTGTGTATATGTGGTCAGACTTGTAAAAAAACTTAAAGTTGAAATAATAGTCAATTATTAAGCCTAGTAATAATAAATGGCCAAAATTAGTGCGCTCAAATAAGTTTCCATAAATCTGTACTCCATTAAAAGAGCAAAAATTATTAGTAGCGCACTATTATCGAAAAAAATTGGAATATACAGAAATAGAGGGGTAGATGCGGCGACAGGGCATGCGCAGCATCAACGACGACACATATTATATGTATTACGTACTAGCTAGGGTGCCCGGCTTCGCTCAGGTAGTTGTGTGGTAGTTTTAATAACAGAAAAACTTTAAAATTGAAGGAAATATAGAAGAAAATTAGCACTTTCTTGAATCTTGGTATTGATATTTAGATTCGAGCTCTGCAGAGTTCGCCCAAATACCCAATATACGATATATACTTTATGGGGGTTGAAAATGGTAAAAGAAAAATTAATTTTGCTCCAAATGAAGGTAAAATTTTTTTTACTATACTCCTTTTTATCCTGAACTATGAGGCGGGATAAAATCTTATTGAAAAAATGCTGAAATTGGAGTTAGTCATTTTGCAACTGGAAGGCTCATCATACATACTAATCAAACCAACTTCTTTTTCATAACTACAATAAGAACACTTCAAACTTTTTATTTTCGATTTATATTCAGTCAAGTTATCTTTTTTTTTTTTTTTTTATGTCTATTTTTATTCACTTACTGTACTACTAAGAAATGTTCGCTCATATTGAATAAATTTACTTATATATTGTATATTGATTAAATGTTACATACACACATGTTATGTGTGTTGATCAATTAGCCTTTTTATATGAAAATGCATTTGTTAAGGAATTTACTGGATTCACGAATGGTTTTTTAATTGATTGCAGAGAAGTGAAATCATTATTTTATTTTAAAACGCAAAGGAGAAACTACTTATTTACGCTTATTTTTTTAGTAATTTAAAAAGAACAGCTGAAAAAATATATAACCATTACAAACCGAATGAATGAACAATAAACATTGAGTGAAACACACCCTAGCGCTTCCTGGTAGCTTGAAATTGAGCTAATTAGCTTGAGCTTGAACTAATTTTTTCATTAATAACCCGCTAATTACATAGTGCGAGAGGTTTAAAATTCCGGTCGTTTTATCTTCAATTTTATACCCTAAAGATAAAATAGGAAACCTTCATCACGGTTAGGGGCTGTAGGGCTACACGACGACATAACTTTCTTGTTCGTACGTGGAGTCGTTTTTGAGCCTTAACGACTCGTACATTCTACATTTTGCTTTATAATATATATTTATTACAACAGATATTGATAGTTATTGTGATTATTAATACAGTTAAAAACGATGAACAAAATGAAACAATATTAAGTGTAATAATTAGTAGTACCGAAATGGTTCAGTTAAATCATAGAACAAATTAAAACTACATTCAGGGCAGGGGTGACTCCAACACGAAATTTGTGGGGTCATGACCTCATAATCACGTAGCTGACAGCACCATTTTTGTATGAGATTATTACCTTGTATTATGGTATTCTGGGATCTAACTGTATTATTGTATATTGTATTAAGGTATTCTGGGATCTAACTGTATTATTGTATATTGTATTAAGGTATATTGGGATCTAAACAACCTAAAGTGTTATGTTTACGGCTTAGTAACTACCTAATTGCATTATTTGCTTAAAATAAAAAAAAAATTGAAAAGCCATAATATTTGGGGGGTCATTTGAACTCCTTTGACCTTCCTCGAATGGAAGGAAATTTCACGGGGAGGTGGGTAATCTTAATTTTGATTAATAAATAATCAATAATCTTAATTTTGATTAATAATTCTTACTAGCATTTAAAGAATATTATTATTAGCATTCAAAGCTGGAAAAACAGATGCTTAAGCTTATCTGAAAATAAATTAAAGGATATTAATGGCGTCAACCTCCTTTAAAAAAAAAAAAAAAGAAAGAAAAGAAAAAACAAGAAATATTACTGACAAAGTGGCGAGGTTTCAAAATCATAACGATGGTAATATTGACGAATCACAACAGTACAAGTTTTTGTTTATAGATATTGCAAAGAAAAGATACGAGATAACAAACTATAGGGGAGAGCGGGGTTGGTTGGCATAGGGGGGAGGTTGGCCATTGGCTTATAGTTTCCGTCACATATGTTATGAAGGCCCCAACATTGTACCATGTGGCCCGCTCGAACTCGGGGGTCTTGTCCTGAGTTTTCAATCTGATGCTAACAGTTTGGAGAAGAGTGTGCTTCATTGATTGATTTTACAACATGGAAGACAATTTTAATATTTTCAGTAAATTGGGTTTAAAGGCATGGCAAAACATTTGACTCCGATTCTGTTCATATAGCCCCAAACTCCATTGAAATACCGAACTTTTCGACTAACCAATTTCTTGTTTGATTGTTCTCCCCTGTCCTGGCAGCCATCTTTCATATAATCTCTCCTATGGGGTTAGTTGGCTCTCTTCCTCTGGGGTTTGTTGGCGGAGTAGCAATTCACAAAAGCAAGGTAAACATAAAGAAAGGCGAAACTACCAAATGTCTTTAGTTCCAGCGAGGAGGATGGGAGCGATATTTCCTATGCAGAAAGTAACGACAGTCTAAACTTCTATCTTCTTCTATTGTCATTCTATTTTCCCTTAAAAGCTGTTAAAAACCGACTCAAAATTATTATACCATTATAGTGCAGCTTTTAATAACAATAATATGTGTCAGGCAGTACTTGAATGAAATGGCTAAACAACTCCACCTTCTAGGCCAACTGCTTCATATCTGGGGTTAATTGGCATACTCTGGATTGAAGAATTCTTCAATTTTTTATGATCTTATCATTAAATATTACGAGTTGAAAAAAATACTTGAAGTACTCTAATACTTGGAGTTTACAGTGGTATCAGCCTTATTGGGATTATATTAACAAGAACGACTCAACAATAAAAAAAGTGAAAGCTGTTACCAACCAACTCCGCTCTCCCCTACTTAATATTAATAATTATTTTTTGTTACAAAATGATATAAACATATAACATTAACTAGTGAGTTGTATCTTATAGTGAGTTCTAACTTTTAGTAAGTTGTCCCTGGTCACCATTTGCTGTTATACTCTTTCGGCCTACCTAATTAGGCTAAACTAGTACGGGCACCAAAGAAGGCTGGGCCAGATTTCTTTACCCCCTTCTCTACTGGAAAATCAACTCATCCATACTCTGTATATATATTTCCTAAATTCACTTACACATACAGATTCCTATTTTCGTCATGTAACTTATATTGTCCTTGAGACTTAGTAAGTTAGAAGTATATATAATATGATTATGCAGTATTTTATCTTGCCAATAAAAGTAAAATGTAAAATCTTGCCGCAGTATCTGTTACATAATTTGCTGTGCAGGTCATTTTACTTTTACGCATTTTTTTGGTATTTTTGTTGATATAATTTTTGCATTTTTAAGCCCCAAGATCTAAAGTTATAATTCCATCGAACCTATACCGCATTTTAATGCATATTCGTGGTTGTAATTTTGGCATTTTTCAGCCCCAAAAATTTATAACTCAATTTTGTTCCCTATAAACCTTTATTCAAACTCATTAGTCAGCAAATATTATCTTGCATTGGCTTTGAATGATATAATAAAATTATTAGCTGCCGAATGGTTGATGAAAATTTTATTTTAAATTCAAAAATATTCCGACAATAATTTCATAATAAGTAAAGTCTTTGAAAATTTATTCTGCTACTGAAATACTTATGTATTTCTGATCAGGCACACTATATTTTATAACAGTGTGTTCCTATGGTTATCAATTTTATGTGTTGTAAGTGTTCTGAATATTGTTAAAAACTTTCTGTTAACATCCTGTTGTTCTTGCTGAAATTTATTCATATCTTTATATAATTCAACAATGGCTAAATTATATCATTTTCCAAGAATAGGTGTCGACAAGTATCTATACTTTTAATCTGATAATATCGATACTCCAACTTTAAGAATAGTATTGTAGCGGGTCGCTAGTGAACGACTCACTTTTTATTCCAGTTAAAGGCCACATTAATTCAAATTGCCACTGATTACAGCATTATATATTTTTCTATTATTATTTCATTTATAATTCGATCTTACTATTTTATTTAAAAGTAATTATTTATATTCTTGTTTTTATCATAAATATGTTTATTTATGATCAGTAGCAAATCCGTCTTAACTTACATATAAAGGGTTAGTTTAATTTAGAATATGTGAGCTTCGTTGTAAGTAAATTGTTTTGTTTTTTTATTATGTATTTAAAATTATTGTTGACCTGGACTTTGTATACTTACGTTTTGGTTTTAATTCCTGGTTCTTTTGTTATCTAACGCATTTAAATAAATTGTTCCTGTGCAATTTGTTTATTACTGGTTTCTGTTTTTGGTCAGCCTCGATAAAACTCCAAATTATCGTATAACTGCAAGCTCCTTGATACCGTATTATCTTCTCAAGATACCTTCTCTATGTTTTCTAGCGTCCTCGAAGTATCTTTCCTTGTTTGATGGGGTTTCAATTTCAACCCCTGCCTCGATATATCGGTGTGATCTTTAAGAAGAGTACGTCTACGTTGTAATATGAAGTATTAAAAACATCATAATTATCAAAGGATAGGAGGTAAATAAACATTATTCAGAACAGATTTAAAAAAGAAAAAAAAAGAGATTTTATTTAACAACTAATACTAGACATTTGACTCAGTAGCAGTATGGGTAGTTGGGACAGCCGGCTGGGTTGACGTTGGCAGGGAAGCCTGGAGCAGTGTAGGGCACGGGGGAGTAGAGTGCCATGAGCCGGTTGTCGCAGAAGGGGTAGTCCGGGCAGAGGGCTGGGCTGATACCTGGAGGGTACTCCCGAGCAGAGGAGGCCGCCACCAGGGCCACGGCGATCAGCAAGAGGATGTGGAGGATCTGCAACAGAAGGTACATGGTTGCTTAGTACAGACAATAGAACTATCATGTGAATGATAATAAAATTACTTAAAAATTATGGATCGGTTTTATAAATACAAGAAAATAAGCTAAGAGCTAAAGTGATGATTTCAGTATCTTACAACAATAAAAGCCAAAGTCCAAAATGAATTAGGGTTATTATCAAACTACTAAAAAAATTCAGTGATCTTGAGTCTACAGGCTATTTGAAAAATGAAAATGAAGTGAACGCGTCCTTACTTGCAGAATAGATTTTAAAATATAATTACTGAGAAATGAAAAGCTTAGTAAAGTACAGTAAGTGACATTTTTGTAGAAATTAAGATATTTGCATGGATGAAAATGTTATTTTCTCATTAAAACCTATCTTGTTTCTTTTATTTTGAATAACCTAACTAAAAATCATACAAAAGAAATGTTATATTTGTAAAGCAGAAAGAAATTTCACGACGTCACTTTTTTTGTTTTATGACGTGCTCTCATCGAATAGGGAGAGAGAAACACTTTATTTGTCATAAAAGAGGTGATGCCCAACTACATTGGGTTGCTAATACACAGCATACTATATGTCCATATGAGACTATTTGTCTGAAATGGAACAAAGCTATACAAATACAAGGTAACAAAGCTGATAAGCAGATCCAAATGAAGGGCTGCGGGGCTGCAGACCCCCCTTTAGGATGCAGCCCCCCCCTTTACTATCGGCTGGACCCGCCCATGGGTACAGTCAACATATTAAAAGGCGAGGAAGGGGGAAAATTGGAATTGTTAAATATTAAAAAAAAAAGTGGGGTCACCTGTGGTAAAGTGGGCATGGCAACCTACAATACCAAAGGTCGCAGGTTCCCTAGGATTTTTTAAAGGGAATATAAAATCCTTGGTTTAAGCGCGGGGACAACTAGTTGGCGACGGTGGCGGTTCCTGGTGGGGTCGGGGTTAACCCGCCCCCCCCCCCCAATCTATAGTCTTACCTAATAAAGATTTTTGGACTAATTACCTATGCGAGAGGTAACTAGTCGCGAAAAAAAAGCCGTATTAATTACGGTTTTTAAAATTTTAGTTCGCGAGAACTAAAAAGAGATCGCATTGAAAACGTTGGTCGCGGTAGCCAGGAGGGGGGGGGGGTAAAGTAGGGTAACTTTAACTAAGTAGGGTAACCCCCTTACCTACTTAACAAAGCTACTTGTATGAAATGGAAGATCGCCGATTTGAGATTACTCTACAAGGGTGGAGGCAGGGACAAGCAGCTCCCTAAGTCATATAGGCCCATATGTCTCCTCCCTGTGATGAGCAAGGTCCTGGAGCATCTTATCTTAGCAAGTCTACGACCAGTACTTACTCGAGCCAGTCATCCACGGCAATACGGTTCAACTAAGGGAAAGGGAACCGCTGATGCTTTGCTTCAGGTTCGCGCAGACGTTGAACAGAGGGCGGAGCGGTATGTCATGTTGCTGCTCTTTGACATATCCTCCGCCTTTGACAGCGTCTGGTGGCCGCGAGTTCTCCTCCAGCTTCAGAAGTACGAGGCTCCCAGCAACTTATATACCCTCATAGGCAGCTACCTCCAGGATAGGTCCGTTAAGATAAGAGGCACCTCTTACGAGTTTGAAGCTTCTATAGAGAGGGGGTGCCCTCAAGGATCAGTCCTTGGCCCAGCGCTTTGGAAGCTGGTATTTGACGAGTTGTTGGGAGTCCTCGAGGAACAGCGGTTCCCTGCTACGGCATACGTTGATGACCTTGCGGCTATAGTGGCGTCTAATAGCAGAGCCGGAGTAAAGCAAGAAGCTGAACGATGCGCCAATGTAGTCAGCCAATGGTGTGAGGCTAAGAAATTAAAAATGGCCGCGGCAAAGACTCAGGCCATCCTCCTGAAAGGCCAGACAGATAGGGCGCACCCTATAATTCTGGATATTGAGGGTATCAGAATACGTCCAAGTGAGGTGGTCACTTATCTAGGATTCAGATTCAGTAGAAGATTTAATATGACCCCTCATTTGGACTACCTCGGGAATAGGGTGGCCCATACCTTGAATGGTCTGAGTCGCCTGGGGGGCGCATTTTGGGGACTCAGATACCCAGCAACAATGACCATTTATAATGGGACAATCCTGGGCATCCTAAGATATGGCTCCCCAGCGTGGTCCCAGAATCTCTCACACAGGCAGAAACGAAGATTGGCGACGTTCCAGCGCACGGCTCTGCTACGGGTCACTAAGTCTTATCGGACAGTTTCTCACGAGGCGGTGCAGGTCTTAGCAGGAGGGGTTCCTCTCGACCTTATCCTGCGGGAAGATCTATTGAAATGGAAACTCAAAACAGAAGGCTCAGCAGGTCTACCGGTAACTATCCAGGTAAGGATTGCAGAGGATCCAAGAAAATGGAAAAAGATTTTACATGAGGACACAATAGAAGAGTGGAACCAGCGGTGGGTGACAACTACAAAAGGTTCTACCTTAAGAAAATATTTCCCCACCGTTCAGGATCGGTTAAGAGCAAAGTGGGTCCTCCCGGATTATTGGGTGTCGCAATTCCTTACAGGGCATGGGGCCTTCCGAGCCAAGCTACATGGCTTTGGAAAGGATATTGATCCCCTTTGCCCTACATGCAGGATACCGGAGACGGCTGAGCATATTGTCTTAAACTGCACCGCCTTCGAGGAACTAAGGGCTAAGTTAATGAGGGAAGCTGAGCTCTATGTTCTGACAGAAAACAACTTCCCTGAACTAATGGAAGAAAGGAAATACCCTTACTATAAGGAATTCGTGTACGGGTGGAAAAATACTGTGGGACCACAGCTTTTCAATCTCGGGAGAAGAGGACCAGCACTGGGAAGACCACCATAGTAAAAACTTAAAGCGGAGGAAACCTGAAATGAGAAATTAGGCAAGGTCCATTCTGCTCGTTGGGAAGATAGAACGAAGAAATGAAATAATGGCCACAGCAGGTTATTTCTATATGGTTTTACAAGCAGCAGTTGTTTGCTACCCAGGAATGGGTAGCATCCAACTGGTGCTAAAACCCGTTTTGCCAACCAGGCAAGGTAGGGCTGCAAAATAAATAAAATAAATGAGACTATTTGTAATATCTTATTGTAATAATATGTAATAATGATAATAAAACATCCGTACATATTTATATATGTATACCAACAGGGTTATATTTTTTTTTATATAATTTTTTTTTGTTTTTCATTTTTATTCTTTCTCTCTTTTACTCAATCCCTTGAGTGCTTAATTTTGAATAAAATATATCTATCATGCAACAACATTAAAAATAAGAATAAAACCAAATCAATACTCAATCCTGGCATATAAAATTAGAAATAAAGGTATATTAAAATTTAACAAACAATTAAATAACCAATTCATGCATAAAATAAATAGATAAATATCTATAACATAACATTTAGTCACTATCTTTTCCAATTAAATCTTCGTTTATACCTTAATTTGATCCATTATTCTCTCATTGCTACCTATTATACCTGATACCAACGAATTTGGAAAAAAGATACAAATGAACACTGTTTATCCGAAATTTCGATTGTCGAAAATGACTTTTCAATTTATTTATTTACTATCTTTCTGCATTTAATGAAATTTATCATAAAATTATGTTTTGTTTTTTAAATATAGGCTCTAACAATTTATTTAATTATGTTTATTTATTTGATTTTAAAAAGGGTTCCTAAGTAGACTTGAAAATAGAATTACAATTAGTTGTGACAGCTGCTACAGTTCGTTTCAATTTTTTTATTTATTTTCATTTTTATTCAATGTATAAATTACTAATTATTTATCTGAAGCTGATTCATTAGCTGGATCTTGTATATTGGTTTATTGTGTGTTTATGCGAAGAACTTACAATACTTTCTATTCATCCGTGTCGTTATTGATCACTCAATTATTTATTTATTTTTTGTAAATTACGGTTACCTGGATTTACTATTATTCGAACTACCCCTGACAACGTTAGTTAGGATAATCGACACTTTGCTGTATGTAAGATCTTAATGTGTGTATGATTAATGCTTAAGATCTTACACTGGGTTTGTAATTCACTGAGCCCGCTGAAGTCGGCGCTGGGTGTCTACAGTACCCGCAACACACAGACATCCTTTCAGTCATTTAACAAACTTACTGGCGTTGATTTCCGGGGATGAGTCTTAACGTGCCTGTATGTTTTATGTTAAAAAATTGTAAATATTATGTAAAGAATTCGAAATTGGCCCTTGGAGTATTAGTAAACAGGTCAACATTAAATGTAATGAATATTAAAACAAATAAAATGTTTTAAGGTTGTTGTCATGTCATCCTTAGTTTTTTGAGCTTGCACAAGCCCATGCTTAATTCTCTATTTTTATAAAGTAGATAGTTAGAGAGAGAGAGAGAGAGAGAGAGAGAGATTTTATCATGTAATTCAACTTAGGTATAGTACAAATACAAGTCTTAATTAGAAGTAATAAATATAGTCTACCTATTTCATCAATTAAATCTCTTACTATGACTGTGTTAGTCGTTTAAGAAAACTGACATGTCAAAAAAAGTCATTCTCATTTTAAATTATTTTTGGATATCCTAGCAAGCTGAGGCGTATTTTTCAACAATATTATAAAGGAAATCGGCAGAGTCCACTCAAATTAAAGGGAGAAAACGCTTTTTAGAATGTTGTCTTTTTAGAAAGAGGATGGATTAAAATGAATTTCGCTGTAAATAGTTTGAGTGATGTATCGTTTTTGCTTGATAATATGTTTCTGAATACAATGATACAATCGCTATGTCACAACAGTCGACAATTCAAATGTCATAGCAGATTATAGATAAAAATCCTATTTTGTGGCTGAATGATATTACACCTAACAAATTGTTTGTTTATCCCACATAATCAATTATAAGAAAAGGTAGCATTTTCATGATATGCCAAATCTGCACATTTGCGAGATAGTATATATTATAAATTCTGTTTTTTTATTTAAAATCACTTTATGTCGCTATGGTTATTCGGACGATGCTACACTGGGAGTCCTAAATATTGCCTATTCAGGTATATGTTTTTTTGTTTGTTTAACGTCCATTTTATGCTACTAAGGCTAATCGGACGATGCTACAGTGGGAGTCCTAAATTTTGCCTATCCAGGTACAATTAGGATAGGGATCTTTAACGAGTACCTGACATCGTACAGGCTCGGGACCTCCATTTTACGTCCTATCCGAGGGACGGCATAGCTAAGGATTTTTTACTCCCATTAAAAAATCCTAGGGCCACCGCTGGAATTGAACCCGATCTTTAGTATTGTAGGTTGCCATGCCAACCACAACACCACAGGTGACCCCGTTTGGGACTCCAATTTATGTCTCATCGGAAGGATGGATGGCATAGCCATGGATTTTCTACTCTCTTTAAAAAACCAAGCGGGCTACGAACCCTCGACCACACTTGCTGTAGCTATGACAACACTATTACAACACAGGTGGCACCTATTAAAAATTCCGTTACAAAATAAGAGAAATATTTAATAAAATAATCGCACACTTAAAAAAAAATTAGCAAGTAAAGGTATATGCGAGGGGGTGTAGATGTGTCATAATTCATGTGTACCCTTCAGAAAAAAGGCTTTCTGAAACCCTTCACGACTCATAGAATATCATATATTATACCAAAATGCCTGGGTCAAGGCATTAAAAAAAAAAAAAGAATACTTTTCTGGCCTAAATTTCTGACAATTTATCATCCCAAAACCAAAATGAACACACGCCCATTTTCCTCCTCTAAATAAAGAAGAAAAAAATAATAAACTAAATGGAAAATTAATAGTTGTAATAAAATAATGAAAGTAAATTGAAATTACAAAGTTTATAGAGAACATTTACAAGTTACTTTGTAATATGAATATAACAATTTTATACCGCGATATTCCGAGATCCTATAATAATTTCAAGAAAATATAAGAATGGCAAACGGTTGTATTTAACAAAGGTAGGTTCCCCGTTTTGAGGTTTTCAAGGATTTGGCATTCATAGAAATAATGGAAACATAAATTAAAATTTGAATGAAAAAATAGTGCGCGTCACCGGTTAGCCTTCGTCACGAACCAACAACATTCTGCTTACAGTCCGGGATGGAGGTCTGATAAAAATATGTCTGATTTGAAGAATGCTTTTGATGAAGATTATAGGCTGAAAGTACTCCCTTCATTGACAACAAACGTGATCTTCTAACACCTCAGACCGTTTGTCAAAAACATTTATAAGCTAATGAAATTGAAATTTATGAAATTGCTGTTATACCAATAATGGTATAATAATTTTGAATCGGTTTTTAACAATTTTTAAGGGAAAATAGAATATAAAAAAGTTTAGACTATCGTCACTTTCTGCATAGGAAATATTGCTCTCATCCTCCTTGCTGGACCTAAAGACATTTGGTAGTTTCACCTTTTTTTATGTTTACCTTGCTTTTGTGAATTGCTACTGTGCAAACAAACCCCAGTTGAAGACAGCCAACTAACCCCACAGGAGAGATCATATGAAAGATGACTGCCAGGACAGGGGAGAACAATCAAACAATAAACTGGTTAGTCGAAAGGTTAGGTTTTTCAAAGGAGTTTGGGGCTATGTGAACAGAATTGGAGTCAAATGTTTTGCCATGCCTTTAAACCAAATTTACTGAAAATATAAAAAATTACTTACATGTTGTAAAATCAATCAATAAAGCACACTCTTCTCTACACTGTTAGCATCGGATTGAAAACTCAGGACAAGACTCCCGAGGTCAAGGGGATCACATGGTACAATGGTGGGACCTTCACAACAAGTGTGACGGAAATTATAAGCCAATGGCCAATCTACCCCCCCCCTATGCCAACCAACCCCGCTCTCCCCTAGAAAATTTTGCGTAAAATGAGTTGCTTACGATTGAAGTGGTTAAATCATTTCACCAAAATGCCATTTTAGCGGAAAAGTAATTTTCGCTTTTGTTCCAAAGGCCTACTATTTGTAAAGGGCTACTCCGCATTCCATGTTAAACGAGTTCATTAATTTTTAAATTAGCTCACCTCTCTTTAGAAAAACTATTTAAAACTTGAAAGTATTTTGTCAATGGGGCCTAAAATACGCAAATGTTTTGGACTTTTTTGGGTTACTTCCAAATTACGGATCACGCAGTATTTATATTATCATAAAAGGTACAATGTTAATATAAGTTTAAGTATTTGGACAACTTCGGACATCAAAGATCGGTAATTTTTATCATTTTAATGGAAATCCATGTTCAACGCATGTAATTCGAAAACATCCACTCTAAATGATAATTGTTCTGATAAAATTTTTAGAACATTATATTTAGCATAAATCGACCACCTTAATTATAAAATTAGCTTACTATTTCGTAGAAATACAAATAATGAAATTAAAGTTTTCGTTGCGCTTACTTCCTGATAAAACATTTTTGTGAAGTTTAATTTATTTTCAACTACAAATCATTCACCTTCTTCCATTTATTTAAATTAAAGATATTTTTTAAGTGTTTCCAAGCACCTAGCTACCTTTGTTCCGCTACTAGTAAAGGCACTCAATTAAAATATTTTACTTTAGGAAAAGAAAAATAGAAAAAAAAATTGTTATACAAAAACTGCTTTTAATCTTTTTCGATTAATCGAACCCTTTGTCCCGCAAAATAAGCGGAGCAGGGACCTATGAAGGTGACGCCAAAGAGCATTAGACCAGGAAAAATGTGACTAATAGACCACATAGACTACAACCATTAGACTACTTGGAATTAAGAAGCTTTACAAAACGTTTTTAAGTGAAGTAATTTAATCTGTTTCCCAATTTTTTGTAACGACGAAATAATGTGAAAATATTTATGTCTATAAATAAATAATTAATACAAAATTAACTTATTATTAATAATAAATAAATTTATTTATTTAATATTAATAATTCAATAAATTAAAATAATTACAGATCACTTAACAAGTATCATATCCACAAATATCCATATCCAAAGTGGATATAGATATTTTAATTTCCCATACAACTCCTAGACATCTATCTATACAACGCTCTCAGAAGTTCGAAAAGAAATATTGTTCACTTGTATATTGCAATAACTAAATAAATAATATATAAATTATCGAAACGAAACATCATTGGAACACAAGATAGAAAGTATGTAAATGGCATTTAATAATAAGGAACCCTTATTTTTGCTGTCAATTTCAGGTTCGTAAGGTTTATAGTTCGAGCTAGTCTGTTCACACACACACGGACCATTATGCGGGACTTAGTTATTTGGACTCAGGGGACCCCAAAACGTGTATTTCCGTTGAAAATCGAAAGTCGAAATTTTTCACGATCACAATATTTTCCTTTGCTATATTATTCATATATTGGTAAGTGGAAGTAAAAATAAGATTATAGAAACACCAAAAAACATATTAATTTATCAAGATACCGAGAACAAAATGTTGGAGAGCTTATAACAGTTACAATAATGTTATGTAATTATTGTAACCGAACGGTTATTGTAACTGAATAACGATAGGACACTCGCTTGAATCTGTCGTATAAACACGGTTACAGGGTTAAATATGGTGTGTCACTGTTATAAATGAACCTGTTACATTATTATTATTATTATTTACTATTTAATAACTATGTAGTTACCTGCTTGAACATGTTGAAGGAAGACGATTGGTCTATAGCGAGTGCTATCACCAGATTGTGGAGCCTGGATGTTCCCTCTCCTATATATACCTCACTGCAGCGATAGGCGTGGCAACGGCCTTGTCTTCAGCGGGTAAGACGTTGGCTTCTCTGTTTACCGAACGGAAATTTCAGGACATTAACTTTGTTAATTAAAAAAAAAAAAAATTGAGGCTGAAAAGAAGTTAGGCAAGAGATCGGTTTAAACCATTTCGTTCTCAGGGTAGAAAAAATATTAATTTTCGTGTTTCTTAAAATCTATACTTTAAGATTGGTAAATTTAAATTCGTGACCCTTATTTTTCGGAAACGCAACTCTGGGATATTAAGTGGTCAAAATTAAAAGAAAAATCAGTCCCAATTTTGTTTCTATTATTACATTCCTCTTATATAGTTTAGCCATATTTTTTTTTTTTTTAAATTTGTTAAAGATTATTTTTCATGATATTCTTGAGATTTTAATAATTTAGGATGAATTTCAAGATTTTACGTATCAGAAGTGAGCGCATATTTGAAGTTCCAATTTTCATAAAAGATATACTTTTAAACTATAAACAAATTTATAATATGTTCGACATTTTGAAACTAATTTAGAATCTTACGCATCGATTTAAATCAGAGCCATGGTCGTGGGTTCATGGTGGGATAAAGGGACCAAAAAATCCTTATTTATCGCGATTAAATCAGATTTAGTAACATAGCAAAAACGCAGGACCTTGTAACTAACATTTTTGACCAAATCGGTGTTTTGATGCAGTTCTCATTATTGTTATGAGCGCCATCTATTTACGAGAGGAAAAAATTATTTACTTGTCAAAATTAAAGAAAACTCTCACGAATACTTAACGAACGAATACTAGAATTTATCTACTATATGTTGCAGTAGAATTTTAGAAAATCCTAAGTGAAGTATTTTTATCATCACATCATTTATATATTTGACATTTGTAAGGCCAAAAAAATAATACAAGTTCAAAAAATAAAAACAGCTTTTTCGTCCCCCTGAACAATTTACGATTTTTGAGATACGAGGTCCTCCGTTTTAGCCCTCGATATATTACTTAAACAGCACTATTTGATTGAATATACCAAATTTCTTCACCTGACACATTATTTTTGTAATTTGGCGCCTTATCTTGCATGCAAATATTATATATTTGATGAATTATACAATTTTTATTTCTGCTTGAACCGCATTGTTTTATGAACTATGTAAAAAAGTTGGATCTCCGGAATTGATCTCCATTTCTTTTTTAAACCAAGCAGCTTGATACTACTTTTCATCAACTCGATGAAGCTTCTAGAAGTTTATGGAAAGCAATTAAATTGGTGGGATCAGGATCGGTAGTTGAAATTGGATAACATTCAATCAATAAATTTCAGCCCTCATCCTTCAACATGAAGTCTTAGCAACTACCCATATCCTAACTGAGACATAAATTTACATGTTTTAAGAGACTATAAATACCTTTAAAATACATCGTTGGAGGATAAATGCAATGTCCAAACAATATAGATTTTAGGCGTTATTATGTCAACTTTTAGACTCTCAAATTTTTACTTACCCAACTCAGAAGAATATTGAGTCCCCCCCCCCCCCAATAATTTGGTGCCGGTGACGCTCATGATTTGGTATGTTAATATTGAGCCTATTATCCAAATTTAATCCTATATAGCGTAAATAAGTTTGAAGGCGCTGTGTTATTGTTTATTGAGGACTTTCTTTGGGAGAAACTCTTGTGATTAGACTTGGACTATATACCTCAATTGTCCATTTAAGGAACCATTTTAAAATAAATGTAAGTGTTTGGGAATCGATGCAGCTATGATTTCTATGGGGAAAAAAATATAAACTAAAATAAAGCAAACAAAAATTAATGAATACGTGGGCTTGCAGCTAAGTGCAGCTAAGTTGTGCTATCCAACCAAAAAATATTTTTTTGATTTGTTTGCGCATAACATGGCAGACTTTTATAATTTTTAAACGAGACCTTGATGAATATATTTAAACATTGAGGTGATTGTCAATCATGTTAAACGCTAAATAAACTTTTTAAAAACTGACTCTTCAAAAGCCCAACTTTGCGATCGTGTTTCTCTCAAATCTAGTTTTCACAATCTATGAAGACACTTTACGCTGTAAGCACAGCTATGCAAATATTTAATAAAATGTGAAATCATGAAAATATGAATAAGGTGTTCAGATGTTTTTTCATGCAATGACGGGTATTGCTTCGTCTTGGGGTTGTGGGAAAGAGGTCCGATTATTACTAGACAAAGTATTGTCGATTTATTCCGAAGAATGCGTGTATTTTATTTTTATTTTAGTTATTATGTCATATAACGGATATTTTTTTTTCATTTAAAACTTATTATTTATACTGCTAACAATAATAGTTAAATGAGAAAAAGGGAAATAAGTAATATGATTACTGATAATAGTTTTTTAACTAGTTCATCAGAATAAACACCGTGTACCACGAAACAAAAAAAGACTTCTAGACTTTTTGATGGAATAAACTGATTTAGTACATGATCGTGACTTTTCTAGAATCTTCTACGCTTGTCGGGAACAGACAGTTCTAATATATTGAGCGATGGACTTGAGAGTTAGTCTTGTTCCAAAGATCGAATCTTTACAAGTTGACACTTTTATAACATCGTTAATTATTTGAATTTAATTTAATTGTTAAATTCAACAGAACAATCTATGACTCGTATATACAAGCTTGTGGAAGCAAACCAAAAAGTTGTTAAAGCATCGAGAGGTGTCAGCACCCCTTCGAAGAGATGATGGTTCTTGGGCAATGTCGGACGAGGAAAAATCCGAACTCTTCGCCAATCATCTTTCTTCTGTATTTCAACCATATACTGACTTCACACTTAACACCCTAGACATTCCACTCCAATTAACACTTCCACCACCTTCATTCACACCTTCTCAGGTTGCACTACAAATAAAACAATTGCCTAAAAGAAAAGCCCTTGGCTATGACTTAATTACAGCCCAGGCTCTCCAGCTAATGCCCTGAAAAGCTCTAGTGTTTCTAACAACAATTTACAACTGCATACTGAGAACATCGAAATTCCCGTTACAATGGAATTAAAATGACCCACAAACCAAATAAAGACATATACAATCCATCGTCCTACAGACCAATCAGCCTTCTTTCTATATGCTCAAAAATATTTGAAAAATTGATTCACAGAAGACATTTTGACAGACCAAAACTTAATACCTGATCATCAATTCGGTTTTCGCACATTCCATTCAACAACACATCAATTACACAGCGTTACTGACTACATTGCTGAAGCACTAGAGCAAAAACTATATGCATCTGGTGTATTTTTGGATGTAGCTCAGGCATTCGACAAAGTCTGGCACCAGGGTCTTCTCTTTAAACTCAAGACCATAAAAAAAAAAAAAATTAATTGTTTGTCTAACATTAATCGCAAATTATAATTATTCGTTAATAAAAATTATTTAAACCCACAATAACAATAAAAAATTAATAAATAATACATCCATTAATGATCACACTTAGACATATTTTTTTTAAAATGATATGTATTATGATGATACATATTACGTTATGTATATTATTATATTGATATAATACAATTTTATTATGTAACTTTAATATTATGCGTTAGGTAATAAGCGTTACCATTGGCTATGTATGATTGGGAACCCGAATAAAGCAAGTTCAAAACCCGGAGCCAGGGGAAGTTTGATAAACTCGGTATTAATCCCCCCTCTTCTCTGGCCCGGGAAACCCCATATAGCCTAAAAAGGCAAGGAGGAGTAAAAAAAAAATCTTTAAAATATGGTTTTTTACAGAAAAATTTTAAAATAGTTTTGGGGTCAGCAAACTTTAACATAGGAGCGCGAGGAAGAAGACGAAGATAGGCACCGGAAGATGAAGCCCACCCTTGGCAGATGGTGATGGGGTGACAGAAGAAGGAGTTGAAGAATGAGAACCAAAAGAGAAAACTGGCATCGTTGGCGCTAAGGGGTCATTATCTGAAAATGTGTAAATCGTACGTCCGGTCCATTTTCAACCACTAAAATGAGAGCTAGTTACTAGAAAAAAAATAGGAACTATTTCACTCCTTTTTTTGTTCTATGGAGGCTATGTTTTAGCTTCAAACATAATTGCTTAAAAAAAATTAAAGGTAATTGTTGTTTCACTCACTCACTTTGTCCGACTCCCAGGCAAGCCATTTTAAAAATTCGTTTACTTTCAACAATTGAGTGTTTGATTAAATTGATTAATTGGTTAAGTCAGTTATTATTTCAAGATTACAAGAAAAAATAAGCGCTGTCATTTATTGTTACCAATAACAATAAATAAAATAAAAAAGGTATGTCCAGACGTTTTTCCTTCACTCCCTCACATCAAGTGTTGGATGGTCTGAGCGTTGAGGGGAACATGGCTCAAAGCCCGGGGTGGAAAGAATCGGTTCAGGGAAGACCCAAGGATCGTTTTGACTGCCGACCAGGGGCTGCGATCGCTTGCCTCCGCTGTCAGATTTAGGTTATTAGGGGAAATCTACGCTGCGGTCAATAGCTGCAGTATTTTTCAATTTTAATCTACTTACAGTGATTAAAAAATAATAAAGACTTTGAAAATTTCACTCCCTCATTTTTTCCAAATATTTCTTAAATGAGGGAGCGAATAACTACATTCTTTGTATTCTAAAAAAAATTGAGAATGCTTTTGAATGTAAAGGTGACGATTCCTAAACTATGACCAAAAGTATGTAACTGTAACCTTACCTAACTCTAAATTCATGCTTACTTTTGGTTATACGCGTTAGGAATTTCCTATTTTTGAACTTGAAATTGTTTTTATTGTATTTCTATCGTTTTTTAAGATTGTATTTCTTTAAAATATACGCGTTTTTGCTTTCACTTCTTAAAGTTTACTGCTACCTCAACACATTTTTCACTACCTCACTCATCCTTCACTCACTTTGAAATTGTTTTCATAATTTTTTAAAAGAACAATTAAAGGTTCTCCTGTCTGGCTACTATTTTAAAAGTGAAGATAATATACCACTGAGTACGTATGAATTTTTTCTGCCCTAAACTATGACATTCCAATAATGAAATTTTAGGAAGTGAAATCTACGCATCTTCAGATAATGACCCTAAGCCTTTTAGAGAAGTGCTACTATTGCCGAAACCCGCATGGTTATTAGGACATTGTAAATAAATAAATAAATTCATTAATTAATTAAGACTTCAGTGGTTTTGCTTTAGGTGGTTTTTTTTTACTTTAAGCTTTTTGAAAGAAGTATGGTCATTATAAATTGCAAAGAAAGCAACAGAAAATAATTGAAAAGAGAATTAGAAAATGCATTCATGATATTTTCGTTCTTGAAATTTGGTCACGATTTTTTCGAAGAACTATAAATTTTTTCTAAATGTTTTTTTTTTTTTTTTTTTTTTACATCGTGTCTCGATTGAATAAATCTCGGTGCTCTCTTACCATAAGAACCGATCGAGCCAGTAAATTAAGATAGTATATAAAGAGTTGTTGCCAATTTGGAGCGAGGAATTTCAAGGTCTTGCGATTCCTACGTCAAAATGAACCACTGGAAATAATTGATTGTGCTTTTATGGAACTTCCAGAGGACGCTATTCAGATTCATGATGATTGGAACAGTGCAAGGTCGTATAGTGGATCGAATTCGGTTTTCAGAAGCCGCTAAGAAAATAATAAAAAATAACTAAGATATCATCTTTCGAAACCATATACCTACCACTTTATTTTTGATTCCTATGCAACTCGATATTTCAAATCGTCCTCTTGGTAATATTTTATTTTTATTATTTGTTTTAAAAGAAGAACTTTATATAATTAGAGCCTAAGTCTATATAGATATTATTTAAATATTGTTTTTTTCCTTTCTTCTTATATGTATTAAAATGTAAATATCCATACATAGGGTCCTATGTATCTCTATGTTTGTTACCTTGAAACTCGAAAAGTAGGAGATGGGTATATCTGAAACATTTACAGCATGTTGCTGTTTACTGGTTTATCCATATCTACTTTTTTTTTTTTCTTTTTTATTGATAATAGGACAATTATTTATTGTCAGAATTACAACCTTTACAGAATTTTTGATCACAGGTTTAGGTACCCTTGAGGGTAGATTAATATGTTGCTTGTTTCATGTATTCAAATTAGATAACTTTTTTGTTTCCTTGTCTTGTAACAATTCCCCAAGTACGCATTTCTTCTTTAGGGTTTGACCATGTTACATGTTTTTTCAACTGCCAAGCTTTCACCCATTTTGCTGTGGGCTTCTTAAGGGCCAATACAAGAATGAGAGTGGAGAAGGGGATCAGTAACTTATAATCTTCCGTCGGGGCGAAGTCTGTGTTCCCATTGGCTTGCGCTCGAGGGGGGGGGGGGGGGGCGTCAGGTGTAGGGGGTTGGAGAGGCGGTATCTCGTCAGCTCTCTGAGATATGTTGTTTAGTGCAGGGTACCAGTTTTTTCTAAGTCTGCATCCGTCTTAATTGTTTATATTGTTTGGTTGTTTTGTAATTTCTATAGCCTCCCTGATGGACCTGTGGTGGTAGTTGTCAATCCTAACTATGGTTTTGGTGTCTTTGGTGAATTCCCCAAGCGTTTTTTATATTTAATTTGTTCCGAAGACCAAATTAATTTATACTGTATAATTAATTATACTGAGGAAATTCTAAAAAATGTGCTTTACTGTCAGAACAACATTTTTGACATGTGGGTGCCTCCAGAGCTCTGAGAAAGTAGCCATGGGTGCATTGGCGTCACCATCAACAAATTGGGAAGGTTTAATATTCTCATATTAGGTAAAAATTTGAGAGGCTAAAAGTCGAAATAACTACGCCTAAAACAACTTTTGGGACATTTAATCCCTCTTCCAACGATGTATTTTAAAGATATTTATAATACCTTCCAATTTATGTATCATATAGAGTGTAGATAGTTGCCCCGTTCCAAAATTTTGGGGGGGGGCGCATCCCTCCTGTCCCCCACGGTGGTGAAGCCTAAGCAATGGTGAACAGTCAATGCCCAAAAAATCCTCAGGCGACACAATACCATTTCTTTCCTTCTCGAGGTCCTTTAGCTTGTGGCCCATTTCTGTTTTATTTCTATTACTTTGGACAGTTTGTATTTTCATTGTGATTCCCCTTTTTTTCAGCAGTTTTCTTTAATTTATGCAGCATTCCTCTCATGTAATTTATTTTTAATAATATTACGTTTTCCGATTTTTCACCTTGTCTAGGCAAATTGGTTGAACTTAGCCAAACCATGATCGGCGTTTTCCTTGCCTCTGATTCCTCTCTGGGATAGGACCCAGGCTAAACTCACAGTTTTTGCTCTCAATTTTAGTTTCTACCACATTTATTGATTATTTCCTTTATAATAAAATTCTGCTTCGAAATGGATTGTTTATTTTTGATTAGATGTTTTTGGAGTCTATTACATATTTAAGATTTACATATTTATATTTACATAGATAAGTATAGTACCAGTCAAAATTTTAGACTCACCCTTAGATTTTTAAAAATAAATAAATAACAACATTTGGTTTATTGAACAACATAACAACTATAATTTCATTTTTAATTTATTTACAACTAGCTGTATATCCCGATTTTACTCAGGGAATTTGGAAGTATTTCGATTCCAACGGGAAATATTTCGACTCCAACGGTTGATTTCGTAAAAATCTAATGTAAAGCGAGATCATAACGATTTTTTATAACAATAAAGAATATACACAGAGATTGGATGAAGTTATGCAATTTTAACAAGGACAGGTGTTCGCACCTGGTATGAAAGAACCACTAAGCGGAATTTGGAGAATTCAGGACAAGTTGTATGGATTTCTATAAAGAACAAACAAACAGAATTTCATCCTTATTTAAATAGATTGTATTCGAAACAATCTTATAATTTTTGAAATGTTATCTCTCGAGTTACAATTATTTTTTTAAACTTGAAGGTTGTGGATTAAATACAAACGAGTCTATACTTTTGACAGGTTCTGTATGTACAATGTTTGTTACATTGTAACAAATTTATGAAGCATGCGGGTAAAATACGAATATAATGCGAGACAAAGCTACTGTTATATAACAATAAAGATGAGTTATTATAGGCTCATGTTGGCGGTACCCCTAAAAGAGGACCATAGCGGCTGTATTATAATCTTGCACAATACACCTGCCAACAGTAGCGCCTCCTGGTAGACTAATTATGAATTTTAATTAACTTATTTATACTCTATTTACTTGGAATAAATAGTTAATTGGTCGAGGAGGTATTTTATAAATCATCCATAAAAGACGATAACAGCTGGGTGATAAACAAATGCATCATTTCCATCTTGGAAAATAAAAATACCTGATCGCAAATTTATTCCTCGCGGCCAACCTTGAGATCTCGTCTTCCAGCCCCTCCCTTCTCCTCCCGGTTCTTCTTCTAGTTCGACTTAACAAGGTCTTCGTCGATTATCATTATTCGAGGACGTTCCAGAACGAATGGCTTATAGTCTATATGCGTGTGTCAGTAATGATTTGAATCGATATAATGTTAGAATTTTAATTGCAAATAAAAAAAAATTTGGTGCGTGCGCGCAACACAGAACTTTCACTTACCAACTTACTTAGATTAGAAATTAATGCCACTTCTCAAATTTACAAATTTTTCCACATTCATTTCTTATTTTTGTTTTCATTTGCTCTATAAAAAACACTAATTTATTTTATTATTAAATAAAAGTTTTTACTTGCCTTGATGATTCGGCAATGCAACCATAATACTCCAAATGTCTGATTTTATAATTCTCAATGTAGTTGTTGAAAACTTCATTTACCATGAAACAAATAATTTCCATTAAATGAACAGATTGGCTTTAATTATGAACAATGGTCTATTAAAGGCATACTCTGCATGAGTGGGCTCAACGTGTTTTATGAGTTGACTAATATTTTTCTTTTTCCTCCTCTATATGTTTACTTGATTTTTATCATATCTCATATTTAGCCATTTCTTATATTTAGGAGTAACGAGAGACAGTTAATTTCTCCATATAAACAAAAAGAAAGGTACTTTATAGGAAACAAAAAAACAAACAAACAAAAAAGGCCCCTACCCCATTTAAGCCCCCTCAGAACATTTTAATAATGATAAAGCTTACCTGATATTAAAGAACACCAAATTTTCATTAGACATGACGGATTTGATGAAAATCGTTAAAGCCGTTTCTGATATATTTAAAAAAAAAGGTAAAAATTGGAAAAAAAGTTATGATTAAATGTTACACTAATTTTGATTAAATGTTGGCTGTCACATCTCTGTCATATACATACATCAAATACCCAGTTTGATCAAAACCGTTAAAACCGTTTTTGAGTAAATAAAAAAAAAACACTTGAAAATGATACAAAATTTATTATGTAAAGTCCCCCCTCCGGTTGATCAATTTTGATGAAATTTTTACAGTTGTATTTCGGGCATATTAATACATCAAATACTCAGTTAAATCAAAATCGTTTGAGCCGTTTTTGAGAAAATCGAAAAAAACGTAAAAAGTTACGAAATAAAGTACCCCCTCCCTTTGAGCAATTTTGATGAAATTTTTGCTGTCACATCGCGGGCATATACATACACTAAATACTCAATTTCAGGTTCGCACGGTTTATAGTTGTTGAGCTAGTCTGTTCACACACACACAGACCATTTCGCGGGACTTGGTTAATTGGACTCAGGGGACCCCAAAACGTGTATATCCGTTGAAAACCGGAAGTCGAAATTTTTCACGATCGCAATACTTCCACTTACTATATATTTCATATATATATATAGGTAAGTGAAAGTAAAAATAAATTAGACGTTTCGTAAATAGGAATGTTAATTTCTTCGATTTCTAAAAGTCAGTAATTCTTTTATGCTCCGTTTACCGCGTTAAATTCCAGTAATTTTCTCTTTTGTTACACTAGGCAGATCTAGAAGATCCATGTTTCAAAAATTAAACTCATAATTAACCATAGGATAGCCAAGGTTTTTCGCCATCTTTATTTGGCCGAGGGGGGACTCAGGGAGCCCACACATTTTTATGATCTATTGATGGCCATATTTAACTCAAACTTCCTTACAAAATGTCATTGTTTGTTTGAGGGATGTCTTTATTATCATTTACATTCTTAAAATAGTTTATAATATGATGTTTTTTTTTCAAATTAAAAAAAAATATAGGGGAGAGCGGGTTTGGTTGGCATAGGGGGTAGGTTGGCCATTGGCTTATAGTTTCCATCACACCTGTTGTGAAGGCCCCACCATTGTACCATGTGACCCGCTCGACCTCGGGAGTCTGTCCTGAGTTTTCAATCCGATGCTGACAGTGTAGATAAGACTGTTGTGCTTCATTGATTGAGTTTACAACATGTATGTAAATTTTTATATTTTCGGTAAAGTTGGTTTATAGGCATGGAAAAACATTTGACTCCGGTTCTGTTCACATAGCCACAAACTCCTTTGAAAAACCTAACCTCTCGATTAACCAGTTTCTTGTTTGATTTTTCTCCCCTGTCCTGGCAGTCATCTTTCATATGAGCTCTCCTTTGGGGTTAGTTGGCTCTCTTCAACTTTTTTTTTTGGCGCAGTAGATTCACAAAAGCAAGGTAAACATAACCAAAGGTGAAACTACCAATTGTCTTTAGTTCCAGCGAGGAAGATGAGAGCAATTTTTCTTATGCGAAAAGTGACGACAGTCTAAACTTCTATCTTCTTCTATTGTCATTCTATTTTCCCTTAAAAGCTGTTAAAAACCGATTCAAAATTATTATACCATTATAGTGCAGCTTTTAATAATAGTATAATGTGTCAGGCCGTACTTGAATGAGATGAAAAAACAACCCCACCTTCTAGGCCAACCTGCCCCACATAGGGGGTTAATTGGCGTACTCTGGATTGACGAATTCTTCAATTTTCTATGATCTTAGTATTAAATATTATGTTGTGAAAAAAATACTTGAAGTACTCTAATACTTGGAGTTTACAGTGGTATCAGCCCCATTGGGATTATATTAACAGGAAAGACTCAACAATAAAAAAAGTGAAAACTGTTGCCAACCAACCCCGCTCTCCCCTATATAATATACCTATTTGCTTAAATTTAAAACGGTTTAAATAAAAGAAGATAAGAAATTTTTTATTTTCTACATATTATTACTACAAATAAATAAAAACTATTTCTACAATGTTGAATATAATTTTTTTTTCCGAATGTTTATTGCAAAAGTTCTTTTTACAAAGTCCACCGGTTTGCTTACTTTTTGATATATTATTGTACTTCTGTCGTTGTGAGTTGGCTTCCTTCAAACACATGTAGCATCGGTTCTTCCCCAATAGCAAACATGTGATCGTTTGATCAGATGACATCGAATGTCCCAAAGTTTATGACGTAGCGTTCAGTGTACTCGTATGTCTCTGAAGTCCGCTGAGGTTCTGGCTCCTTTCTTGAAAACAGGGCTTTACAAGTGAGTCAGCAAGCTCATAAAGAAATAATCTTCTACTGTTTGAATTATTTTGTCTCCACGTTGGCTGGCTCATTGTAGGCTCCTCAGTTTCCCTCGGACTTGGCCAAAGGGGGGATCCCTCGCGCCCGCAATGCCGCTCGGCCATTGAAATTTATAAACAACGGCATGAAAACAGAATTGTATATTTCATTTTTCCCCAGTTTCACAATCTGCAGTATTTTTCAATCATTACAACAAATACAATTTTTTTCAAATGTTTAAAGACCATATTTGGGGAAATTTCGGCATTTAAAAATCCGGAGGGCTCCAGGAATCCCCCATTGGTCATCCTAGGGTTAAATAATAAATAATAAATTATAAATAATATTTTAATTTAATCACATAATTTATTGATGATTATTTTGATTACGTTAAATTGTTTGTTTGTTTAACGTCCCTTTATGCTACTAAGGCTATTCGGACGATGCTACAGCGGGAGTCCTCAATTTTGCCCATCTTGGTATAAGTAGGATAGGGATCTTTAACGAGTACCTGACTTCGTACAGGCTCGGGACCTCTATTTTACGTCTTATCCGAGGGACGCCATAGCCAAGGATATTTTACTTCCTCTAAAAATTATAGGGCTTCCGTGGGATGCGAACCTGCGACCTTCATTATTGGAGGGAGCTATGCTAACCACTACAACACAGGTGATCCCTATCTATTTGATTGTGGACTTGGGATATCATTGGACACATGCTTGCTTTTGTTAAAAGACTTGCTATCTATTAACAAATGCTGTATTTCTAATATTTTAGTCTAAAATGTTTACTTTAAAAAAAGTTTTATACTTGGTATTATACGCGCAGAGAATTTAAGTGAAACACATGAACCCATTTATATGGGTCACTCTCACGTGAGAGGGCACTTTTGTGTATAGCGTAGTTATAAAAGTAGTTTATAGTGATTTAGAAAAGCTTAGAACACTAAGACATCAATTTTCTAAATCCATGCGAGTTGTAAAAGTAGACTTATTTACTCCCATTAAAAAATCCTAGGGCCACCCCAGAATGAATTGTATTATTGTAATATTATTGGCAAGTAAACAGTATTTTCTTACTGTGTCCGACACTAAGACTTTCCATAGTTGGGGCTTTTATTTATTGATTTTACTTATATTTTATTTTTTTATTACCTTTTACATATGGTCGTATATTAGACACATAGCTAAGTTGCAATGATTGCAAGGGTGCCTTCAAGGGGGGGGCAGGGAAGGGTATCTGCAACTCCAAGAAAATATGAGAAAGAAAAGCTACAAATAAAATAAATTGGGAATCATCGATCATATTTATTAATTATTCTATTTTTCAAATATCGAAAATTTTTATCTGAAAAATTAATTGAGCCTTAAATAGTCAGAATACTTGGACCCCCCCCCCCCCTCATTGGAATTTCACCAGCCTGCCCCCTAGAAGAAATCATGCGGATGCCCTTGGACGAACGTACATAAAATTCTATTTATTTTGGTAGGTATAGGTTCTTTACATATTTACTAACATTTTTGTTTAAATTGTAGCCCTGATGATGACCCACATGTTTGGGTCGAAACGTAGGCAAGCTAAATAAAGAAAATACTAACTAAAACTAACACACTATGCATCATCCCAGATAGAATTTCATAAAATCAATTCACCATTTATTAAAGAGAATATTATTTTATTGAGGAGAATTTCATTAATATTTGAGAAAAACATTACTTAATTTAAAATCAACTGGACTGCTTGTAATGTTTTTTATTACTATTACATTAGTGTTCTATTTAATAATAAAGGAATATATTCCTCTCAGGGAGATCTGTTAAGACAGAAAGAATACATTTGCTTACAAACGTAATAATGCGATTATGTTTAATATTTCGATTTAAAACACGTTAACAAAGTATAAGAAAGTATAATAATAGAATAAAATATCATAGATAATATAAATATAATAAAATATAATAACAGAAGAAAATGATTCGATTATTCAAAAATGCATAATTTTTTCATTGCCTTTATTTTTGTATTTCTTATATTCTCTTGCTGATTTGATGAAAATCACAGAAAATATTGTATTATAAGATAGAGACGTTTTTTCTTATAGTTGCTACTGTTTTACGTATTTTCTGCGTTGCAGAACTTCTAAAATTAGCTTTTCAAAGATCATTCAACTTTGAATGATCTATTGACAAAAAATAAAAATAAAAATAAAAAAGGATTAAATAAGTTGGCGAGCTGTGTTGGAGACTTCGAGCGGATCCAGTTGTGATGTAACGTGACTAGTCAGTCAAAGCTAGTTTCATTATCTCTGAATTAAATCATTATTGAGAATTGCAGGGAAATTAGTCCTGCTATTTATTCTTAATGGAGATACTGATCATTTATTTCTTTTCTTTTTTTCTTATGTGTTGAAGCTATACATTTTATTTGATTGATTAAACACTACAAAAATAATTCGATTTTCATAATATCGATATTTATCCATATGCCTTTAAATGTAAATGTGATATATATACTTTTTTCCTTCATCTTTGCCTCTACCCTAGCGGGTTGCCGGTGTGTTCAATTATATTCTGTTGTTGAAGGATATTTCCCTTAAGTATTTAAACAGAGTTTTTAAAATATTTTAGCTTTATCATCTTTACTCAGACTTCCGTCCAACATCTTTGAATTGTGAACGGTTTATTAAAAGGTGCTTCCCCATTTTGGGTACATTGTTACATTTTTGGCATGTGGGTGCTCCAAGTCCTCGGAGAAGATATTCGTGTTTGAATTCGCAATGCCCGATCCTGATACGAAATAATATAACTTTCTTCTCGAGATTCTTGAGCTTGTGGACCATTTTTTGCACTCCAGTTTTGTTTCTGTTCGTTTGGTCTGTTCGCTCCTCCACCTCAAGTCCTTTTTTGCAAATTATTCCTCAATTAGAGCATCCATTCCTCCTTTCTCATATCTTTCACATTCTCTGATTATCCCAGCCTAGCTATATTTGCTGCCTAATCGACTTCCTCGTTTCTCTCGATTCCTTTGTGGGATATTAAATATTACTTTTTTTGCTATCAACTCCAATTCCCATCACATGTTGATTATCTCTAGAATAAGAGAGATACTAGGGTTTCGATTGTCGATCGCCGCTAAGACGCTCAAGAAGTCCGTTATAATCGCCGATTTGTCTATCCCTACTTCCGCTATCCAATGAAGGGCTCTCATAACTGCTGTAGCCTCTCGGGACTATATTTAAATATTACACTGTGATTTACAATGCTGTAAGTAACATCACAGCATTATTGTAAAAAAGCAACCTTCCTTTTCCAAGTTATCCGATCCTGCCGTCCATCATACATCTCCGAACTTCTTCATCATTACATTCTCTCGCACACCTATATTTTCATTAACTAATTACTATGTTTTTTTTTTCTAGCTAATTACCTCTCGCAAAGGTAAATATTCAAAAAGTCCTTATTATGTGGTGTAGCGGTGGTGTATTTTAGGCGATAACACGCGGAGGCCTTTCAACTCCTAGCACATCACGATGAGCTGCACAGCGAAAATAACATTAATTAACAACTCAACGCACCTTCAAATACCACAGGTAGTATAAGGTAATGAGGTAAATCAGCATCGTTCCATAGTATTATGGTTCGAATTTCACATTTTAATCCTGTTTTTCTGTTTTAGAGGGATCAGAAAAAAAAAAAAAAAAAATGTATTTTAGACGGCGCAAAATTTAAAATTTATAACACTAGACATTATGAAAATCTTCTCATGACGTCATGACGTAACATGTCATTTCTATTTTGAGCCGCCTCCAAATTAAATATTTTAATTTAATAATTTTTATTAACAATTAGTGTGTATTTGTACAAATCAAAATAAAATTATTCGTCTTATTGCATTTTTCCAATTTTTATACCATTTATCAATTTTGCTGTGTATTCATAAAAATCAGAAGGTAATTATTTCATACTTTTCAGTGAATTTAGTTTTACTGGTTCCTAGGTTTCGAAGTCGGTTTAATTTTTTTTATAATTTTTTGTGCTTTTCTTTTTTTTTTTTTTCTATGTATGTTCACCAATTACTCAGAGATGGATGGACCAATTGGAACGAAACCTTTTGCATCTTGTATATTTTATATTTATATTTTTTATCTTGTATCTTATAATTAATTATTATTATTAATTAATCCAATCTTAAATTGTGGCTAACCACCAATTTTAAATTATTTTTAAATAATTTATTTTTTGAAGAGAAAAGATTTGGCTCCGCCGGGAGTCGAACCCGGGTCTCCTGCGTTACATGCGAGGATGCTAACCGCTACACCACAGAGCTCGGCTCAAGGCAGAGCAAATCCTTCAAAAAAACGATATCAGTGAAAAGGAAGGATTTGCTCTGCCTTGAGCCGAGCTCTGTGGTGTAGCGGTTAGCATCCTCGCATGTAACGCAGGAGACCCGGGTTCGACTCCCGGCGGAGCCAAATCTTTTCTCTTCAAAAAATAAATTATTTAAAAATTATTATTAATTATTATTATTAATTATGTCTTTATTAATGGACCTAAAATTTCCTCACTTCATCAACAATCGAGTTTTTCTACTACTTGCTTTGTATCGAGAAGGTGAATCGATAGAAAGTTTATTTACGGCTCATAGTAAATTAAAACTTAATTTTAAAATATTTGTCTCTTATGCCTTTCCGAAAACCGAGAACGATTACTGTTCCTCTCTATCTAATTTATTCTGCAATCATAATTCTATTATGTAATCAAATTTTGTAAACTAAAATAAACTTAACTTACATGAAGAACAAATCATGAATAATATGAATGAATACCCGCTCTAGGCCTTCAGACCTATATACACCGGCCCACCGAACGTCAGCTTTTGATAGATCTTTCATTATCCGGTCCACCTCGTTATGGAATTCCATTCCCACTTTCATCCGTAATTCCAATACCCTCTCCACCTTTAAATCCCGCCTATATTATCACTTCATAGCCATCCAGCGTCCTTTTTGAACGGATGGAAGTTTTTACTATCCTTATATATTTTATTTTAAGGGTTTTTTAATGAAGGAGCTCTTCCGTGTTTGCAGTTCTTTATTATTTTTTTCCCGACGTTTCGAGCTATTGGCTCATCCTCTGGGGTTATCTACACTTATCTTTAGTTTCTTCATTTTCACATTACCCATTTGTCATATTAATGTGACAATGAAATCAAATGACAGTGAAATAGGCCATAAAATGTAATTAGACAAAAGTATTCATATACTGTTATAAAATAAAAAAGTTGACAAATGGCTAATGTGAAAATGAAGAAACTAAAGATAAGTGTAGATAACCCCAGAGGATGAGTCAATAGCTATAGTAAATATGTATATATTATTAGATGTGAAAACTAATTTTTTTCACCTGTGCAAAAATTGAATGTGTATTTTATTTTATATTTTTAAACTAGAGGTTCCCTAATTATTTGTAGTTATTTAGTATCATTTTAATTTGTTTATTTAAACTTTAAGGCTCTAAAGCCCCCTTTGTATGTTATTTAAATTTGTTCTTAAGGGCCACTTGTGACAGAACAAATAAATAAAGAATTTATTTATTTAAGTATCAATGATTCGTTACGGCAACCTTATTTATTAAGATAAAGTTTTAATAAACATTATTTTGACTATCATTTGTGATAAACATCTGATGTATGCATGTGGATTTAAATTTAGTTTATTGTTTGTATTTTATAGTTTAGTTGGTCATGAGTTTAATAGAAATTAAGTTAATGTACTCTGTGTGTTTTTTTCTTTATATATAAGTATATCGTTTTAACTTAGTTCCTACTAACATGTTTGTTTCTTTATAAAATATAGTTATAATTGTAAGAAATTAAAAGGGGCTCTATATATCTTCTACTTACCATTTAATTTTCTTTCGTTAATATTTAATATGTGTTTAACCCTTATAATTTTTTTTAAATACAGGCTCCCACCTTTCATACAGTCCACTAATCATATTTTTTACCCGTTTGGGGTGGGGGGGGGGGGAGATTAATCTCACCGGGGAAGGTTTGTGTTTCAATCGCGAAACGCCCCTGGCCCCAACAGTATGACATATATATTAAAGCAATATAGTTTACTTAAATATACATATAAAATCTATGTTTGAGGCGTTGACATAAATAAGGTGGTAAGTCAAGAAAAAATTTGACATTTTTATTTTGATATTTTTACATTTTGATATTGAACTGAAATATGATGAAATATTCATGAAAAGCATGTTTCGGTGTTGATAGCAACTAAACCACTTTAAACACTTTTTCCTTATCAGTGCCTCATTTGCCAAAGGGAAATATTATTTACAAGTACTTTCCTACAAATGCTGAAATTGGAGTTAGTATCCTGTCAATTGAAAGGCTCGTAAATGCGTAATATAGAACAAAATACCATCGACCCAATCTTCAAGGATGTCAATGAAAGCAGAACTGAAATACGCAGCATTTATCATATCATTAAAAGGATGAATTATTGGGTGAGACTTGGGGCTTGTTAAGATAGAGGTACATGCTAATTATATCAGCTTCAGAGTGAGCGGCCAAAAGATCTGATTAACATATGTAATAACTGCCTGCGAAATTGAAGGGGAACGTTTCGCTGAATTTCGATATTGAATGATAAAATCGTTTCGTGTATTTAATTCAGCTTTTTATTTTGTTCCGTGCTCTAAACATGAATGATATATCCTAATTATTGATAATTATTTGAACACTGCAGAACTGTACTCTACATTAGCCTTATGTATGCATGTTCGTGACTGTTAGAGAATATTCTACGCTTGCCTGGATCATTCTAGCCTATCCCTAATCTGGCTAAATATTATAATATTTTTTTTTTATAATTTTATAAAAAAAAATTATCAACATCTATAAAGGTATTATGCCTTAAGGTATGGAACTCTTGTAATATTAGTCATCCAATTTAAATAAGTGTTTAAAAAGTTCACGCCGGCAGCGTACCACCGGTGGATCATACTTGACTGCCTCATCGGGCGGCATGTACCACCGGTGGCTCACACTAGAATGCCTCGGCCAAATAATTAGATCTTTACCACATTGACTGCCGAAAAAGATTACCTGAGAGTCACGCTCTCGTTTCGACAAAATTTTAATATTTGATTCTCTGACAAGAGAACAGTTACTCGATTTCGGGTGACATGGCGTCCAAAGTGTTAAGAAAGAATTCCTATATAACTGAAAATTAAAAATAATGAAAATCTAACGTAAATTCATTTATTTTTATATTTATTTGTATTTAGGTATTTATATTAATATTCATATACTTATAAACGTATAAACATTTATTTTTTAAAAACAATTATAATTAATATCGTATTATAAACATAATTTATGTACATGAGACCAATAATATAAAACAATCATTGACGACTAAATCAGACAAAAACTTGACAAAAACAAGACCCTAACCAAAATATAAACGGTGTAATTAACTGAGATTATAATGCAAATCGTCTTTCTTTTCCTTACTCTTATATCTATCAATATTAATTTTGTGTTTCAGTTTTTAAATTCAGTTATATATACTAATATAAGCCATAATTTGTTTACATTTTTCAATCATCATTCAATCATTTTTTCCGCCTTCCATTTATGAGCATATCTGTAGGTAAATTATGTTTATGTCTTTATACAAATGTAATAACTATAAATGTGCATGTGGCATCGTTATCATTATAATTATGAATATATGCATGAGTGAATATCTTATGTTTGTTTGTGTATGCGCACTTATGTGTATATGTGACATGCGTTTACGAATTACGAATACCATAAGATCATATATTCAGTTATATACTGCTGTAAATTCTGCATATCTCCTTTTGTTTCATTACTTTCTTGCTATTCCCTACTCATGCAATTCTTGCAATGGAACATAAGTAGTTTTATTCAACATAAAACTGAATTGCAAATAATGTTGAACAAGCACAACATATCTGCGATTTGTCTCCAAGAAACGAAGCTCTCTTCTAAACACTCGCTCTCAATTCCTGGCTACTTCGCGTTTCGTAAAGATTACGACGCGGGAAAAATTTCTTGTGGTGGAGTAGCTATTCTTGTTAAGGAGGATATATATTGTGAGGAAGTAACATGTCCCACTACCCTACAGGCAGTTGCTGTTTCCATTCGTTGCCCATCACAGATAACTCTGTGCTCCTTATACCTACCACCAGATGAAATAATAGATCGAACTGAACTGCAAAACTTAGTTAATCATTTGCCCAATCCCAAAATTATTTTTTCCGATGTCAATGCCAGAAATACATGCTGGGGATCAGATGCTACAAATCATAGAGGCCACCAAGTACTAAAAGTCTTGGATGAAAATGATCTTATAGTTCTTAATGATGGCTCTCCAACCTATCTATGCCCCAGACATGGCTCCTTCAGCCATATTGATATTACAGCTTGTTCACCTAACATTATGACAAAACTTGATTGGAAAAACCTTAAAAATTATCACTCGAGTGATCATACCCCCATAATAACATCCCTTTTATCTAATACGGTTATCACTAATAAAACTCATCGTTGCACCGAAACCTGGCAAACCAAGAACGCAAACTGGGACGAATTCAAAATTGCATTCATTGAAATATCTCGAAACTTAATATCAAATGAAGCAAACATCGAACTTTTTAACAATCTAATCAGAGCAGCAGCCGAAAAATCAGTTCCCAAGAAAAAATTTTGTAAGAATAAAAAAACTCCCATTCCTTGGTGGGACCACGATTGCGCCGAAGCCATCAGAAATCGGAAGCGCGCATTTAGAAAGTTTATTAAATTCCGCAATGATACAAATCTATTACTATACAAACAATCAAAAGCGCGAGCCAAACGTTTGATAATTGAAAAAAAGAAATTATCGTGGCGCAAATTTTTAGAATCATTAAACGTAAACACTCCAGCTAGTGAAATATGGGCAAAAATTAATTTATTACGTCACAAACGACTACCCGTTATTGCAGGATTAAAAACAGAAGGGGGAATAAAAACTGATCACAAAATCATTGCAGATCTGTTGGCTCAACAATTTTTCGAAATTTCGGACGACTCTCATTACAATCTGAGCTTTGTACCACTCAAATTAGGAATTGAATCCATACCAGTAAGAATCAATGAAGCATCACACCCCCTAAACACCCCCATAACAATCAGTGAACTAGAGGTTGCCCTAAGTAAATCTAAATCCCGAACACCTGGGCCCGATAATATTCCCTATGATTTCCTGAAAAATCTCCCATCTTCTGGAAAACACATGTTACTAACCATTATAAACGAAATTTACACAAGCGGTCAATTTCCAGATGGAATTGAATCCATACCAGTAAGAATCAATGAAGCATCACACCCCCTAAACACCCCCATAACAATCAGTGAACTAGAGGTTGCCCTAAGTAAATCTAAATCCCGAACACCTGGGCCCGATAATATTCCCTATGATTTCCTGAAAAATCTCCCATCTTCTGGAAAACACATGTTACTAACCATTATAAACGAAATTTACACAAGCGGTCAATTTCCAGATATCTGGAAAACAGCAGTAGTCGTACCTATTTTAAAGCCAAATAAAGACAAACACCTCCCCTCCAGTTATCGACCAATTGCACTTACTTGTTGCGCATGTAAACTCATGGAAAAGGTCCTCAATAACAGATTAAACTGGTTTATACAGAAAAATAAACTCATTTCAGACAGACAATGTGGATTCAGAGAAAACCACAGCACAATCCACCACATCCTAAAATTGCAACAAGATATATGCGACTCATTTATAACAAATTCATCAACAATTGCAATATCCATCGACATTGAGAAGGCATTCGATACGGTGTGGAAAAGGTTAATAATCGATAAATTGTTAGCTTGGGGAATTCAGGGTCGCTTTATTAGATTCATCATAAATTTCCTAACCAATCGCTTATTCCAAGTAAGAGTTGGATCAACCCTATCTAAACAACAAACCCAAATAAACGGAGTACCACAGGGATGTGTACTAAGCCCTACACTTTTTAAAATAGCCATCGACGAAATTCATAAGTACATACCTGAAAAAGCCAAAACTCTACTATACGTAGATGATATTCTAATTTATCTCAGAGCCCCGTCCACTCAATATGCAACAGACCACTTACAACCCATACTGAATAATTTAGAAGCTTGGCAACTAAATACGGGATTCAAAATATCCGCAGAAAAAACAAAAGTAATACTGTTTAGCAGGAAAAGAAACATATTAGTGCCTAAATTAATTCTAAATAATAGAGAAATAACAAGTGTCACTTCTATAAAGTTCTTGGGAATGATATTTGACCGAAAACTAACTTGGATTCCTCATATTAAATACCTTTTTGACAAATGCTCAAAATCATTGAATCTATTAAAAGTTCTCAACAATACCAAATGGGGTGCTGATAGGAAAACCTCACTGTTGTTTTACAGAGCGTATGTAAGATCCTTACTGGACTACGGCTGCATTGCCTACTGCTCCGCTTCGCCTACAGCACTGAGGCTACTTGACAAGATACACCACACCGGCATTCGATTAGCAACAGGTGCCTTTAGGACAAGTCCAACAGAAAGCCTGTGCGTTGAAGCAGGCGAACCACCTTTGGAATACAGGCGACATATGTTAATGCTGAAACAATTCGTTAAGCTTAAATCACTACCCGGATCAGAATGCTCGCGTTTATCGGATGAAAACCCTCTCTATCTCAAATATTCAACAAACAAACGATTTCCAAAACCTTTCAACGTTCGCATAAAACTCATAACAACTGATCTAAATTACGCTATCCCTCCTATATACAAACTATCATACTTAACTATCCCACCTTGGCACATTCCCACAATAAACATCAATAACAAATTTCTCTACTATTCGAGGCGAAATAGAATCACTCACCAGTACTTCAATGAATTCCTACACAAATATGTAGGCCATACAGTGATATTCACCGACGGATCTAAAAGTGACACTGGTGTTGGAGCAGCTGCAATAGTCAGTGGTAACGTAGTTCAAACTAGTCTCCCTCCTGAATCTAGTTCATATACCGCAGAATTAACTGCAATATACCTGGGGCTGAGAGAGACTTACTACAGAGAAAGTATGAACATTGTTCTTTTTACTGACTCTCTAAGCTCCTTAGAATCAATAAAAAATGTATACTCCACTCACACCATAATTGTTCTTATATTTGCTATGCTTTATAAGCTAAAAATAAATAAAAGGAACGTACTTTTCGTGTGGATCCCAGGACACAATGACATATCTGGCAACTGTAAAGCCGATAAAGCGGCAAAGGAAGCAGCATTAATACCACCGTCTGACTGTCTTGAGAATCCCCATACTGACATATACCCAATAATAGCGTCAAAAATAACAGACAGATGGCAAATAAACTGGACAAAGACTAGGGAAAATAAACTAAGAGAAATAAAACACTCAATACGACCATGGACATCATCTATTCGGAACAACAGACGAGAAGAAATTATATTAACAAGATTACGAATTGGACATACACTACTCACACATCATAATTTGCTTACTGGAAAACCAAGACCAACCTGTATACAGTGTAACGTACCCTTGACAGTCAAACACTTACTGACTGACTGCAGACAGTTGCTAAGTACGGATCTTCCATACCATTTAGCGACCCTACTAAATGACAAAAGCACGCATATTTCGGAGATATTAAATTATTTAAAACACATACAAATATATAAACAGATTTAAAAACACTTCACTTTATAAATGTTTTATTTATTTACTCATTGACTTATTTTTGTTTTTGTTTTCTTTATTATTTTTTTTTTATTTTTTTTTTTATCTTATTTTCTATCTTTTCATTCTCTGGATCATTATTTCTTTATATTCCTTTCTTTTTCACTCTACCATTTTTAAATCATCCTTATAAATCCCCCCATAAATACTAAACTGTTATTAGTAATATATAAAAAATTTACATTAAGTCGGCAAACATCACCCTGGTTGTGGATTGCCTGAAATCAAACAAATAAATAAATAAACATAATTAGTTGGATATTATTTTTTATTGTTTATTTTATTATTTTTGGATTGCCAATATTGCATAATGCCCTGGAATAGCTCCCGTCCGATAGATAGAAAAGCATTAAACTCAGCCGCCAATGGGCGAAGAGCGTTAATTACAGTCCCGGCGTGAACGTGTATTAAATAAAATTTCCTTACTTTTATGGCACGACTTTCAAACTTTCAATAGTATTGGTATAAAATCAGGTTTTTATTATCAAGCGTTGAAATTTCGTCTAAAAGACCAAAACAGTTGCTGCTAATTACGTACATTAAACCAAATAGATTGATTTTAACACCAATGAAGTATTAATGTTGAGTAATTTTCCATTGACCGAATACAAGAGATTTATCGCAAATTATTATAACTTAATTTCGAATGAACTCCTGAATTAAACAGTTATGTTCCAATAAAGAAAACGCTCGCTGCTTTTTTTTTTTTTTTTTTTTTTTTTTTTTTTTAGCCACTTCATATTGGGCTAAAATCGATTTAACCACCTATTCAAACGACCTTTCGATAGAGTTACTGTAGAAGGGAGGGGGGGCATGATTATAGTCGCCTAATAGACTAAAACACACATATCTCTTTGCTTATAATCTTTTTAGTGGTTCCAAAAACAATCAATTTTTCAAGCTTTCTTTTTTTTTTTTAGTGTTAAAATTAGATTGAAAATGATGATTGAAAATTTTAGATTATTTCACTTTTAAAGTTGCAATTAGGGTTGTAGGACGTATCCTTCTACATCGACTGGGTGTGCAACAGGAGTCCCCGATTACAGACTGATTAAAACATAAGATAAATATCCCAAAGCCCACTGCTTCCATTATTTCAGCGATTAAGATCTAAAATAGAAAACAAAAGCAAGATATTAATATCAATTTGGCATGTAAAGGGAGTGTTAGGATAATATATGCCTCACATATATTTTTAAAGGAAATACAACGAAATGAAAAATGATATAAATTTGTCATTTGCTGCCTGCGAACAAGCTGTGGAAGAAGCCGATCCTGGGAAGATGAATATTTATCACTCTTACCCGGAATAGAATTTATTCAGCGCAGTGGCGATGCGTGGACGAATACAAAAAGGTCGGCGACGTCCTTGGTTGGTATTCGTAGATGGGCCAGGGTGTGGTCGGTGCAAGCAAGGCCCCTCCGCGAGCTATATTTATCTTTTCAGCTTGCTACTGTCCAATTAGTAGTTTAGTATCTTCCTTAGAATTCCGTAGTACTTTGCGATGTCAAAGAAAATTTAAAAACAATCATATCGCACGTCAGGAAGGTGGTTACAAGTAAAAAATAACTGGTGCGATGAGCCTAACACACAACTTTCACTTACCAACTTACTTTGATAAGAAATTGATAAATGCCATTTCTCAAAGTCACAAATTATTCCACTATCATTTACTTATTTTTTTTTTTTTTTGTATTTGCTCTTTAAAGTAAACAAATATTTTTTATTATCAAGTATTAGTTTTTACTGATAATTCGGCAATGCTAGCATAATCCTCCATCGCGTCTGATTTTATAATTCTCTATGTAATTGTTGAAAACTTCATTTAATCGCCATGAAACAAATAATTTCCATTAAATGAACAGAAAGTCATTGATTATAAACTATGGTCAATCATTAAAGGCGTTCTAAGCATGCATGGGCTCAGCGTGTTTTTAGTTGACGGAATATTTCTCTTTTTTTCTCCTCTATATGTTTACTTGATTTTTTTCATATTTCACATTTAGCCATTTCTTATTTTCAGCCGTAACGAGAGACAGTTAATTTCTCCATATAAAAAAAATCAAAGGTACTTTATAGGAAAACAATAAAAGCCCCTTCCCCATTTAAGCCCCCGGATTATTTTAATAATGATAAATCTTACCTGATATTAAAGAATACTTGATTCTCATTAAACCTGACGAGTTTAATCAAAATCGTTAAAGCTATTTTTGAAAAAAATCGAAAAAACCGTAAAAATGAGTAAAATTTAAAGTGGAGGGGGTTTGACCAATTTTGGTGCAACTTTGGCTGTCACATCGCGGGTATATACATACACCAAATACCCGATTTCAGGTTCGTACGGTTTAAGTTTTTGAGCTAGTATGTTTACTCACGCGCAGACAGATAATTTCGCGGGGCTTTGTTATTTGGACTCATAGGACCCCAAAACGTGTATTTCCGTTGAAACCGGAAGTGGAAATTTTTCACGATCGCAATACTTTTCCTTACTATATATTTCATATATAGGTAAGTGAAAGTAAAACCCAACAATGCTAGATACTAAGGTCACAATATTATTAATAGTTCGGTTCGCGTAAGGCGCAAGTTATATTTTTTTATGAAGGAGATTGATCGTGTTGACGCAGGTAGAGGGTTAATTTTGAATAACAGTAAAATCGTCGAAAATTTATATGCAATTACTCCCCCCCCCAAAAAAAAAAAAAAAACAACTTCTTAGTTGTAACTATCTTCTTACCGACGTGCTCGTAAATATAAAAGTGGTCTAAGTCATTTCGAAATATTTTCAATTCAACAATCTCTATATATATAAGAGGCTTTGTCCTGACTGACAGAATCAACGCAGAGCAAAAACTACTAATGATAGAAACTTGAAGTTCGGAATTTAGATTTTAAACGCGATGTAGGTAACCACTAAGAAAGGAATTTCTTAGGAAAGGAAATTCCATAAGGAGCTTAAATGGCGAAATTGTCGTTTAACGGAAATCTATTTTTGAGACTTTAAACCATATGTTTTTTATTTGAAAATCGATTTAATGTTACAATATTATTAAAATAGAAATTCACATAAAATATGGCTACGGATTATTTAAATATTAATGGAAATCAAATTATGCACACTGTGATTCCCATGATTGGGGATGGTGCGTGTTTATTTCGATATCTTCTCCATACATATAAGAGGCTTTGTCCTGACTGATAGAATCAATGCAGAGCAAAAACGACTTACGATAGAAACTTGAAGTTCGGAATTTAGATTTTAGGTAACCGCTAAGAAAGGAATTTCAAAAATGTAACCCCTAAGGGGGTGAAATTGTCGTTTAGCTCTAACGGACACCTATTTTTAAGATTTTAAACCATATTTTTTTTATTTGATGTATTAAATAGACAATCCTGACTGACAGAATCAACGCAGAGCAAAAACTACTAATGATAGAAACTTAAAGATCTTGATAGGGCGAAAACCATGTTTTAAAGCCGAAAAATGAAGCGTTCACGACGAGTAAGCAATTTTTTGTTTTGGCGGTTTTAGTGAACTCTCTCTATTGCGCGTCTCCCTCTCTTCTGCCGAGCCGGCAGCTTCCCCCTCCAACATTCCACCTACCGGAAGCTCCGATTCTACTAAATCTCCTTAACATCAGTTAACATATTATATTAAATCAATACCAAGATAATGATCACAGAATTGATTTTAAAGGCTAGCGGGCAAAGCCGCGACGGGGAATGCTAGTATTTTTAAATAATGGAACATTTTAATTATCATTTTAACATTAACATTTTAATATTAGTGACGGCAATATGGTAGACAGGCCCAGGGCCAGGTAGTGGGTCGGAGATTGATGCCGAATATTATTAAAATTCCCCTGCCTCCGGGTTTTGAACTTGCTATCTTTGGATTCCCAATCATATGTTGCCATGAGCAACGCGTATTTTCTAACTCGTTTGCCTACTCGGCCATCCTGCCACCCAAAAAAGGTTGATAATTATTGTAAATGAATACGGATCTATTTAATTTGTAGTTTTTGTCCCTCAAAATTTCTAGGTGGGGACAGTTGCCCTTCTTTACCCCTTCCCCCCTGCGGACGCACACGTCACCTAGCCTATCTTTTAGTCTGTTAAATTTATTTGCTCAGGTGCGGATGATGTTTTTCCAAAGTTGTGTAAGGTAGAGGAAGGTTTTTTGGGTGAGAGGTCACAATACAAACTAGAAGTACATTAGAGTGATAAAAAGAATTCAAGAAAAAAAAATTCCTTATTTATGTGTTTTGTAATTTTATTTTAGTTTTATCGCCTTTGAAAGGGACACAACGGGAGCCATAGCCCAGCCCTGAAGTCCATTATCGGCCTTCCAAGAGCTTATTCCTGAGCTCCATTAACATAATGGGTCTGGTCCTGCCCGAGCGAGGTCGTTTTCATTGCACTCAACGAAGGCGGTTTGTAATAGTTTACGATAGCAGAATATAAGAAATTGATAAGAGAACTAAAATTACAATTATTGTATACTAATAGAAAATAATAATAAAATTGATTCACTACGACCCATGGAAGTTTATTAGTACTTCGTAAGGATATATTGTTTCTAAGATCTTCGGATATGTTATCGAATATTCTAGAAGGACTTTGAAGATTCTCGAAACATTCAGAACCTGTACAAGAACAGTTATGTAACTGTTCCAACAAAGAGTCTGGAACTCTTTTCAATGTAACAGACAAAATCTTAAGATTTCGTTTCACGTGACAATATATTAAAAAAAAATTTGCCTTCCTTATTTTACTGATTTTCATAGGTTCATTCATTAATTCAAAGATTCAATATTTCGGTTGATATGATACCCCCATTGGATAGCAACTATTATTTCTTATATTGAAGAGTTTATGCTATTTTATTTTCTCATTTGATATCAGCAGTATTCAGAAAAGTTTATTGTATTCATTTTTATTAAATATTTAAATATTTAATTAATTCATGACCAATTGGTATTGGTAGGCATATTGCTGTCTACCATATTGCCGTCACAAATAACCAAATCAAAATATTCCATTATTAATTGCTAATTGAGCAATTGTTTAGAAAATATATCTGCCGATGGATCATTTTGCAGTAGTACTCTCATATTTATGGTGGATAAATCTGAAACTTGAGGTTTATCGAAGTAACAGTTATTCCAGTTTAGTAGAGGTGTAATAATCATTATATGTAAAATTTCAAAAATGCCTTGAAGATTTGTAATCCTTTCATAATCAACAATAATTTAAAGATAGGTCAAAAAATGTATCCTGGTGAAATTAACACCTAAATATCATTCCCATTAATAGCCTACTTTAAATTAAAGAAATGATTAAAATCTTCGCAGAAATTTCTTAAATTTCACACATAAAGATAATTACAACCTGCTGAACAGGAAGGAACAGCCTCTATTCGATTGTGATTCAATTTTCTCAACTTTAAATTATTGTTGATAAAGGAGGAATTACAAATCTTCACTGACATTTTTTAAATTTTACATTTTAGAGCATGGGATAAAAATAATAAATAGGTTGGTAAAATAAAAAACACTGTATTCAAATAATAATAACAAACCGAATAATGAAAATAAAGAAACTTCTGTTAAATAAATAAATAAATCAACTGAAAATATAATATTAAAGTCTTAATTATGCAGTTCTTTAGCAAATCACAAAGTATCCCACAACACCTAATCAAAACACACTCAGGGAGTTTTCATGTCTGGTTACAGGCAGTGTATCCAGCTCACTAATTTGCACTTCTTTTTGGCAACACAGGCTCCTCAAGCAGGTTTCTTCCTCACCTTTTAGGCTATACGGTTTTTTTTTGTACGTTGGAATGGAATGGAACGTTCAATGTTCCAGATGAAATCGTCCTGTTGCCACCTATTCCCCTGGAACCTTCAATAAAATTTAAAAGGCTTCAATATCCTATTATTTGGCTTTTGCCATGACCACAAACAAATCCCAAGGGCAAACAATGTCAACTTGGACTTTGAAAATCCGTGTTTTTCCCATGAGCAATGGCATACCTCACGTGGGCAATGGGCATCGCCTGCTCACGTTTGTGGTAACCATCAAATCTCTGGTTTGTGTTAAAAAGAAAAAACAGGTTAACCCAAAACATTTTGAACAAATTAGTACTTGAATAAATAAATATTCTTAATTGTATTATGTAACAACCTCTTTAGGAAGAGATTTCTCATCACTCGAATATACTGCTAAATTAAAAGCTTCAACGCACCACCCTCCTACCGAACACTTATTTGCCGAAGGGTCGGGAAATCGAGGTCTCTAAGAAATTGAGAAAAACACCTATCAAAAGGACAAATATGACGCATTAACCAAGATTGGCATAACCCTGAGCAATATTAAACCCGTTGCTAAACTAACAATACCAAGTTGAAGTAGTGTTAGGCCAATAATCAATAGATCAATGCCTGAGGTTACCAAAACTTAACCGGTAGAAGTTCAGTCATCCTTTTTAAAAATAGTGGAAAAATATAGCATTTTCGAGTTAGTTTATACCGATGCATCAAAAAAGGACGATAGTGTTGGCAGCGCTGTGAGTCGTAAACACAATCAGCTCCTTTTTAATCAAACTACATTGAAATACGAGATGTAAAAAATAAAAACTTTCCTATATTCCTTACCTTGTATATTTAATTGGCGTATTTAATTGATGTAATGCTCTATTCTCAATCACGGTGGATTTTGATTAGGTATGAAAGGTTTTCATCTTTATCAATGAATATTGGTATTACTGGATTTGTTTAAAAATATTAGGATATAACTACAGAGCCACAGCAACGCGTGGCCGGGTCTGCTAGTAAAATATATTTCTAAGATTGGGTAGTTCCACCCTCCTGCGGAGACCCATGATTCATTTTCTGCTTCACCGAACGTTGGTCTCACAACTTTTCATCAGAGAATATAAACACGAGAGAATAATGATATCTACTGGATTAAATGCATTTAAGATGATTTAAAGGCAAATACCAAAGAACCATGGTTTGAAATTGGAATAATTAGTCCTGGTAGAAGATTAATGTAATCAAAAATAAAATCACCAAAGCACTTTTCGGCAAAGCATGCACGCTTGCAATATAAACGCTAGCTATCGTTTTTAGTTTAGCTGAATGATTAATAGCACTCAATCTCAAGATTTAATTACAGGACCATTTTTCTAACTTGACTGGCCAGCCAGGAAACAGACCAATAGCATTCCAAAACAAATATGTCCAAATTGTATACCTCGACATCATCAATATTGTTAGGAAGACTTCAATATTGATAATTACATATATACCTACGTTGGGGTGGCGCCCACATTTACATATGTGATAAATGATCGATGCTGATTGGTAATACATAGGTTCGACTGGCGAAGGTCTGTGTCGATTGTGTATTGTTGGGTCTGTCAGCGAGGATATTACGACAAGGACATTAGCACTCTAATAAGACTACGATACAGATCATAAGCATTCATTAAAACTAAATACCACTTCATTTGTATAATGGCATTCCTTATATGTATAAACATCTTATTTCAACTGTAGGTAGAGCCAATCCTGTTTTGATTTTAGTATTTGGGGCTCTACCAAAATCATCTCGATTCCCAATCCTTGCAATCCAAAATCCTTAATTCCTTCTCATTTCGTCACAACTATACTCATTCATAAAGAAATAAATTTTCCATATTTCGCCGATTTGGCATAATGCAGATAACGGTCTTTAAAAATAAACTCCCAAGCCATCCTGACAAGGACGGATCTAGGGGGGGAGGTTAGTGGGGTCCTGACCGCCCAAATATTTTGGCTATTAAATTTATTTGTATTTTTAAACGAATAATGTAATTAAATAGTTTCGATACTAACAAGTTAGGTAGATACCCTAAACATAACAACAATGTTGTTTGCTTAGATCGCAGGCCTTCTTAATACAAGGTAATATCTCATTAAAATATGATGATGCCAGCCACGTGATTATGAGAGGGGGGATCTAGACCCCCCCAAGTTTCGTGCTAAACCCCCCCCCCCCCCCGCATTCTAAACCACTAGTTTCCAGCCTCGCTTCCTCCTCTACTCGCTTCCTCCTAGGCAAGGTGCAAAAGAGCTACTTAAAATTTAAATATAATTCATAAGTGAATTTAGTGAAAAAAAAAAATTTCACGCTGTCCTCTTGGGGGGCCTTCAGCCCCCAAGCTACCCTTGGTTGCGCCAGTGGTCACCCCAGTCAACATCTTTTAGACCGCTTTACTTTGAAGATGTATTTTTTAGAATTTCCATTTTGTGCCAGTCGTGCTCCAATGTTTTTAAACTCTTTTATTTTGGATATTTTCCAATCTTCTACAGGAAGATTTTTCACATTTGACTGTTAGGCCACATTTTTTAGTTTTTCTGACTTGTCAACAAATTTACTGAGGGACTGGATTTTGAAAAAAAAAAAAACTGAAAAAGAAAGTAATAAAATGCTTTATTTACACATAAAAAGATTAGCACATAATAAAATTGCATAATAGAATAAAAATTATTGTAACATATTAATAATCCATCCATAAATTATAATAATCAATTCTAATTCATATTTCATGTATACAATCGTTTATATAATATCGACTAGTTATCACAATTAATCTAACCTACGAATACAATTATCGATACAAAATATTTGAGTATGATATTGTATAAAATGCCTGTTTATTAATAAGCTATTTACATAAATCATTAGGATTGTTTATTCTGCCGATTAATTATATTATGTACATTTTTATTTTTGTTTCATTTCCTTTGCTCATTGATAGAATTAGGATGAGAGAGATGAATGATCCATTGAGACATTCGGATTGACATCCATTCAATAGCAAAACGTCAATGAGCCTTGCCCTCAATGACAGAAGGGGTAGTTTGGGCACTGAATGGGGGAGAGCCCTACAGGGTAGCCCGGGGCACTGAAGAAGAAGTGGTCCAATTCTCCATTTTTCCTAAAAAACAAGAAAAGAAGGATTTCTTAACTTATATAAACATTTCAAAAATGTAGTAGAGTAGACCTCGATTATCCGGAAAATGGGGAATGGGGTTTAATTAGAAATAAAAAAAAAATATGTTTATTGAAGTCCCTTAATGATAACAGATTTGTAAATATATAAAATTATTAAGGTTGATATCTGGCCACCATATCAAGCTAGAGAGAATATAAAAGATAGGCTAAATGCCATTGTCAAACACAATTGACATTTATAATAGTAAAAAGCAATCCTATTTTTTGAAAGCTTGCAAGTCAAATTGTTACAATAATGATCAATGATCTTGAAAATACTTAAATAAAATCTGAGGCCTAAAATAAATTTTAAATAATTCTGATTACAACACTTAATTTTTTACTTCATATAACTTATGGGGTACTAAATCATGTCAATGAGCCCAAGCTTACAATTTCTGTTGGAATGGCAGAGGGTTCTTGGCGTACTCTGCTAAGATCTTGTTGTCGCACTGAGGGTAGCTGGGGCACAGCCTAGGGTCCACTCCTGCCGGGTACAGCGGAGGTACTTGTGGGAACGCTGCGCACAAACTCACCACCATCAGGCATATCTGCAACAACAAAGAATGAGGCATAGTATATTCTGTTATCTTCCTGTATACATCTCGGCTTACCTCTCCTCCCATCAACGTTATGGATCCTGGATGAAACGCGTTACAATAACGTAATTGTTCATCAAAGTTGGGTAAACGGAAGTGGGGAATTTATTTCACAAATTTTATCACATTTTAAATATTTTGCGATGTTCTCATAAACGGCTATAACAGTTTTGATTAAACTCCAAACTATGGAGTTGGAATTCAATTCGAATGGGGCTTAAATGGCCAAAGAAAATTGTCTTACTGCAATGTACCTCTGTTGTTTTTGTTTCTTTTTGGAAATTAACTGTCTCTCATTATGCCCAGTAATAAGAAATAGCTAAATGTGAAAATGAAAGAATTTGATGAACATATACAGGAGAAATAATGAAAAGTGTTTCTACAAGGAAAATTTCAATTTCCGTTAATGAGTGCAGTAATATTTATGTCGGTTTCTCTTCCAAGTAGGTTGGTAAGTGAAAGTTATGTGTTGCGCCTATTGCATCACATTTTTTTAAAAATGTAATAGGTACAACAATTGAAGGGGTCGGGGCAAGCAACATTTTTAACAAACAAAATGTAGCTTCCGTCTGTTGTATATTAGGTAGAACTATATGCCTATGATGGAAATGCCACCTTAATATGACTATATGTAGAGTGCTCTATAGTCATATTTCAGGTGTCATTTCCATCCTAGACATACAGCACTACTTAATTTACAAGAGACGGCAGTTACAGTTTATTTTGGTTAAAAATGTTGCTCGGCACTATTTTGCCCCGACTCCTTCGATTGTTGTACTTGTTATTATTACGTACTCTACGTACAAAATTATGTATAGTAAATATAGTTTGGATGAATAAATAAATTAAAGGTGTGAGCGTCGGCGTTTAGAAATCTTGATTTTTTTAAAATGTTTCTTTTCTTTTTTTTAACTCTGCAATTATATTTTATTTGAAGGCCTGACCTCGAAATCGCTGCACTCTGATTGATTTCAGTTGACGAATGAATGGAATTCCGAAACGTGATTATCCTAAACGGATTCCAAACGGGTCTGAATTCAGTATGGAACCCTTAAAGGCAGTAATTGATTCCTTTTCGTACAATAAAAAAGAAAGGATGCCATTATAAACACTCCCAGAAGGAACCAATGCCTCCCAGACATTCCAATGAAGTTTCCTGCTCATTGTATTTAAAATTATTATAGGCCTCAATTAAACATTTATGACGTGGGGGCCTTGACGGTGGCTCTACCTACCGCCTTCTCCCAATATCATGTATATTTATAACCATAACTTTGATATGTACGCGTTGCAAACTACACCATCAACCAGACCCATTTATCACATTTTATTACTGCAATCTTTCACTCGCTATGTCTAGATTTATTTAATTACTAGCTAGGGTGCCCGGCTTCGCTCCGGTAATAACAGAAAAACTTTAAAATTAAAGGAAACATAGAACAAAATTAGCACCTTCTTGAAACTTCGGTTTTAACTTGGTATCAATATTAAGATTCGAGAACTGCAGAGTCCGCCCAAATAAGGAACCCTATATACTTTATAGGGGGTTGAAAATGGATAATGAACAATTAATTTTAATGAAACCTTGTCGAGTTATGCATCGTGTTTTATGGTTTCTGTAATTCTGAATCGAATAAGCCCATTCCAAGCAGTCAGCAGATAATAACTTATTAGATTATAGTTGAAAAATCTAATACCTCAGTTAAAGATATTATATTTCGAGTATAACTTAAGCGCCGAATACTGTAATGATCCTATTAGATCCAGGAGAATAGAAACTACCGAAGATTCTTAGAAACTTTTTTTTAAGACTTTTCCTCCATTTCAATCTCCCTTAAGATATCCCCCCGTAATTTGACTTTGCAGAACTCGAATCTTATTACTATTACAAAGTGAAAAGCAAAATTTCATGAAGGCACAATTTTTTCACCATATTTCTTTTTGAAGAACCAAGAGGGATGATAAACTCTTATTAAAAAAATGCTGTATTTGGAGTTAGTCATTTTTCAACCGGACTGCCTATCATACATAGTAATCAAAACAACTTCTTTTTCGTAACTACAATAGAACACTTTAAACTTTTTATTTTCGATTTTTATTCAGTCAATTTATCTCTTTTTTTTTTATTCGATCACTGTACTATTCAGAAATGTTCACTCATATTGCATTAAATTTAGTTAAGTATACATTATATACTGATTAAACGTAATCTGTTGATCAATTAGTCTTCTTATGAGAAAAATAATTTTTTTATGAATCCAGTTGGTTTTCTAATTGATTGCAGAGATGTTGAATCATTATTTTATTTTGAAAGCAAAGGATAAACTAATTATTATCGCTTAATTTTTTAGTAATTTAAAAATAACAGCTGAAAAAATATATAACCTTTACAACCTCCCTGGATGAATGAACAATAAACATAGAGTGAAACGCACTCTAGCGCTTTTTGGTAGCCTGAACCTCGAACTAAATCTTTCATTCATAAACTCGTATCTCAATCTAAGAGAGGCTAATTAAATGGTGCGAGAGCCTTAAAATTCCAGTCCTTTTCTCTTCAATTTCATACCCTTAAGAGAAAAACGGAAACCTTCTTCTCCGTTAGGGGGCATACAGTTGCACGCTGACATAAATCTCTTAATCGTCCGTGGAGTCGTTTCTGAGCCTTATCGGCACGCACATTGTACACTTTGCTTTATAATATATATTGATTTATTCAAATCTCGAAGAATGGTAAAAAACAACTCTATCAAGCTCTGATGATGGCCAAGACTAACTTAACTTACTTAATCCCTGGCGCTATAGGTCTATGTGACCCCTCTGTCGCGATGCCTGGCAGCAGTCCTCCAGGTTCTTATTCCCAGTTCCGCAGCGTCCTTCCATCGGCTCCTCGGTCTGCTTCTTTTCGAGGATTTCCATATCAAGCATCTTTTTCTGCGGCCTCTCCTCTTCCATCCTTTCTACATGACCAGCCCAACGTAGCCTACCTGCCTTTATGTGGTTAACAATGTCCTCATTTTATTATTAAGGCTACTATTTCATTGTTTCTCTTAACCTTCCACCTTCCGTCAATCCTCTTTACTGCACCATATATTTTTCTTATTATTTTTCGCACAAAAACGTTTTTGGCATTCTGACGCTGGAAGGCACCAGGTTTCAGACCTGTAAGTAACAACTGGTCTTACAAGTGTTTTATACAATTTTAATTTTGTTTTCCTTGACAGGATTTTTGAGTTGAAGAGTTTGAGGTTCGCATAGTAGGCCCTATTACCGGCCATTATTCTATTTTGTATCTCTTTACTTATTATGTTTTCACTATTAATCGAGGAGCCCAGGTAAGTGAAGTTAGCTACTCGCTCAAATTGATAATTGAGCAGAGAGATATTCTTATTTTGCCTGTCTGGGTTGTTTTGATTACTTATGGCCTTTACCAACATATATTTCGTATTTTCTTGGTTCAGACTGAGCTCAACTACGCTATCACTTTTTATAATTAATCCGAACGCCTCTCTGAAGGCTGCTTCACTTCAGGCCATAATTAATAAATGATCAGCATAGGCGCATATTTGCCAGGTTTTATTGGCCAGCCATGACTTTAGCTGCGGTACTTTTTAACGTCATTTATATTATCCTGACAAGTTTTGCTGGTATGCAATACTCCTTAAGAATGCTAAACAAAGTTGTTCTGTTCACCCTGTCAAAGGCTTGCTTATAATCTATAAATAGAAGGTGCAGCTCCATATTATATTCATAGAAGAGTTCCATCGTTTGCCTGATGACCAAAATCTGGTCAATAGTACTCCTGCCGTAGCGAAATCCACATTGATATTCTCCTAGAATCTTTTCGGTAAAAACATTTAGCCTTTTTATAATTTTATTAGATAGTAGCTTACAGAGAACATTCAACAGAGTGATGCCTCTATAGTTAGAACATATTTCTTTGCTTCCTTTTTTAAATATAGAACATAGCAGTCCTATATTCCACTCTTCTGGAATTTCCTCAGTTTCCCATATATTAGAATGCAAATCATATATCTTTTATTTTGTTACTACTATTTTTAACAAGCTCTGCTACAATTCCATCCTCCCCTGGCGCTTTACAATTTTTTAGTGCTCTAATTCCATGCTCTATTTCAGTTCTAGAAGGTTGTATAACTGTGGGTTGAGGCACTTGTTCCTCTTCCTTTTCCATTCCAAGAAGATTACTCATCTGTTCGCAAGAATTGGGTTCATTTTCACACGGTACATTTAAAAGATTTCATGCAATGTTTCTCAATGTTCATCTTTTTAAAACGTTATCCTCCCCTTCTACAATTTTCCCTTCTTTATTTCTGCATCCATTGAACTTGTATTAAGTGCTTTTCTTTTATTTTTTCCATTCTGCCATTTAACATCTTTCTGTTTTCTCGCCTGCATATCTTTTTTACCTCTTTCCGCAACGTACTGTAAGTTTCATAATTCTGTCTGATTTGTCTCTGTAGCATTCTCTGTCCAGCCTGGATTCTCTTTTCCATTGCTTCTCTACAAGGATCATTAAACAAATCTGCATTCCTTACATTTTCAACTTCACCCAGAACTTCTTTGGCTGCAAAATTTAGCACATCCCTCACAACTTCCCATTTTTCATTTACGTTCATGGTCCTGCCTGTGAAATCTCCCTCATCAATCCTGCAATCCATGGTGTCTTGATATATTTTGCATTTTTCATCATCTTTCAGATCTTCAGTATTCCATTTTGTTTTCCTAATACTTTTTGGTTTCGCTACTTTTGCTATTTTTGTCTTAATGTAGCCTTAACTAGGTAATGGTCTGAGTCGCAGTTTGGTCCTCTCATAGCCCTTACATCGATTATGTTTGAAGCATGTCGTTTAGTAATTGTAGTAGTAACACATGATCTATCTGATTCACTATATCCTACCCAGGTACTTTCCATTTTCCTTTATGTATTTGCTTGTGAGGAAAGCATGTGCTTCTTATACGTAAACATATCTGCACATTGAGCTAAAGGTATTCCATTATCACTGGTAAAATCGTGCAGTGAGTACTTTGCCGCTACACCACTTACAGCTTCTTCTTTGCCTATTTTTGCGTTGAAATCACCCAAAAGGCCAAAACTAACAGCTAACTCAAATCTGAAATCATTAACCTAACACATTATTATAAAAAGGTGGCCCTAGGAATTTTTCAATGGGAGTAAAAAATCCTAGTCTATGCCGTCCCTCTGATAGGACCTAAAATGGAGGTCCCGAGTCTGTACGAGGTCAAGTATTCATGAAAGATCCCAATCCTAATTATAGCTGGATAGGCGAAATTTAGGACTGAAACTGTAGCATCGTCGGACTAGCCTTAGTGGCATAAAGTGACGTTTAAACAAACAAACAACATTATTATAAATTTGAATATATATTTTGATTCAAATCATTCTCCCGTTCACGAGTGTGAATATGTTTTAGGAAAATGTTTGTTTT